>CM077645.1:201415002-202015002 GCA_039707465.1 Rhabdophis nuchalis
AGGTACCACCTATACTGTACTTGTGCATTTGGTTTTTCTTGCCTATATGTAGGACCTTACTTTTTTCACAATTGAATTTCATTTTATTAGACAGTGCCCAATGTTCAAGTTTGTCTAGATCCTTCTGTATCTTAAGCCTATCTTCTGGAGTGTTGGCTATTCCTGCCAGCTTGGTGTCGTCTGCGAATTTGATGAGTTCCCCATTTATCCCCTCATCCAAATCGTTGATGAAGATGTTAAAGAGTACTGGGCCTAAAACAGAGCCTTGGGGGACTCCACTGCATACTTCCTTCCATGTAGATGCAGTTCCATTGAGGACTACACGTTGAGTGCGGTTGGTCAGCCAGTTACGAATCCATTTGGTGGTGGTGCTGTCTAACCCACAATTTTCTACTTTATCTAATAGTAGGTTATGGTCTACTTTATCAAATGCCTTACTGAAGTCCAGGTAAATTATATCAACAGCATTCCTCTGGTCCACTGATTTTGTTACTTTGTCAAAGAATGCAATTAGATTCGTCTGGCATGATCTGTTTTTGACAAACCCATGTTGGCTTTTGGCTATTACTTTGTTTGCTTCTAGGTGTTCACTTATTTGTTGTTTAATTATCTTTTCCAGAATCTTTCCTGGTATTGAGGTCAGGCTGATGGGTCTATAGTTTCCTGGATCTGTTTTTTTTCCTTTTTTGAAGATGGGAACCACATCTGCTCTTTTCCAGTCTTCTGGCAGTTCCCCGGTGCTCCAGGATCTCTGAAAGATATAGTTCAGTGGTTCTGAGATCTCGTCTGCCAGTTCCTTCAGAACCCTGGGGTGTAATCCATCCGGTCCTGGTGATTTGAACTCGTCCAGGGCAGACAGGTGCTCACTTACCATAATGTTGATGTTGATGATACATGCCAAGGCACAGTATACAGCAAAATAAAACCTAAGTCATTTCAAAATTTGATCCAATAAAATTAGTTCACAAGTTCATAATAAATGCAGTAAGACTAATATACCCAAGGACAACAAATGAAACACAATCATAATATGTAGCAGGATGCCCAATAATAATAATAATAATAATAATAATAATAATAATAATAATAATAATAATAATAATAATAATAATAATAATAATAATAATAATAATAATAATAATAATAATAATAATTTTATTTATAGACCGCCTCCTCTCCCCAAAGGGACTCGGAGCGGTGCACAGGGAAGTTAAAAAAGCAAATATAAAATACATAAATAGTTAAAATAAGAATTAAACAAATTATCCCTGCGCTAAAACCCACTATACTAAAACTAAACTACAATCCCCTAAAAAAAAACCAGTTAAAAACGGAGGACTAACCTAGGCCGGCCAAGCAGAAAAAGTGTGTTTTCAATTTTTGACGGAAGGAGCGGAGGTCCGTAGTTGTTCTAATTTCGCAAAGCACACATTCATCCATAATTTATACAAAACAAATGTTATCATGAAACCATTTGTCTTAATGAAAGTTGGATGAAAGAACCAAACCTTACACGAATCCACTAATTAAATAAAAAGGATTTTTAACTCTAAGGCTATCTCTCAGTTGGTGTTCAAGATCAATTTAAAATGTTGCTTTTTGACCTTTACTTTAACCTTTTCTGACACTGGGCATCCATAAAAAATAATGATAATCAGTGATTTGCTTAATTTTTTGCACTGTCATCTAGTTAACGCATAGCGTGCATAGATCAAGTTGTTTACAATTCTAATGGTGATCAATGTCCAAAAAGAGGGTATAAGGAAAAGAATGGGAGGAAATAGATAACTTGGCCTGGTTATTTGATCCGGTCCCATACTTCAAATCAATCGATAAGGCTTTAATCAGAAATACAGGGTTAACCTTATTGAACTTTTCTACATGCACACATTTTAAATAAGAAGATATTCTGGAAGGGAAAAAATAGTGAGATTATGTTTTATTCCAGTTAAACCTGATTGCAAGCACTCTTTGACTTAGAACAGTTCATTTAATGACCGTTCAAAGTTACAATGGCACTGAAAAAAGTGACTTGTGACCATTTCGCATACTTGACTGTTGCAGCATCTCCAATGTCACATAACTTTTATTCGGATACTTGACAACCGATTCACATTTATGATGGTTGCAGATACGAGTTCTTTGCCAGTTTCTGGCTGGACATGGCCATAGTGGGCATGGCTTAGTTGGCCTCCTACACCACAGTGGGGGGTGGGATTTTTGCCCTCCATAGGCTCCAGAAGCTTTTGTTGAGCTTCCAGGATGGTGAAAACGGCCTTCCCCCGGCTTCAGAGGTCCTTCCGGATCTTCAGGGAAGCCCGTTTTTCCCCCTGAGTGGGCGCTGCACTTACCTCACATCTACCATGGGCTGTGTGGAGACTCCTGGGAGGGGATGGATGGGGTGGAAGGGGCCAGTCAGGGGTCGGATCTGGAAGTTCTCCAAACCGGCCCTAACATTAGTTACGGGTTCTCCTGAACCCGGATGAACCCATCGCAAACTATCCCGGTTGCAGTGTCTTGGTGTCATCTAATCAGCTTTTGCAACCTCCTGATGAGCAAAGTCAATGGGAAACGAGATTCACTTAACAACCGTGTTACTCAACTGCAGTGATTCAGTTAAGAAATGTAACAAGAAAAATGGTAAAATGGGACAAAATCCCCTTAACAAATTTCTCACTGAGCAACATACATTTTGAGCTCAATTGTGTTCGTAAGTTGAGCTCCACCAGTACTAAATGGTATATACCAGTGGTGGGTTTCTGCTGGTTCTCCCCGGTTCAGGAGAACCGGTTGGTAAAATTTAGCGATACGATGAGAAAGGTTTGGACAGTGACCCGGAAGTAGCTTCCGGAACACCTGGGCATTCCATCACAGCTCACTCACTCCCCCTGCCCACCGGTCATAGTCTGCTCACTCACTTCCCCTGCTCATCCACACCATGCTTGGCCCGCCCACCCACTTCCTTTGCCCACTCAGCTGAGTCTCCAAGGCTGCAGGCGGCCGCTTGCCAAAACCAGGACAAAACTCTCACATGCTGGGGAAAGAACTTTGAGAGATCAGAGGAGTCAGGACAGAGAGGAATCAGGCAGAAAACTATCACAGGCTGGAAAAAGAACTTTGGGAGATCAGAGGAGGCAGGACAGAAAAGAATCCAGCAGAAAACTATCACAGGCTGGGGAAAGCAATTGCAGTGATCAGAGAAGGCAGGACAGGGAGGAATCCAGAAGAAAACTATCACACGCTGGGGAATAGTGTGTGATAGTTTTCTGCTGGATTCCTCCTTGTCCCTTCTCTGATCACCCCAATTGCTTTTCCCAGCATGCAATTTCAGCCCTAAATCCTTTAGCAATCTATTTTTGGGAGTTTTCCCCCTCTCTCCCCCCCCCCCCCGCCCTCCCTTCCTTTCATTAGAGTCACAATTTTTTTTGCCACCGTGGACATGGCTTGGTTGGGGGGGGGGTCATGTGACTGAGTGATGTCACATTGGTCATGCCCACCCAGTCACATGACCACTTAGCCACTCTCACAAAACAGGCCACACCTACCGAATAGGTTCTAAAAAAAATTGAAACCCACCACTGGTGTATACCCTTCCCATATCATATTATATACATTATCAATAAGGTTCTGCTTTCTGCTTATTAACTAGGGACTAATCACAGCCAAGCCAGAGTCCTCACGGGAGACATGAATGACCAAGATGAGTGTGATTAATGTGGATCAACAAATAGATGAACCTGTCTTGTCTCAGATCTTCCTCATGTCTCCTTCAGCATTCTTTGTATGGGAGCAACCTGCATTTCTCATGGTATCTCCCTTTATTCCTTCCCTATCCAGATGAAACCAAATCACTGAGAGCAGATCTTTCCTTGGTGATTGTCTTTGTCCCTATTCTCACCACATGCCATAGGTGCAAAGTTAAATTTTATCCCACTATTTAAAAAAAAACACCAAAACTATTCCAATAATCCTTCAGCATTTAACAAGGCATTCCCACAATGTTTATCCAGCTTATTCTTCATCAGCATCATGCCTGTTGACATCTCCTTCTAGTTTGAAAGTCACATTATACCTCCTGCATTTGGAAGGAAATAATGATACAAAGACAAGTAGCAATAGCACTTAGACTTATATACCACTTTACAATGCTTTACAGCCCTTTCTAAGAGGTTTACAGAGTCAGCATCTTGCCCCCAACAATTTGGGTCTTCATTTTTCCCACCTTGGAAGGATGGAATGGGCGAGTCAACCTTTCTGGAATTGGCAATAATCCCTTTTATTAGAGAAGTACAAAAGTTGGAAATGCTTCATAAATCACCATTTGTACTCTCTTGATATTAAAAAAGAACCCCCCCCCCCCAATGATTGCACTATCAATGAATGCTAAAATAATGTTTGGGGAGTTAAAAGAAAGGACATCTGTCTCCTGTCATCTGAAGAACACAATCACCTTACAAACATGGCTGCATAAAGTGCCTCTGTGTATGTGTGTGTGTGTGTGTGTGGATTTTTGAAGGAAACACAAATACCGCAAACAAAAATGTCAAGAGAAAAGAACAGCTCTAGTGCTTCTCCTCAACTGACCAACATGGCTTCTGCAAAAGCAGGGAAGCCACATTACTCAAAGGTAATCAGTCCCAGCTTGACTCTTCATGGATTAGAGAGCATCACATCTGCAACTCAGAGCAGCATGTCAAGAGTAAACAAACTTGCTTCACATACTTTGGGTAAATAATACATGTTGCATTTAGGATGCCTGAATGTTTTTCAGCCCACATTTCAGTAGCAAAGAAAGGGAATGTCTGTTATCTATGTGACATGAAAATTAAAGCCGAATGGGCAATCCAATTCTGGCTGTTTAATCAAATATGCAGGAAG
This sequence comes from Rhabdophis nuchalis, assembly GCA_039707465.1. Classification (NCBI taxonomy): domain Eukaryota; kingdom Metazoa; phylum Chordata; class Lepidosauria; order Squamata; family Natricidae; genus Rhabdophis; species Rhabdophis nuchalis. Next base: position 201,419,881 of record CM077645.1, read on the forward strand.
TGTGATTATTCTTCATAGATTTATTCCAAGGTAAGTAGTTGTGTAGTTCAAGAATAGGAACCCAAAATGCATGAGAAATTCAGCACTCCAGAAATTTTAGATAAATCTGTTATTTTTGGAGCTGTAGATATAAGGAAAAACTGGATCCTCCCAAGTTTTCTTTTTCAAGAGGCCACTGGACATTCTTTGTTTTTCTGTGAAGACGTTTCACTTCTCAGAACTGAAGAAGCTTCTTGGATGAGAAGTGAAATGTTTTTGAAGAAAAACAAAATGCAGTTGCCTTTTGAAAAAGCAACTTTGGGGCAATCGTTGAGAAGCTGGATTCATATGCAAAGCAAAACCTGTATCCATATTTAATTTTTACACATGCACACACAACTTAAAGTCCATCCACGCAGGGCAACAGATGATTTAAAGAAGACCAGAATTTGTGAACCCCAGAGAAAATGTTTTTGTACTTAGTGATGTTCAAAGGTCATGTGTCAAATGACTAAGAAACTGTTTAGAAGAAAGTGGCAAGCACTTCAAACATTTATTGTAATTTATATAACAAATTGTTTATGGGGCTGACTTTTAGAAAAAGCTGTTGTGTTCTGGGTGAAGAATGGAGGTGAGGCCAGAGTGACTTCTAACAGCTCTTTATTCAATAATGCCTGTGAGGCAACCGTTGCTCCCTGACTGACACAGCTCCTTTTATAGGGAAGCTGATCAGCCCACAACCAATCAGGAGAGAGTATTTTCCCACTCCAACAGAGGACCAGACTGAGAACTTCAACTGTCAACTATATATAATACATAAAAAAGCCGTGTTTGTGTAGACAGATAAAGAGAAAGAATGTGAAATGTTTGCCTTCCTTAGAGCAACAGAAAACTTTCCATCTGCTTTGCTGCTAAAAATGGCTGGCTTTGATACGACAATGGTTCTAGCTAGAACTGGATAGGTTCTTCTTTCCGTTCCTTTCTGCTTCCTTCAATCTCTTTTTGACATATCTCTCTCCCCCCCCCTGCCCCCCCGCCCCCCCTCTCTCTTCTCCCTGGTTCCCAAATGAGTGATACTGTCTGAATCCAGAAGTGATATACTGCAAAAGGTTTTTGAAAGTAAATTGAGGTGGTCCACTCTTAATTTTCAAGTTGCCCACCCTTTTCTATTTTGTGATGAGACAAACAGCTGAAAAATGGCTCCTGATTTCATCTGCCTTGATTTATAGGCGTATGTTTTTCTAGTAATATTATAAATGATAATATTGTCTAAAGCAAAACAAAGCTGTTGCCTATTGCTTTTATTAGTACTCTAAGTATTACACTGAGAAAAGAGGCTGTTTACATAAATAACTTACAGTGTGTCTGGTGGAAAGAGCTCTCTAATGAACAATATCCTTCAGATGATAAAATAATGGTTTGCCAACAGACACCAGATGGTTATTACAGATGAAGATTTGCATTCTACCAATGTCAACAAACCTGGCTGTCACACTCAATAAGTTCCTAACACAATCATGTCGGTATGCATCTACTTACAAAACCATCAAATGCATCAACTGTTCTAGTCAGATCCAGCTAAGCAAAGCTTGGTAAAGATTAATCCTAAACTGATTTTTTAAGGGGGGATTTTGAAAAAGTTTTATTGGGTTTTAACAATTTTTTAAGGGTAGGGTAAGGGTTTACAAAAACATTTTGAGAGCCTTTGCGTCAGAGTCCTTGGCCCATCCCGGGCTACATAATAAAACAGTAATACAGAAATATGTCAAAAACAAATACTACAAGATAAAGACAAGTGAATACATATCACATTTCCAATTCTGAGATGGTACACATGTACAAACATCCTGGTATATAGAAAATAAAAAAAAGAAAGTTAATAAAAAAAAGAAAAACAAGCAAAAAATCACTTTTTGGATCTAAGTCTTTTGGCAATTGTATCTTCTTTCCCTCCCGCCTGGCCCCCAGTGGGCGGGGCCGTGGCCCCCTCCGCCCCCCTTGGATCTTCCCCCAGGACTGAGGAATGTTTTTTGAGAAAGGCTTCAGCCTCAGCAATTGTTTTAATCTTCACTCTTCCTCCTTCCCAGAACACCAGCATCCCTTCGGGCATTGCCCACTTGAACCAGACCCCATGGTCAAACAATTTTTTAGATAAGAAGGAAAATTTCCTTCTCATTTCTCTGATTTTTTTGGGAACCTGCTTCAAGATAACGACAGCCTTTTGTTGGTAAATCAGCGGACCCTCTCTCTGCGCCCTCAAAATCCCCTCTCTGGTTGACCTGCTAACAAATTTAATGTGTATCTCTCTGGGTACTTCATTTATCCTGGCATATGCTGAATTTATTCTGTAGACTAGGTCAATGTCCCCCCTGATCTCATCTTTGGGTTTATGTAAATAGTCTGCTAAAATTGTGCTCATGAGTTCAGGAAGACATTCACCAGATTCTTCAGAAATGTTCTGAAATCTTAAAAAATATGACATCCTTTCATAATCCATCCTAGTCATATGCCCAGTTAGTTCCCCCACTTCATTGTTGACATTGTTAAGCTCCCCCTTTGCCTCAGTCAGCCCCCCTTCCAGATCTTCAGTCTTCTGTGTATTCTCCTGCAGTTGCTTGCGAGTTTCCAGAAGTTCCTTCTTGAAGTTATTATTATCTTCTCTCTGGGATTTAATTTCCTGGACCAAGGTCTGTATAACCAATTCCAGAGAAGATAATCTTTGTTCCAGGCCTGCCAGCTCTGATTTTTGTGCCATGGTTAGCTATTAAACTCAATGTCACTAAAATGGCGTTTTTTGGGTGGGGCAGCTGAGACAAGTCAGGAGATGAAAGTTTCAAATCAGGGCTGTAAAAAGTTCAGTAGCCAGAGAAGAAATACTTTTCCATATCAGTGTAGTAAAAAAAGAAGGCAATCCAGACAGGGAATCAATTAATCCAAAAAAAAAAGGGAAATTCTTCATTAAACGCAGGAGAGAATCCAAATCACTGTATGAATCCTTGATAGTGACATCTGCATTTACCCAGAACTAATTATATGGCTGTGTATAAACAACATATTCCTGGTTACCTGACATGTGGCTGCTCAAATATCTATCTTAATTCTGAATTCACATGATATAATGAGCCCCAAACCAAGTATACAGACTATATTCTATCATACATCAGTCAACAAAATCTTCATGCAGATATTTTTTCATTTGTATACTTTTTCACACACAGATTATTTTAACATTATGTCACAATCAATGTGAGGATGATTATTATTTTATTTATTTAAAATCTTTATAAAGCCATATTTCTCCCAACCAGTTGTTGATGATGATGATGGTCTACCAATGCAATCATTTGATTTTCCCCTGGTACTTATGCTACTACCAATGTATGAAAATCAAAATTGGTCAATTTGACATGAAAAATTAATACTAAAGAGATCAAAACTAAACTTGCAGATCAGACACTGACCTTACTCTAGTTCAACGTTTTACATCAATGTTGGCCAATACCAGATTTGGCATGGGATATCAAATGCAGACAAGAAATTCTCAGTTCTGGTTTTTGAATTATCCTGACAGATGGTAACTAGTGGAGAACATATTTCAACACAGCTGTTGATAGTTTCCGATTTCAGCACAGAGTAGCATTTTTCATTCATTCAATTTATATCTTTCTACTCTAGCAAGCAGTCCAGGTGGTCAATATTCTTTTAAGTGAAATAAACTAAAAAAAACCTGAACAATAATGACAAGAAAACATAAATATTAGTTCCAAAAGCAAGTAATAATTAAAACATGAAAATGATGCACGCTCAGTGATACGTTATCTGTGGAGACATTTTGTGCTAAATGATAGTAAGTCCCAAAAACAAAATATGAGCCTCTATTTAAGGCTCTCAGGATGAATGTCTTCAGATTTTTCTTATGGACCAGATGAACACAGCCACTTTTACTCATCCTTGGGTCTTGAGACATGACAATTACTTATTTATTCATTCTCCGCATTTTTATCCCAGTGCAATTCAGAGGCTCTTATCAGTTTATTGAAGTTATAAAATTAGTTTCCACTTTAACTTATAAAATCATTCACAGTATAGCAACGATAAAAAGATTAATGTCCAACCATAAAATTACAAACAAAAGTAGCAAAAAATAAATATGGCATGATATCAGGAAAAAAGCTTTCAGACCAGCTCGATCTTTACAATATTGCCGTTGGCTAGAACAGGCAATGCCCTCAATAATACATGGAGTTCCATCTGACATTATCCATGTGTAGTTTGGCTTTCTCTGTTGGATTTATCCTTCATGCCCTCCAATCTTTGAAATCTGCTCCAAATATTTCCACAAGTCTCATAGATCAGTGGGGACCACAGATACATAGGTTCACTTGGTCAATGATTTCTGCTGGCTATTGTTCATGGCTGGCTATAGGTTCATTCTATGTCAACTTGGAGGCATGAATATAAACTTTTATTTTAACCTTTATGTATCCATTTCTTTGTTCTTTATTTTTTTCTGAAAGAAAATATGGTCACTGTCAAGGGTGAAATGCTCTACCGGTTCACTTCGCTACCGGTTCGCTTTGCTTGCGCATGCGTGTCAAGCATGCACTTCACTACCATGCAGTGTTGAAAAAGGATGAAGAAGCCTTTTCTGAGTCTGCAAAGGTAAGTAAAATAGCGAGGAGGGGGAACAGCTGTGCCACACGCTTTAGATTTCCTGCTTTCTAGAGAATATAAATCATGTGGCACAGCTGGTTGTCGCACAGCTGATCATTGGAACTACTGGTTCACCCCAACCAGTAGTAAAAAAAATGCTTTAAACGGTCAGCTGTGCAACAATCAGCTGTGCTGTGTGATTTCTAGCATTTTTTGCTACCAATTCGGGTGAATCAGCCCCTGGTAACTATAATTATAGTGCAAGTCCTTGTGAAATCTTTTAGTGAAATGAAGGGAATAATTCGAACATGTCTTTGGTCTACCAATGCAGTCATTCTGTCATAAAAAGAAGTTAGTCTGATATACATTCTCGACAATTCTGGGCTTATAAAAATCCTTCTATAGACTTCTTTAACATTTTATTTTCTTTGCCTTAACTAAGAGATACAATTAGACTTGATTCTTTTTGGAATCATCTTTAGTTATATTTACTTTCATTCCATTTAGAAGTTAAAATGTGAAGGTATTGAATTTGTTGAGAGCTACAGCATTATTATTGTTTTGTCAAATATGTATGTGTGGGTTGTTTGGTGTAGTGAACCATGAACCTAAAAACCAAGAGACCATGACTTCTAGTTATGCCTTAGGCATGAAGCCAGTGGGCAGATTATGGCACAGTCCTTGTTTCTCAGCCACAGGAAAGAGATAATGGCAAGCCTCTTTCGAAATCTTGCCAAGAAAATTGCAGAACTTGTCCAAGCAGTCACTATGATTTAATACAATTCAAAGGCATAAATAAATAACTGAAATATTTTTAACACACATCCAGACACTTATAATTACATTACAAAGGGCAAGTATTCTTTCTAAAATGCCAACTTTCTGGAGGATTAGTCATTAATGAAGGAGTAATGCAGAGATCACTCTAAATAACCAAAAGGGATTTGCGACAGACTGAAACAGACCTGAAGTGAAAAACTTCTGCCAGCTGGATAAGGTTAAACTGAACTACACAGATGAAAAACTGCCAACCATTTTCTATTCTAGTCACAAAAGTGTTATGTAGAATCGCATTCGAGATATTTATTCTTCTTGTAGTGTCTCAAGCAGAGAGGCCTTGAACTATCACCCTTGGTGAAATCTGGTGCAACTAGATTGTAAACCCTTGTCTGAAAGTTGTCTGAATGTCTGCATCGATTTCGAAATAACCCTTGTTATCTGCATCAGTGCTGTTTCCTTTTCTTGGCACTATAGAATTGGTTGCTTGTAACACCTGTAGGCAGAAAGCTCTAGTTATAATTTAAAATGACAGAAGTGATGGCAATGGGATTCAGGAAGAAATCAGATGCAGCTTTCGCTCCCAGACCGAGTGGAGACCTTGACAAGCCATTTTCACTAAGCCTTTTGCCAAACTAACCATATATTTTTCAATTTTCCTCTCTGTAAACAGATAGAATTAAACACTTTAAATACACCAGATTGATATCTATCAATAAATTCATAATTGTAATACTGTAATAATAGCAGTAATAATCCCTTGAATCCCTTGTGTCATCTATTGGTATTAGTTTGAGAGATGAGACTGAGTTACATGATTATCAAATAACAATATAAACATACCCAATTACTGATGCGCTTCTATCTTGTATATGGAACATTATTGTTTCAATTTTCTTATCATAGTGAATGAAATTTGTGTAGTAGAATAGAATAGAATAAATCTTTATTACGGTCAAAGACCAGCAATACACGTTACATTCAACCATATGTTAAAAAATACTATCTCTAAGATACAATTTTAAAAATGTCAGCATTACAAGTGGAAAGTAGCATACATGTTCTCACTTTGTTCAGGTCATTTGCTGGTTTACCTAGGTGCAAAAGCGCCAAGTATGTATGTAAAAACCATGGTCCAGAAATTGCCAGAGATCTGTCCAAATGATTGGTACAAGATCACAACTATCCTTATATAACCAATTTTTTTCTTATGGACATTGCAGAAGCACAGAATTTTGCCACTGCATGCGTAGTAGCCGGGTTCGTGTCCTGGAGGAGGAAGTCCAGATAAAAATTGCCTGCCCTCCCTGGTAATCTCTCTAATAAGGGGAGAATATATGCAGACCTGCAAGCTCTGTATAGCTCACAGTGTAGTAGAACGTGTGAGATATCTTCCACTTCTCTTTTACCACATATAGTGTAGTAGAATATAATAGAGTTGGAAGTGACCTTGGAAGTCTCCTAGGTTGTGCAAGCAGGAGATCCTATACCATTTTAGACAAGTGGTTTTCCAGTCTCTTCTTAAGAACCTTCAGTTATGAAGCACCCACAATTTCTGAAGGCAAGCCATTCCACTGGTTAATTGTCCTCACTATGCTGGCTGGGGAATTCTGGGAGTTGAAGTCCACAAGTCTTAAAGTTCCCAAGTTTGGACATCCCTGATCTAAGGAAATCTGTACACAAAAATATCAACATAGTGAAAGAATTCAGACAAGAATGCAATACATTTCAGATAATTTAAAATTCACACATTATTGAAAGGACTACCAAAAAGAAACCAAAAACATAGATTTCTTCTCAGATTCAAATTGTCAAAATCCTCTAAAATTAAATTGACAAAGTTGCTTATCTTTAGCAGTGAATGATACCACATCTGCCTCTACCTCTATATCTATCTATCTATCTATCTGTCTGTCTGTCTGTCTGTCTGTCTGTCTGTCTGTCTGTCTGTCTGTCTGTCTGTCTGTCTGTCTGTCTGCCTGCCTGCCTGCCTGCCTGCCTGCCTGCCTGCCTGCCTGCCTGCCTGCCTGCCTACCAACTTTTGTGTATATGTTTTTAATTTCATTGGCGCTATCCTGAAAATATTACACTTGCTGCATGAAAAATATCTTTTTCCCCATAAGTGTTTGATGGACATTTGTTAATATAATATTGAATTTTCAAATGGATCTCAGTCACATTGGTACAAATAGCACTGTAAGTAGGGCTACAATTTCTGTTAATAAGTGATGCAGTTGTAAAGCATAATGACATACAACTGCATCATTTAATGATGCCAGTCCTGGCATCCTCCTACTCCAACCCCCACCCATTATTATTAAGGATGGTTTGTCGCACAGTCAGCCAGATATTCAGCCTGGATTTGGATCCACTTATCCAGTTTTTCCTAATGTCCTGGGTAGCCAGGTGTGGATATTTGACGAAGTTAAATATAGCATTGCAGGATGTAAGTTGTTCCGAATAAAACTGCATTTTGCAATTAACTGAGGGTGAATTTGCCAATGCCAATGGTGTTAAAGTGGTGATCCAGTTGTTTTAGGATTACACTCAAGCAGCTATTACCATGAATACTACATTTGCTTTCTTTAGTCATTGTTCTTATTATTAATAATGCCAAATCCAGTCTAAACATCTGTCTGAGTATACAATAAAATAATCATTATCATAATGTTATCCTTTTAGTATTTACATTATTTGCAATTTTGCCTTCAGTGCCTCTGAAGCTCTAGAACTAAACCAGAAAGATTCTTTCTAAAGCAGGGTTGAGTGGTTATAGACTTTCTTTCATCATAGCCATATTTTTTTAAAGACTCCTGACTTAGTTTCAATATTTCAAATGTACACATTGGCATGGGAAAAAGTTGATTTTTCCTGTAATAAGGAGCCAAGGCAGGAAATAAGCCAACTCTTGCTAAATCATTAACACCCCAAATAATGTTTGCTTTTTGGCAATACAGAAAACTTGCTGATCTGTACAAATGGTTTGATATATATTTATAGTCTAAATCAAATTCACTTATGTCCCTATAATACATGCAATAACCTTCAAAATGCAACTAATGTCAGACAATTGATTGCTGACGTTTTTACTGTACTTTGAAAATGTGAACAAGAGAGACTAAGATAGAAAAAGAGACCCTGAGTAATGAATATTGTTAGATCAGACAAAGGATTCCGACTCAGGCATGGTCAAAACAACAGGAACGTTTATTCACACTATTTACAACACACACAAGATTCAACTGGCAAGGTTTCTTCTCTGGCAACCTCTTATATAGAGTTACCAGGCAGGAAACTCCTAGCAATGCACTTGCAACATTGTAACTCCTTTCCAGACAGATTCCAGACAGCTTGTCTCTGTTAATCACTGCAGCTGCTGGCTCAGTTCCGGAATGCGGTGACTCATAGGTTACCAGACGAGCTGTCTGGGACATAGGCTTGGGGACTCAACACTCCTTCCCCCATAGTCAGTGCGCATGTGTCTAGGTTCTCTGTCCAACACAGTACATGCGCACGCGTAGTCGTTCAGATAGGCGGGGCGGTGTCGGGTCCGCCCTGACCGCCTTAGTTCTTGAGGAGGCTCCTCCCTGTGGGACACGGAGCCTTCGCCTACGTCATCGGGGCCTGCCCTCGGAGGTGGAGTTGCCGTAGGCGGCAATGGCGACCCTAGCAAGTTCGGGTGAGGGGGCGTGGCGACCGGGCTTGAGGTAGTTGGCATTTGCTGGCGAGTATTATTCTGGTAGGGTGGTTCCCCGATGGGCGAGGCCCCCAGCTGAGAGTCAGATTGGGCTGTGAGGTCCTGGCGGTCTCCCCGTGCTGTTCCCGCCGATACGAGGTCTGGACCGGCTAGGGACTCCGGGGTTCCAAACAACTGCTCGGCTTGAGCAGAGAACAACGGCCCAACGGGGGCCAACGGGCAGGAACGGCCTGGCGTGGTGACTGCTGTTTCGGGCAGGCGGCGCCTCAGTTGATCCAGGTGGCGCCGCCACTCGGATCCATCCTGAAGGCCGACTCTGTAAGAACAGGGTCCGGTTACATCCAAAATGGTTGCGGCAATCCATCGCGGCTCCCCTGAAAAGTTCCTTGCCCAAACCAGGTCCCCAATTTCAAATAAACGAGGAGTGGGAATCTGCAGGTTGCCCCTCTGCAACCCGTCGTAATCGGGGTGCAGTCTGTCCAGAGTGGTCCGCAAGCGTCGGCCCATCAAGAGCTCCGCGGGGCTTTTCCCTGTGGCTGGGCAAGGTGTGACATGCTGTCCCAAAAGGTACGCGGCCACCCTTGCCTGCCAGTCCCCTTTATCCAAACGGGCCAAGGCTTCCTTGGCTGAGCGCACGGCTCGTTCCACGCGTCCATTAGACGCCGGGTGATAAGGGGCGACTGGCGCGTGGCGGATCCCTTGGGTGGCCAGAAAGTCCAAGAAGGTGGAGGATTGAAATTGGGGTCCGTTGTCGGACACAACGACGTCCGGCAACCCGTGGGTCGCGAACAGATGGCGCAAGGCACGCACCGTGCTCTCCGCTGTGGTGGAAGCCATGAGAATCACCTCCACCCAGCGTGAGAACGCATCCACCACCACGAGGAAATTCTGGCCATGGAAGGGACCCGCGAAATCCAAGTGGAGCCTGGACCATGGGCACCTGGGGGCGTCCCACTCCCTCGGCGGGGAGACCGGCGGGGCCGGCCGGGACGATTGGCAGGAGGAGCAGGCGGCCACCCATTCCGCCACTTCAGCGTCCATGCCGGGCCACCAGACATAGCTCCGGGCCAATGCCTTCATACGGACGATGCCTGGGTGGTTGGCATGGAGCGACTGAAGAACCATGTGCCGGAGAGGGGAAGGGACGATGACCCGATCTCCCCAACACAAGCACCCGCAATGGAGCTCCAGCTCCAGCTGGCGTGACTTGTAAGGCCGAAAGTTTTCAGCCACACTGCCCGAAGGCCAGCCCCTCAGCACCCATCGGCAGACCTGGGCGAGGACGGGGTCTGCGCGGGTGTGAGCGGCAACGGCGGAAGAGGACAGGGGCAAGTCCGACTCCGCGACCATCAGGACAGAGAGAGCAGGCACAGGGGCCGGATCCGGCCCCGGGAGAGGGCAGCGGCTTAGGGCATCAGCATGCCCTATCTGCTTGCCAGGACGGTATAGCAGCGTATAGTCATACGCTGCCAGGAATTCCGTCCAGCGGGTCATCCTGGGCGACAGGATGGGGGGTGTCGGACGGTCACCGGCCAATAGCCCAAGGAGCGGCTTATGGTCCGTGACAACAGAAAAGGTCCGCCCATAGAGGTAATTGTGGAACTTCTTAATCCCGGACACTACAGCCAAAGCCTCCTTGTCGATTTGGCTGTAGTTTCTCTCCGTTTGAGACATTGTCCGGGAGTAAAAAGCAATGGGGGCTTCCGAGCCGTCTGGAAAGACGTGGCTAAGGACAGCCCCCAGGCCAAAAGGGGAGGCATCGCACGCAAGCGTCAGAGGAAGCCTGTCATGGTACTGGACTAGTACCGCATCTGACGTGAGCATGGCTTTGACAGCCGCGAACGCGTGTGCTTCGCGGCTGCCCCAGTGCCAGGCCGCGGATCGGTCGAGCAACCGATGCAGCGGCTCGGCTAGCGATGCCTTATGGGGAATAAACGGCGCGTAGAAATTCAAAAGGCCGAGGAATGCCTGCAGCTCCGTTTTGGAGGCAGGAGTGGGGGCCTTTTGGATGGCCTCGACCTTGGAGGGGGTTGGGTGAATTCCTTGGGCGTCAATCATGAAACCCAGGAATTCCACCCTAGGCGCAGCAAACGTACATTTGCTGCGTTTCAACTTTAAACCCGCGCCCCTGAAAACTCTGAGGACCTTCCGTAACGTTTTGGCGAGTTCTGATATGCTGGAAGCAGCAATCAGGACGTCGTCAAAATACGGTACAACGCCAGGGAGCCCATGGAGCAGTCGCTCCATGAGGCTCTGGAAGATCCCCGGGGCTACGGACACGCCGAATTGGAGACGGCGACAGCGGAAAGCCCCACGGTGGGTCACGATGGTCTGCGCTTCCGCAGCCTCGTCATCCACCAGGAGCTGTTGGTAGGCCTGCGCCATATCCAGTTTCGCGAACACTCGACCTCGTCCCAATGAGTGGAGTAGGTCTTGCACCACCGGAACCGGGTATGGGTTCGCCTGAAGCCCGAGGTTGATCGTCGACTTATAGTCGCCGCAGATCCTCACGGACCCGTCGGGCTTAATGGGGACCACAATTGGGGTCTCCCATTTCGCCTGATCGACGGGTTCGAGCACGCCCTGCGCCACCAATCGATCCAATTCCGCTTCAACCTTGGGCTTCAGCGCGAACGGCAGCCTGCGGGCCTTCAAGCGGACTGGAGCAACCTGGGGGTCCAAATTTAGGGAAACTGGAGTGCCTTTGTACGTTCCTAAGCTGCCATCAAAGACGTCGTTGAACTCTCTGATTACTTTGTCTACCGGAGAACTGGCTGGCACGCTGTGTACTCCTTGGACTGACAGTCCCAAGGCTGGAAACCAGTCCAATCCGATCAAGGCAGCTAGGGGTTTGGCCACTACCAGGATGGGAAGGGATCCGTGGAAGGGGCCGTAGTCTACTCTCACTCTGTGCAGACCTAGAATGGGAATTTGTGAGCCCTGGTAATCTTTCAGGATCGTCGCTGTGGGGCCGAGATCCCGCTTCCTGAAGTTAAGCTTGGGGCAAAGCTTAACTAAATGCGCCCAGGACATGAGTGATCTAGAGGACCCTGAATCTATTTCCATTTTTACCCCCACCCCCTCTAAGCAAACCACTGTTGACAGTCTCCTACTCTCTGCCTGGTCGTAGCTTAGAGCTGGGGGCATCTCCGCCAGCGCGAAGCAGTCGGTCGGCTGTGGCTGGTAGCGTCCTGAACACTTCTGCGACCCTCGTTGTCCTGGTGGAACGGTTCTGGAGGCGGCAGCTGGCGTTGTCACTGGAGTGGCAGCACGGCACACAGCTGCTAGGTGTCCTTTCCTGCCACATCTGCGGCACACCGATGCCTTGAATGGGCACTCTGGTCTCTGGTGGGCCCCTCCGCAGCCTAGGCAGTTCCCGGACTTCTGCTGCAGTGTGAATGCGTGATTCGGCACGCGCCCGGTCACCCTCATGCAGTCCCCACGGTCTTCCTCCTCCAGCTCATCCAGCGGCGCTATTTCGTCTACCAGACACGCTCGCGGAGTGGGGAAAAGAGGAGGGCGCGCGCGGCCCATGTCGGATGTGGAGATCTCCGACAATTCTGTCGCGCGTGCTTCTTCCACCGCTTGCTCGAGAGTCAGGACAGTTTTTGAAAGCAAGCGGCGCTTTAGGCGGATGTCTCTTACGCCGCATACAAACTGCTCCAGTAGGGATTCCTCCAGGAAGCCAGCAGGGAACTCGCAGGGAATTGCGGTCGCTCTCAATTTCTGCAGGAACTCGGCTACCGACTGTTGCGGCTGTTGCACACATTGCCTGAATGCATAGCGATGCGCTATGCGGGAAGGTGCCGGCGCGTAGTGTGCTCTCAGGCGGCCCAGGAGATCGTCCCACGGCACTTCATACACCGCTGCGGGTGCTGCTATGGTTCGGGCGGTAGCGAACAATTCAGGGCCGCCGCACTGGAGGAATAGGCTCAGCTTCCTGGCAGGCGCGAGTTCGCCGTAGTCGCTGGCTATCAAGAAGCACTCGAACCGGGCTAAGAAGGAAGCCCATTGTTCCTTCATCGGGTCGAACGGTGCAAACGGAGGCATTGTCGCCGTAGCCATGGTGAGGCTGTGCGTCGCGCTGCGCTCTGTTGTTGAAGTATTTGTTACCCGTTGCGTTCTAAGGCCACGGCCTGAATCCCACCTTCGTCGCCAGTGTTAGATCAGACAAAGGATTCCGACTCAGGCATGGTCAAAACAACAGGAACGTTTATTCACACTATTTACAACACACACAAGATTCAACAGGCAAGGTTTCTTCTCTGGCAACCTCTTATATAGAGTTACCAGGCAGGAAACTCCTAGCAATGCACTTGCAACATTGTAACTCCTTTCCAGACAGATTCCAGACAGCTTGTCTCTGTTAATCACTGCAGCTGCTGGCTCAGTTCCGGAATGCGGTGACTCATAGGTTACCAGACGAGCTGTCTGGGACATAGGCTTGGGGACTCAACAAATATGACCAATGAATAAATAACAGGGTAGCATTATATGGATGGCCTTAGGTGTTCTTGAAATGTGAACCGGGTTGGCCTTGGTTAAACTATGGGGAAAAGAATATCCTGAGAATCACAAGGTTGTTGCCTAAGCTGAAACCTACAAAATATTGTGGAAGGGAATGGCAAACTAATTATGTAGGTTAATACAAGGCCCTCTTCCTGATTATATAATAATGATAATCAACTATTAAAGAATAATAAGGGTAAGGTTAAAACCTATGAGACCAATTATAAGGTCAGCCTATGTCCTTTGTGTCTTGTCAGCCTTTTTTTCACTTTCAGTCTGAAGGTACAACTTTATCATATGTAAGCTTTGTGATTTTATACTACTGTAAGTCCTGCTTCTCTTTTAAAATGATTGACATGTTTCACTGGAAAAGGAACCGAATGCATGATTCATATTTTCTTGTCCCTGTTGTATATGTGTGTGCCTTATTGCATGGAACAGATTTTATTTTATTAAGTCATATTTGTGCCATTTCGCATAGAAGTTGAGCAAGTTTTTGAATGCAGTAGATTCTGATATGTGGATGATGGTTGCCAAAGATATCTTCACCAGACAAATCGTTCCTCCCACATTTCACTTCCTTAGTAGAATTTACTCAATATATCCAATAGAAACAATTTTTAGAATGACTGGTTTTTCCTTTTTTAAGCATATCAATGTTGCAGTCGCTAATAATATACCACTATTTCATACGTGTGTGTGTGTGTGTGTGTGTGTGTGTGTAAAGTAAAGGTAAAGGTTCCCCTCACACATATGTGCTAGTTGTTCCCGACTCTACAGGGTGGTGCTCATCTCTGTTTCAAAGCCGAAGAGCCAGCGCTGTCTGAAGATGTCTCCATGGTCATGTGGCCAGCATGACTAAATGCTGAAGGCGCACGGAATGCTGTTATCTTCCCACCAAAGGTGGTTCCTATTTTTCTACTTGCATTTTTACATACTTTTGAACTGCTAGGCTGGCAGAAACTGGGACAAGTATCGGGAGCTCATTCCGTTATGCAGCACTAGGGATTCCAACCACTGAATTGCCAACCTTCTGATTGACAAGCTCAGCATCTTAGCCACTGAGTCACCATACATACATACATACATACATACATACATACATACATACATACATACATACATACATACATGCATGGAATTCAAAGATCCCAAGAGTGTCTACTTCATTTGGATTTGCTAGACAGACCATTGACATTAATTTCTCATAAAAGGGGGCAGACAAAATACATTTCTTAGTTTGGAAGGAGGCAGTAGTCTATGTGATAAGTATCCTCTGTAAAATATTTAGCAAAGACCAAGGCAAGGGTGAATAATTTTTTGGAGAAAAAGACCAATTTTTAGCAGCCTACCAGGGACAATGCACTGAGAATAATGAAGAGAGCCAGGTTTTATTTGCATTCATGTTAACTTTATAAAACATGTATAAGATTATTGCTATCCAGTTTTGGATAGAAAAATGCTCTCTCTTATTTCATATTAAAAACTGCAGCCTTTAGAAATTACTGGTGATCATCCCCAAGCATTGCTCTTGTACCTCAGACTATTTATTTGATTTCTGTACACATATCCTTTCTTGCTAGTATTCTAGGGCTATTTTGGCTATATAATTCAAATATCACATTAATTAATACAGGCATTCTTTCAGTTTGCAATTAAGTGTGCTGTGAGATTTTGGCTTTTAGAAACAGAGGTACACACACAAGCAGAACAGGGGTGAAATCCAGCCGGTTCATACAGGTTCTGGAGAACTGGTAGCGGAAATTTTGAGTAGTTCGGAGAACTGACCCTAGAGTGGGGTGGGAATGGAGATTTTGCAGTATCCTTCCCCTGTCATGGCCACCAAGCCACGCCCACCAAGCCACGTCCACAAAACCAGTAGTCAAAAAATTGAATTTCATCACTGAAGCAGAACCCATCAAGTATGACTACTTTTGCAAATTGGAAAGTTTTTTTTTTTTTTTAAACACCTTATTTTTCTTTTCCTCTTTTTGATCAGTCCCATTTATAGAAAAGCATCTTTGGTGGTTAAAAAAAAGATGATGTATAAGATGTGCTTTATGTTGCATAAGAACTTTGTTGGGCTCCCTCCAGATCTTTCTGCTTTAAGCAAGGAGCAAGCTACTGAAGTTCAAGAGGCAAATAGATATAGAAAAGATGAAGCAATTTCTTACAATATTATTATTATTATTATTATTATTATTATTATTATTATTATTATTATTATTATTATTATTATTATTATTATTATTATTATTATCTAGTTGTCTTTAGTGGGAAATGTGTTGTGGTGGTGGGATGGAGAAGGAGAAGTCAGCAACAAGAAAAGGATAAATCTTCCACTGCTAAATTGGGCAATCATAAGAATGCCCATATTTTCAGAAAGAGAAATAACCAAAACAACTACTGAATTCTGGAAAAAACCCAAAGCAAAACTTAATTTTAATTAATTAATTTTTCTCTATTCCGGCTGTAAAGTTTTTCTAAAACTGTTATGTGAGCATACTTTGGGAAATGTTTATATATTCAGAAATTTATGATAATTGGAAGGATTGTAAGTCACAACTAGGAGTGTGTATGTAGTTGCTGCTGCTGCTGTTATCAACAAAAATAAAATAATTGTTAAAAATTAGATAAAAGTAACTTATTTTGTTTCTTGGTCATTATTAAATGCAGTTGATTGTCTGGATTAGTCAGAAGTTTGATTTTTTAAGTATGTTTTTTTAACAGTTTGCCATTGCCTGTTTCCTAGGGATGAGCGAGTGTGACTGGCCCAAGGTCACCCAACTGACTTCCTACCTACGACAGGAGTAGATCTTCTAACCAGGTGCCTTACTCACTACACCAAACTGATTCTCTAAGTAACCATGGAACTGTTGATAAAGACTGCATCATCTCTAAGGAATTGGTAGCTCTCAGTAGTGGGATTCAAAAAAAAATTACTACAGGTTCTGTGTGTGTGGCTTTGCGGGCATGGCAGGGGAAGGATACTGCAAAATCTCCATTCCCACCCCACTCTATGGGAAGGATACTGCAAGATCCCGATTTCCTCACCATTCCTGGAGGAAGGTTATTAAAAAATCCCCATTCCCTCCCCACCCCACTAACATGCTTTCCAGCTCCATTCTCCTGTGCAGGGCAACAAAAGAAGACCCAGCTGATCAGCTGGGACTTGGGAGGCAGAGAATAGTTCAGGGGCAGCCAGTGGTGGCATTTGCCGGTTCTCTGAACTACTCAAAATTTCTGCTACTGGTTTGCCAGAACTGGTCAGAACCAGCTGAATACCACCTCTGGTGGAACTCCCCTTAAAACATGTTTCTCTTCAAGTCATACACCCATAGCCTGAACAGAGATTTTCAAGGAATTCCACAATTCTAAATAGAAAATCCAAAGAAGAACAACTAGACTACTTTTGAAACTGGAGTAGTGCAATAACTGTGCCATTCTTCTATAACCACCTAGCATTGTTCTAAAAAAAAACACACACCAAAAGCTATATATGGATCATAAGCCATTATGCTGTACGTGCAGAGGTTGTATATATGTGCTGGACACCATTTGGCTGTTCTGATCATCCATTTGGAATACATTCTATAATTCCATTAGGAGTTACGGCTAGAATGAGTTCCTTTTCTTCATTGTTAATGCGATTCCAGTCAGTTGCCAAAGAGTGCCCTTCAGCTGCAGTGGCATAAAACGGTAGCTAAATCTTATCTACAGGATAAAGCTTTTAAGCCTGAATGGAGTTCAGCTACATCAAATTCAAATTTTCCATCTTGTCTTTTCTAAAACCAATCTTTCTTTCCCTGTGCAATCATTACTGTGCTTTCATCCACACATTTGCCTGCATTGTCTGCGTATATAGAAACAGCCTTTGTATACTATAAAACATGCTGTGCCCCATATATATATATATATATGTGTGTGTGTGTGTGTTAGGTTTTTGAGCATACCACTTCTCTTAGCAAAGTATTTCCTTCTAGGTATCTCACATCTCCCTTTCAACTGTAATTCTTATAAAGGAATGTGTAAAATATCATGGAGGCAATTTCAAGACTTCAGAATTGACAGGATTATTATGATTTCTTTTTTTCCTATCTTTTAGACTTTTCTCGGTACAAGCATCACTCATTTTTATTTTGAAATATTATTTGATCAAAAATCCCACAAAGTATGCCATTTTTCCCCCTCAACCTGAGTGAATGTATGTGTATTCAGAAGTAAATGCATAGATTTATGAAGTTCGGAAGGCTTTCCCACTGGACTGCAGTCTTAGATGTTATCCAATCATGCAGAGAATGTTGACTTCAAAAAGATGTTAATTATTCCTTTGTGCAGTCAATCAATCAATGAATCAATGAATCAACCATTCAAAGCCTGTTAGAATTATAGGCTAGCCAATATGTTTCTTTGCCTGTCGTCCCCCCCCCCCCCTACAAGAGATTAAATTCCTGAAAGGAAGGAAAGGAGGGAGGGAGGGAGAAAGAGAGAGAATTGAAAGCCTATTTTAAATGACCAAACATTCCTGTTGCTATATTTTAAATTTAAGCGCAGTGAAGCAGATCTATGCATAGGCTTCTGAAAGCCAGTGGAAAATATTAGAATCCCTACTTCTCTGATTTCAGAGGTTAATTATTTGCTCATAAAGTATTCAGCAATGAAATTTCTGGTGTTCTTATATAATTAATAGTCAGAATAGATATACATTTGTTGGGGTTCATATGTGAGTGATATTCCTCTGGGATTTCTTCCCTCCCCCCCTCATCTTTCAGGAAGTGATGAGCCCAATCAATATCCCACTTTACAATAAATGCAAAGGTTTATGGAATAAAATCTTAAGTAGAGTTGCTCCTTTAACACATTTCTCAGTGCCAATGTGACTAATTAGAGATACACATCACCGATCAGCACAATTTCCCCAATTAATGTAAGCAGAGAGGTTATCTAAATTAGTGATCAGGTTGTTACAAAAGTTATCTTGTAGCTTCTTGATTTCAGGTAGATTTTGCAAAGTGAAAAAAGACAGCAAGAGAATAGGAGGCAAAGGTAAAAGTAACAAGCAATAGGATAGAAAAGCTCTTACACACTTCATGCACATCCTCCATACACTTCTTCCAGCTGACACCCAATCGTTGTCTTCTATTTTACAGCCCAGATGTGTTGGAACTGGGTGTGTTTGTTTGTGTGTGTGTGTGTGTAGACAATTTATGTTGCCTATTTTATGCCTATGAAAAAAAAAGTATTGAGTAAGGGTGCCAAATGTATGTTTCAGAGGTGGGTTGCTGCCAGTTAAGCCCGGATCGGCCGAACCAGTAGTAGCGGCTGTGAGAGGCTCCGCCCATCTGCTCGAATGCTTCTGTGCATGTGCAGAAGTGTCGCACGCATGCGTGAGTATGGCCAAACAGGTAGTAAAAAAATTAGTAAATCACCTCTGGTATGTTTGTGTTTGTGTGTGTGTGTGTGTGTGCGTGTGTGTGTGTGTGTGTGTGTAATTTATAAAACCAATTTTATGCCTAAGGTGGGACCAGAATTTACAGTTGTATTCCTTGTATTTGGCCCAAAATCACCTAGCTGGTTTTCATATCTAAGGTGAGACCAGAATTCATGATTTCTAATTTCTAGACTGATGCGTTAATTATTAACCCAAACTGGTTCTCTTTTCATGGAAATATTTATTACACTTAAAAGGTAGTTTGGAGAGGAATCTTAGAAGGCAGTTTGGATACTTCTTTATCATTCTCTGATCCTTGGTATATTTATCTAACAGTCATCCTTTCATCTCCTGATTTTTGGAATGTCATTACTTCAGTCAGTAGTCAGTTAACATGTTGTCCTTTTGTTCTTTTGTGTTCAGGTGGACTGAATTAAACTGAGTATTAATCACATACTTCATTAATTCATTATTCATTCTGATCATTAGAAAAGGTCATTTGCTGGACAAGCCTGCAAAGAAGTTCCTTTCCATTCTAATATGGATTGTTTCTAAGATTCTTTCTTCTAATACATCCTGTCAATAGGATATCTCTTCTATTTTGCCCTATTTGGGAGAAACTATCCATTTTTATTTCAATAACTTTTTTTCCTTTCTTTCTTGTTTGGTCCACCCACTCCTTTTGACACTAATAAACCTTGGTGTCACAGAAATGAAGGCAAGGAAAGATGTTCTTGATCTATTGGCTTAGCTACCATAGGGACCAATGATGACCGGGTTTTGGAGTATTCAAACTCAAAAATAGAATAGAATAGAATAGAATCTTTATTGGCCAAGTGTGATTGGACATACAAGGACATTTGTCTTTGGTGCATATGTTCTCAGTGTGCATAAAGAAAAATAAAATAGAATGCATTTATCAAGAATCATAAGATACAACACAGTGATAGTCATAGGTTACTAATAATCAATCAAATTATACTAGAAAAGAAATAAAACAATATAAATTTTAAAGATAAAAGCAACATAGTCATAGTCATAAGTAGAACGAGATAGGTACTAGGAAAGAGACAGGTCTAGGAAGGAAGAGAAGAATAATAGTAATACAGTCTTAGTAGATACTTTGACAGTTTTGTGGGGATTAGTTGTTTAGCAGAATGATGGCATTCGGGGGGGAAATTGTCCTTGTATCTAATTGTTCTAGTGCACAAAGTTGGATTAGTGATGGATAATTTCTAACACAGAATTATCTTCCTATTACCAACACAACTGAATTCTACTGTCCACTTTGACTACTGAATTGCAAATCCTAGAAGAATCCTAGTCCAGCTATTGAACTCAGTGTTTTTATTTCTATTTTTGTATCAACTATCTGATAAAATGCCTTGTAGTAGTGTACACTAAATCAAGACAGAAAAGAATAAAGCTATAATCAAAACAACAAAGCAGCTAAGCTACTCTGCCATTACTTATTATTTAATCCTTTTCCCTCACGCTTTTTTTAAAACTTCCATTGCAAATGGAAGAATCCGACTCTTTAAAAAAGGCTATAAATCAAAAGGGAAGAAGATGCCAAGGTATGCCGGCAATACTTTATGCCGATTCAGCAGCCCTCTCCCGAAAAGAGCTGGAAAGTGCTTTTAAAACAAACCCTCTAAAATGCTATAATGTAGTCTATGGGGATTACATTACTGATGTGTAACTTTCATTTGAATGTACAATAGCTGCGTAGGGAGGGGTGGTTAGACAGTTAAATCTGCTGAGATGGAAAGAAGGTAGATCAGAAACTACAGGCCGGCCATAAACTGAACTGTACCAGGCAAGAAAATTGATTTCTAATGATTTAAAAGCGGTGGCAGACAAGCTGCCCCCCTCTATTTGTTTATTAGGCTTTGTAAATGGAAGGTGTAGGGTTTTGTCAGGGTGGTTTATCAGTGATTACGGGGCAGGAAGAAACAAATTTCACAGCCAGCAATGTAAAAGACTTTGGGCCAGTTTCTCTTTCTCTCAGCTCAACTTACAGAGTAATACAAGCTCAATTGTCCATGAATTTTCCAGTCCTCTTTTTAAATGCAGGTCTGTTACCAGTACTCTGTTGGATGACAGCAAGTTTAATTATGTCCTGTGCATAGAATTTATATTTCCTCTTATGAGTTTCAAAGTGAGAGAGGGAGAAAAACTTACTTTGCATAAACTGCAACTTGGGCGTCCTCCTGGACTCTCATGTCCATGGAGGACCATGTGACGGCCGTGGCCAGGGGGGCTTTTTATCAGGTTCGCCTGATACACAAGTTGCGCCCCCTACTGGACTGGGATGCCCTGCGCACAGTCACTCAAGCACTCGTGACACCCTCTCTAGACTACTGTAATGCTCTCTACATGAGGCTCCCCTTGAGGTGCGCCCGAAGACTACAGTTAGTGCAGAATTTGGCCGCGCGGGGGATCCTGGGAGCCTCACGGCATTCCCATGTAACACCTCTCCTGCGCGAGCTGCACTGGCTGCCTGTGGCCTTTCGGGTGCGCTTCAAGGTGTTGATAACCATCTTTAAAACGCTCCATGGCACGGGGCCTAGCTATTTGCGGGACCATATCCTGCCTCATACATCCCTTCGTCCGATTCGCTCCCATAGAGAGGAACTTCTCCGGGTGCCGTCCGCTGGGCAATGCCGGCTGGCGACTCCTAGGGGAAGGGCCTTCTCTGTTGCGGGCCCAGCCCTCTGGAACGACCTACCCCCCGAACTTAGGACCATCGCGGACCTCCGCTCCTTCCGCAAACACTTGAAGACACATCTCTTCCATCTAGCCAGCCTGGCCTAGTCCCCTGTAACCACTGGTAGACTGAGTTTTAAATTGTTTAAATTGGATTTTAATGGGTCAGTAGGTTTTAGGGTATCTTTTTAGCACAGGGCACTATGAATTTAAGTATGTAGTCTTATTTATTATAGTCTTGTTATTGTTATGTTTTTTGTATTTCTTTTTAATTTCCTGTGCACCGCCCTGAGTCTCCCTGGGGAGATAGCGCGGTTATATAAATTGAATAAAATAAATAAATAAATAAACATTTATTTTCCTTTGTTATACCTCTCCTTATCCTCCTTTATGGCTGTTACTACCATTTCTTCATAGGCAGAATCCCATTTTAGCCCCTCGTCATTTGGAGGGTGTTTCATTTCAGAATTAGAGAATTGGAAGGGACCTTGGAGGTCTTCTAGTCCAAGCCCTTGCTTAGGCAGGAAATCTGACATCATTTCAGACAAACGGTTGTCCAATCTATTCTTTAAAATTTCCAAATTTGCCTCATATTCTTCCTAACAGAATCAAGTTTTCCTTTCCACTTATTTCTCATGCTTTTCCGGTATAGACCATGTTGCCATTTCATACATGAACACTTCTTAAAACTTCTTCACTTTCAAGGTCATTTTTACATTTCTTTTAATATAATAACAGAATTGGTAGGGACCTTGGAGGTCTTTTAGTCCAACTCCCTGCCTAGGCAGGAAACCATACACCATTTCAGACAAATGGCTATCCAACATCTTCTTAAAGACTTTCAGTGTTGGGGCATTCACAACTTCTGGAGGCAAGCTGTTCCACTGATTAATTGTTCTAACTGTCAGGAAATTTCTCCTTAGTTCTAAATTGCTTCTATCCATGATTAGTTTCCATCCATTGCTTCTTGTTCTGCCTTCAGGAGCTTTTGAGAATAGGTTGACCTCTTCTTCTTGGGGCAGCCCTTTAGCTATTGGAACATTGCGATTATTTCAATTTAAAAAAAATCACACAGCTTTGCAATGTACTTTTTGAGATATGGTAACAAGAACGTGGAGACTCTGGAAAGAGTGCAGAGAAGAGCAACCAAGATGATTAGGGAACTGGAGACTAAAACATATGAAGAACGGCTGCAGGAGCTGGGTATGTCTAGTTTGATGAAGAGAAGGACCAGGGGAGACATGATAGCAGTGTTCCGATATCTCAGAGGGTGCCACAAAGAAGAGGGAGTCAAACTATTCTCCAAGGCACCTGGGGGCAGGACAAGAAGCAATGGGTGGAAACTAATCAAGGAGAGAAGCAACTTAGAACTAAGGAGAAATTTCCTGACAGTTAGAACAATTAACCTTTGGAACAGCTTGCCTCCAGAAGTTGTGAATGCCCCAACCCTGGAAGTCTTTAAAAAGATGTTAGATAGCCATTTGTCTGAAATGGTATAAGGTTCCTGCCCATGCAGGGGGTTGGACTAGAAGACCTACAAGGTCCCTTCCAACTCTGCTATTGTATTGTATTGTATTGTATACAATTTTACAAATGTGATGTCATATGGATTAATAAAAGCAGCCGTTTTATTTTCAATTCCCTTTGAAATGATTCTAAACATGCAGTTTTTCCTTCTTTAACAGCAGATGCACACCAAATTGATACTTTCATTGAGCTATCCGCCATCAACATAGGCTCTGATTAGTCACCATCAGCTCAAATGCCATTTTTTATATGCTGTATATGAAAACTGCTTAAAAAATCAATGTGCCTCATTTTGTACTTGGTTGTGAATGTAGTGCTTGCCAGACTGTAGGTTGCTGACTCAGATATTCAATACATATCAGAAACATGACTGGTATCAGGCTCCTTCTTTGCTGGAGAAAGAAAATGTTTAATTCTTTCAATAACATGAGGTAGAACCTGGCTGAACTCCATCTGTCTATGAACTGGGACTGGAAAAAAGGAGGATCACTATTATGACCCACACATTCTAATTAACATTTCTGTTCTCTGAACACTCGTAGAAATGCAACTAAGTGTTGCAGATGGGTATTTGCTTTAGGACCTTCTAGTGCAGTGATGGCAAACCTTTTTTTGCTCGCGTGCCAAAAGCCAGGGGAGCGTAGGGGGAGTTGTGCATGGGCGTGCCACACCCATAATGATTTGCGTATGACCCCAGCGCTCCCCCCATTTTTGGCATGCTTTTTTTCGTGCTCCCCAGGCTCCAGAGGCTTTATAGGAGCCTGGGAAGGCCGAAAACAGCCTCCCCCACCCTCCCGGGGGCACTCCGGAGGCTTCAGGAGTTTCCCTAAAGCCTTCGGAGCACAAAAAACTGACCCTACAGGCAAACTAGAAGTTCAGCAACGGACTTCCAGTTTGCTCGTTGGGACGGTTTTAGCCCTCTGGGGCCTTCGGGGCCCCCAGGAGGTTTCCCTGAAGACTTCGGAGGGCAAAAACCAACCCTACAGGCAAACTGGAAGTCACTTCTGGGTTGCTCGTAGGGCCAGTTTTAGACCTATGGAGCCTTCAGGGAAGCCTCCTGGGGGCCCCTGAAGGCTCCAGAGCGCTAAAACCGGCCCTACGAGCAACCCAGAAGTCTGTTCCCGAACTTCTGGTTTGCCTGTAGGGCTGTTTTTTTGCGCTCTGAAGGCTTCAGGATAGCTCCTGAAGCCTCCAGAGAGCGAAAAATGACCTGAAAAGAAGGTCAAAGTTAGCTGGCCAGCTGTCAGGGCAAGCCTCGCATGCCCTGACAAATGGCTCCACGTGCCACCTGTGGCACGCGTGCCATAGGTTCGCCATCACAGTTCTAGTGCTATAGAAATCGGTAAACATGTCTGCATAAGAATTAGTGCTAGGACTTTGATTTTTGTTGGCTGTGATTGGCAAGTCCTTTTCTGCAACACACCATACATGTTGTAGAAATTGAATATCAGTGATTTCAAACTTCACGCTTGTTTTCATGAAAATATATGTGTTTTTTCTTGATTTTTCTTTATCTCGAGATTTGTAATAATTCAAAAAAAAACTTTCCTCTATCTCTTCACAGATATTTCTGACATAAGAAATATGTTTTTATTAGTAGTCATCAGTCATCAGATCATCAGTCACCACCTTGTGATCCTTCTACAATATTACTTTCTTTTTTGACTTTAAAAAACCAGTTTTGTATAATTAAGGAGTGTGGTGGTGCCATGGTTAGAATGCAATATTGCAGACTAATTCTGCCAACTGTTAGGAGTTCGATCCTCACCTGCTCAAGGTTGACTCAGCCTTCCATCCTTCTGAGGTCAGTTAAATGAGGACCCAGATCGTTGGGGGAAATATGCTGACTCTGCAAACCACTTAGAGTGGACTGTAAAGCCCTATGAAGCAATATATAAGTCTAGGTGCTATTGCTATTGCTATCTTGATTTTTTCCCAACACTGAATATTTTTTATTTTACTAGTTAAAAGTAAATAAGGTTGTATACATTTTATATTTTCCTTTTTAATGACATTTTATTTTGTTTAACTTTTGTAAGATGTGTGAGATGATCTATATCCCAAAGTACATAGGGTTTGCATACTGTTATTTCCCTTTTTGATTTATGGCTTTCTGATCATAAGAAAGGTAGTATACACACTAGCATTATAAGTTAACTGATGTCCTAAGCTACTAACTTAAACCAGGAGTCAGAACCAAGACCTGAAGATTTTATGAGAGAAGGTTTGAGACTGCCAGCATTCTATTCTTCAAATACAGTCTTCTCCTATTAACATAATAATAATAACAACAATAATAACAATAATAACAATAATAACAATAATAATAATAATAATAATAATAATAATAATAATAATAATAATAATAATAATAATAATAATAATAATAATAATAATAATAATAATAATAATAATAATAATAATAATAATAATAATAATAATAATTTTATTTTTATTATTATTATTATTATTATTATTATTATTATTATTATTATTATTATTATTATTATTATTATTATTATTATTATTATTATTATTATTATTTTATTTTTATTTTTATTATTATTATTATTATTATTATTATTATTATTATTATTATTATTATTATTATTATTATTATTATTATTATTATTATTATTATTATTATTATTATTATTATTATTATTATTATTATTTTATTTTTATTTTATTTTTATAAACTGCGTCCTCTCCCCACGGGGACTCGGAGCAGTGTACAGGGAAAAAATTAAAACGCATAAAATACATATTCAATAAATACACTAAGTTAAAAACCAAATTAAACTCAATTCAATTGTCCCTGCACTAAAATTCCCATTAATTAAAACTAATAATCCCAAACCCTAAAGGTAGAGACTAACCTAGGCCGTCCAAACGAAAAAAGTGTGTTTTTAATTTCTGACGGAAGGAGTGGAGGTCCGTGGTTGTTCTAATGTCGGGGGGAAGGTCGTTCCAGTGGGCAGGGCCCGCCACAGAGAAGGCCCTTCCCCTGGGCGTCGCCCGCTGACAAAGTCTAGTGGACGGCACCCAGAGAAGTCCCTCTCTATGGGAGTGAATCGGCCGTGAGGATGTATGGGGCAGGATCCGATCCTGCAGATAGCTAGGTCCCGAGCCATGGACATATTTTCAGTAATGTGCATAAATGTATTGAAAACATACAGATTAATATGAGAGGTGATGGATTTGAATTAACTTTAAATATCCAATGTTCAAATCCTGCCATTTGTGGCAAGGAAAGCTTTAGAGAACAGAAGACTTAGGTAATAGTTCAACAGCTCTGAAAAAAGTAACTTACAATCATTTTGCATATGACTGTTGCAGCATCTGCGTTGTCACACGATCAAAATTCAGATGTTTGGCAACTAGTTCATATTTATGGTGGTTGAAGTGCTGGGGTTGAAGTGCTTTTACAACCTTCTGACAAGCAAAGTCAATGGGGAATCCAGATTCATCTACCAACCATGTTATTAATTTAACAAATGCAATGATTTACTTAACAACTGTTGCAAGAAAAGAAAAAAAATAGGGCAAAACTCATTTACAAATATTTCACTTCGCAACATAAATTTTGGGTCCAACTGTTGTCCAGGTGAACCAGGACATATTTTATAGTGAATACATGAATCATCATCTCCATTTAATGAACCCATAATCCCTTGCAGGTGGAGCCTGGGCAACTGAAAGGAACTGAATGTTACTGGCCAGATGCCCTTCCTGTCACCAATGTGGAGTTTTGTTCAGCAGATGTATTCCCATTGTGCCCAGAGAGAAAAATATCTGCCTCTACCTAGGATCGAACTCACAGTCTCCTGATTGTGAGGTGAGATCTCCATATCTAGGCACCACTCATAGTGAACACATGAATGGTGAACATGAATACTTCTATCTATATAAATAAAAATTTAACAATAGTTTGTGCAAAACCGCTGATCTCAGAAAGTACTGCAGGGATCGCCACTAAAATTTCACACAATGTTCCTAAGAAATACAGTAACAATCATATGTACAGATTGTGTGGATGGCACACCTGTGCCATGTGCACGCTACGCAAATGTAAAAATGCGGCACTTGTGAGTTATTTTCCTCCCTTTAGCTCCTCCCACCCAGCTGCTTCTTATGCTGTGTCCCGCATGCGTGCAGCAGCGTGTGCTGACGCCCTTAGGTACAGGGATAAAGACAGAGACAAATATAGTAGGTACGTAGGTAGTCAGGTGCAGGAATACAGAGAGAGGAAGGAATGCAATACACATACAGTTAGGTAGGTAGAAGGATAGAGATAGAGGGGGAGAAATACGGTAGGTAGGTAGGTAGGTGGGTAGTGGGATAGAGAGGGGGGGAGAAATACAGTAGGTAGGTAGGTAGGTAGGTAGGTAGGTAGGTAGGTAGGTAGAGAGGGAGAAATACAGTAGGTAGGTAGGTTGGGGTTATACTGTGCTTGTGTATACGGGTTTGTGTGTGCAGGTGTAGATCTACAAACAGATTGGTTGGCCATTTAACCAGACTGGGCCACAGCAACACATGGACGGGTATGGCTAGTAATTCTATAAAAGAAGCACCTGGACTAAATGACTTTCAATTTTTTTTTTGTAAACTTCAAATCCCAGGACTATCATTTTTGGTAAACACAAACACCCCCCATTTTTTCCTCTTAAATCAGTAGCTTTACCATTTATGCAGTCTTCAAAAGTATCCTTAGGGATTTGCATATTTATGCAGATTTTATCAGTTATTCATTTTTACGCATTAATGATTTAACTAAAGTTACAAAGATACACAGAGAGAGAGAGAGAGTGGGGGAGGGAGGGAGGGAGCTACTGAAGTTAATCTAGTTTAGGGATGTCCAAACTTGGGAACTTTAAGACTTGTGGACTTCAACTCCCAGAATTCCCCAGCCAGCTATGCTGGCTGGGGAATTCTGGGAGTTGAAGTCCACAAGTCTTAAAGTTCCCAAGTTTGGACATCCCTGATCTAGTTATTTGAGAATATTAATGTACAGGTTCAGTGATTTCTGTTTGCATCAAATACAACTTCTGATGATATCATAGATAGATATTATTATTTTCCTTGGCAATGATATAGAAGTGATTTCAAACTGCCTTCTTAAATGTGTTTCATCATCCCAGAGATTTCCTGGTGGTCTCTGAACTGTCTACTAAATAGGACTGAACTTGTTTATGTTCTACGATCATGCCTCATCAGTTAGGTGCTGCCACTTAGAATTACACACAGGATACCACTAGAAATCTCACAATAATGCAGTTAGTATTTTATTATTGAAACAAATATCTATCCCAACGCATGCTTTTCAAAACGAAGTGCAAAATACAATGCTGTGTAATATCTCCCAAGACTATTGTCAACTCAGTTGCACAGCTAATTATTAGTAAATTTTACTTAAGAGAACACAGCTTATTCTCATGAAAGATTTTCAGACTTAAAGAGTGAGATGGAGGTAAACATTTAGGGTAACATCTTACAATTTAAGCACCTGTCTCAACATTAAGTTGATTGCTAAAAATGTGTGATGAATTTATGTGTGCATCGACATGAATATGTGAGTATATACTTTGAAATTGCAGACTTCACAATACCTAGCCTACTTGTAGCTCAGAAAATAGAAATAGCAATAGCACTTAGACTTATATACCGCTTCACAGTGCTTTACAGCCCTCTCTCTAAATAGTTTACAGAGTCAGCATATTGCCCCCAACAATTTGGGTTCCCATTTTATCCACCTCAGAAGGATGGAAGGCTGAGTCAACCTTCAGCCGGGTGAAATGTAAACTATCAAAGCAGGCAACAGAACAGTGGTGGGATACAACCAGTACACCCCGGTAAGGACATACCGGTGCCTGCTGGAAGCACCAGGTACCATTCCAGTATGGTGCTCCAGAGTGCCCACCACCTACCCGTTCTCCTTATCTCTATTTGAGCTGATCAGGGCATTTGTGCATGCGCACAGAGTGTATGGTGCCTGTGCAGTGCTCTGCCAAGCAGCTGTAGTGTTGCGGGCAGTGGGTATGTGCAGCGCGCACATGCACATGGTGGACGTCCGGCCTCGTTGCAGCATAACGGTTGCAACGGGATCCAGAACCCACCACCGCAGCACAAGTAGCCTGCAGTACTTCACACTAACCATTGCGCACCACTGCGGCTCAGTACATTTAATTCCCTTGCTAATGAAAAACTCGATAACAGATATGGAAATGCTTTACGAGTTGACATTAGGGCATCTTTCAGAAACCTGACAGCTAGTTTATGAAAAACAATAGTTTATTTATTTTTTAAAAAATAAGAAAATATTAAAATGTTATCTGAAGCAAACAAATAAAAAATTAAACAGTATGCTTTGAAAACCTATGTTGTTGTTTTTAACTTTATAAAGTATATAAACTGAGAAATCCCACTGGTATTTAGTAGATTGGGCAGAGATATCAAAGAGGATATCTTGCATTTTTAGAAGTAATTATTTCTTGTAAGATGTAAGATTAATATGACATGAGTGGGATAAGGACTCCCATCTTTTGAGACTGATAATTAGATAAAATCAGAAGTCAATACTACATTGCATAGCAGTAAAGTTCTTTTTGCTTGAAGGAAGGAGATCTAGGTTCTGATGCATCCTCAGGCAGAGAAGTCACAGGATGACTGTTGGCCCGTCACTCTCACAAGCTTTTTACTGTGGGGAAAAATAATGAAAGGGAGAATGCCATGAATAAAAAATCAGGAACATTGATGCCTAATAAATAATAAATAAATAAAATTCTGCCTAAGGGAGTTTAAATGCCCTTTAAATTTACATTGAGCTCTCTTATTGACAAAACCTTTGATTTAATTCTGTTGCCACCTAAAGAGTGAGAGAGCATTGTGGGGTGATCTGTAATTATTATTATCTCTAACGGTAATGTAATTCCCATTGATTGAACATTAGATCAACAATGAGTTTTCCTATACGCAACACATTTACACACAAACACACACATGATCCAACTGACCACCCACAGTTCTCAATGCCTCGAACACCTAAATTTTGTTTGTTAGTCTTGTTTGTTTAAATGTTTTTGTTGCTCAGTTTTAATCTTTTTTGCTTCTTTGTCTTTATTGTTATATGGTTATTATTATTTTTTCTGTGTTTTTTTAAACTAAAATACTTGTTTCAATTGTGAATTAAATTATGTTCAAATTAATGATAAAAGTGACAGTTATTCACATGCCACATGGTAGTGATTAATAGTCTGGACTACTATTAATCTTTTCATCGTTCCTATCTCCCGTTTCCTCCCACTTATGACTGTAGGACTGTAACTTTGTGCTTGTATCCTTATGCGTTGCATTGATTGTTTCCTAATATGATTTGATTGCATATATGTACCCTATGACTATCATTAAGTGTTGTACCTTATGATTCTTGACAAATGTAACTTTTATGTACCGTGAGAGGATATGCACCAAAGACAAATTCCTTTGTGTCCAATCACACCTGGCCAATAAAGAATTCTATTCTATTCTATTCTATTCTATTCTATTCTGTTCACATGCCATATGGTAGATGAGCTTGTCCATGTGTTTTATAAGATATGATCACAAAACCTTGAAAGCCTGATCCCTCTTATACCAATCAGAGTCAAGGCAAGGCAATCTTATGAGCCACGATGGCACAGTGGTTAGAGTGCAGTATTGCAGGGTACATCTGCTGACTGCTGTCTGCCTGCAATTTGGCAGGTCAAATCTCACAAGGCTCAAGGTTGACTCAGCCTTCCATCCTTCTGAGGTGGTAAAATGAGGACCCAGATTGTTGGAGGCTATATACTGAATCTCTAAACCACTTAGAAAGGGGCTGTAAAAGCACTGTGAAGCAGTATATAAGACTAAGTGCTATTGCTATCTTGATTTTTTTTCTCCAGCGTCTCATGTCTTTTGAGGGCAAAGCTGAGGTGTTCATAATAGCATCTCTGTGCTGCTCTACTTATTCTAGGAATGAAGATCTTTCATTCCATAATTTCTTTCCCCTTTTCTAACTTCCTCTTTGCCACCGAAATTTGTCTCAAGGACTGTTTGGTGGCTCTTATTTTAATTGCTAGGATTCATGGCAGACAGTATGCTTTCTTGGCAGCCATCTTAGCTGAAAAGGATGTTGCAGCCTGTAACTTCTATCCATGAATATCTGCTATATTTTCTGCTCCTTTATGAGTGAAGTAATGAGGTCCAGGATGTAAAAACATATTTCTGTCAAGCCTTGTATAGTGTAGGAAACACTGATTTTTCTGTAGGAGAACATTAAGTAGAGCCAGAAGGTGCAGTTAAGGGAGTCATAAGTCTAGTATTATTACAAACAGTCTAAGTCTTGAATTCCATCGATCCTTATCTAGTGCCAAGGAAGAGGGAGGGAGAGGGAGGGAGGGAGGAAGAGAGAGAGGGAGGGAGGGAGGGAGGGCCGGAGAGAGAGAGAGGATATTTGTATTTGTATGCCACACAGAGTAACATTTTTGTAGAGATGGATAGCCATACAAAAATGATGCAGAAATAAATATTTCTTTCTTTTCATTTATTTATTTGTCCAACTTATGTGGCCACCCATCTCAAGTGACTCTAAGTTGCCATATAAATTGGATAAATTCATCTATATTTGCTAAATTTGCTATCATCTGAACAGTCTAATAGTTAGCATTTAGTTAAACTAGCTTTCTTCTTTCAGGTAATCATCAGTTGTCCTCCTACTACTTCGCTATTTATAAAACTTTGCTTTGGAATAATAGGTGTCATGAACTCATCACAAAATTATTTGGAAAGGGAGAGTCCAATTAGTCTCCATCACAATAAATTAACCTTTGGTTAAGCAGCAACATTAATCAGTTCATTCACTCAAGTATTCAGAAGCCAAAATCAGGATATGAATGCAACTTTTTTTAGTGCAAGAGATAATCAAGAAAAATAGCAGTGCATAGAATGAAATTGTGACAATCATTTTCATAACAGATGAATAATAAAGCAAGCTTGTTTTGAAATACCACATTATTATTAATTTGTTTATTTATTCATTTATTTACACATAGTCTACTAGATATTTTTATTTGGATTTGGTATTTTAATGATTGGATTCTTCCCAAGGATGTAGAATGAAGATATTATTATGATATAAGTGTTGTTTCAAGTAATACAACTCTTTGCAAATAAGAGAGATTGAGTTCTATCCATATATTGTATGGAGTTATGAATTATCCCTGACCTACCCACCTTCTGCTGTTCTCTTAAAACTTTTCTTTTTCAAGAAGCCGGGCTGGTGTAAATATGAATTTTATTAATCTTAATTGAGTTTGTTGGTTTTTAACTTTGATTATGGGCCAAATTATTTAATATGTTTTTAAATTGTTTTAACTTTTGTATATCTGTGTTTTATTGTGGCTGTACACCACCCTGAGTCCTTCGGGAGTAGGGCAGAATAAAAATATAAATAAACTAAATTAAACTAAACTTCTGGAGAACCAGTAGCAGAAAATTTGGGTAGTTCAAAGAACTGGTAAATACCACCCTGACTGGCCCCACCCCCATCTATTCTCTGCCTCCAAAGCTGATCAGAAGGAAATGGAGATTTTTCAGTAACCTTCCCCTGGAGTGGGGAGAGAATGGAGATTTTACAGTATTTTTCCCCTGCCACGTCCACCAAGCCATGCCCACCAAGCCACACCATGCCCACCACACCCACAGAACTGGTAGTAAAAAAATTTGAATCCCACCACTGATCCACTCCACCCTTTATTACCTTCTGGGATGAAGCTTCACAGTATCTGAAGCAAAACAACTAGATTTTGTAATAGCTTTATACCATATAGTATTGATAAGGTTAATTCTCAACACTCTTAGAATAGACTGTGAGGTAGGTGTGTGTGTGTGCATGTCTGTCTCTGTCTGTCTGTCTGTCTGTCTGTCTGTCTGTCTGTCTGTCTGTCTGTCTGTCTATCTATCTATCTATCTATCTATCCAGTGGCGTAGCGTGGGGGGTGCAGGGGGTGCGGGCCGCACCGGGCGCAACATCTGGGGGGGCGCACTCGCACTCGCAGCTCCCCGTCGCTTCGGGAAAGGGGATCGAGTAAGGCAGGAACAGCGGCAGCCGGGGAATGTGGCCACTGCCACAGGGACCGGAGAACCGTCGCCCGAAGCAAGAGCGGCTGCAAGAGGAGGCGTTTTCTCCCCGTCGCCCCGTCTTCTTCCTTGGGGAAAGGATCTTAGGGGATTTTTCATATTTTTATTAGTATTATTTCTCGGGCGGGGGAGGGGGGATCCGGAATCCAGGAAACCGGGAGGGGGCGGGAAATCGCAGGGAAAAGGAAGAGAGCTCGGCGGGCGGAAGGTGGGGAGAGCTCGCGCGTTCCAGCTGATTCAGCAGCGGTCTTGTGAATGCGCTGAGATGTAGCTGACAGGGCGGGAGAGGCGTCCCGCTCTCCGGATCGAAGGGAGGCCAGCTCTTTCGGGTACCTGCCGGCTGCGGCTGCCTCCCCTACCCCGCTGCCGTCGGATCTTCCTGCACCCCTCCTCTCCCCCCTTCCCGTTTCTCGCTTCCCCGCCGCTCCGCATGCTGCGCCCTCCCCGTCCTCGATGCCGCTGCTTCCCCCGGGGGAGGGCTAGAAAGGCACCGAGAAGGATGAGCGAAGGGGTTGCCTCGCCGCCGGGTGCCACAGCCGCTGCCGAGGAGGGGGCGGCGGCGGGCGGGGGCCCTGCGGCGGGCGATGGAGTGGAAGAGACTCGAGTGCTAAAATCCAGGGGTTAGGGGGCGCAAATTACTTGCCTTGCCCCGGGTGCTGACAACCCACGCTACGCCACTGTATCTATCTATCTATCTATCTATCTATCTATCTATCTATCTATCTATCTATCTATCTATCTGTCTATCTATCTGTGTGTATGTGTTCTTTTGAAGGTTCTTTTGAAATCTACACAAGTGTGTTCACAGATAAAAGTGATAATAAAGATTATCTTATCCTATCCTGAGTATACTACTGGTACTAACTGCTAACATCTATCATTCAATAGGCATATGTGTGTATAAAATATGTCCATAAAATACAAGTTCACAAGTGGTTTTAAAAGGGGGATTATATCATCAAGATTTAGTAAGGTTTTTGTATGTTACCTTTCATCCTGCAAGTATGATAGATATCACATTTAGATAGGAAGTACTCTCCAAAAAGAACTGGCAGAAAAAAGCCTTTTCTAGTGTAGTAGTTTTGCGCCCACAAGATTTATTTTTATATGGAAAGCATTAAAACTATAATCTTCCAATCCGAAATATAACAAGTGTCCCAATTGGAATAACTTCCTACTTATATTGTTGATACTTTTATTCATATTTTTTTCTTGCAAAGTATTGAGCTTTTAAAACTTTCCAGCTAGACTTAAAATAGCCGAGTTGAATGTATTTTGCAATAACTCTTTAAAAGTTGTGCATAGCTGGTTCCTCTCTAATGATAATTTCTACCTTCTGCTTTTAGCATGAAATAGAATCTCTGCCTCTGATGACCCCTTTATATTGGCAAAGTTTGTTTTTTTTCCATTGCACAATCCTACAAAAATGGAGGAAAGGTTAGAATTTTTTTTTTTTTAAATCTCATAGGTTGAGTAAAAAATATGATCCCTAGAATATCCAGTACTCTGATGTATTAATTATGCAATGAAGATAAGCCTTAATTTCAATGAACATTCCAACTCATATTTGTTCTTCCTGCACTACCGATGTGAATGTGTGTGTGTGTGTGTCTATATATGTATCTATGTATGTGTGTGTCTATATCTATCTATCTATCTATCTATCTATCTATCTATCTATCTATCTATCTATCTATCTATCTATGTCACATTTAGCAGCACAAAAATGTATCATATCTAGCTCTAGATCTAGATCTAGATCGATATAGATATAGATAGATACACATCTATATACCGCCACCCCGAGTCCCTCTGTGGTGAGATGGGTGCGGATTATAAATGTGAAAAAATAAAAAATAAAAATAATAATAATAAATAACACACACACACACACACACAGTATTTTTCAGAGTATAAGACACTCTGGAGTTTAAGACGCAGCAAGGTTCTGAAGAGGAAATTTTTTTAAA
Organism: Rhabdophis nuchalis; assembly: GCA_039707465.1. Taxonomy (NCBI): domain Eukaryota; kingdom Metazoa; phylum Chordata; class Lepidosauria; order Squamata; family Natricidae; genus Rhabdophis; species Rhabdophis nuchalis. Next base: position 201,455,291 of record CM077645.1, read on the forward strand.
AAAAATTGCACTCTGCAAACCTCTCAACAATGACCCTGGTTTTTCTTTTTTTAAGGGCATGAATAGCTCTTAGAAGTTTTATACAGTGCTCCTGGAGTGGTGGGGTGGGGGCCAAAAACGAGCAAAAAAGTCCAGTTTTTCGCAAAAATGGGCCCACTTTTTGTCAAAAAAAGGGCATGGGTAGCCTTTAGGAAGCTTATAGAGTGCTGCTGAGGGGTGCGGGGGGGGGGCATTTTCGCTCATTTCTGTCATCCCTAGTCCCCAGGATCTCTCTGAAAGCCTTCTAAAAGCTATGCACAGCCATTTTGGTGAAGGGGTGGAGTTTCAGGAGGCAAAAATGCTGTATTCAGTGTAGAAGACATATCCAGATTTTCAGCCTCTTTTTTGAGGGAAAAGGGTGCGTCTTATACTCCGAAAGAGTTTGAGTTTGAGTTTATTGGTTTTTTATACCGCCCTACTCCCGAAGAACTCAGGGCGGTGTACAGCCAGAATAAAAACAAATATACAAAAGTTAAAAAGCTTTTAAAAAACATATTAAACCTTGGCCGAAACGTTTAAAAAAACAACAACAAACTAACCCTGATTAAAATTAATAAAAATTTGAGTTTAAAAATCATGTTTTATGCCAGCATGGCTTGTTGGAAGAAAAAGGTTTTGAGACCACGGCGGAAGGTGCGGAAGTCAGGGATAGTTCTTAATTCCGGGGGCTATTTGTTCCAGAGTACAGGTGCTCCCACGGAGAAGGCTCTCCCCCTGGGTGTCGCCAGTCGACATTGCCTAGCCGACGGCACCATGAAGAGACCCTCTGTATGGGAGCGTACTGGCCGGTGGGAGGCTCTTGGTGGCAGAAGGCGATCTCGTAAGTACCCCGGTCCTGAGCCAAATACGGTATATATTTACTTATACATACGTACGTACATACGTATGTACACACACACACACACACAGACACAAATATATATTTGCAGGGACACATACAAACAAAGAAAGCTAGATCCCTTATAGAATGTTTCAAAACTGCATTGAATAACAGAATTCTATTAGCATGAATATTAGGATTTTTTCCAGTTGGGCGCATTTGACGAATAGTATCCATTGCATTTGAGATTCATTTGAATTCCTGTTAAAATAACTTAGCAATATAAATAAAAGAAGCCTGCATCTGCCTGAATAATTTTTTTCAGACTAACAAGTCCAAATAGAAATAGTACTTATTTTTTTCCCTAGGACATTTTAGCATAGCATTTTCCTTGTAATTCAATTGGATTTGTCTAGAAATATATTTCTGGATATTATGGTGCAGTATTTAGAATGGTATATTGCAGGCTAACTCTGACTATAGTCAGGAGTTCAATCCTGGCCAGGTTGACTCAAGCTTTCCATCTTTCTGAGATTTGTAAAATGAGAACCCAGATTTTTGGGGGGCAATATGCTGACTATGTAAACTGCTTATAGAGGGCTGTAAAGAGTGGTACATAAGTCTAACTGCTATTGTTATCGCTATTATGTTCTTAGTGTTGATACAATGCATAGTTGTAGACACTAATCCATTTAATATTCCTTGATGGAATCTAAAAAAAGTTACAAGATTAGTAATATATTTTAATAGTTTCTAATAGTTTTAAAATTTTGAGATGCTGCCAAGTCTTGTGAGATTTTGATGTTCTTGTGTAACATCTCATTGAAAAAAAACAGGCAGGAGTTCATTAGTTTGGAGTATTCTATGTGAGATTACCAATCTATATAAATAAAAATGTAAAATAGTTTGTGCAAAGCCACTAATCTCAGAAAGTACTGCACCAATCGGCACCAAATTTTCACACAATGTTCCCAAGGATTTCCAATGCAATCATACGTATATTTTGTGTGGCTGGCATACGTGTGTCATGTGCAAGCAGCACAAATGTAAAAGGTATGCACTTCTCAGGTTTTCACCTCCCTGTACCTCCTCCCACCCAGCTGCTTCTTATGATAATAATAATAATAATAATAATAATAATAATAATAATAATAATAATAATAATAATAATAATAATAATAATAATAATAATAATAATAATAATAATAATAATAATAATAATTTATTTGTAGCCCGCTCTCTCTCCCCAGAGGGACTCGAGGCGGGGCACAGGAAAATTAAAAAACAATAAACACAAACAGAATACATAATTTAAAATCACAATTAAACAAATCCTGCGCTAAAAACATCTATAAAAACTAAAAACTGTCCCTAAAACCCCTTAACACTACAAATAATTAAAATTACCCTAAAACCCCAGGACAGGGAGGCTATCCCAAGCCGGCCAGATGGAAAAAGTAGGTTTTCAATTTGAGACGGAAGGAGCGGAGGTCCGTGGTCATCCTAATATCGGGGGGAAGGTCGTTCCAGAGGGCCGGGCCCGCCACAGAGAGAGCCCTTCCCCTGGGTGTCGCCCGCTGACACAGTCTAGTGGACGGCACCCAGAGAAGCCCCGCTCTGTGGGAGCGAATCGGCCGTGAGGATGTATGGGGCAGGATCCGATCCCGCAGATAGCTAGGTCCCGAGCCATGGAGCGCTTTAAAGATGATAATTAACACCTTGAAGCGCACCCGGAAGACGACAGGTAGCCAGTGCAGCTCGCGTAAGAGCGGTGTTACATGGGTGGACCTTGCGGTCCCCATAATTGCTCGCGCGGCTGCATTCTGGACTAGCTGAAGCCTCCGGGTGCACCTCAAGGGCAGCCCCATGTAGAGAGAGTTACAATAGTCCAGTCGGGATGTCACGAGAGCATGAGTGACTGTGCGAAGGGCGTCCCGATCCAATAGGGGGCGCAATTGGCGAACCAGGCGAACCTGGTAAAACGCCCTCCTGGCCACGGCTGTCACTTGATCTTCCATGGACAGCCGGGCATCCAGGAGGACACCCAAATTGCGCGCCCCATCCACAGGGGCAAGATGTTCGCCCCCTATGGCCAGCGATGGAGTGAGCTGGTTGAATCGGGCAGCCGGAAACCACAGCCACTCGGTCTTGGTCGAGTGATGCGTCACGCACACGCCCCACACATTTCCAACGGTCGTTTCCTCAGCAACCAAATAGCGCTTACCAGTGGTGGGTTTCAAATTTTTTTAAAACCTACTCTCTAGGTGTGGCCTATTTTGTGGGTGTGGCTTGGCAGTCTGGTGACAGGGTGGGAGTGGCCAACTTGTAAAATGTGGTGAAACTCATTTAACAACGCTCTTGCTTAGCAACCAAAATTTTGGGCTCAGTTGTGATGATACATTCTTTTCTTTCTTTCTTTCTTTCTTTCTTTCTTTCTTTCTTTCTTTCTTTCTTTCTCTCTCTCTCTCTCTCTCTCTCTCTCTCTCTCTCTCTCTCTCTCTCTCTCTCTCTCTCTTCTTTCTTTCTTTCTTTCCTTCCTTCCTTTCCTTTCCTTTCCTTCCCTTCCCTTCCCTTCCCTTTCCTTTCCCTTCCTTTCCTTTCTTACTTCCTGCCTTCCTTTCCTTCCCATTGGGTTACCGGCAGCGGCAGGCCAGACTTACTTCTGGGTCCACCGGTGGAACCCCCTCTCACCGGCTCTCTAAATTTCACCATCCGGCTCTGGCAAGTAGGTGCGAGCCTGCAGAAACCCACCACTGGCGCTTACCCTTGAACGTGGGTTCTCCTGGCCCTTTTTGTGTGGCTGCCAGTCCAACCTAGCCCCTATCTATGCACCTCTACTCGCCAGGGTCACATGATATGGTGGTGGTGAGCCTCCTCTCAGCAGACAGTCACAGATGGTGTGGTATTCAGGTGACTGGTTGGACCTTCTTTCCCTTTCTCGATCTTCACTCTCTTTTGGAATCTCTGCTGGGCTCTTCTTCCACTGCCTCTGTTTCTTTGTTGTTTCCTCTGCTCTCCCTCAGGTTTGCCTCCCAGAAGCCTCTCCTATACAATTCCCTCTTTCCCCTCAGGCTTGGCCTACAGAAGCCTCTGCTGTACAATTCCCTCTTTCCCCTCAGGCGTGACCCACAGAAGCCTCAGATTTGGTCCACATATAGCCCACTATTCCCTCCTACCCCTCAGGCTTGGCCTACAGAAGCCTCTGCTAAACAATTCCCTCTTTCCCCTCAAGCTTGGCCTAAATCCTCTCCTTTCTCTCCTCCTGCTTCCTCCTCCCAGCCAGGTCCTCCTTCCCCCTCCCACTCTTCCATTTATTTCCTCCCCCCCCCGGCTACACATCTAACACACTGCATGAAGGCTGTATAGACGTCTACTAGGTCCAAAACTAGGCATGGGGAGTAGCACACTCCCAGGTGGCCCATTTTTTGTCCCAGGAGGCTGTATGGAGGCCTACTAGGTGGGTATAACGGAAACCTGGTTGGGCCACGAAGGGGGTCTACCCCTCGTGGAAATGTGCCCACCAGGTTACCGCGCCTTCCATCAGCCTAGGGCCCTAGGGAGGGGTGGGGGAGTGGCGATTATGGTTAAGGAAGGTCTTGAGCTGAAGGAGACCACAGTCCCTCAGACAACCGGCTGTGAATCTCTCTGTGTGAGGTGGGGACTAGGGAGGCAGTTGGGCATGTTAGTTGTATACCTGGCTCCTCGCTATACAACAACAGCCCTGCCCGAGCTCCTAGAGGTGATAGCCGAGGCGGCAGTTGAGACCCCCAGACTGGTAGTCATGGGGGACTTTAACTTGCCGTTTACGGGCGAAGCCTCTGGAGCAGCTCGGGAGTTCATGGCCTCCATGACGGCCATGGACCTGACCCAGGTAGTTTTAGGCCCCACTCACGAGGGGGGAAACACGCTGGATCTGATCTTTGTCTCGGGACAGTGGAGTTGTGATCTGGGAATAGGGGATTTAGCCATCACTCCCTGGTCATGGACAGATCACGCTCTCCTTCGGCTGGACTTTCCAATCACTTCACCTCACCGCGGGGAGGCGGAACCGGATACTCCTAGATGGTTCCGCCCCAGGCTTCTAATGGACCCAGAAGGGTTCCAGAGGGAGCTTGGGCCAATTCCTGTGACCCTGCCTCGTGTCTCGACTGAGGACCTAGTAACCGCATGGTTAAGTGTGGCCTCAGGGGCCTTGGACCGAGTCGCGCCCTTGGGGCCTCTCTTGTGGCGACGAACCACCCAGGCTCCCTGGTTTACCGAGGAGTTTCGGGGGATGAAGCGCCACAAAAGATGCCTAGAGAGCAGATGGAGATCCTCTCGCTCTGAAGCCGACCGAACACTAGTGAGAACCCATATTAGGGCTTACTTAGTGGCGATAAGGGTGGCCAAACATGAATATTGTGCCACCCTTATTGCATCCGCAGATATCCGCCCTGCTGCCCTGTTTGGGGTGACCCGCTCCCTCCTTCATCAGAGGCCGCGGGAAGCCCCTTTACAAGGGCGAGCAGAGGAATTTGGGATTTATCTGCAGGAGAAAAATCACTCGGATTCAGAATGAGCTACCCTCCATCGACAGTGGTCCTGTGGGACTGTCCGAGACTAGTCTTGAGGTTCCTTCTTGGGAGGAGTTTGATTTTGTTACCACCGAGGATATGGACAGGTTGTCAAAGAGATTTAGGGCGACCACATGTTTATTGGACCCGTGTCCCTCCTGGCTTGTACTGGCATCCTGGGAGATGACACGAGGCTGGCTCCAGGGCATTGTCAACGCATCTTTGAGTGAGGGGTCCTTACCTGCCGTCTTGAAAGAGGCGGTAGTGAGGCCCCTCCTCAAGAAGCCGTCCCTGGACCCAGCTTTGTTAGAGAACTATCGTCCGGTCTCCAACCTTCACTTTTTGGTGAAGGTTGTTGAGAGTGTGGTAGCCCAACAGTTTCCGCGACACCTGGAGGAAATTGATTATCTAGACCCACGCCAGTCCGGCTTCCGACCCAGTCACAGCACCGAGACGGCATTGGTCGCATTGGTTGATGATCTCTGGAGGGCGCGGGATAGAGGTTATTCCTCTATCCTAGTCCTATTAGACCTCTCAGCAGCTTTTGATACCATCGACCATGGTATCCTATTGCACCGACTGGGGGGGTTGGGGCTGGGAGGCACCGTTCTGCGGTGGTTCTCGTCCTACCTCTCTGGTCGATTGCAATGTGTGTTGACGGGAGGGCAGAGGTCGACCTCGAGGCCTCTCATGCGGGGTCCCTCAGGGGTCGGTCCTCTCGCCCCTCCTGTTTAACACATATATGAAGCCGCTGGGTGAGATCATCCGTGGTTTTGGGGTGGAGTACCATCTGTACGCTGACGACACTCAGTTGTACATATCCACCCCAGACTACCCCAACGATGCCGCCGAAGTGCTGTCCCTGTGTTTGGAAGCCGTACGGATCTGGATGGGTGGTAACAAACTCAAGCTCAACTCTGCCAAGACTAAGTGGCTGTGGTTTCCGGCACCCCGGTTCAGTCAGATTACCCCAACTCTGGCCATTGGGGGCGAAACACTGGCCCCCGTGGAGAGGGCACGCAATTTGGGTGTCCTCCTGGATTCCCAGCTGTCCATGGAGGACCATGTGGCGGCCGTGGCCAGGTGGGCGTTTCATCAGGTACGCCTGATGCGCCAATTACGCCCCTGGACCGGGATGCCCTTCGCACAGTCACTCAAGCTCTCGTGACGTCCCGACTCGACTACTGTAATGCTCTCTACATGGGGCTTCCCTTGAGGTGCACCCGAAAGCTACAGCTAGTCCAAAACGCAGCCGCGCGGGTGAATATGGGAGCCACCAGATGCTCCCACATAAAACCGATCCTGCGTGATAATAATAATAATAATAATAATAATAATAATAATAATAATAATAATAATAATAATAATAATAATAATAATAATAATAATAATAATAATAATAATAATAATAATAATAATAATAATAATAATAATAATAATAATTTTAATTTATATCCCGCTCTCTCTCCCCAAGGGGACTCAAGGCGGGGCACAGGCAATTAAAAATACAAATAAACCACAAACAAATACAAAATACAGAGTTAAAAATAGATTAAATAGATCCTGCGCTAAAACCCATAACTAAACTAAAAATTACCCCTAAAAAACCCTGACCTAAAAAGAGACTACCCAAGGCCGGCCAGACGAAAAAAGTGCGTCTTTAATTTTAAGCGGAAGGAGCGGAGGTCCGTGGTTGTCCTGATATCGGGGGGAAGGTCATTCCAGAGGGCTGGGCCCGCCACAGAGAAGGCCCTTCCCCTGGGCGTCGCCCGCTGACAAAGTCTAGTGGACGGCACCCGGAGAAGTCCCTCTCTGTGGGAGCGAATCGGCCGTGAGGATGTATGGGGCAGGATCCGATCCCGCAGGTAGCTAGGTCCCGAGCCATGGAGCGCTTTGAAGATGGTAACTAACACCTTGAAGCGCACCCGGAAGACGACAGGTAGCCAGTGCAGCTCGCGCAACAGCGGTGTTACATGGGCAAACCTAGAGGTGCCCATAATTGCTCGCGCGGCTGCATTCTGGACCAACTGAAGCCTCCGGGTACACCTCAAGGGGAGCCCCATGTAGAGAGAGTTGCAATAATCCAGTCGGGATGTCACGAGAGCATGAGTGACTGTGCGAAGGGCGTCCCGATCCAATAGGGGGCGCAACTGGCGTACCAGGCGAACCTGGTAAAATGCCCTCCTGGCCACGGCTGTGAGCTGCATTGGCTTCCTGTGGCCTTTCGGGTGCGCTTCAAGGTTTTGATGACCATCTTTAAAACGCTCCATGGCTCGGGGCCTAGTTATATGCGAGACCGTCTCCTGCCCCATACATCCCTTAGACCGATACGCTCCCACAGAGAGGGCCTTCTCAGGGTGCCGTCGGCCGGACAATGCCGACTGGTGACACCCAGGGGAAGAGCCTTCTCTGTGGCGGGCCCAGCCCTCTGGAATGACCTACCCCCTGAACTACGCACCATCACTGACCTCCGCCTCTTCCGCCAATGTCTAAAGACATATTTGTTCCAACAAGCTGGCCTAGCCTAACCTCCCATGGGGACTTTTAGGAAGTTTTTAAATTGGGTTTTAAATTTGGTTTTAGCACAGGTGGGAGTGTTTAATATTTATTTTAAATTATATATTTATTTTTTGTACTTTATATGTTTTTTAAATTTCATGTGCGCCACCCTGGGTCCTCCATGGAGAAGGGCGGGATATAAATTCGAATAAAATAAAATAAATAAATAAATAAAACTAGGCATGGGGGGGTAGCACACTCCCAGGTGGCCCATTTTTTGTCCCAGGAGGCTGTATGGAGGCCTACTAGGCCGAAAACTAGGCATGGGGGGGGTAGCACACTGCCAGGTTGCCCATTTTTGGTCCCAGGAGGCTGTATGGAGGCCTACTAGGCCCAAAACAAGGCATGGGGGGGGGATAGCACACTCCCAGGTTGCCCATTTTTGGTCCCAGGAGGCTGCATGGTAGGTAGGTAGAGGGATAGAGAGAGGGGGGGGGGAATACAGTAGGTAGGTAGGTAGGCAGAGGGATAGAGAGAGAGGGAAAATACAGTAGGTAGGTAGGTAGGTAGGTAGGTAGGTAGGTAGGTAGGTAGAGGGATAAAGAGAGGGGGGAAATACAGTAGGTAGGTAGAGGGATAGAGAGAGATAGGGAAAATGCAGTAGGTAGGTAGGTAGGTAGGTAGGTAGGTAGGTAGGTAGGTAGGTAGAGGGATAGAGAGAGGGAGAAATACAGTAGGTAAGTAGGTAGGTAGAGGGATATAGAGAGAGGGAGAAATACGGTAGGTAGGTAGGTAGGTAGGTAGGTAGGTAGGTAGGTAGGTAGGTAGGTAGAGGGATAGAGGGATAGAGAGAGGGAGAGAAAAATAAAGTAGGTAGGTAGGTAGGTAGGTAGATAGGTGGATAGAGAGAGAGAGGGAGGGAGAAATGCAGTAGGTAGGTAGGTAGGTAGGTAGGTAGGTAGGTGGATAGAGAGAGGGAGGGGAAAATACTGTAGGTAGGTAGGTTGATAAAGAGAGGGAGAAATATGGTAGGTAGGTAGGTAGGTAGTTAGGTATGTAGGTAGAGGGATAGAGAGAGGGAGAAATACAGTAAGTAGGTAGGTAGGTAGAGGGATAGAGGGAGGGAAAAATACAGTAGGTAGGTAGGTAGGTAGGGAGAGAGAGAGAGAGAGGGAGAAATACAGTAGGTAGGTAGGTAGGTAGGTAGGTAGGTAGGTAGGTAGGTAGGTAGGTAGAGGGATAGAGAGAGAGAGGGAAATACCATAGGTAGGTAGGTTGGTAGGTAGGTAGGTAGAGGGATTGATAGAGAGGGAGAAATACAGTAGGTAGGTGGGTTGGGGGTTATACGTTTTTTGTGTGTATGTGTTTGTGTGTGCAGGTGTACATCTACACACAGATTGGTTGGCCATTTAACCAGACTGGGCCACAGCAACATGTGGCCGGGTACAGCTAGTACTACAATAAATCTCTTCTTTATTGCATGTTATGCGTTACCTTGGAGATCAAGTCCTAAGCATGCCCATTAAGGGACACTTCCAAGTGAAAAGTGAGATTTTGATGTTCTTGTGTAACATCTCATTAAAAAAAATCCAGGCAGGAGTTCATTAGTTTGGAGTATTCTATGTGAGATTACCAATAATTTATAAATGTTTGACCAGTTCATTAATTTAATGTATTTCATAATGTAATTTTGAGAATGCATACACTCCCTCTTCTTTTTACTATAAGATTTTAACTGCAGTTTGGTAATCCAGTCAGAATCTATCATGTGGAAAGAAAGAAGTGTTTAGCTAGACTCCAGAGGATATTGAATGGCAAAATCTGGAGGAAAACTTGCTCAGAAAGGGAAGAGTGATAAAATCAAACCTCTTTATTTAAAAGACAGAAGAAGTGATGCATCTGTCAGGTCCCATAGATCCCTTTTGGGATACTGCCATTCTGGTGGGGAAGGGGCCTGGAGTCATTCCTCAATTTATAACCTTTTTCCTGCTACCTGTCTATCCCGTGCTTTGATTTGCCTTCCTGGTAATGTTAGTGGGAGAGGAGGGCCATCTATTTTGTCTCAGCTCCAGAGCCTCAAGCAAGCAATAACTTCTTATCACCTTCTCAGCCACTATTCTCAAAACATCTTTGGACCTGTGGATTGGTTGATTCAGCACTGGACTGAGGGGAGGAGTATCTAACTGTTTTAATGTAACACAATTGCACAGGGATCCTCAGATCCTGCTTTCCTTATCTTGCTATCACTTTCCTTTCAATAAAAGTTTCCTTTTGAAATGCTAAATGTTTCAAGAGTTCTACTTTCTTGATCGGAGTGGAGAGGCAAGCCCTTACAGCATCTATTGGATCTCCTAGATAGATGGAGAGATGGAGAATGGCACGAATAGAGTTCCAAGTACAGTTCTAGAAGAGCCATCTTAGCAGAGTAGAGAAATTTAATTGGGGTAAGTAGAGTTGGAGGACTAAATTCTTGCAAGAATATGAAAACATGAAGCATCTCTTTATTAAGACTGTTCTTGTCAGCACTTCTCTCCCCCCACCTTTTTTCCCCACTGAGCAATGCATGGCCCTCTTTTGCAATAAACTACCAATGCAAACCTTTTACTTGTGTCCCACATTTTTATTCTTGGGAAACAAAAAGTGTACAGAGAAGAGGGAGGGAAAGAAAGCAATATTGAAATAAAATATGAAGTCATCTGCTGCAACAAGAAGCATGCATTTTTAAATCTACTTAATGGCAAAGACACCAATTAAAGGCTGTGGTTATTCATGATAAATGATTTTTTTTCTCATTTAGGCAAATTATGTAAAGTATATATATATTAAGATTGAAAGTTTAATCAAAAGTACCCATATAAAATTAGGGTAGTAACAATAGGAGTACTTTACTAAGATGGAGAGAAAGTTAATTTTCTGTTAATTCTAACTGATTTCACTCCTGCAGTCTCTGAAAACATTCAGACACAGTTAATCCTATGTGTGGGGGAAAATGTTTTGTGTTCTAATGCATCTGTCTTTTAACAGCACCATCCTTATAATGAAGCAATCCCTCACCTGGACATACAAATGCGTGTTTAGAAAAGTAGATCAAATAAGGGAGCTGTCTTTAAAGGGATCACGTAAACATGCAGCAAAGAATGTTTTCCTGATGCTCCATTACTGACCAAGTGAACAATCAAGCAAGCCAAGCAACACTCTTTCTAAATACCCTCTTAATCAAAAGCCAATATATAAAAGAAAAGCTAGCTTCACCAAGAATTCTACAAATCCTGGTAATCTCTGGAAATAGGGGAAAATGTGGTTTTTGAAGTAAATTAAGGAATGAGGCCATGGAGTGGATTCTGTAAAAGGAATCTTAGGTAAGGTGTCCCAAACTAGTTATGGCTTAATCCCAGCAATTTCTGAGGATTCTAAGTAGGCATGAGTAGGTTCTGAAAAAAAGTGATAACATCTGATAATGCTAGTCTGTGGTTAGACCCTTGGGCAGTTTAATATGGTTACTGAGAAGAGTTTGAGCTTATTGGTCCTAAGACATTGTCAGAGTACTTGGGACTGTGACATGGTCACCTAGGCACAGCTGTCAAACTTGCAGCATCACATTGCTGTCATGTGATGTTTTGCAACGTTTTTCCCATTTGCAGGCCCCATTTGAAGGCCCTGCATATGACACATTTAGCCCATGGGCCACCAGTTTGACACCCCTGACCTAGGAGATTAAGATCTCAGGAAAAACAACATATGGTTGAATCCAGGTAGTAGTAAATGAAGGAGATGATTCTTCCAGCTCCTAAAGAAGTGATGTTCCATCCTCACTTCAAGAAGTCATCTTTGTATCCAACAGGACTGAATAATTTTGGACCAGCCTCCAATTCCCTGTTTTTATGGATGGTGGTTGAGAAGATGCAACTCCAGATGACTCTAGAGGAAATGGAATATGAGAACACTTCATTTAGGTGAAAAGAATAACATTATCTTCAAATGAGTGTTAGATGAATAAATATGTATTTAGCCTGAAGAATCAAGATGCCTGCTTATTTGGTCTCAGAATTTGCATTGGTAAAATATTCTTACAGATTCCATTCTTTTGTCTAGCTAAGTCTATATTTTGTTTTATTCTAGAAGCTAATGACCAAGGCTATTTCTGTCTGATTCTGTAATACATGTATTGAATAGGAGCTACCTGGTCTTTAAGAAGAATTAAACAATACTCTGAGAAAGGTCTTCTCCTTCTACAAAGAATAACCTTTACAACCTGAATATCCCCCCTGAGCATTTGGATTATCAGTTAGTGATAATTGGTGTTTTCAGCAAGATAATTACTTCTGAAACATATGACAGCTGGTATTTGGCAATCTGTTCCATCTCAACGCAGAGGAACTTATCATGAGTCATACAGAATCATTCAGCTGTTTAGTGGTCCCAACCTCATCTACTCTTGGGCATGCATATTTTTATATGCATTACTTTGTTCTTTAAGAAGAATACAATTTATCACCTCGCTGCACTTAATTTAAGGTTGCTTTCTGTACTATCTACTCATATCTTGTAATAACAGCTTAATCTTTAGCACCAAGCTTGATCAGAATCTGCAGGGTTAATCAGTTGGCTTCAATTAAGTTTCTTGGGCATGTAAGCCCTCCAGATGAAATTGGCAAAGTATTTAGTGCAGTTATTTGGCGAGTGAAAGAAGGTGCTTTACTTTTTTTTTCTGAACTTGTTATGGGTGTTCATGAATAGTATGAATTTTTTTGGGCACCCGCTCCAGATATAAAAGCCTGCATGTTTTCTCTGGTACCTCTTTATAGTTAGAGTCATGTTGATGGCTGAGGTCCAGACAAACAAATATGGAATTGTTTGTCATGATAGATACCGTATTTTTGGGAGTATAAGACGCTCTGAAGTATAAGACGCAACTAGGAAAACGAGGGGAAAAATCTGCTTCTGCCTCCCAGCAATTTGCCTCCTTGCAACAAACAGCAAACTGTACAGACAATATACACTGTTTGTAGTGTTACATTTCTGGAAGTACAGTGGTACCTCGGTTCACGAACGCCTCTGTTCACGACCAATTCAGTTTACGAACAGAAAAGTTCCTCAAAATGTGCTCCGGTTCACGAACTCCGTTTCGGTTCACGAACGGAAAAGTTCATAAAAATATGGTCTGGTTCACGAACTCCGCTTCTGTTCACGAACTCCGCCTCGGTTCACGAACTCCGCCTCGGTTCACAACCAATTTGGTTCGCGACCAGAGTCAGTTCAAGAATTAAAACCAAAAGAAAGATCAGAACGGATTAATTGGATTTACATTAAACCCTATGGGAAACTGTGCCTCGGTTCACAACCAACTCGGTTCGCGAACAGAGTCAGTTCAAGAATTACGACCAAAAAACAAGGTCAGAACGGATTAACCGGATTTACATTAAACCCTATGGGAAATTGTGCCTCGGTTCACGACCAATTCGGTTCGCGACCAGAGTCATTTCATGAATTAAGTTCGTGAACCGAGGTACCACTGTATGTGTTATTTTTTGCCATTTAAAAGAAAATACAATAACACTGGGCCTCTTCAGATCAAGCACCTATTTTAAAAAGCTTCTTCATTTTGTTAAGTTGTCTAGAACAATAATAAATCAGTCTTTAAAAATAAGTCTAATAATTTGAACATTCTACAGACATGTATTGCCTTACCTGCTTGCAGCAAACAACCTGTTTCATTTTAACCTGATTAGAAGGAAAAAAATCTGCCTCTGCCTCCCAGCAATTTGCCTGTTTCACTTTCAATTTCAGTTTCAACATGGGCCTTCTGATGGTCAGCTGTTTCAGGCTTCAGGGATTGCTTAGCCCAGCTATGCTGGCTGGGGAACTCTGGGAGTTGAAGTCCACCAGTCTTAAAAGAGCCGACTTTGCAGACCCCTGGCTTAGCCTATTACTGCCTCCGCAAGCCCCATTTTCTTATTTTCTGCAAGGAGGCAAATTGCTGGGAGACAGAGGCCAAAGGGTGAGGGCCAGTGGGTGGGCGGGGCTACATTCTGTATAAGACGCACCCAAATTTTCACCATCTTTTAGGGTGTCTTATACTCCAAAAAATATGGTAATTGAATTCCTTTGAAGTAATCAGCCATGAATATATATGATGGTAAACTTCATTGCCTCATGCATATTCCTAGCATGAGCAGCCAAAAAGCATCCTTGTTTCAGTTTTCAAATGCTCAGGGAAGATGAGACTGATTGGGAGAGAGAAGGCCTTTTGGAATATTGTTCCAGTTGTTGTCATTCAGCTAATCCATTTGCTCTGTTGAAATTGCCCCACGTCCCATGATCCAGTGATTAACCTAAATCATGAAAACTGAGTGTGAGTCTTGTATGACAGTGTCACCTAAATCCATTCCAAATGTTGATTAGTGGCTGGGAAGAAGCCCTGCCAAATATACATTTAATTTCTCATTGCTCAAATACATACTGTAGGCTTGTCAAATGCTCTCCACAACATAGATAGGGTATAAATTGGATTTCATGGCAATTTTCTACTTAAAACCATTTTACAGTGCTTTCCACCAAGATAATATTTAGCTTTGGCTACAAACACAGTTGTACCTCATATTTTAGATATAGTAACTGTCTGCAATTTTCCTGAGTAGAATATTTATGATTGGTTGTAGGAAAAACTAAACAACACATTGTAATAGTGTGATGTAAGGTAACTAGAGGCAATGGCCACTATGATAAGATTTTTATGTGTGTGGTATCATTATGGGATACATTTGATTTTAGAACAAAGGACATATCTACACATTAAGACATACCTATATCAAAAATCTATTTAAAACCATTTTCACAACCACATGCTTCAATTGTATTTAAACAAATACTGTAAAGCTGTCAGCCTTCTCAGGCAGAGCAGATAAGCAGAATAGAATAGGAGAGGAGAGAGAGGAGAGGAGAGGAGAGAAGAATATTTTATTGGCCAAGTGTGATTGGACACACAATAATAATAATAATAATAATAATAATAATAATAATAATAATAATAATAATAATAATAATAATAATAATAATAATAATAATAATAATAATAATAATAATAATAATAATAATAATAATAATAATTTATTTTTATATACCGCGTCCTCTCCCCCAAGGGGACCCGGAGCGGTGTACAGGGAAAAATTAAAACACATAAAAATATACAAAAATAGATACAATAATTAAAAACAAATTAAATTTAATTGTCCCTGCACTAAAATCCCCATATTAAAACTAATGTTCCCTAAACCCTAAAAGGTAGAGACTAACCTAGGCCGGCCAAGCAGAAAAAGTATGTTTTTAATTTCTGACGGAAGGAGCGGAGGTCCGTGGTTGTTCTAATGTCGGGGGAAAGGTCGTTCCAGAGGGCTGGGCCCGCCACAGAGAAGGCCCTTCCCCTGGGCGTCACCCGCTGACAAAGTCTAGTGGACGGCACCCGGAGAAGTCCCTCTCTGTGGGAGCGAATCGGCCGTGAGGATGTATGGGGCAGGATCCGATCCCGCAAGAAATTAAAAGACTATATTAACAGAATCATACAAGCCTGGAAATACAAATCTCCTGCCTTCTCCTTTATAGTTTGAGAGGTCACGGATGGCTTTCTTCTGACCCTCTTTTTTTCATCCATCATGCAGCTGCAGGCTATGTCTCCTCTTATCAAACCATTCTTTAGCCGCAATTATTTCCCAGTCTCTCAAGGTCCTTCTCCCATACCATCACAAGAGTTCATTTATAATACATGTATGGTAAAGAGTATCTTTAAATAATAAAGGTGCTGATAAGTTTAGGTAGCTAAATCCTAATTAAAGATTTATCGCTAATTTGTCTTTAAATGTGTTTTAATTAGAAAAATTAATCAGCTCACTTCTGAAACTCTCTAGCTGACGTTTGAAGACATCTTGTAAATATTCTTTAAATATGTGTCCTAATCCCATCCACATATCTACAATATTATCATGCTGAGTTCTTTTAAAATGATTCTTAGTTTTATTTATGTTTCTGTAGTGATGCTTTAGGTAAAATTCTGTAGAGCCTCTTAAGCAGCTGCTGTCTGCTTCTTTTCAATAAATAGCCTGATCTTTAATTTCCTAGTGATGTTCTCTCTTATGGTATTTAGAATGGCAATTAATTCTTACTGTGCTGAAGATGCATTAAAAACTGCATGATGACAATGGAGATGTAGAATAGCACAGTAACTATCAGATTCAAATGCAAATAATGAATTCAGCATGCAATTATTTTGAATAAGATTCATAATGTGTTCTTCTTTAAGCTAAAAACACTCAGTTCTTTTAATTGTTTTCTTTATACGATTTTGCCTCCAAAGTCTTCCCATCTTTGTTCCTTCTCTTTGTACTATATCCACTTCCTGAACATCTGTCCTAAATTGCAACAACTAAAAGAGTCAAGCGCCATGATCCCAAATCCTTAATTTCTACCCACACCCATACCAAACAGCATCAGTTTGATTGGAGAAACACAAAAAACAATGGCCACGCTACCACCCCACCCACCATACTTATGAGTTTATTGAAGCCTGGCACATGAACAGATACAGCGTACCCTTACTGGGATTCGAACCGGGGCTGTATTACATGCCAGGCAAGAGCATTGCCATTAATTGTTGTGGAAACAATTAAATATAACTTTCCTCCTGTCTCAGCTGGCAAGAAGAGAACCTGGCTGGCTTAATGGCAATGCTCTCGCCTGGCATGTAATACAGCCCCCATTCGAATCCCAGTAACGGTATGGCTAGCTGATGAGAGTTAAAAAGCTCGAAATAGATCTATCCTAGTCTCCCTGACTTATTTATTGATCAGCTCAAAAACGAAACACAAATATAAAAAAAAATTACACAACGGAATTCATGGCTTTCTGTCTAGATGGTCTCTGGTGATGAGCCGAAAGGCAGAAAAGGAAAAGCAGTATACTTCCTCCCTTAATTGGGGCCCAACAGGATGTTGTGGAAACAATTATATATAATTGTTAAATTATATATAAAACTATATATAATTATATATAAAACTAACACACACACACACACACACACACACACACACACACACACAGTTATAGGTGGTAATTTCAATTATCTAACTATGTCAATTATCACAAAGGTTCCCTAATCTCAACTGGTTTTAGGTTAATCTTTTATCTACCAGCCTGTATTCTTCCAGTAATAAAACATTATCACATCTTCTACCATTTGTGGCATAATTCATCTGAACATATCCTTAATCCAATTTGTATGGACTTCTCTTTGCAGTCTATCATTTGTAAGTTCTTTCCTGTCGTTTTGGAGTCCTTCTCCTCCTCCTCCTCCTCCTCCTCCTCCTCCTTCTCCTCCTCCTCCTCCTCCTCCTCCTTCTCCTCCTCCTCCTCCTCCTCCTTCTTCTTCTGTTGGTTTAATTTTAAGTGTCAGAGTTGTTATCAATGGTGTTACTAGTAAAGTTTATTTCTTTAATATCATTGGGTTTTTTGTTGTTTCTGCTTCTATATCTTGCCATCTGAGGTGGAGTTCCCATCCATCTGATTCATCTTTCCATGTTCCACTTTTCCCATTGCCAGACATAAGCCACTCATCGAAAAGATCATCCATTTTATTTTCTTTGTGGTTATTTTCCTTTTTAGTGCTTAAGGAACCAACCTCTGTTTTTTTCCATTTGATATGTAACTCCATACTTTTCCTCATATTCTCCAATTAAATGTTCTATTATTTTTCAAATGAATTAGAGTATTGCTGTATTGCATCCATTATTTCTTACAAGGTAACATTTTGTTGTTGTTTCGTATATGCCATTGTTTCCAATTGTTGATGAAAAGAAAAGGGCTGCTACCCTAGCTTAGGGAAATGCTTTTAACAAACTCAAATTCACAATTGAATCTCTAGTTAAAATTAGTCTTCAAAAAACATTTGTAAAGAAAAAAAAAGCAATTCTCCTTTCACTTTTAAGAAAACTGTAATTCTTTGAAAATATCCACCTATTTTAACTTACAAGCAGCAGCGCCATTTTCCCTTCTGTTGTTTCAATCAGTACAATTTTTCTTGTTTCTTTTTATATCTTAGTTGTTTCAAAAAGAAATCAAATTCTTAGGTATTCTTAAGTGTAGTAGAAGGAAGAGAGAAAAAATGTAAAAGCCACACATACTAATGAAAAGGAAGAGATTTAGTCCAAGATTGTAGACAGGAAAAAAAAAATAGAAGAGGAAAAAAACTTACTCTGTTTCTTTTAAGAGTTCTTCATAGGTTCCATTTGAAATATCAATTAGAGAGGTTGTGATAACCCACTGATCAAGTCCTCCAATGCTTAACTACGCCAATTTTTTTTTTTAAAGTTTCAGCTTGGTTTGAAAGGTTTTTACGGGCTATCTCTTTTGCAGCTGTCTCTTTAAGGCAATAAACATTCCACCAGGTAGAATCCACTTTCGCTTCCTTGTCTTTCTTTCTGGAGCCATCAGCAACTTTGCCAGCCTGGGGGGGAGGGGGTCTGTTTACTGTGGATTTGAAGCCCTTCCTTTGGATCAAACAGGGACTTTGCGATATCCCTGTGATCAGCAAAGATTCGGCTTTGTCTTCGCTGTCCCTACAGGACAGCTTAGGTCCAATTGGACCGTCCAGCGGCAAAAGAATCAATGATGATCTTCCAGCAGCAGGATCAAATGTTGTATCATTGCGACGCAGGTTCCTCCTATCGCCACCTCTAAAATTTCTAGACCATATGAACAAGGTAGCAGAAGAAGAAATTTATTTTTGGGAAATTGGAGGGCAGATTTTGGCTTGGTTTTCAATCTAGACCCATTGTACAATCTCAGGTTGTAGAGAATAAAAGAGATCCTAATTGTAATACCTGCATCTTGTTTGGTTTCATATTATAGTTACATTTGCTCAGGGATATTGATTAATGAAAACAGGCTGAGTCTCTTGCTAATTTCTCTTTTATTCTATAACAAGAATTCTAATATTTCCAGGCTTTTCTATGTCTTACGAGAATATGAAAGGCATCAAAAAGTGTCATTTTTAATTAGACCAATTCACACTCAGTGTATCAAGATTCTTATATATCTTGATACATTGCATATAACCTGTGTATTTGTGTTTTCTATTTATTGAAGAGAATTTGAATTAATTAGCATTTTGTACAAAGAGTTGGCATGGGAAAGAAACTTCTGCATGTTCTAGTATAAAGACATAAAAATGGTAAGTATCAGCATAACATGATGTATTAGAATATCATAATAATATTGCCTAGTTTTATTAATTCCATACATTTACCGTATTTTTGAAATAATAAATAAATGCTTCCCTCTCTCTTCATATCTCTTCCAAATTATTCTTGCAATTTTGACTAAGGACCATAACTTCTTTAAGTGGATTATTGTTAGGAATACATTTAGTTTGTTAAGACTTTTCCCATATATGTGTATGATATAAATAAGATTTATTCCTTTATTTGTTTCTTGATTCTATCCAACTTGTTCCATGGGAGGTAAAACAATATTTAAAAATGAATGGGCAACAAAGATATTAAGAACTATTAAATAAATTCATAGGTGCTGTCAAGGGAAAATGATTTAACAGTGGAACAGTTTGCACTCCTTTTGAGCGTTTCATCACTGGAGATTTTCAAGATTAAACAACCATTTGTCCAGGATGGTATAAGGACTCCAGCTTTGAACAGGAGATTGGAGTAGAAGACCTCAAAAATCCTTTTCAACCTTATGATTCTATGAAATAAGTCATAAGGCTGGGTTTGTTCTATGAAAAGCTATTTATCATGCATTTATCTGTCTGTTTTGGCTGTCCTGTTGGTCTAAATGTCTGTCTGTCTGTCTGTCTGTCTGTCCGTCCACCCATCCATCCATTGTATGATCATCCATTGTATCATCCATCCATCCATCCATTTATCCATCTATCCATCTATTCATCCATCCATCCATCATCTATCATCTACCATCTATCATCTACCATCTATCAATAATCTATCATCTATCATCTATCTAATCCATCTATCACCTATTTCTCCTTCCATCCATCCATCATCCATTATCTATCTATCTATCTATCTATCTATCTATCTATCTATCTATCTATCTATCTATCTATCTATCTATCTATCTATCCATCCATCCATCCATCCACCTACCCACCCATCTACCGACCTGCTGAAGACCTGCCAGCCAACTCTCCTTCCACCAGAAAAATGAAAAGTCAGACATTTCCTGTCCAATGTCCATTTTCTATTTGTAAATTAGGACCCTGCACTGCATTTTGACTGGATTCATTAAACAACTAAATATAGGCAGAATATATTTATCACTCTTATGATGCCCTTTGCTGATTTCTTTTCTTTAGCTGCCAAATTTGGCTTATGGGACATTTGCATATTTGACTGACATAGATAATGGCAGGGAGAAATATGTTCAAGCTCACTTTTCTTTCACCAAGCATTAACGACTGTGGTCTCAAAGCAGCAAGAACACTGTTAAAATTTATGACAGTTTAGACAAGGTAAAGTAGGGAAAGATCTTGCCTAATAACTTTGACCTATAGAATCGACTGAGAAACCGAAATGGTCTGGGTATTTTTGTGGCAAGCTTGGTTATTGCTGATGTCTAGAGTCTTCTGATGACTAACTCCAGGGTAGGTTCACTGAACTTTTTGACATCCTTTCAGAAAGAATGATAGGAAATGTTGACAGCATAATTGCGGGCAGTTTGTGTGGGTTGGCCAAAAGTGATTCTTAAGATGAAAAAAAAAAAGTTTAGTAATGAAGATAAATATTCTTATCCTGCTTATTTCTTCCTACACTACTAGTAGAAAATATGTGTTTTATGAATGATGTGGGAGAGGGAAAACAAATCTCTTGCTTTGGAAATGTGAGATATTAGTATCAAATTATTAACATATTATTATCCTCTGTTTGACTGTTGAAGATTTAAGAAGAAAACATTTGGTGGGATATATTCTGCACCATCAATTAGTAATTAAATGCATGGATAGTATAATCTTTGGAAAATGGATTACTTTATTGCTATGTTCATTTTTTCCCTTCTGTTCCCTCATGTCCAATTCTATAGATCTTACTAAATACTAAGGGGTCTTTCTCATTTGTTGCTAAATACAATAGGTGAGTGGAGGTTATGTGGACTTTATCAATGGGCTCTGCTGAGTGCCAATCAGTTATCTAAAATATTTAAAAAAGTACTTCCTGTTCTTAATTTACAATCTAAAATGACACAATCCAGGCAGAAAATAAGACGAAAAGGAGAAATAAATCAAAACAAATTAATGCACCCTTTAAAAAATGTTTATCAATCCACAATGATTACCTAAGGGATTCTTTTTCCAAACTTCCAACAAACTCCACTGGAGAGAAAGATTATTTGGGTCTCAGGTAATCTTTCTCTTACAGGATTCTCTAACTGAGCTTCAAGAGCATTGATTATAATTGAACATGTTAATCTCCTGGATCCTGTAGAAGTGTCAGTGGCATGGGGTTTCAGCAATTCCAGTTAATCATGAACAGTAGCATTCAAAGCTATAATAGGGCACCACCAAAGTTTAACCAGAAAACCCAATTACTTCTTGAACATGCACCTTTGCTACAACCAGAGTTTAATGCTCTCTCCTACAATATTCAACATCTATAGGAAGTTGCTGGACTAGTCTCCAACAAGTGTGGAGTAAGATGTGCTTGGAAGGGACCTAGGAGATCTTCTACTCCAGTCCCTGCTCAAGGAGGAGGCTCTACCATTATGGACAAATGACTGTCCAGGCTCTTTTTGAAAACTTCCATTGATGGAGTACCCACAACTTCCAGAGGCAAGCTATTCCATTGATTAATTGTTCTCATTGTCAGGAAATGGTTCCTTAGTTCTAGGTTGGATTTCCATTTAATGAATGATTAAAGATTAATGATCTTCCACTTCTTGTCTTGCCTCAGGTACTTTGGAGAATAGATCGAGCAGCCCTTCTTCTCTGTGACAATTCCTCAAGTACTGGAAGACAGCTGTCGTATCACTCCTAGGCCCTTTCCTCCTTTGTTAGTCTAAACATACCTAGTTCCCTCAACTATTCATAGTATGGTTTAGCCTCCAGACTATTATCATCTTTGTTGCTCTTCTCTGCATTCGTTCTATGGTCTTTTTTATATTGTGGTGATCAGAATCGGTTGCAATATTCTGAGTGTAGCTACATTGACCTCTGCAATTATTTATTCCTGTAAATATAGGGCTCACAGTTCCATGAAGATAGTGCTCTGGATTTGACCAGGACACCTTGGTAATCTTGGTGAGAGCATCCCATGGTTTGACAAACACACCTTTGGATTATGCACTCTATGTGGAAAACCCTTTGGAAATAATAATAATAATAATAATTTATTTCTTATAAACCGCACCCTCTCCCCACAGGGACTCGGGGCGGTGCACAGGAGAAATAAGAACAATGGCTATATACATATTTCATTAAAAATAAATTAAATTAAGTAACCTGTGCTAAAATACCCATTAAAACTATCTAA
Organism: Rhabdophis nuchalis; assembly: GCA_039707465.1. NCBI lineage: Eukaryota > Metazoa > Chordata > Lepidosauria > Squamata > Natricidae > Rhabdophis > Rhabdophis nuchalis. The sequence goes on from CM077645.1 coordinate 201,477,745, forward strand.
CTAAAAATCCCCAAAAAACCCTAAAAACAGAGGAGTAGCTATCCCAGGCCGGCAAGGCAGAAAAAGTGTGTTTTCAATTTAAGACGGAAGGAGCGGAGGTCCGTGGTGGTCCTAATATCGGGAGGGAGGTCGTTCCAGAGGGCTGGGCCCACCACAGAGAGAGCCCTTCCCCTGGGTGTCGCCCGCTGACAAAGTCTAGTGGACGGCACCCGGAGAAGTCCCTCTCTGTGGGAGCGAATCGGTCGTGAGGATGTATGAGGCAGGATCCGATCCCGCAAGTAGCTAGGTCCCGAGCCATGGAGCGCTTTAAAGATGATAATTAATACCTTGAAGCGCACCCGGAAGACAACAGGCAGCCAGTGCAGCTCGCGCAAGAGCGGTGTTACATGGGTGTACCTTGTGGTACCCATAATTGCTCGCGCGGCTGCATTCTGGACTAGCTGAAGTCTCCGGGTGCACCTCAAGGGAAGCCCCATGTAGAGAGAGTTGCAATAGTCCAGTCGGGATGTCACGAGGGCATGAGTGACTGTGCGAAGGGCGTCCCGATCCAATAGGGGGCGCAATTGGCGTACCAGGCGAACCTGGTAAAACGCCCTCCTGGCCACGGCTGTCACCTGATCTTCCATTGACACTGAAATGACCCAGAAGCTGCATTTGGTTATGAATGAATACTTAGATAACTGACATATGAGTTCCATCACTGCAGGATACCACCATTTCTATGATTTTTGTTGTCAAACATAGATTAGAAAATATTGGTAATAAATGAAAGTTTTCAGATTCAGTCTTTCATATTTTCCTCTTTTCATGTATCATTGTAAAATTTATTTCAAATAAGATATGGAATGTATTTATTCTGAATCTGATATAATTTTAGGCAAATAGTTAAGTAGAATTTTTTTAGATGACTGAAATTTGTATCACCATTTTTTAATTTATTGGTTTACATCTATTTGTTAACTTCAGCCCCTTGGCATGCAATGATAGTATTTTAAATAAAGATGAGAATGATATTCGAGTTTAAATTTATTCCAGGTTGGCATCAACCTATACTTAATTGGAAGCAAAGTTTTATAAAGTACAATTTACTTTATAAAGCAGAAATAATGGAATCTTTTAGAATAATTTTGTGTTGATAAATTGCTAAGTAGACATGCAGATTGAATCAATATTGCATCTAGAAAAGTGAACAACCATAACTACAGGCAGTGATAAAAATGTACATATAATTACTGATTTGCATACATTATCTCTGAGTTTTCCTTGTCATTTTGAGATTATTTTGACTGATTTGGACAGATTGATTTTAGAGAACAATAAGATATAAAGGAAGATGATGACTTAGTTAGGAGTCAATGAGAGGATTATAGAAGGAGTGGGGTGTATTTTCCAAAGTTTTATTTTAAAACAATATTTTTTTTAAAATAATTCAACATTGACAGCTGTATAAGAAAGAAAAACTATTGCCCCATTATATGGTAAAGAGAATAGTATTTTCTGCTAAAAGTGTATGAAGAATAAAATATGAAATAATGGAGCAAGGGCATTGTAACCGACAATCATAATAGAATTAAATGTGGAGAACTTATAAAAATCCATATTTAACTAGTATCTTGATTTACCTGTTTCTGTTCTCAACTTTTTTGAACATTCTCACAAATCATCTGTTATATTAATTGAAGATGAAGACATAATAAAATGTGTTCTGGAAACATTCTGAATAATGTAAAAAACAATATTGTCTGTGTTGGATTTGAATCACTAACCAAAAGGGGAGAGAACAGAATCAAGATAAGTATAGAAGCCTATTTGTCTTATGTATAACGAACAACTTAGTTTTAGTTGGAAAATGCAGAATATTTATTTATCAGAGCAGAGTGTATATTGATAAAGATAATTATGTAATGACTTACTGCAATAATTTGATGACCCTGGAAAATTTATTGGTGTAAAAAGAGACAACAGTGTGATCCTCACCTTGGTAATCTATTTGATGGAATGAGGAAAAGGGGAAGAGGAGAAGGACTTCTTTTTCTTTTGGGATTAAAGTATTTTTGAGCACAGCTGAAAACCCTTGCAGAATGTACTGGAAGAAATGTCTGCATAAAATTTGATTATTCCCCTGGGACAGAACTGGAATAGCAATTGTCAAAGTAAGAGAGAAATCTTTGAAGCTCTCTTATGACACCAGATTCAACAAGTAGCTGAAATTATTTTCAAGAGATAGACTCCATACTTCTGTGAAGAAGGAGTTTGACCATTCAATGACTATTAGTCTGTCAAATGTCATAAGTTTAGAATTATGGAAGCAAGGGAACTTAAGAAAAGGACTGTAGGGAGTTTATAAGCCTCAGCCCCAAAGGAAGATATGTTTTGCTCCGGGCCAGAGGCTATAGCCCAAGAGATGTTGCTTTGAGCCAGAGGCTATAGTCCAAGAGATGTTGGCTATTTGGAAGAGAATCTGTGGTAACATCAAGAATGAGGAGGATTACTCTAATCAAAACTAAACTACATTTAGGTTCTAGGAGACAGACTTTCACAATTTATCAGATATGTGGAAAGATACTATCTCCAATACTGTTTAATGAAAATGGGAAGACAACAATGGCCAATAAATTAGTACCAGTAAGCCTTTGTGAGATTGCCAAGATTGTCAAGAAGGAATTATTTTTTCTTCCTTCTCTAGACATAAGAGAGAAATTAAAAGGAAGGAGAGAATGGAAAAGAGAGGGACTGGTCATGCTTACTTCAAATATATATACCAAGGAGCTTGAAGGAATCAGATTGGAACATGGGATGGTGTGTTTATGGGTGCAGCTATCTCACAAATATTTGGGGAAAGTTAAGCCACAGAATTCAGGATATAGGCCAGAGATAAGGGGAGATACTCCTTTGTGGTTTTTGTGGCCAAGCATACTATCTCCCAAATTCCTATAACATAGCTCCAATTTTTACCTCCACATTGTCTTGAAAAAAAGAGAAAAGTAGGCATGTCAAAAAGTTTGGAAGAAAAGTCCAGAGAAGGGCTTGAGATAATAAAAACTTGGGGTATCATTGGTGAGACTGGAGACCTTAGTGTGCATTATTCAAAATGGTTGATCAACCATTCTGAATTTGCGATCCAATACAATTTGAAGTCAAGTTCAATTCAATTTTTTTTGTTTAATTCAGACTCCATATCAAATTGCTGAATCTAATCAGTTTGGACTTTCTAACTGATTGGGAGAAAAGAAATATCTCTGTGTGTAGATATAATTCAAAATGTCCAAATCAATTCGGAGGCGTGAAATTCAGTGTGCTGATTTGAATTGACTTGTCAAGTTAGCTTAGCAACTCAATCAAATTCTGCTATCCAAGTTAAGATTTTTGAATATATTTGTGTACTTTTATATCTTTCAAATGTACATTTTTTACATTTCAGTTTCATGTTCTTTGAACAAAGTGGAGTGAAATTCTGAGTAAAACATTCATAATATCATATGAACATGATCCTAAGAATATTTACTAGGGCAAACTCCACAATAATATTTTTGGCTTAAGTTAGTAGCTTCTGCTGCACAATTTTCACACAGAGACAAAAGCAATTTTATTATTTGAGCCTGGAAAAGTCTGGTAATTCATATGGAGAAACATGATAAGCTTGTTGTACCTTTCAAGCTTATTAATATTTTGATCACTATTTTTAATAGTCCTGTGATCATGCCAGTGCTGAGGATGAATGGTGCAAGGACAAACAGAAGCTCATGATCTAGTGCTCCAATCAACTAAAGTATGCTGATTTTACAACCACCATCCTTACAAGTGGAAGAACAAAATGGTAAAATATTTAAGTTGATGGAAAACACTTAGCTCACATCTGCATTGTCACTTGGCCAGGCCTTCTTTACACTTTGGATACAATTTGCATCATTGCCCTTGCCAATTTCAAGCCCCGCTAAGTTTTCTTATTAACATGATAAATTATATGTTCAGAATTAAAATACTCAATTCATTAATGTCTATTTAGACAGCACAGAGGTCAGTGAAGCCTTGTTTGCTGTACAAAGGTGAGACCAGATAAACAGAGAAGAGTGTAGCAGAGTAATGGATTCTTACTTCTAAGACAGCTGCTTGCTACTGAACACCTTTGTGTACTTTATCACTCCAAAACAAGGACAGTGATTATTATACCTTCAGTGTACAATTGGCAGATATATAAGGAGGAAGAGCAACATTTTTTTAAAAAAAATCTGTTTATATATTATCTTCAAAAATTCTGAGTTCATGACAGATCTACAAGTTGTGTCTCTGACACATTCTAGCATGACCCATGCCTTCCAAACCAAACAAATGGAGATTAATTAAAATTCTATTTGGTTATGCATGGCTGGAGATGGCATACAGTTAAAATAAAATCTGTTTACATTTACATTCACCTGGCTTTTAAAAGCAGCTGTTACTGCAGGTTAGAGTCAGGAGATATAACAATTTAGTGGGTTAATGTCATTATCCTTGCTTCTGACAGAACACTGGTTGGCAGAGGAATGTCTTTTTTTTAATTTAATTTTATTTATTTTGTCAAGCATGTATAAGATAACAGATATAAGTATAAGCATGATTATGGATACAGGAAATGGATACAAATAAGTGGTGACAATAGGACATGTAAGACATGATCTCCTTCTACTAGTGAAGAAACCTTGTCAATGGCAACATTGGTATAGATTGTAAAAGGTTTGGAGTTTGCAAGAAGAGCTGTGGTCCAGGTCTCCTGACGTAGTCCAAATGGGAAGAAAATTGTACAACCAAATGAGAAGTTGGGACTGCTGGTTTTGCCTTCATATTGATTCTATTCATTAGGGCTTTGGAGGAAACTGTTCCTCTTCAAATTAGTGGGATCAATAAAATTAACCTATAAATAATTTTCCTTTTGTCTATCTCCATTTTGGAAACATCAGCAGAGGCAATGTAGGCATATGATAATACACCCATCAAGATGTCATTAGATAAGCAACGTAATTTAGAGAGCCATTGTGGAGAATCATGGCCAATGGATAATGGGAATGAGTAAGAGGAGTTAGACAGGGTGTAAGTCGAATATATTAATAAATAACTTAAGCATTTGCATCTGATATCTTGACAAAAATGATCCATTAGCTTTATTTGTGTGTGGATACCATGATCCATGTTACATTTTGACATCACTGCTTGCAATGGATGTCTAGGTAAGAAGGAGAAGAAACCACCATATCATCCATTGTGTGTTCCATCACTCTCTTTTTTTCTAAAAAAAAGTCTGAGTTAAATCAAAGCATCCAATTAGTGAAGGATTCAATTTGTTATCCCAATTAAATTTTTTAATTGGGGTGCTATTGAACACACAGCTACCTTACATCCTCTGCATGTTTCCCCTTTGCTCCTTTGTCTCTGGGGATGGATAGTGTAACTTGATTACTCTGTTCATAATTTAAACAACATACTCCGTCCAATCTTATGATCCTTTATTTAATGAGTAGCAGAATCATCAAGATATTTTGACAGCCGCTAGAATCGTCTTTGCAAAAAATTGGAGAAATGACAAATTACCATCACAGCAAGAAATTATTTATAAAATTATGGAATGTGCAGAGATGAGTAAATTAACATTTGAAATTAGAGAGCAAGACAGTGAACAATTCTATGAAATTTGGAATAAATTTTATCAATGGCTGGAAACAAGATAGTCAAATGAAGGTTGAGGTATAATAATTGTAATATATATAAATATATTTGAACTAAAATATGTGATTTGATATGAATATGACTATGGAAGAGATGCACAGTTTGTAACCAACCGACACATTTTCTACAATTTGTAATGGAAGATGGAGTTTATGTTTTTTGTTTTTTGTTATATTTGTTTGTGTTTGTTTAAAAATAAAAAAAATTGTTTTAAAAAAAATAGCTAACAGCCTGATCATATTATCAAAATAATAATAATAATAATAATAATAATAATAATAATAATAATAATAATAATAATAATAATAATAATAATAATAATAATAATAATAATACATCATTGAGGCCTGATTAGAAGCATACCTGTCCATAGAACCTTGCTTCTATGAAATCAAAGAAGGGAGGTCAATTAGTTATTTATGTTGCACTATGTTTACTTTTTAACATTTTTTATATCTTTTAAAGATAAAAATAGAATTATCTTTCTTTTTCATTAAAAAGAATAATAAAAAAATAGCAGCAATGCTAATTCTTTATAGAAAAATGTGCATTCTGAGTGATTCTAAATAAGGAGTAGACAATGTTTGACATCTAAGGACAGAACTTAACTTTGGATCCCTGTTCCAAAGGACCACAGTTCAGTTGAGGGAATCAGAATAATGTTTTGCTCATTTGTTATTTGGAAGTGCAGGGCAGGAATGGTAAGGACAACATGAAGCTTTGGGAAACAAAATACTTTCATTTCCACATTTTTTTAAAAAAACATACTTTAAAAAATGGCCTAAACCAGGGTCTCCAACCTTTGCAACTTTAAGTCTGAAGGACTTCAGCTCCCAGACTTCTCCAGCCAGCAAAGCTGGCTGGAGAAGTCTGGGAGCTGAAGTCCTTCAGACTTAAAGTTGCAAAGGTTGGAGACCCTGGCCTAAACGATTCTTTTGCAGGATACGGTCAAGTTCCAAAACAACTCCTGTTTCCCACAGCCCACAAGTCTACCACTGTTGTATTGAGGATGTAAGGTCAGAATTATAGAGGAGACCACTTTTTTAGATTGACTCTTTGACAGAAATAAGCCACTGCAAACTGTTAAGAACTATGTTAGTGCGAACTCACTAAAATTGGATTGAACTCAGTCTCTTGATAAAAATCATCTTAAAAAATAAATAAAAAGTGAGGGGTGTACTCACTTTTGTTGCCAGCAGTTTAGACATTAATAACCCTGTGTTGAGTTATTTTGAGGGGACAACACATTGACAGTTATACAAACTGTATACTCACTACTTTGCATTGTAGCCAAGTGTCATTTCTTCAGTGTTGTCGCATGAAAAGATATACTGAAATATTTACAAAATGTGAGGGGGTGTACTCACTTCTGTGATATACTGTAAAACACCTAAATCATGAGTTTACTGTTTTAATATTTTAATACCTTATATTGTTGTTTTTTCCCCTGTGTTGTAGGCCTCCTAGACTTACCTGATGGATGAAATAGGTGGCATATAAGTTTAATAAATGAATAAATAAATAAATAAAACTTGTTAATATCTTAATTAATGGGATGTAATTACTTAATGGGTTTTTTTTAATTTTACAAAGGTAAATAAATTTTCTCTGAAAAGCAGATGGCTATCTAACTTTAAATATGGGCATCCATTCATTAGTCATAATTTTTCATTGTTTGATTCCTGACTTTTAACAAAAATATGAGATAGAAAGTATTGCTTTGCCAATAGGATGACCCCCAATAAATGTATGCTCTGTATCTTTACATATGAAAAGAAGGACTAGGGAAGACATGATAGCAGCGTTCCAATATTTCAGGGGTTGCCACAAAGAAGAGGGAGTGAAACTATTCTCCAAAGCACCTGAGGGCAGAACAAGAAGCAATGGGTGGAAACTAATCAAGGAGAGAAGCAACTTAGAACTGAGGAGAAATTTCCTGACAGTTAGAACAATTAATCAGTGGAACAGCTTGCCTCCAGAAGTTGTGAATGCCCCAACACTGGAAGTCTTCAAGAAGATGTTGGATAGCCATTTGTCTAAAATGGTATAACGTTTCCTACCTAGGCAGGGGGTTAGACTAGAAGACCTCCAAGGTCCCTTCCAACTCTATTGTATTGTATTGTATATAAACCATGGCACAGGCCAGTACACAAAACAGGAATAGGCTATGAAATACACTTTAAAAAATTATCCTGAAGTGTGAAGTGAAAAATTTCATTAATATCTGAAAGTGCAGTACATTTCCTATAGAGTCTACACTGTAACTTGTGGATTCATGAGGTAAACATGGAACACAAATGTATGCTAATTTATAAGAGAGATTACAATACTGACTTGCATTCAAGGAGTGCGTCTTAATCATGTTAGAAAAAGGTCTACATCATTTTTCAGCTAAAAGCATCGTAGCAGCCCCGTGATAAGTTGTGCCAGTGCGGGAAATACCATAGAATATTTTAACATTTTTATAAGCATAGTAATAACATCAACTTGAAAGAGAGATATTAAAGGTCTGCAAATATTTACATTAGAAGTATATTTTCCATATTCAAAGAAGGATTATAGTTGGAATAGGTGTAGGAAATCTTGTTAAAGCATACAGATGCAGGGAAGAAGAGACGATTCATCAGAATGAGTCCTTGTTGCATCTTCAAGTTTAAGTAACACTTAAAGTTCCTATCTCAGGTACATTTATCTATGAGTAAGAACCACTTAGCGTAGTGGGACTGATTTCTGAATAAAAATGGGTAAGACTGTTCTCTCTGATAGCTTTGCTCAAAGTGAACTTTGAGAAGCAGTAGCTCTGTTTGCTTGGGGAAAGAGAATCACCAGGAGTGTTTAGCTTGAACATAATAATAAAGATCTGCAGTCAGCATCTGTTCAAGTTTCATGATCTTCCACAAATCCTTTTCTTCACGCGCCAAGTAGCTTTCCTACAACTTTTAGAAAAACTGTGAGACTTCCTAGGTCAAACTGTATGATATAAATACATTGCTTTCCTATTGAAAAATAAGTACAGTGGAACCAATTGTTACAGAGAAATTTAGCTCCCAGGAGACAGCATTTTCTTTCCCTTATAATTGGGTTCACAGCGTGCATCTTGCTGATATGTTACGTGGGGGCAAGGGGCTGCTGCCAGTCTCCAGAGGAACAGCCTAAATTTCTGCATTGAGTATCACAAGACACCGATATTCAGCCACAACAAAGCTTTATTGATTTAAATAACAAGTCTGCATTTGTTTAGTCATACAATGTGTATACATTCCTCAGCTAGACCAGGTTTGTTCTAGGTTCTGGAAAAGTCAACTACATGTAATAATGGGATTTTGCAACAGGTACTTACGTAGCTGTTTCTTTGATTCTCTGCTACTTGCCTCCAGCTCACATCCTTTTTTACCTCACCTCAGCCTTTTGTTAACCTGTTAGGTTTCTGGGTAGACTGCTACACAGTGGAACTTTCATTTGGTTATCTCTGGTTGCTGTCTTCTAGTCTCTGATGTCATCTTCATGAGTGGTTTCCTATTCCATGTGATAAGTGAATGGTATTAGTATGTGCCCATTCTTCCATTTGGCCACCTAATGAGAAGGAAGGATTCACCAGAGAAGAGCCTAATGCTGGGAATGATTGAGGACAAAAGAAGAAGGGGACAACAGAGAATAACCTGTGAGCTTGCAGATGTTTCACTACCCAGCTAGGTAACAGCTCCAGTGCTAGCCAAGCAAGGAATACCTGCAAGGAAATAACCAAATTCACAGAGCACCAAGAACTCAATTCTTCCATTTTAGATACCAATTTCACATTCATCTATTAGTTTAATTATCACTAGCTGCATCCATAGTTTAAGAAGGAAACTGGAGGAAACTGCTTATCTAGACCCGTGCCAGTCCGGCTTCCAACCTGGGCACAGCACCGAGACGGCATTGGTCGCGTTGGTGGATGATCTCTGGAGGGCCAGAGATAGGGGTTTTTCCTCTATCCTGGTCCTATTAGATCTCTCAGCGGCTTTCGATACCATCGACCATGGTATCCTATTGCACCGACTGGAGAGGTTGGGACTGGGGGGTTCTTTACAGTGGTTCTCCTCCTACCTCTCTGGTCGGTCGCAATTTGTACTGACAGGAGGGCAGAGGTCGACCTCGAGACCACTCATTTATGGGGTGCCTCACAGGTCGGTCCTCTCACCCCTCCTGTTTAACATCTACATGAAGCCCCTGGGTGAGATCATCCGTGGTTGTGGGGTAGAGTACCATCTGTACGCTGATGATACTCAGCTGTACATATCTACCCCCAACCACCCCAATGATGCCGTACAAGTAATGTCCCAGTGTTTGGAAGCCATGCGGCTCTGGATGGGAAGTAACAAACTTCGGCTCAACCCGTCCAAGACCGAGTGGCTGTGGTTTCCGGCATCTCGGCATAGCCAGCTCATTCCATCGCTGGTTATCGGGGGCGAGTCATTGGCCCCCGTGGAAAGGGCTCGCAACTTAGGCGTCCTCCTGGATTCGCGGCTGTCCCAGGATGACCATGTGATGGCCGTGACCAGGGGGGCATTCTACCAGGTTCGCCTGGTACGCCAGTTGCATCCCTTTCTTGACCGAGACGCCCTCCGCACTGTCACTCAAGCACTCGTGGCGTCTCGCTTAGACTATTGTAACGCTCTCTACATGGGGCTCCCCTTGAGGTGCACCCAGAGGCTCCAGTTGGTTCAGAATGCGGCCGCGCGGGGGATTCTGGGAGCTTCTTATTACTCCCACGTAACACCTCTCCTGCACGAGCTGCACTGGCTACCGGTGGCCTTCCGGGTGCGCTTCAAGATGCTTGTCACCATCTTCAAATCGCTCCATGGCTCAGGGCCTAGCTACCTGTGGGACCGTCTCCTGCCACATACCTCCCTGTGTCCAATACGCTCCCACAGAGAGGGCCTACTGAGGGTACCAACCACCGGCCAATGCCGGCTAGCGGTGCCCAGGGGTAGGGCCTTCTCTGTGGCAGGGCCGGCCCTCTGGAACGACCTACCCCCCGAACTTCGCACTATCACGGACCTTCCCCTCTTTCGCCGTTCACTTAAAACATACTTTTATCAGCAAGCTGGTCTTGCTTAATAGTTTAGACTTTTTGTAATATAGCTTCTGCCAAACACGTAAATGGATGTTAGATTTTTAGGGGGAATTTTAGCACAGGCTCTGATTTAATTATTTTTACCTATTTATTGTATTTATTGTATTTGTATTATTGTTGGTTTTAAATTCCTGTGCACTGCCCTGGGTCCATTTCGATGGAGAAGGCGCGGTATATAAATTGAAATAAATGAAAAATGAACAAAATTAAGAAAAAATTGAAGTTGCTTTGGATAAAGATATAACAGTAATCTAGACAGTGTTGGTGAATGTAACACAATTGCAACTTCTGCAGCCACATTAAAATTTCAGAATGAATATACCAGAATCAATCTAGAGAACAAATAGAGTGATGGGAGTAGATGATTGCAGCCTGCTTTGTGTAGTACTGCTTATTTATTTAGGTATAGAACCATGAGAGGAAACCCAGGTCAAAGAAAGGTGAAAAAAAATAGTATCAAGAGAGTCTTTTTAAGAAATCATTTAATAATAGAAAGCCATGAAGAAGCTCATCCCATCACCAAAGAGAAAGAGGAATAAGTTGAGAAACAGTGAAGCACTAGTGCTAATCATACGTGCCAATTTTTGTCCAGATAATTATCTTCTTCCTCTTTCTTCCAAGTTAGTTATTTTCTTGGCATAGCCAATTAAAAAATTCCCAGCTGAGAAGGTTCTCTGCCATAGGTTTTGGAAAAACATTTTTAGTTAAGGCAGCGATGAAAAACAGAGAAAACCATTTTTCAGTGTAAACTATCTTTAGATATTTAACCAATAATTTTGCCCCATTTGGTATAAGAGGAAAATGCGTCACAGTCACTAGCATTCTCACATGGGATGATTATCCAATATGAAATAAATGTCAGAGAGAGCTGGCTCTTTTTTTCTCCTTCCCATAAGATCCATTTAGGGATTTCAAAGAAGGCGATAAACATTTCATGAAGATTGTCAACTATCAGCAGTTCTTCATCATAAAAACTCATCAGATTAATAGTGTGCAATAATTTAGTTTACTTGAGAGATTTGCTAACGTTTCTTTCTCTAGTTCTTCCTGGAATATTCCTTCTGAATTCCTTTTGGCAATAGGCTACTTCAAATTCTACTGCAACTAAATTGTGTTATACTTGGTTTCTGTCCTAGTGGTATATGCCTCATTCCCCCAATTTATCATTAGCTGCAGATTTTGTGAAGCACTATTAAAACAATTTTACAGATCATTAAAGAGGTTATGAAATAAAAATGGATCCATTCTAGATCCCCAAAGTGCCACCTATACAATCCTTCCCAAATGACAGTAATTTATTCATCAGAACTCTTTACTTAAACATCCTTCACCAGTTTTCAACTACATTTCATGAAGTATCATCAAAAGATTATGTATAATGATAGCTTGTGTAATGCAAAATTGAAAAGACGGATGCTTCCAAAAATTATTCTCATTCAATGTTCCCCTTGCACTTCAGAATTAGATATTACTCATCCATCATTTCCCCAAATGATATTAAGATGTAGGCAAGATTTCAAGTAAAAGATCAGTAGCAAAATCTGAAAATAAAGCAGAATGAAATGGGAAAAATAAAGAAGGAATGTAAAAGATGAACAGAACTGCTCCTTGTTATTATAAAATAGATATTGATAAGGTGTTAATACCTGGGATGTGTAAAATTTAAATTCCCATTGGCAAAGTCCATCTTCCAAATATGTTTTGATAAGAGGTAATTATAACACAGTGCTACCACTATGCATTAATCTTCAGATATATCTTAGCTGATCTGCTTGGAACTTCTTCACTGTCCTACTGAAGACATCTCTTTTTTGCATAGTACTAAGAAAGTGAAGAGCAATTTGCTTTGAATCTTCTTCTAGATTCAATAGAATACAACAAACAATAGAGCTACAATAAAATTTAACAAACCTGTACACAAGAGGTCACTGTGAAATTATGCAAGGTTGCAAATGAAGAAAATTTTAATGACATATTTTAGTATCAAAATTCTGAAACTAGATAGATAGCAATAGCACTTCAACTTATATACTGCTTTACAGTGCTTTACAATCCTTTCTAACCAGCTTACAGAGTCAACATATTGACCCCAACAATATGGGTCTTCATTTTACCCGCCTCAGAAAGATAAAAGGCTGACTTAACCTTTAGCTGGTGGGATTTGAACGATCAAATTGCAGGCAGCCGGAAATCAGCAGAAGTAGCTTGCAGTATTGCACTCTAACCACTGCACCCCCAAGGCAGATAGATAGATAGATAGATAGATAGATAGATAGATAGATAGATAGATAGATAGATAGATAGATGATAGACAGACACTTAGATAGAAATTTATTGTGAAAGAGAAAAGCAAAGAAAACCAGCAACCACTAATAGAGAAGCCTACGTAGAATCAGGACAATTAACGCTGTTAAACCAATAACTTGCTATCTCTTTAAATAAGGGGTTGAGCTTCAACAATAAGGTTTTTACAGAGAAAATGATCATCTACATTTCCAGCTTAGATTGTTAGGCTGGCTCCTCCTCTTCCTCTTCTTTGTTTTGTGCACTCTCAAGTTTGGCTTATGGTCACACACTCACAGTCCCAGTTAACAAGCACAGTCAAAAAAACTCCTTCAATAAAACATTTAGGCACAACTGACTATTTGGCATTAGAATTAATATTCTTTGGAATACTTCTGTGATATTCCAAAGAATTCCAACTTCCACTTCCTTTGGAATAGCCAGTGAATTTAAAGTAATTGCAAAAAAATGTACTGGTTACAGTGTTCACTTGCTCTTTCTCACAAGCACATCCACACAATCACACATCTGGAACCAACGCCAGTTCAAACTGTGGGTGGGCTTCAGGACCACTTTTATTTCCCAAAGTCCTTACTTTGTCGATTCACAAGACTGGGAGATATTCTTGTTAATTTTCAAGCCTGGTAATTGTTGATTGGAGAGAAGTGTTCTTGTCCTCAGGCCCAAGTATTTTTCTCTAGTTTAGATGTCATTCTTTGCTTCCTTAATGACTTGATTCCTTCTTAACTACTTCTGTAGTTAAGGCAGCTTCTAGACCTTTAGATCAGGGGTCCCCAACCTTTGCAACTTTAAGTCTGAAGGACTTCAGCTCCCAGACTTCTCCAGCCAGCAAAGCTGGCTGGAGAAGTCTGGGAGCTGAAGTCCTTCAGACTTAAAGTTGCAAAGGTTGGGGACCCCTGCTTTCAATAATATTCCTAGGTTTCGTCCATAATGCTTACCCATCTGCTTTATCTTTTGATATGGCAGTTTCAGTGTACTCTCACATTTATCTCCTCCTCCCCTTCCCCCTCTTCCTCATCCTTTCCTATTTTCAGTTTTAGAGAATGTGCAAGCTAAATCTTTTGGGGGGAACTGTTTATTGCTTTGTCAATCAAATAAAGTATTTCATCTCTAATATTATATATGTAGTGGTAAAATAAAAAATATTTTCCATTGAACTCACCTTTTAATGATACTTCAGCAAGTGACAGAGGCTCTGATTACTTATCACCAGTTATGCTTCTCAATAAACAATTTTATGGGAAAGACACTGGTTGTTTATTTGGAACACAAAAGATAATTTCCCCTTTTGCTGCAAGTCAGTATAGGATCTGTTTAATAGAAGTTTTATTTGTGGAAGTGTGCCTTCAAGTCATGTTGATTCCTGGTGATTCTCTGGACCAGCTCCTCCAGGTTTCTTGACAAGATTTCACAGGTGGTTTTCCATTGCATCCTTCCTATGGTGGTATTTAGCCAGTTCGGACTGGTTCAGGCGAACCGATAGTGGTGACTTGCGGGTCCACCTGCCCCAGCTGTATACTGTCCTATTTAGCCATGTTTTCTAAGCCACGCACATGTATGCATGCCACATGCATGAGCAAAGCACATGTGTTGAAGGCACGTGCACTCATGAAGCAAACATGCGCACACTCACAGTTTTGGTTTGTGGCAAACCAGTGGTAAAATTATTTGAAACCCTCCTCTGCGGTCTTCCTAGAGCTAAGAGGGAGTGATTGGCCCAAAGTCACCTAGCTGGTTTTGTATACAATTGGGAAATAAAAATTATGCTCTAATTTCTAGTCTGATGCTCTAACCATGATATAGAACAGGTTTTAATAGACGTTTTAGGAGGCATTATGGTGCCATATTAAAAGTAATGGTTTGTCGTATTTGGTAACTTGAAATGAGAAAGCATTAACTTGAGCTAGATTATTCTACTATTAATATTAGAATAACTGTTTGCATTTTCTTTATTAATTGTACTATTGATGGTATTTGTTTCTTAGAACAATCAGTCATAATATCCTTAACTGATCTTCTTCTTTCACATGCAAATAATTTGCATGTCTTAAGCACTATTATTTCCATTTTTTACAGTTCCTCCTAACAGAAGAGTCTCAAGCAGTAAATTATAGCAAACATGTTTATGGTAATTGCCTATTAATATGAGATAATTTTACTATCTAATGTTTTATACCTATTTGAGAATATTTATAATATTCTGCAATTTAAAAGCTCTACATTCCAGAGAAACAATAGATTTTCCTTTGCTTTTCCACTTTTTACGTTATTTTTTCAGTAGAGTAATCTCAAACTACTGTAAAAACAAAGTTATATTTTCTTCTTAAGAGGTTAAATAGATAATAATAAACACTTGGAATATGTTGCATTTCTTTTTCTTTTTTTCATATAACTTCAAGAACATGGAGTTCAAACTGTTCTTAAATTTGAAAAAAAAGTAGAATTAATTAGAAGTTTTCCTTTTCAAATTGCAATGTACTTATGACTAGCAAATTTCTGGTGACATAAAGTCTCAAAATGGTTCCATCACTGCAGTGAAGGTAAGCAGAAAGACTGTACCTTCCAGTACAGTCCATTTGAGATCTTCTGCACACAAAAGCATGTCCTTACAAAAAAATAGACAACCGTAGTATTTACAATAAAATGAATTGACCTAAATAAACTATATGTTATCATTGTCTGGACAGTTTAGGAAACCATTGACTTTTTCTTTGAAAGTAAATGTGAGGAATTGTGTTTCCCTAATGGGATTGACCCAGGGATGAAATTCAGCAGGTTCTGACAGGTTCTTCAGAACCAATAGTGGACATTTTGAATAGTTCAGAGAACTGGCAAATACTACCTCTGGCTAGTCCCAGAATGGGGTGGGAATAGAGATTTTGCAATATCCTTTCCCCAGGAGTGGGGAGGGAATGGGGATTTTGCAGTATCCTTCCCCTCCCACACCCACAGAACCGGTAGTAAAAAAAAATTGCATTTCACCACTGGATTGACCCCACCCTATGTATGCAGACAGAAGGGACCTAGTGCAATGCTATTGTTTTTTTACAACATCGTTTGTTTGGAGAGGGTGACAACCTATCAAATACTGGAATATTGCTATCATGTCCCCCTCTATCTTTCTTTTCTCTAGACTAGTCAAACCCAAATCCTACAACTGTTCTTCATACATTTTAGTCTCTAGGCCTCTAATCATCTTAGTTGCTCTTCTTTTACACATTTTCCAAAATCTCAATATCTTTTTTTTAAATGTGGTGACCAAAACTGGATGCAGTATTCCAAGTTGGTCTTACTAAGGGTTTATATCGAGGTAGTAATACTTCATGTGATTTTGATTCTATGCCTCTGTATATATAAAACCAAGGATTGTATTAGCTTTTATGGCTGCTGCCACATACTGCTGGCTTATATTTAAGTCATTATCCACTAGGACTTCAAGGTTGTTCTCACCGTTATTGTTTTTGAGCCAGGTTTTGTGTAATCTATACTTGTATCTTTGGTTTTTCCTGCCTGGGTGCAAAACCTTGCTTTTCCCCACATTAAATTTCATTTTGTTTGATAGGGCTAAACATGTAAACAGCACAGTAAGTTATTTTAAAATGTCCTCTCTTGTTGATCTTTAACTGTGTCCATCAGTAAATCAAATCACTCAATTTATAGTGTTAGTAGACTCCAACCAGGGCTCTTAATACACTTTTTTTCCACCCTGCACTACTGTTTTACTTCATCTCACTTAATAGCTAATGCCATCTATTTGAATACATTTTAAATGCAAACATGCTGGTTGATAGTTTATCCTTTTACCCTTTTAAATGCCAGCCTTGGATGAAGTTTGAATGTATGTTCTAATTCTTTCCACAAGGTAATTCTTATTTACTGAATTATGTCTTTATTCTCCATGTTAAAGAATCCTCCAATATGAGGATCATGTTCAGCCATGCATACCAGACTTGGTAATACTGGAGAAGTGAGGAGGTTCAATCTTATAGGTTTGCTTGTCTGTCTGTTGTGTGTTGGTCGGTCTATATCTCTCCTTCCTCGCATAAGCGTAATATCATAAGACCTTTCTTTTTCCCCTTCATATCAATCCATTCAATCAATTCCTTCATAGTCTTCTAATTAAAAATATGAATACATCACACACACATACCCAGAATAGTAAATCTGATCAGTGTGAATATAATGGTTGCCAGCTGCTAATTTATTCGATCAATTTTAATCCGTTTCTTCTTTATGGTTTCCCCAAAAACTGTGCTTTTGAATAGAGCTTTCACTAAAATAAATATATGACATATATTTTCCCCAATGTACTGTAATATGATAACAACAATAACAAAAACACAACTTTTAAAAATTTTGGTAACATTTTTACCATTTTTTTTGTATTCTCCTTTCCCAAGTATACCTTTCCTTTTGTCTGCACAGTTTGCGATGATGATGAGCATCAGCATACCCCTCCTAAAAAAACAAGTTTCATAGACTACTTTCTTCTAAATACAGTTCCTATATACCCCAAAGTTGAGATTGTGTCAACCATCAAGAACAATATGCCTACAAATATGTGACAAAATTAGTGGACCAGAACAATATTGTCAATATAATTTACATGGACTTCAGTAACGCATTTGGTAAAGTAGACCATAACCTACTACTAGATAAAGTAGAAACATGTGGGTTAGACAGCATCACCATGAGATGGATTCATAACTGGCTAACCAATCACACTCAACGTGTAGTCCTCAATGGAAC
Source organism: Rhabdophis nuchalis (assembly GCA_039707465.1). Classification (NCBI taxonomy): domain Eukaryota; kingdom Metazoa; phylum Chordata; class Lepidosauria; order Squamata; family Natricidae; genus Rhabdophis; species Rhabdophis nuchalis. Next base: position 201,495,614 of record CM077645.1, read on the forward strand.
TGCATCTACATGGAGTGAAGTGTGCAGTGGAGTACCCCAAGGCTCTGTTTTAGGCCTAGTACTTTCAACATCTTCATTAATGACTTGGACGAGGGGATAGATGGGGAACTCATTAAATTTCCAGATGATACCAAGCTGGCAGGAATAGCCAACACTCCAGAAGATAGGCTTAAGATACAGAAGGATCTTGACATTGGGCGCTATCTAACAAAATGAAATTTAATTGTGAAAAAAGTAAGGTTCTACATTTAGGCAAGAAAAAAAAAGTCAGATACAGCATATGTGGTACCTTGCTCAATAGTAGTAACTGTGGGAGGGATATTGGAGTCTTAGTAGACAAACATTTAAATATGAGCCAGCAGTGTACACCAGCTGCCAAAAAAGCCAACACTGTTCTAGGGTGCATAAATAGAGGGACAGAATCAAGATCACGTGAAGTGTTAATACCACTTTATAATGCCTTGGTAAGGCCACACTTGGAATACTGCATTCAGTTTTGGTCATCACGATGTAGAAAAGATGTGGAGACTCTAGAAAGAGTGCAGAGAAGAGCAACAAAGATGATTAGGGGACTGGAGGCTAAAACATATGAGGAACAGTTGCAGGAAATGGGTATGTCTAGTTTAATGAAAAGAAGGACTAGGGGAGACATGATAGCAGTCTTCCGATATCTCAGGGGCTGCCACAAAGAAGAGGGAGTCAAGCTATTCTCTGAAGCACCTGAGGGTAGGACAAGAAGCAATGGGTGGAAACTAATCAAGGAGAGAAGCAACTTAGAACTGAGGAGAAATTTCCTGACAGTTAGAACAATTAACCAATGGAACAGCTTGCCTCCAGAAGTTGTGAATGCCCCAACACTGGAATTTTTTAAGAAGAGATTAGATAACCATTTGTCTGAAGTAGTGTAGTTTTTGCTGCCTAAGCAGGGGGTTGGACTAGAAGACCTCCAAGGTCCCTTCCAACTCTGTTATTCTATGAAGATGTAATAGCCTATTTGAGTAGAGACTGTAACAATGAAAATATCTTTTGAACTTTGTGTGTTACTGACTTCTCCTCCCCAAATCCTTCAGTAGGCTTTAACACAAATATTATAGCAATAAAAATAACATTTAGACTTATATACCACTTCACTCCTTTCTAAAGGGTTTACAGAGTCAACATGTTGTCCCCAGCATTGTAACCACTGTGCCATATGCCTGATACATCTTTCTTATTTAAAGAGCTGCTTTACTTGAGTGTTCAAATCCAAATAATTGTTTAATTCAATTTTCTTCTACAATTTCTGTAAAATAAAACAAAATTTCTATAGAATAAAATGACATGTGATGCAACACTCAGAAAAATACAGCATCCTTCACTTAATCTTCTAGGGAAAGATTGAAACAAATCAGGTCCAGGCAGAAGAAGAACATCATGGCTTCAAAACTTAAGGGACTGGTTTGGACAAAACTCAGCAGCACTTTTTTATGCGGCTGTTGACAAAAATAGGATTACCAACATGATCGCCAACATCGAAAGACGGATATGGCACAAGAAGAAGAAGAAGTAATCATCCTTGTTGTGAGCAAGATAGTGAATCTTTGTGTGTCCAATCACATTTGGCCAATAAAGAATTCTCTTCTCTTCTCTTCTCTTCTCTTCTCTTCTCTTCTCTTCTCTTCTCTTCTCTTCTATTCTATTCTATTCTATTCTATTCTATTCTATTCTATCATCTCCCAGCCTCTCAAACCCATGAAAAAACGTATGACCCTCAGTCTTATAGGAAGCATCCCTACAGAACATATATGGACGATTATCCATCGTCTCTTTATTCAGAAAGTTCCTGAGCAATCAGTCCACTCATCAGTTCTTTGGCCTTTGCTGCAGTTATCAAATTTGCTTACACAGAGCTGTCTTCAATTTGTCATACATCCCCCAGACGTCCATTTCCTGTTTAGAAGAAATATCTAAACAAGATACCTTTTTTTAATGACAGAACAAGCTAAAATAAAATATGGGTACGAATGCTAAAAGTCTAGAGAACATCTAAAATATTTATCTGTGAATTGCTAAATTGCAACACTATTAAATAACTATTAAAGGTATAAATAAAGAAATTGCGCTTCAGCCAAAATACCTTTCTTCCAATTCTCAATTACCCTTTCTACAAAAAAATTAAGCCTTGCAGCAAAAATGTCAAAAATATTGATGTGGGCATTGGTCCTGGTGATATGGAACAGATCAGAACAGAAAATAATTAAGTGATTCTCTTTCCCAGTTGATACTTTCCTTCATGTTTATAGTAGCACTGGGTGGGGAAGAAAAGTGGGTCTACAGAGCTATAATTTCTATTCCGTTTTGATATTAAGTACTGAGCTCTTGGTAGCAGAGAATTGATGCTTTATTTCTTTCTGCATATATTATATTCCTTGGCAAAGTAGAAACTGCAATCTAGGGGGAAGATTCTCCCTGTGTGAAGTATTTCCACTGTTTATGCCAGTCGTGTATTTGAGAACCTAGAAAAAAGTACCCCTTGTACATTGATAGCTTTCAGTGATTTTCAAATTTCAATGTTGTCAGAAGTGGGCAATTTGCAGAAAAAGAAAGCAACTGAGGAATTCTATAAATAAGAAAGGAAGGATTGCAGAGAAAGAAGGGGACGGTGTCTCTAAATATATCTTCATAGCTCGTTTCCTTTTTTGTTTTTAAATAGAGCATCAGGTATTTTCCCCCCTTATGAATGGAATTTGTTTTAATTGGTCTGCCCTATGTTGACATGGGAAATGCAGTGGCTCAGCGGCTAAGAGACTGAGCTTGTCGATTAGAAAGGTCGGCAGTTCAGTGGTTCGAATCCCTAGCTCCTATTACTTGTCTCAGCTTCTGCTAACCTAGCAGTTTGAAAGCATGTAAAATGCAAGTAGAAAAATAGGAACCACCTTTGGTGGGAAGGTAACAGTGTTTCATCCACCTTCGGCATTTAGTCATGCCAGCCACATGACCACGGAGATGTCTTCGGACAGCGTTGGCTCTTTGGCTTTGAAATGAAGATGAGCACCATCCCCTAGAGTCAGGAATGACTAGCCCATATGTGCAAGGGAAATCTTTACCTTATGTTGACACAGTTCAAGGAAAAGTACAAAGCTGTCACAGGTTCTTTTTATTTTTTTAAACCATACCCAACTAAATTGATTAAGACTTAAGATAGACACAAAAACACTGAATCCTGAATGTGGTTGTTTTTTTAAAAAATCATCAATAAACAAAACATTTTTATGCCAGAACATTTCAACTCCAATGTTCATTTATAGCTCATTGTTAAGGAATAAAAATTACAATTTTTAGCAAACAATATGAACATTTAGATTCTTTTTCTCTGAGGTTTCTACAGCTTTTTAATTGATCGATTGGTTGTACAGGTGAGGGTGACGTCTGCTCCTCCTAGTAGTGCTGTTTAGTGTCAGCCCACCAGGATGGTCTGAGCTAAACACAGACTAAATTGACATCAGGTAAAAGGTAAAAGCTGGTCAGTTAGGTTTTTTGTTGCAACTAATGAATCTACAACCATATCCCTTCAAATTGCATACATGAACTTGATGCTGCATTTGATCATATAAGATGGTTTTAATAAGTTATTAAGTTTCATTTGGCTCCAGTCCATTTTTCTGGCTGTATATCGTATAACAGGGAGAGCCTAGGTATTAGTTGCTTTAATAATATCTCTACCATTTAGCTTTGATTTCAAAATTTTCTGAACTTATTTTGATATATTTGATAGATGTATTTTCTTTGACTTGATTCTGTAATACATCAGGAGCTTCCAAAATTTTTTGTAGCCTTCTTCTGATGTTCTGGTGTTTAACAAATATTCATTGTTAAGCTGCATTCCATCATCTTCAACAATTTTGCCTGCCTTTATGGCAATGGTTTTGTATTTGTGAATGCCAAAATCACATTCTAATATCTTTATTGAATTATTGAGTGCTTTTAAATAAGGAATCTAGGTCAGCTTTTGTTTTTCCTAATTATCTTAAACCAATCACCTAGAGCAGGGGTCTGCAAAGTTGGCTCTTTTAAGACTGGTGGACTTCAACTCCCAGAATTCCCCAGCCAGCAAAGCTGGCTGTGGAATTCTGGGAGTTGAAGTCCAGCAGTCTTAAAAGAGCCAACTTTGCAGACCCCTGACCTAGAGTAAATGCAAACATTTTACTCTTTTATTTGGCCAATTCATGTCCACAGTTTGCCTTGTTGAAAATTATTGCCACTGGGGCCATTGATAATACAAAGGGTAAAGGTATGCTGTATCTGGAAAAGACAAGAATGGTGAAAATCCTGTTTAATGTAGGCTCTCAGTTTCAAAAAGTAATTATCGCATCCTTGACAGATGTTCTATTTAAAAGCCCCCAGCAGCAGAAAACCTACCATCTCCTAAAGCATTCTGTTCCACCATCTAGTAGTTTCTCCTAACCCTTAATCAAAATAGTTCCTGCTATTTTCATCCGTTGCTCCAAATCCTGCCCTCTGGAGCTACCCCCCCCCCCAAATCCAACTCTTTGTCACCTGGATGACAACTCTTCAGGTATTTGAAGAACTCCTCTTAATCTCCTCTTCTTCAGGCTAAGAATATCTATCTCTTTCAGGCATTTGTCAGTGAGTTAGAAATTTCATCATTCAGGTTGTTGCTTTTCTGTGCATGAAACATGCTCTAATGTTTCAGTATTCTTAATATAGTACAAACATTATTATGGAATATAACATCCAAATGCAGAAAAAACTATTTATATGCATCAACTTCTGGGAATGATAAAGAACAAAGAAACTGTATTTGCTTCTAATCATGACTAGGTGGATATCTGGATGCTATAAGGAAAAGTATCCAATTTGGATAAGCAATGGATAGAATATAGTAAGTAAGGAATTATTATTGTTGTTGTTGTTGTTATTATTATTTACTTTATTCATTAAACATGAAACTCAGCCAACTGAACATTTAAAAATGCATTACAAATACCATCGACTAGGTTGATATGGTTTGCTGCCAGCAACCTAGGTATCAACCAAGTACCTTCTTAGAATGTAAGATGTTCCAGATATAAGATGTAGCACAGTTTTTGCAGTTCTGCTGGTGTTATTGCAGGAAGCTGCAATTTGTTGATGTATTTAGTAAAATTCTTGGACATGGTGCCAAGTACCCCGATGACAATGGGTATCACTGTGACATGCTTCATCCATAGCCGTGTAGTTTCGATGGCCAGGTCACGATATTTCATTATTTTTTCTAGTTCTGCGATATCAATAAACTGTATATTTCAGCCCTTTACAATCGTGATATCTGGTGTGTTGTACTCCAAATGACGATCCGTTTTTATTCAAAAGTTCCACAAGATCTTAACCTTCTCATTTTCGATAACTTTTTCCACTTTGGGCTCCCATGACTTTCTGGATACAGGTAAATCATATTTTAACATTATGACCAGTGGATTAATTTAGCAACTCGGTCATGTCTAGCTTTGTAATCAGTTTGTGTGATTTTGCTGCATTCACATATTAAATGTGAAACAGGTCCGACTTTGTTATTGAAAAGTCGGCAGTTTGGGTTGTCAGTGGATTTTTGAATCTTCGCTTTCATGGCATTAGTTTGTAGTGCTTGTTTTTGAGCGGCCAGTATTAAACCTTCAGTTTCTTTCTTGATAGTTCCCATCTTAAGCCATATCCATGTAAAGTTGTGATCACATTTTCCTTCAATGTTTTTCAAGTGCTGTCCATGCAAAGCTTTGGTTTTCCATCTATTTAATCTGTCACCCACCTGTTTTTCCTTATATTCTGCCTTTGTTTCTGTTTTTTTTTCTGTTCTCCATTTTCACAGCTTGCAGCAATTTTTTCTGTACTTTGGTTCACATAATCATTCAAACTTCATTTTTCTTATTATTTTCTAATTATTTTTTATTTTCTTCTTCTTCTTCTTCTTCTTCTTCTTATTATTATTATTATTAGTAGTAGTAGTAGTAGTAGTAGTAGTAGCAGTGTTGAAACTCAGTCAATTGAACATTTGAAAATGTATCACAAGTACCATTGACTTTATTTATTATTGTTACCTCTTGTATTCATTAAACATGAAAGTCAATCAACTGAACATTTAAAAATGTATCACAAGTACATTGACTGGTGCTAATGGTTGATATGGGTTGCTGCCAGCATCCTAAGTATCAACCAAGTATCTACTTAACATGTACGATGTTCCCAGTAGCACAGTTTTTTGCAGTTCCACTAGTGGTGTTGCAAGAAGCTGCAATTTATTGATGTGCTTTGAGTTAGCCTGCAGTACTGCATTCTAACCACTGCACTACTATGACTCTTTGGCACTGATTCTGATGCCAACCAGTTTTATCCTGATAAGTCTTTTCTTAAGTTTAATCAAGCTTTTTCTTAATTAATGCTCCTGTCATTTAAATGTTGAACTAGAAGACCTCCAATGTCCCTTCCAACTTTATTATTCTATGTACTATGTTGTAAGTCTACACCAGTCCTTGGTAAATGGTTTTTAAAAATCAGTTCAACTAACATCACAGTTAACTGCTGTTTCATTTAGGATATGCTCTGATATCTTAGTTGAGTTCTGGCTGACAAAGGAAATGATGAAAAATATGAATGAATAATAATAGATAATCTTTATTACAGTCACATTAAAAAAAAAAATTAATCCCAAAATGGTGATGATTTATGGTATTGGAAGAGGAGGAGAGCAATTTGTAAAATCCATACAGTGCTTATTTTAGTTGCCTTTTTGTCTTTGTTTTCTGAACTGTTTATTTTATTTTACTATACCTTTGATTTATTCTATCTCGCTTTATTTCCATACTTTACTGTATTTGTCCTGCTCACCTGTTACTCTGCCTGCTGCAATGGGCAAGAAATAAAGACATAAAACCTTGAAACCTTGAAATCAGCCAAGGGAACAAAACAGTTTAAAATTAATGAGCTGCTCATTACAAAGGCTGCTACTGAAACTTAATCTCCAGGAATCCAGCAAATTCAGTGAACAGATTTGAGATGCTTTCCCAGCAATCTGATGAAGCATCAGGCTTTTTTCCCTTGAAATGAAGATGATGGACTCCTATGGAGTGATAATTTTCAGGAAAATATTGTGGCCAGTACATGCAGCGCCCTCTGTGAAGATAGCATTTCTACTTATGTTCCTAATGAGCTTTTTAGCTGATAAACTAAATAAGGATAGAGCTGCAAAATCTTCCTCGAATGTTCTGGTTAAATATTATCTTGCTCAATTTCAGCTATTAACAGCTATTTTTGTTGCAATTGACAAAAACATTTCAGGCTCACAAATGTCCTCCAAGAAAAAGACCAATAATTTATACTTGCATTCTTAATGAGGACACTGGAGGAATTGTTGGAATTTTGTGCTACAATGAATGGTTTGCTGGTAGAATCCTTCAATATAAAACTTCAAACAAGGAAGCTAAAATAATTAGCAACTTGTGTATTTGTCATCTGTTTATTATGACAAGGACTTGCTTTTCATTTTATTTATAATGAAATGTGTTTCCAGGATTAAAGGCTGAAAGATATATTTAGAAGTTATTACAAATGTGTAGGAAAAATGTACGGTTTTGCTCCTTCTTCTCATGATTCATTGATTAATTAACTAGTAAATTCTCCTTCCTTCCTTCCTTCCTTCCTTCCTTCCTTCCTTCCTTCCTTCCTTCCTTCCTTCCTTCCTTTCTTTCCTCTTCTAGGAATATCAGCAGTCTATCAATCAAGTTGTTTAAATCATTTGAGGTGAAGAAGGAGGAGGAAGAGGAGAAAGAGGAGGAGAAGTAAAATGGCAAAATGTCATTCTATTCAATTTGGTCCAAATGCATTACAGGTGTTCAAAATATGAAGACTATTAGTATTGCAATTGTCCAATTAGAATTTGGACAATTTTAAATGTATAGTATTTTAAAATGACATTTAAAGAGCACTTCTAAGGACTTCTTATTGGTTATTTGTATGGGATTTTGAATAATGAGATGAAATCATAAAATCATTAAAACTTTTCAAGAATATTAAGTATTTTTTATGACTATTAGATGAATGAATTTGACATTTCTTCCATATTTAGGGATATCTGAAAATGTTCAGAAACTGTTGCCTGTCATCTTCATTATGCTGAAAGTTGCAATGAGGTCAAATATACACCATGTACCTTTTAATCCAGCATTTTAACAGTTGCTTTGGGAAGAAGAATGGAGTTTATTGAATATGTGGACCTCTTGGTGCTGTACTGATAAACTGTTAAAAGTAATAGCAGTAATACATATATACTGCCCCATTGTTCTTTACAGCATTTTCTGGGTGGTTTACAATATCAGCATATTGCCCCAACAATCTGGATCATTGTTTTAACAACCTTGGAATAATGGAATGCTGAATGAACCTTGAACCCCCATCAGGATCGAACTTTTGGCTGTAGGCAGAGTTCACCTGCAATGCTGCATTCTAACCACTGAGTCACTAGGGATCTTTACAGGTCGCAGGTCCTCTGATATGAAGTCACCAATTCCAGTTCATTTCATCTTGCTGAGCCTCAGGATATCCATGTTGTATCTTGAGATTTCCACTTTGTTTTTATTCATGATTTAATATACCAATGATATATGGTAGCTGTAATCCAGCCATATAAATAAGGATTACTGCTATTGGTATTTACACTCTGTTCTTGCCCAGGAAGTTGTTTTCCCTTGTGAAGCTCATTTTCCACTAAGATGTTGATCTTGTCTTGTTGTGAAAGACAATTTGTGTCAGTCCAAAACTGAAGAAAGACACATTGGGATTCTTCTAAGCAATTTTGTTTATCTTGCCCCAGACAGAACTTTTACCAAACTAAAACAGTTTGTAGTTAGTACTTGCATTACTAAACACATATTCTGAGAAGTCATAGGGAGAAGCTATGTTGACTCTCTTTCTCCCACACAAATTTCCCTGTCTTTTGCATCTCTGGAATGCACTCCCTCCCTCCTGGTAATCCAGACTACATTCCACCACAATGTGATATTCTTTTCAACATACTGAAATGGTATCAACCATTTCCTTAGATCAGGGGTGTCAAACTCATGTTGTCATAGCAGCATCATGTGATGTATTAGGACTTTTTTCCCCTTCGCTAAACTGGGTGGGGGTGGGGCCACCACATGACACATCTGGCCTGTGGGCCGCAAGTTTGACACCCCTGCCTTAGACCATATATAGATTGCTCCTGAATCAGTGATTCTCTTTTGATTATTTATCTCATAATGTCATTTGGAAAAGGATATGATTTGCATATTGATCACAAAACACACTTTCACATGATCCCCTCCGGCTTTTACACTGATGTAAATAGGAAATAAAACTGATCTCTGAGAAAAGTCATTACTCATCTACCATAGAAAAGGCTGATAAAATATATTGTTTAATGTATGTACAGTGCCAAGACAACCAGTATATAGAGGAAAGAGTTAAGATGACTGCTCAAATACTGTTAGTTGATAAAGTCCTCTTCTTTGTATCCAATGTGTCCTGATCACCATAAATTACATCATACTAGCAGATAAATCAACAGGAGTGCCTGAGAGCCATGGTGGCACAGTGGTTCGAATGTAGTACTACAAGCTACTTCTGCTGGCTGCCAGCTACCTGCAATTTGGCAGACTGAATCTCATAAGGCTCAAGGTTGACTCAGCCTTCCATCCTTCCAAGGTGGGTAAAATGAGGACCCAGATTGTTGGGGGCAATAGGCTGACTCTGTAAAACCACTTAGAGAGGGCTGTAAAAGCGCTGTGAAGCGGTATATAAGTCTAAGTGCTATTGCTAAGTCATTATTTTTTTTGTTTTTCCTTATCTAGGTGCATTCAGAACTGCCTATCTTCTAATAGCACTGGTTTCAACCGATGATTTCAAAGAAGATGATCCATCATAACATTTGAGAAATCTTCCTGAAGCTTGTAAACACAACTGGAAAAATAGTGATTGAACATGACTGGAAAAATAGAATCATGGTTCCCACCAACATTAGTGTCAATTTAAACCTTCATGAAGATCGGTATCATCTTGGAAATCAATTTTGCAAAGGGCTGCCTAACACTACTTAATTTTAGCTCAAGGACTGTGAGGAAATAAGTTACTGGCGCTAGATAAATCCTGAACATCAAACTTAACTTTTTCTAAAACTCATCCATCCAGTTATCAATAAGTACCAGACACTGCTGAGTATGGTCCCAAGCTCAATCAAACAATATGAATAATATTATTATTTTTTAAAGACAAAGGCCAGAAAACAAAAACTTTGGTGATACAAGTCTGTCTAGGGAATTTTGAAATAACCTTTGTGGGATAACATTTTAAAATATAGATATCAGCATTTGCTTCTTTTCCCTTGGCATTGAAAAAGCAGCTCCTTGTGAGATATTTCTAGAAAGACAGAGACTACGGTATATCTAAAAATATCAGATATAAATGGATGCTGTTTCCATAGCAGCAAAGCCTCTAGGTGTTCCTTCAAATATCCATACCTGTTGTGACTGGAAAAGGTAGGGATAGGATTACTGTTGCACTAAGCCGACCGAACACTAGTGAGAACCCATATTAGGGCTTATTTAGTGGCGATAAGAGTGGCCAAACGGGAGTATTGTGCCACCCTTATTGCATCCACAGATAACCGCCCTGCCGCCCTGTTTGGGGTGACCCGCTCCCTCCTTCACCAGAGGCCGCGGGAAGCCCCTCTGCAAGGGCGAGCAGAGGAATTTGGGATTTATCTGCAGGAGAAAATCACTCGGATTCGGAATGAGCTACCCTCCATCGACAGTGGTCCTGTGGGACTGTCCGAGGCTAGTCTTGAGGCTCCTTCTTGGGAGGAGTTTGACTTTGTTACCACCGAGGATATGGACAGGTTGTCAAGGAAACTTAGGGCGACCACATGTTTATTGGACCCGTGTCCCTCCTGGCTTGTACTGGCATCCTGGGAGACGACACGAGGCTGGCTCCAGGGCATTGTCAACGCATCTTTGAGTGAGGGGTCCTTACCTGCCGTCTTGAAAGAGGCGGTAGTGAGGCCCCTCCTCAAGAAGCCGTCCCTGGACCCAGCTTTACTAGAGAACTATCGTCCGGTCTCCAACCTTCACTTTTTAGTGAAGGTTGTCGAGAGTGTGGTGGCCCAACAGTTTCCGCGACACCTGGAGGAAGTTGATTATCTAGACCCGCGCCAGTCCGGCTTCCGGCCCGGTCACAGTACTGAGACGGCATTGGTCGCGTTGGTTGATGATCTCTGGAGGGCGCGGGATAGAGGGTATTCCTCTATCCTAGTCCTATTAGACCTCTCGGCGGCTTTTGATACCATCGACCATGGTATCCTATTGCACCGACTGGGGGGGTTGGGGCTGGGAGGCACCGTTCTGCGGTGGTTCTCATCCTACCTCTCTGGTCGGTCGCAATATGTGTTGACGGGAGGGCAGAGGTCGACCTCGAGGCCTCTCCTATGTGGGGTTCCTCAGGGGTCGGTCCTCTCGCCCCTCCTGTTTAACACATATATGAAGCCGCTGGGTGAGATCATCCGTGGTTTTGGGGTGGAGTACCATCTGTACGCTGACGACACCCAGCTGTACATATCCACCCCAGACCACCCCAACGATGCCGCCGAAGTGCTGTCCCGGTGTTTGGAAGCCGTACGGATCTGGATGGGTGGTAACAAACTCAAGCTCAATCCTGCCAAGACTGAGTGGCTGTGGTTTCCGGCACCCCGGTTCAGCCAGATTACTCCAACTCTGGCCATTGGGGGCGAAACACTGGCCCCCGTGGAGAGGGCGCGCAATTTGGGTGTCCTCCTGGATTCCCGGCTGTCCTTGGAGGACCATGTGACGGCCGTGGCCAGGGGGGCGTTTCATCAGGTACGCCTGATGCGCCAATTGCGCCCCTTACTGGACCGGGCTGCCCTTTGCACAGTCACTCAAGCTCTTGTGACGTCCCGTCTCGACTACTGTAATGCTCTCTACATGGGGCTTCCCTTGAGGTGCACTCGAAAGCTACAGCTAGTCCAAAACGCAGCCGCGCGGGTGATTATGGGAGCCACTAGATGCTCCCACATAACACCGATCCTGCGCGAGCTGCATTGGCTTCCTGTGGCCTTTCGAGTGCGCTTCAAGGTTTTGACTACCATCTTTAAAGCGCTCCATGGCTCGGGACCTAGTTATATGCGAGACCGCCTCCTGCCCCATACATCCCTCAGACCAATCCGCTCCCACAGAGAGGGCCTCCTCAGGGTACCGTCGGCCGGACAATGCCGACTGGCGACGCCCAGGGGAAGAGCCTTCTCTGTGGCGGGGCCAGCCCTTTGGAATGACCTACCCCCTGAATTACGTACCATCACCGACCTCCGCCTCTTCCGCCAATGTCTTAAGACATATCTGTTTCAACAAGCCGGCCTAGCCTAACCTCCCTTGGGGACTTAAGATAGTTTTAAATTGGGTTTTAAAATTTGGTTTTAGCGCAGGATGGGGTTATTTAATAGTTTTTTAAAATTATATTTATTGTATTTTTGTATGTTTTTTAAATTTCCTGTGCGCCGCCCTGGGTCCTCTGTGGAGAAGGGCGGGGTATAAATTTAAATAAATAAATAAATAAAATAAATAATGCATTTAGACAGCAATCTATATATACTTACCTGAAAGCAAGCATGACTAAATCAAGGGAATTTAATTTAGATTTGTACCTTTTCTTAATAGTAGTAAATTGAATGTATACATACATACATACATACATAGATACATAGATACATACATACATACGTACATACATACATACATACATACATATATTTGCTTTCGTAGATTTTCATGGGTGTAGGTATGCTGGTATTGCTGTCTTCGGGTATTTTCCCATGTATATAGCATGAAATTGTTATTGCAACGTTTTGGCAAGATCTCACTTGCCATCCTCAGGCTTCTGTCTGCAATTACGAAGTCCCTTTCTTAAATCTTGGTAAGGGGGATGGAGTGCTGACTGTTGTTGTGAGTGGATTGATTGGCTGTGAAGCTGTATCATGATTGGTAGATTGATGCTGATTGGTCTTATTTGTATGTTTCTCCTTATTTTGAATTTCAACGGCTTGGGTGGAGGGTGGGGCTCGTCTGTTGGTCAGTGCTGGTTTCCAGATGTCTGGTAGGCGGGAGGTGTCGTCACGTTTGTTCATATTGTTAGGTTGCTCCATATATATATATATAGACAGAGAACCTAATTAGATTACTGCTGTGTGACATTTTTTAGATATGTGTTAGATTTTTAAGGGCTGAAAATAAAGAGACCAGGATGGATCCATTTCAGGCTTATTAGCCTAATAAGCCTGAAATGGATCCATCCCGGTCTCTTTATTTTCAGCCCTTAAAAATCTAACATATATATATATATATATATACACACACACATACATATATATAATTGTTTCCACAACATCCTGTTAGGGCCCCAATTAAGGGAGGAAACATACTGTTTCCTTTTCTGCCTTTCGGCTCATCACCAGAGACCATCTAGACAGAAAGCCATGAATTCTGTTGTGTATTTTTTTTTTTAATATATGTGTTATGTTTGTGAACTGATCAATAAATAAGTCAGGGAGACTAGGATAGATCTATTTTGAGCTTTTTAGCTCTCATCAGCTAGCCACACCGAGTGAGCCGACTCCCCCCCTGTGTGTACATGCACAGGCGCGGCCATTCGCGCTGTTGGAGGCCCTAGGGCCAAGTGAGCCAACTGCCCCCCACATGCACATGCGCCTCTGTTCCCCTCTCCCTGTGTGCACATGCACCACCTGTTCCCCCTCCCCCCTGCGTGCACATGTGCCACCTCTTCCCCCTCCCGCCCCGCTCCTCCTCTACGCCAGCCGGACCGCAAATTTTCTTTAAAATGAAACCGGTCCCTGGTGCAAAAAAGGTTGGGGAACCCTGTCCTAGATGATGTTTTGTTGCCCTGAACAGGAGAACAGAGATGGAAAGCAGGATATTGGGGGGGGGGGGGGGGAGGAATGGGGATTTTGTAGTAACTTTCCCCCAGGAGTGGGGTGGGAATGGGGATTTTGCAGTATCCTTACCCTGCCACTCCCACAGTAAAAAATTGTTCTTAATTAATTTTATTAAGTCATTAAAAACAGAAGTGTACAAAATGAAGAGTTAAATAATACAGAGTGATTGCAGAGAGTAATACAATATAGCTCAAGTTTAACATTTATTTATAGTGCATATCTCCAATACAGAAAGCAAAAGAGTGAGAGAAAAGAAAAGAAAGCAAAGAGGTGCTATCAAAACATAGAGAGATTCTAAGTTAGCATTGCTAATTCCACTTCTTTGAGCTCCTTCTTTGTAGCCAAGCGTACCAACGATCCCAGCACGTATAAAATACCGATTCTTGTTTGTCTCGCAACAGACTGGAAAATTTGTCTGCTTCCGCGCAGTCTATAATCTTAGCAATTAGCATTGTCTCTGATGGTATATCACTAGTTTTCCATTTTGGGGCAAACGAGATTCTAGCTGCAATGATGATGTGGAGAATTAAGTGCCAATTAGTTTTATTTAAATTATCTGGCTTCGTGCCTAACAAGAATGTTTCTGGAATCAGTTTAATCCAGGGGTGGGCAAACTTTGCAACTTTAAGTCTGAAGGACTTCAGCTCCCAGACTTCTCCAGCCAGCAAAAGCTGGCTGGAGAAGTCTGGGAGCTGAAGTCCTTCAGACTTAAAGTTGCAAAGTTTGCCCACCCCTGGATTAATCCTACATCCTGTAATTTCAAAAGCCGTTTTGAATTCTAGTCCAATATATTCCTGCTCGAGGGCAAGTCCACCAAGTATGGAAATACGTTCCTAGAGCTACCTTTCATTTCCAGCAAATCCGGGAGGCCTTTGGGAACATCTTCGATAATCTAGCTGGTGGGAGGTGCCACCTATATAGCATTTTGTATGTGTTTTCCTAGTATGCGACCAACATTGTTAATTTTAAAGGTTTTCTTTCCAAATTTTTGAATCCCACCACTGATGACAACCATCCGTTAACTCCTACTCCATGTTCCTTGACTCATGCACCTTAGCAATTCCAACTTTGAACCAGGACTGACAGATGATTTTGCTACAAGCTGACCTTGGAACTCTGCCTGACTATTCTCCTTTGTTTTGCTTTGATATGAAACTCTTGTAAGCCAAACTTGTTCACCTTCTGAAAGAACTTGCCTCTATATTACAAGCTCATTTACTAAAGAAAAAAAAATATTGTCGCAGATTTGTGCATATGCTTGACTTGGACAGAATATTTTCTGGCAAATGTTCTCCTTGAATGTTACATATATGAAACCTCCATGTATGCCAAAACTTTGCCTTTATTTCATTCCTACACTTTCATTGTTTGCTATACTATCACTTTTGCTTTTTTTCCAACCTTTTCCTCTGTCATTCTCTCTCCTTTGCATTATTCTCATTGAGCCATTCTACTGATTATTTTTTTTAAAAAGATGTTTTGAATGCTGGTGGCACACGAGCTTTCGGCCCAGCTCATTCCACTGCGCATGCGCAGGCACCTCATGCCGGCCAGCTGATTTTCAGATCACTGCTGCGCATACACAGGGGTGGAGGTGGTGTGCATGCAGGAGGCATGTTTGCATGCACGGGTGGTGAGGGGTTCACACACACATGCATGGGGGGAAAGGGAAACAGAGGGAGATGTGGCTTTCCCCACCCTGCAGCCCGTTTTTAGTCCCAGGAGGTTACAGGGAGGCCTGCTAGGCCCAAAATGGGGCATGGGTGCACATGCGCATTTGCAGGTAGGTGGGGGGAGCATGGAGAGGTGTCATGCATGCACAGTGAGGCAGGGTGCAGGAGGAGTCACACGTGCATTGCATTATGTGTGCAGGCACATGCAAGCGCTGTCACACATGTGCATGCTTTTGACACACAACGACCAAAAGATTAGCTTTCACCGGTATGAAGTACAGTATATATAAAGCCCTACATGATATGGGACTTTGAGAAGAAACCTCTTTGACTGTGTCTCCACATCCACATTCCATCAGGTCCACAGAAAACTAATAAAGAATATCATCTGATGGAATGTAGGACAAGAGCCTTTTCTATTATGGTGTTTGCCCTTTGGAATATCATGCCCCCAGAGCATGGATTGGGCCTGACCACACTTGCCTTTCAAAACTCTACGAGGAGACGGTTTTATTTTCATGTTTAGGGATCTGATTGTGGTATTGAGCCTGCTAGTTGTCTGTATTAGTTATGATGCCTGAGTTGTACTCTCCTGCTGATTATGTTTTATGGTTTTAATTTGGTTTTATCTTTCTCATTGTTTCATATTCTCTTTATTTTGTTGTTGTTTTAATTATGTAAGCTGCCAAATGTCACACATATGAGATGGGTGAACTATGAAAATGGAATAAACAAACAAACTAACCCTAACAAAAATAACTACAACCATCTTGCCTAAAATTGGAATTATATAACCCAATATATATGTAACCTGGGTCTTGCCAGCATCTTTTTCCTATATGTGGAAATGAACTTGTATAGCTATGCCACTTTGTATCTGTTGAGACAATTGTAATTAAGATAATTTGGGCTACTTTTCTTTTTATATAGGTTTCTGATCCAGATCTTTAGCCAAAGTTGCATAGTCCATTTGAAACACTGTACTTTAGGATAGGCATGATTTGCTTCTTTATTAAACAAGGGGAGAAAAGAAGAATAAAAATTCAAATAAAGATAAAGGTAATTCACTGGGCTCAATGATAAGGTGAGACATTTATAAAATACTAGCTTTGCTGTGAAACTATGTGATGGGGCTTGGTTAATATACGGCAACTGGCATTTGGAACAGAGTTCTGTTCAGGTGGGGAGGGGAAGAAGAATGTCTAAGCTCCCAGCCCGCAGGCTGGATGAGTGACGTGTTGGCCATGTCCACTCCCGATTTACTGAGAGAGTAGGATCAGAACATGTTAATATAAAGCAGCTGGAAGTTGGAACAGAGTTCTGCTGAGGTTGGGAAGTTGGAGTAGAACGTCTAACTCCTTAGCATCAGAACATGTTAATATAATACTATATGAAAATACTAATAATCAGATGTTCATTTCGAAAAATCCTTTCTTAGCAAGCACCTAGAAGCCAAGAGAAGCACCTACATGCCAAATTTCAAGTATTTACAGTTCTGGAGAGTTTGTGATGAGTGAGTGGTATTTGGCTTTTATATAGAGAGATATCCAAAGGTGGGTTTCTGCCAGTTAAGCCTGGCTTGGGTAAACCGATAGTGACAGCAGCGGGAAGCTCCACCCACTTGCGAGCGCACGCATGAGCAAACTGATAGTAAAAACAAATGGAAAACCACCCATGAAGATATCCATTATTTGGAAGAAGGCTGATGCAGGAAAAAGTCCCTTATAATAGAGATTGTTGAAGGAGAATACTCTGGGTTCAAAGAATGTGATTTTAAGGTTCATACTCTCTTTGAGATGAAGCAAGAAGTCTTTTCTCATCCACTTAATCAGAGTCTCATAACTCCAAAACAGATTAAGTGACATAGCTCCAGTCCCTGAAGGAGCCTTCTTTTCTGTACGCTATATTTTCTACAAAAGAAAGTTATGCTCATACTAAAATAAGAATTCAATAAATTTGAGAAATAAGTTATTAAAATTAAAAGTGGGAAACTGTTTATGTGTTCTGTTTTTCTTTTGAGATTTACATTCATCAATGGGACAGGCTCCTTTGTTGAATATGTCATCCCATTATTTCTTCCTATAAATCAGTTCCCACAGCTGCTTAATATCATTTTTCCCTTGCAAGTGATGGTTCTCAAATGAACACTCATATATTCTAGCAAGTAGTTATAATAAATGGGGGAAATGATATGTGATGGGAAGATATCACTAAATATCGGCAGATGGAACTATATGAGTCAACCATCATTGGCAAGCACCACAATATTTATTTTTGAGTTCATTTTGACTTACAGACGAATGAAGTGCATGGCTTAATACCAGAGATGGAGACATAGAGTATTTATCTATTTAAAAAGTAATGGGGCCATCCATTAAATTACTTTCTCCATGTCTTTTGGAATCTGAAAGTGCTACATCACCTGAGCCTCAGCCAGTAAGACTGCCATTCTATACTAATATACCATATTTATATTTTATATATTTTATTAAATTTATACCCCGCCCTTCTCCTTGTTAGGACCCAGGGCGGCCCAGGGTTAGGACCCATCAAATAACTCCTTAGAGCAGCATCCCCAACCTTTTCAACTTGAAAACCTTAAAAACTCAGAGGCACAAAGGTCCTAACCGGAAGCCCCCCGTTCAATTCTGGAGCAGACCAGAAGTTGGTTCCCCCTCCATAGAGTCTCTTCCTAGCACGGCATCTTTTTTCTTCTGCCTGTCCTAACCAAAAGCCCTATCAATTGCAGAGTCAACTGGTGACAGGGACCTGCAGCAGAGGGATGAAAGAGCCACATGCGGCTCCAGAGCCTTGGTTTGCTGACCCTGGGCTTGGTAGACTGGCAGGAGGGGAGAAGAAGGGATGGTTCTGGGTTTCATTTATGAAAACAAATTGAGCTTTGCATGCAAGCAGCACAGCCTGCCACTCTCATAACTGGAGCTGCACATACACACTCACATACTGCTTGCACAATCCAATGAATGGGACCCAGCCTGAGAGTTGTGGACTCCTGCCTTAAAGAATAAAATCAGAATTATAACTCAGCAAATATATAGAGCATCACTGAAAATCTATCTTTTCTTATATTTCATCTTGCTATGTTGGGTTCTTTACCAAACGAAGACACTGTGAAAAGGACAAAATGAATATTAAGAATTATTAGAAGAGGGGCTAAAAATAAAAATAAAACTATCATAAAGCCAGAGGTGGCCTGCTGGGGGTTCGCAGGGGTCCAGAAGAACCTCTAGATAAGATTCTGTGCAGTTCAGAGAACCCCAAAATTCAATTCCTGTCTGACCCCGCCCCACCCATCCTGCCCCTCCCAGTAGTCCCCAGGTGGCCCATTTTGGATGCAGGTAAGTGCAGGGCATGTGCAGAGGCTTGGGGAGGGCATAAAATGGGCCTCCGGAGCCTGGGGAGGCCATTTTCGCCTTCCCAGAGGCTCGAGAAAAGCCTCTGGAGCCCCAGGAGAACAAAAACACCCCATCGTGGTACAGGAGGCCAACTATGTCATGGCCACCATGGCCACACCCACCCAGCAACCGGACAGAGGACCCTTGGATAAAACTTTTGAAGCCCACCCCTGTATAATAAATCTGATATGTCACTATTTGCCACTACCATGTTTAAGGTATAGTATGTAGATCTGCCGCTAGAAATTTGTGAGTATCCTAACTGAGTAAAATATGTTTTTTACATTCTTTGAACCTAGATGATGGGAATGAAAAGCTTGAAACTACATTTCCTTGAATCAGACCTATCTTTAAATTTCAGATCTTCCCTATTAATGTTTCTTTACAGTGGGCTTATATTTACCTGACAGAATACAATTGCAGACTTGCTTTCAGAACTTCTAGAACTAAAAAGACCCTATCATTCTTACAGGTGAATGATTCAAGGCTAAATGATAGTTGATGCAGGTATAAACAAGGATTTATCACATTAGATCCTGGGGATGTTTTCTTAAATGATTTTTATGTGATAATTTCAGCAGCCAAACTTGTCTTGAAGACTCAGGGAAATATACTTTCCCCTCACTTCAAAAGAGATTCTTTTTCATCTTCTCCATCAGTTGTCATTCAATTTAACAAAAGAACATTTGCTTTAGAAATATTTCCTTTCAAAGGAGGGAAAAAAACCAGTATGGGGTTCTTATATTAATTTAGTACAAGCTGCTGTTTCTCCTGCCTTTCTTGTATAATTATTTTCATTTCTTTATTCAATTTCTATAGCTGGCCATCTCAAACAAATGACTCTACTCATTACCTTTGTACAGCATTCCACTGTTCTATTGCATCTCAAAAGAGGGAATTATGAAGGAATTCCTTTTTCATTAACGGGAGCTCCACTAATACGCAGTTCCCTCTATAGAGATTCGCAGTCATCCAGGTTATGTGAATCCCTAAGGTGCTTTTTGAAGAGGCGACTGGACTGTGTGGTTTCTCTTTGAAGACATTTTGCTTCTCATCCAACAAGCTTCTTCAGCTCTGAAGAAGCTTCTTGTATGAGAAGCGAAACGTCTTCAAAGAAAAACCACACAGTCCAGTCGTCTTTTCAAAAAGCACCTTTGGAATATAGTTCTGCCCTCAAGATACTATTGAAGAACTTTCTTTCCTTGATCCATTTAAGGAATTCACCTACTTTCTCTGCCCACATAGTTGAAGAGATAACTTTACAGAGGTGTTTATTTCTAGAAGTGTAAAGCAGAAATGAAAATCTTGCCAAGAAAACTGCAGGGTCCTATCCAGGAAGTCACTAGAAGTCAAGACGGATTTGATCACACACAGAAAGGAGATGAAAATGCCACACCGAGATTACATAAATAAACTCTTCTCAAAATGTTGGGTAATGGCTGCTCAGCACTTTGAAGTTTCTTTCACCTACCCAGAAAAAAGACAAGTAATCTTCTGTGGCAAAAAGAACAAATTTAACAGTTGGAGAAAGGAACACCAATTTGCCATTTGGTAAATGAGCATTTTGTGGTTGATCGCAGCCATTGCAGAAGCCATTTTTTGAAGAGAATAGTCACCCTTCAAGGAGCTTTTGTTATATATCCCTGCTAGCCAATACCCTGGTGTTACCTGGGTATTTATTTATAGATGGTAAATGTCCAGGCCAAACGTAATTTCTAATGTTGGATTTTCCCCTTTACCAGAGGGAGTCCCCTTGTGAAGTACTGTGAAGCTGTTACCATGGCAACTTCACTGTGCTGTACAGTAGAAGCCATTTCAAGGCACAACAGACTGTATCTTAATAGAACACACACCCCAAGGAGTTTTAGGGGTGTCTTACCCCCACAGTATTTGTTTCCAGAGAGTAAGTCATCTGTGTACCAAGTTTGATTAAAATAGCTTGAGGCGTTCTAGAGTTATGCTGGAACACACACACAGGCATTTTTATATATGTCAGATTCCAAATTTCCCTCAAACTCCTGAAAGAAATCTACTTCTATCTGGAGCAGAATCACTATACCTTAAGGGTGGTAAAATTAAGATCTCTCTTTTAGATGCTTTGTTTTTCAAATTCTGGCTGCCTCTGTGGCCAACTTTAATAATACTAATTTATGAAATTTATAGGCTGCCCGACTCCTAGGGACTGGCTGGTTTACAATTGTTATAAACATTTTAAAACAAAGAACACTATAAAAATACATTATAATAGGGCTAGTTTTAAGGCACTTTAGTTATTATTTATTGGCTGAGAAATTACCCAACAGTTAGAACAATTAATCAGTGGAAGGGGCTTACCTTCAGAAGTTGTGGCTGCTCCATCACAGGAGGTGTTTTTATAAAGCAATTGGGCAGCCATTTGTCTGCATAGGATCTCCTGTTCAAATAGGCGGTTGGACTAGAACAGGGGTCTGCAAAGTCGGCTCTTTTAAGACTGGTGGACTTCAACTCTCAGAGTTCCCCAGCCAGCATAGCTGGCTGGGGAATTCTGGGAGTTGAAGTCCACCAGTCTTAAAAGAGCCGACTTTGCAGACCCCTGGACTAGAAGACCTCCAATGTCTCTTTCAATTTTGTTATTCTGTTAAATATGCTTTATTGGTCTGAAACCAACAAGCACGCAAGTAAATATAGAGGACATGTTAACTTGCTCCAAAAATCACTGACAGTTGTATAACTGAATGGCATAAGTGTTATACACATGGGAAACCTGGCATCAGGTTTGTCATCTGTATCTCAAGCCAAATCAAAATGAAAATGGAATTCCTAGTGCACCATGGTGACAAATTACATTTCTGTTTTATTAGGGAGGGAAAGGAATAGAAGACAAAGTAGACTTTCAAGTGCACATTGTAGATTGTCATCTTTGTCACTGTAAATTGCAGGGTCCCCTCTCTGGGCCAAATTAAAAGGACATTGGAAAAATTTGATCTATTTTCTGCTTTCATTGCTATCTTTTGAAATAAAAGACACCCTGGGAAATAAAGTGAGGCTGTAATTTTGATCCAAACAATGGGCCTAGAATGTGGTGGTGACACCTAACCGCTTTGGTCCATTTTAAGATCACAATTTCTATGCCCCCCTTTTTTGGGAGACGGACAAGCTCATTTTCCCAGCCTTTAAAAAAAAAATATTCCAGTGTTTTTCATACTTTAGAGTTTTGTTGAACAGTGTGCCAAAAAATACCCTACATTTTTTTTTAAAAAGCCTTGTTCCTCTAGAAAGAAGCTTCAGTTTTTCTACTTTATTCTAGGGTGGGTTATTAGAGAAGGACCCAAACCATTGATCCTTGCAGAAACAGTCACCCTTGTTTGCTCTACTCTAAACCAATGAAGACGAGAGACATCTTCAGTCAAAATGGAAAGATGCCATCGCATGAGACAAGCAGCGAAACGTTTTTCCCCCTTGCAAGCAGATGAACAGAACTGTCATTGCATCATTAAATAAGGAGTCATGATTCTGTCAATCATTTTGATTAGAACCCAGCCTTAATGACTTTTAATTCTAATCTCTGGAGTTATAATTGCTTTTTCTTTTAAGCTTTTGATCAATGCAACAAAGAGCCATTATTTGGTATGCAATGAAGACCGTCGTTCCACAGTTGCTAGCCAAATAATAGAAATAGCTTTTCATATAATTGTAGAAGAACATGCAATCAGAGGCACAGCTACCAAGCCTCCAGCTGTGCTTTTCTCTCTGTGTGAAGGTGACTTCTGTCTCTATCGTATACGCGCATAGGAACACTGTTAATTGTCACAAAAGGTACCGGATGTTCAAATTTACTTTGGTGTATCCACAAAAAGAACCGTGAGCACTGGATTAGTTGATGCTAATAAAGTCCTCCATAAGGATAGTCCCATATAAAATGCATCATAATTCACTTAGCCCTCAGCTACACAGACAAAAACAAAAGATTCTCCAAAACAAAGAAGCGTTGGAGCAGAAATAAGGAGAAGCTATTTAATTATTTATGTCCAATTGTGCATTAATGTGATTCTGATTAGTAGTCATTTTTTTCCTTCCTATTTTTAAAAAAATCATTAATATGGCTATAACTGCTCAGCTGACAATTACAGTATATATATAGCTATATCAAGATACAAGAAGTCTCACAAGATCAAGGTATAGCAATATGTCATTACAACAGCTTTTCCCAAGGTGGTGCCTTCTGTCAGTGTTGTGACTCCCAGAATTCCTTGCCAGTATAGCTAATGGAAAATTGAGCTTGCAATTCGTGGGAATTAAAATCTCAGCACATCTTGAGGGCAGCATGTTGAAGACGCTTGGTCTAGCAGAACCCATTTTTGAAATATGTATCCATATATATGTATCCATCATCCAAATACACTACAGTACTTAATGTGTATTTAATTGATATTATTTATGAAGTGATGAAATACATATGGTGAAGCCAGACGTGATACCACAGTGGATAGCCAGCAGCCTATATGTCAAAATGCCAATTGCAAGAAAC
Source organism: Rhabdophis nuchalis (assembly GCA_039707465.1). Lineage (NCBI taxonomy): Eukaryota > Metazoa > Chordata > Lepidosauria > Squamata > Natricidae > Rhabdophis > Rhabdophis nuchalis. The sequence continues at coordinate 201,519,227 of CM077645.1, forward strand.
AGCAATCCATTTTTTAAACAGCTTCTGCAAGTAAATTCCCAAGTGCCTTTTCTTCTTCTTCCATTCTCTGATGCAGATGTTAAGCTGCCAGCAACAACGAATTCTGGTTCTGGTAGTCAGTCTCTTCCCTGTGGCTTAGCTAAGCCTGTTACTTTTGGGAAGCAGGAGAAAGTAGCTTTCTCTTTTTATGAGTTTTATACGAAAGGAAGAAACATATGATGTCCTGTTACATGGAAAGAACATTTGTCTGTCTACCACCTGTGGTTACTTAGATAGTAAGAAGGGCAGTACCTAAATCTAATAAATAACATAAACAAATAAAATAAAGTGAGCATATGTGTCATTCTGCTTCATAGTCCATTTCATGAAGATTTCAGTCAGGCACCATTAATGTTACTTTGAATGTTCGGAGAAAAGCAAATGGGAAAAAAATGATCTGATTCATATGTGATAATAATCACTAGTGGATTTTGTTGGTTGGTTGGTTGGCTAGTTGGTTGGTTGGGTGTCAGAGATACAAGGAGCTATGTCCAGTGATATTACTGGAATGAAAAGCACCAAAATGTTTGCTTTCACTTAGGCCTTGTGTGCTGCTTTGACTTATTGTAGGCAGACCTGATATGGGCTAAAAAAAATCTGAACATTCACTAGTTAAAACAATGGGAGGCTCAAAAGTCCAATTTTCTATAGCTGTCTAGTGATCCTACAGATTCTTGCAACCAGAATTGAGATACCTGATGTCAATTTTTTTATTAAACAATACTTACGTTTTCACCTCTTCCACTCTAATGTAATACTGACATTTTTATTATTTAGATTTGATATTTAGATCAAAATGTTCAACAAACTCTAAATTGTGATTAACGTATTCTAAATTTAAACCATGCCATATGCATAAAAGTGTTTATTATCCTGCTTCATGGAAGGACTCATTAATAGCAATAGGACTTAGACTTATGTATCACTTCACAGTGCTTTATAGCTCTATCTAAGTGGTTTACAGAGTCAGCACATTGTCCCCAACAATCTGGGTCTTCATTTTAGTATCCTCAGAAGGATGGAAGGCTGAGTCAACCTTGACCGGTGAGAATCAAACTGCTGAATTGCTGGCAACTGGCAGTCAACAGAAGTAGCCTACAGTTTTAACCACTGTGCCACTATGGCTCTTAAATCAGGGTCCTAGTTTGACCATAACATTGAACTCTAATAGTTTGTTCACATATTACTAAAATCAAATCACATCATTTATGTGCAGGGTCACTGATTTGAGTTGGGAACAATCAAACTCTACAGAAAATGCATATTGACAGAAAAAGAGAGTCAAATTTGAGATAGCTCAAGGCTGACAGAGATTGTTCCTCAGTCAGTGTATGCTTTACAGTTAATTTCAAAGAAGCCCTCAATGTTTTCCTTTGGAAGCATAAAGAACTTGCAGTTTTCTTACCATCTGGTATGGTTTTTGATGTGCCTAAATTGGTTTAAAGCCAGTTTATTTTAGTATTGCAGTTTTTTTTTCTTTGTCCCCATATTGTAGATGTGACCATGTGACATTTTTGCTCTCTACAATATAAAATTGCTCCTCTAATTTCAAATATGACTGCTACATTATTCCCCCCAGCAGCTTTAGAACAGGAGACCTGTTAAAATTTAAAGCAGTGGTCCTCAACCTTTGTGGCTTGGTGGGGGAAAAGAGGGGAACTGGGCTGCACAATTGGTGAACCGGTATGCATGCACATGTGCAAATGCAGCCCTTGTATGAGTGGCAGGCCAGCATGTCCATGCACAGCTCAACTTGCACGAGCAGTGGGCCAGAGTGCACATATGGGAGTGCTCACCAGGCCTGCTGCTTGCACAAGTTGAATTGCATGAGGATGCACACATACTCCGACCAGCTACTCACACTGCCCAATTTGAAATAGACCATGGTCTGGTAGTGGGCCGTGGCCCACAGGTTGGGGGATCTCTGGTTTTAAATATGCTATTTAAGATCTGCATTGATTTTTAGAAAATAAGACAATGTAGTTTGATGGGCAGATACAGTAAAAAGATGATAAAACAAAACATCAAGGAAGTGTGTTCCGTTGTTTTTTTAATAAGAACAAAGTGATTTCAAGTACAGAGTTTCTTTACCCAACCCAATCTCTTTATATTAAGAAGAATTGAAAAATAAAATAAAATAAAAACAGAAGTCCCCAACCTTCCTGACTTTGTGGACCTGGCAACAGCAGCTGGGGGTGGGGGGTGGCATCATTTTGCACGCACACTATTTGCACAAAGGCTGCTTCATATGTACACCCATCTGCCACTTGCACCAGGCTGCGACAGTAGGATAGAAGATACTACATGTTTTGATGACATTGGTACAACTCCTTGTATGTCAGGGGTGTCAAACTTGCATCATAATGGTAGCATCACGTGAAGTATCATGACTTTCCTCCCCTTTGCAAAACTGGGTGAGGTCGTGGCCCAGTTATGGGATTCAATTTTTAAAAAAATACCAGTTCTGGGTGTGGCTTGGTGGGCATGGCAGGGGAAGGATATGGTAAAATTTCCATTCCCTCCCCACTCCAGGGGAAGGTTACTGCAAAATCTCCATTTCCTCCCAATCAGTTGGGACTCAGGAGACAGAGAATGGATGGGGGCTGGGCCAGTCAGGGGTGGTATTTACCGCTTCTCCAAACTACTCAAAATTTTTGCTACCAGTTCTCCAGAATTGGTCAGAGCCTGCTGAATACCACCTCTGGCATGGCCAGCACATGACACATCTGGCCCACAGGCTGTGAATTTGATACCCTATTCTATGTAGTCCTTGACTTATGACCACAACTGAGGTCAACAATTCTGTGGCTAACCAAGACAAGTTGTTAAGTGGATTTTGTCCTGTTTTACAACCTTTGTTGCCACAATTATTACGTGAATCATTGCGGTTATTAAGTTGGTAACGTGGTTGTTAAATGAATCTGGCTTTCTCATTGACTTTGCTGGTTGAAAGGTCACAAAAAGTGATCACATGACCCCGGGACTAATGCAACTGTCACAAGTCCATGGCGGTTTTCAAGCATCCAAATTTTGATCGCATGACCATTGAGATGCTGCAAAGGTACGAAGTGTGAAAAATGGCTATGAGTCACTTTTTTTCAGTGCAGTTGTAACATGGAACGGTCACTAAATGAATGGTTGTAAATTGTAAGAACTATCTGCAGTTCTGTTTTTAAGAGAAGTATAATTATAAATCTCACAAGCTTTCATATAGACATTCAGCACAAACTCTAGTCATTACTACTTTATTACATATCTCAGCGGTTTTCTTCTGCAATGGCTAGTTAAATTGACACCCCAGTGTGAACAAAGACACAGTCATTTACCTCAAATCTCCTTTCCCAAGCCTCCTGAAGGAGTTTTAATTGCCCTCTGGGACTATCAATAATGCATCTTCTTTAATGTTATTATGTGAGTCAGAATACAAAGCAGAGAATTGTAAGGACAAAAAAAAAATCATGCTGGAGGGGGAGGAAATATTTTAAGAGAGTTAATTTATCTGTATTGGAGAATCCATATTGTAGGCCGCTCAATCTTTTCTTGATAATAGTTAAAGAGCCTCCTATGGCTTCTAGAAAATGTAACTTGATTGAAGAAATGTCACATACCAATGCCACAACAACTTTCAATGTTCTCCATGTGGAAATGAGCCAGTCATCACTGTCACAATAGAGTGGGCATAACTGTGCATAACTGTGCAAGACAGCACTATGTTTGGTAAGCAAAAACCTCTATGCATCGCCAGGCACATCTGGGAGAAAATGAACTTTCTGAAATCTTGAAAAATTGTTGCCTCTTTTTGTCTGTGGAGATTCTCAGTCATCAGTGTCATGGTTGTCCCAAAGGTGCTCTTTCAAGAGTCAACTGGACTTTCTGGATTTTCTTTTGAAGACGTTTCGCTTCTCATCCAAGAAGCTTTTGGAGCTGAAGAGCTGAAGAATCTTCTTGGATGAGAAGTGAAACATCTTCAAAAGAAAATTCAGACCGTCCAGTGGCCTCTTGAAACAGCACCTTTGGGGGTGTAGTCTATTTTTTAAAAATGCCATAAAGTAGAGAGAAAGCATTATATGACAATAATTATTGATAAATATGTAAAAGCAAATTAGTTTCTGAACAATAATCTTGGGGACCTCTAGGTTCACCCATATAACACCACTCTTGCGCGAGCTGCACTGGCTGCCTGTCGTCTTTCGGGTGCGCTTCAAGGTGCTAGTTGTCATCTTTAAAGCGCTCCATGGCACGGGACCTAGCTATCTGTGGGATCGGATCCTGCCCCACACATCCTCACGGCCGATTCGCTCCCACAGAGAGGGACTTCTCCGGGTGCCGTCCACTAGACTTTGTCAGCGGGCGACGCCCAGGGGAAGGGCCTTCTCTGTGGCGGGCCCAGCCCTCTGGAACGACCTTCCCCCCGACATCAGAACAACTACGGACCTCCGCTCCTTCCATCAAAAACTCAAAACATACTTTTTCTGCTTGGCCGGCCTAGGTTAGTCTCTACCTTTGGGGTGTTAGGGAATTTTAGTGCTATAATTTGGGGATTTTAGTGCAGGGATAATTCTAATTTAATTCGTTTTTATTTACTGTATTTATTCTATGTATGTATTTTTTTTTATAGTATTTTAATTTTTTCCCTGTGCACCGCTCCGAGTCCCCTTGGGGAGAGGATGCGGTATACAAAATAAATTTATTATTATTATTATTATTATTGTCCACAATTGGACTATTTGTAGTTGTCAAAAATACTGGAATACCCAGATTTATACAACACTAACTTCTAATTTTAGCTTGATTATAAGTATTACATCAGGAGCCCAAAAGCCAGATGAGCTCTAGATCAGGGCTCTCCAACTTTGGCAACTTTAAGACTTGTGGACTTCAACTTCCAGACTTCGTCAGCCAGCAAAGCTGGTACTTGAAGTCTTCAAGTTGAAGTCTTAAGTCCACAAGTCTTAAAGTTGCCAAGGTTGGAGACCCCTGCACTAAATGATCTCTGAGAGATATACAAAATTCTAATTTTTTGTATTCATCTAATGATCACTTTTTGCAGCTCGAATATGGTAGCTTGAGTTTAATTTATGGCTTTACATTAAGTTTGAAGCCATGCAGTCTTTTTTCACATGTATTGCCTCTTTGTATTGGAACAAGATCATAACAATAAACTGAATTTGAAACTTGAAATGAAGATTATCAAAAGGCACAATATCATGAGATTTGACATGAAGCTGTTAAAAGGATGCTGATTTTGACTTGACTCAATTACAAAGGAAATGATATTATGTTAGCAATCATTTCCAGTCAAATTTTAATGTTCCTTCCATAGTCCTTTATTTTTTTTCCAGTGGGTTAAAGAGCTGTTGTGTTTTGATTGCTATTGACTGTCAGAAAGTGATTTGCATATTCCTGCTGATATGTAATATTTTCTTGGTTTTCTATGAATAACCACAATAGCATTTATTACAAACTATTTTGACTCATCAACCCTTAAGCAAATTTTAGCTGTTGTCTGCATTCTTCTTTGAGCAAAGAAGTCATAAATCACAATAGTAATATGGTGGTACACTATTAGCCTGTAAAAATACACATCTGATTTCAAAGACTGCATGGAAAACCAAATTTGCTTATGGTGTAAGAGAATGTACTTCAAGCAGAGGTGGCATTTAGCCAGTTCTGACAGGTTCTGGAAAACCAGTGGTGGAAATTTTGAGTAGTTCGGAGAACTGGCAAATAGGCTGGTCCTGCCTTCACTGCTCCCAACTTCCCAGCTGATCTTCTTTTGTTGTGCGGAGCAGGAGAATGGAGCTGGAAAGCAGGTTAGTGGGGTGGGGAGGGAATGGGGATTTTGCAGTATCCTTCACCTGCCATGCCCACAAAGCCACGCCCACAGAACTGGTAGCAATTTTTTTTGAATCCCATCATTGACTTCAAGCATACATACCTTCTTCATCTACCTTAGTCATTATTCTCCATCATCTTAACCTATTTAGTACCATTTGTAATGAAGCACACGTGACATATGATAGGAATTTTGAATAATTTTAAATAGGTTGATATATTTTAAGTAGGAATTGGAAGATCTGTTGGATTCAGTTTCCTATTTCCTCATATTAAATTAAATTTCAACCTCCGTTAAAGTTCTTTTAAAATATGTGTGTATATTTGTACATATGCACACATCTATTTATTTTTTACTTGTAATATTGATATATTATGTAAGTATGTATATATGTGCGCATGCGCGCGCGCACACACACACACACACACACACACACACACACACATATATATATATATATATGTTTTCTGAGGTTTTCGCGGGTGTTTGTATGTAGGTCTTTGGTTGTTCAGGTTTTCTCCCGCATAGAATTGGAAGTATCTTCACGACGTTTTGATGAAGTCTCATTCATCATCTTCAGGCTGGTGCTTCCGGCTTGGTGCTTCCAGGAGCAAGGAAGCACCAAGGAAGCACCAAACACTTGCTCCTGGAAGCACCAAGCCGGAAGCACCAGCCTAGAGATCATCCAGACAGAGAAAGGGTGTTGGTACTTACCTGATACACCTCTTCTAATAAGGGGGGAGATAGCATCCATGTATGGGTTAAACTTATCCACGCTCTGATTGGACTGAGTCATAATATTAAATAATTAATTAAGTAGGCATGGTATATAACCCCCTACGGAGTAGCCACACCCAGTTTTCGACGAAGAATACAGACTCACCGGTACGAACCAATTCCTTTAGCAAGAAAAATCCAACAGTAACACTACCAAGAACAACAAGAGCCAGACTCCAAACACAGGCAGGGCTGAACGAGAAAGGGATGGGCCGGATGCTATCTCCCCCCTTATTAGAAGAGGCGTATCAGGTAAGTACCAACGCCCTTTCTCAATAAGGGTGGAGATAGCATCCATGTATGGGACATACCAAAGCCCTGAAAAGGACCCACGGGAGGGTCGAGATCAGACCTGCCCCAATGAAGGAGGGCGGACAGAACCCAGCGGCCAAAGTCGGCCTCAGCCGAGGCAAACGTGTCCCATGTATAATACCACACGAAAGGGGATGGAGAAGACCACGCTGCAGCCCTGCAAATTTCTCCCAGAGAAGCTTGCATCGCCCAAGCCAAAGTCGTCGTTGCACAGCATGCAGAATGTGCTGTGACTCCTCGAGGAACTGCCTCGTCACAAGCTGCCTAGGTGTTCTCAATTGCATTGACAAACCCATCGTCTCACACAGGAGACAGACACCTTCTTACCCAGGGAACCTGGCAGAAAGGAGACAAAAAGAGACTCCGACCTACAAATAACAGCCATACAATCAATGTACACATGCAAGGCACGCCTGACATCCAGCACGTGCCACCGGTCCTCCGAGGTCTGCGCAGACTCTGCAGGAAAGCTGGGGAGGACCACCTCCTGAGCCCGACGGAACCAAGACCCCATCTTCGGGGCAAAGGAGGGATCCAGACGTAGGACAACCCCCTCTGCATAAAACTTGCACAAATCCGAAAAATCTCCTTCCACAGTGTCAAGAGGGCACCTGTCAAAGAATCCAATACCTTATGTAAAGGAGTACCAAAGCACCCTTGAGAAATCTCTTGACTCTAGGACGTTGAGTCAAAGTTTGTGACCTACCGCACAAAGGTACAGAAGAAACTACTGATACCTGTTTCTCAATGGTATTAGGAGTCAACCCTTTGCCCAGGCCCACTTGAAGAAATTCCGGGACCTGTGGGATAGCGGCTTGTACTGGGTCAAAGTGGTTCATCAAACACCACTTACAACAAGCGCCCCAGGTTGCACAGTATATGAGCCACATGGAAGGTGGACAGGAAGCCTGAATAATCTGAATGATCCTGGAGGACAAGCTGTCTCGTCTCTGAACGCTCCGCTCAAGCATTAGGCGTCAACTAGAGCCATTGAGGCTCCAGATGCTCCAGCGACCCCTGGCTGAAGGAAATAATCTCTTGGGGAATCCTCCAGAGCCTTTCCACTATAGAGATCAAAGGTCGGCAAACCAGGGCTGCTGAGGCCAATGTGGGGCAAGCACCACCTCCGCCCCCACCCGCAAGATCTTTTGAATGACTCTGGGAATCAGGGGCAAAGGCAGGAAGGCATAAAGGAGCCCCAGAGGCCATTGGCAGTGGAGAGCATCCACCTCCTCTGCATTCTGCGAAGGAACTGGGAATAAAATATCGGGAGCTGAGTATTGAGGGGAGTTGCAAACAGGTAGACCTCTGGGCAGCCAAAAGGGTCCACAATTGCCTGGAAGATAGCCCGCTGCAGCTGCAATCCTGAATTGTCCACCTCAATCCGACTGAGCTGGTCAGCCCTGACATTGTCCACCCCCGCTATATGTTCTGCGGCTATTGAGAGCAAATTCCTCTCTGCCCAAAGACCCAAGCTCCTGGCCCCCAGCATGAGGGACCTTGACCTGGTCCCCCCCTGCCTGTAATATGAGCCTTGGCGGCCATGTTGTCTGTGAGGACCAGAATATGTGTGCCCTTGACCGAAAAACGAAATGGTTTGAGATCCAGGTGGACCGCCCTGAGTTCCAACCAGTTTATGTTGTGAGCTAGTTCTGCTTGGCTCCATTGTCCCTGTGCCATCTGCATATAAGGGAGACTAGTATAGATCTATTTCAAACTATTTAGCTCTCATCAGCTAGTCATATCCCTACTGGGATTCTAACCAGGGCCGTATTACATTAGGCAGATGGTTTAGCCACTAAGCCACCAGGTTCTCCCCTGAAGTTGGATCCCCCCCTCCGAGTAGGTTGGTGTCTGAAGTGACTGTGACCTCGGTCTGGGACCCTGAAGAATTCCCCCTTGGGTAGGCTAGATGATGTCCACCAATCAAAGAGCAGGAGACTTCCGCTGGCAGAAGAACCTGGATCTGGGAGCAGCTCATGAGCCTTAGCTGAAATGGTGAAAGAAACCATTGAAGGTCTTTATTGGTAAGGGAATGCCAATGGCAAGACACCATAGTGCCTAGATAGCTTTTGGCCAGATTGATCGAAAGCACCTGGCCTCGCAAGGTCAACCTGGTAATGTCTAAGTCCCTTGGGGCATCACGTATAGAAGAGGACTGTAGCAACAGGTCATCTAGGCCGCCTTGGATTTGCACACATACCTGTCTCAGGAACGCTGCCAATGCCACCATCACCTACCTGAAGACTTGAGGTGCAGATGACAACCCGATGGGTAAGGCTCGGTACTGGAAGTAGTGCCCAAGGTAACAAAACCTGAGAAACTGTCAGTATTCAGGGGCTATAGGTATGTGCAGATAGACCTCAGTAAGGCTGATGGATGTGAGGATATCTCCCTGCCTAATACCCTCTAATATTGAGTGCAGTGAACGCATCTTAAACCTGCGATAACGCACATAGCTGTCAAACTATTTAAAATCAAAAATAGTTCTCCAGCCGCCTCAAGCCTTTGGGATCCCGGAGAGAAAGGACTAATAATCCTGATCCTGTTAAACTGGAGGCACCAGTTGGATAGCCCTAATGTCCAATAGGTGTTGAATGGCTTCCTGCATAAGTCACCTCCGAGTCGGGTTATCCGAGACCTGATGGTTGATTGTACCCACGCATCGGAGGTAGAGGAGTCCCAACAATCTGCGAAATATGCCAAGCATCCCCCGATGAGGGGAGAGCTGGGCCCAGAATTAATTCTTGCGGAAAAAGAGTGCCGCCTCCTTCGCCCCCATGAAAGGGCTGTTTCTGCTGTCTACCCCTCTGCTGCCTATCCAGTTGATATCTCTGGCTGGGGGCATAGCCTCCCTGGTACAGCCTGAAACCTGACTGACTGAAATCAGACCCCTTAAAAGAAGATCTGTAGTCCTGACCCCAGAATAAAGGACCGTAGTTTGACCACAGAAATTGGAGCAACGGGGCTAGGGCACTGCCCAGAAATTGCTCTTCCTAGGAGCTGTAAGAAACACCTTCCATTTGCCCTAATTCTCAATTAAGAAAAGGTCAATAGACGCCCCAAAGAAGGACCCTCCAGCAAAGAGGGATGACGCCAGGCGTCATATGTGGCACGCATCAGCTTGCCACAGCTGCAGCCTATGGATGAAGCAACTGCCCTGAAGGCAAACCTGGCTGCGACTAAAGTGATGCCCGAAGAAAATTGGATGGCCACCACCAGTTTGTTGATGTCCTGATGTGACCTGAAATCTGCTATTGGCATTTGCTGTTGAAGATCCTGCAATCAAAGCAAAGAAGACCATTAAAGAAGGAGGCAGTGGTAGCAGCTCTCACTGCCCAGGCAGCAGCCTGATGGCCCCTTTGTAAGGTGAGGTCAGCCCTTTTTGTCAATTTCATTGTAATTTTAGTACAATGACAATAAAGATTATTATTATTATATCATCATCATCATCATCATCATCATCATCATCATCATCCTCTGGCTTCAGAGAGTGCTCTGGTTCCCTGGGCATGTTTGCAGATGCATGTACGGCTGTGACCGGTGCATCAACAGAGGGTTGCAACAGCACCTGAACCATGTCCTTGTCCACATTAATGAACATATAGCCGTTGGAAGTGGGCCCAGATGCTGGAGATGCCCACTGGCACTTGACTAGGTCAAGAAGGACTTGGGGGGTGGGAACATGTCAGCCTCAATAGCCTGATCCCCAAATATAGTCTCGGCAAAAAGGCCCAGCCGTAGCACCAGGGGTTCCGATGGCTTTTCGCCAAAATTGGCCGATGCCTTAGCTTTAAAGGGCATACACTTAAACAATGCTGAAACAAACTGAGAAGGAAGGCTTAGAAGGGCGTATGCCCTCATACCCTGAAAGCTTCTCCTCTCTGATTTCGCCCTCTTCAGATGCAGACTCACTATTGTCCTGGGAAGAAACAGGGAAGACTCCTGACCATCTATCCCCACAGGAACTGCAGATGGAGGAGCACCCTGTGGCTGAATCTGAGGCCGTTGGGAAGCAGCAACGCTGCACTGCTGGAAAGCCCTGAACATTAGGTCCTGAAATTGCTCCCCCTCCCGAGTGGGGTAATTGAGCAGCACCAACCCCTGCGGATGTAGAGGGAAGAGGTTGAGGTGAAGCCCCCATGGGGCAGTGCGTGGGGGCGACTGCCAACCTTGGCCAGAACCCCAGAGGCCTGAGGAGTCAATGGGGATCCACACATGGAGGGATCCTCTGCAGCTCTCCCAGGCGAAGAGAGTGCAGACTGCCTCACCTTAGTGCTCAGGACAAGAGAAGACTTCTGGCTGCTGGTACTTTTATAAATGCTTTCTAGTGCCTCATGCCTCTGCTTCTCATACTTAAAGGCAGGCTTAGGGGATTTTGAACCCCAATTTGGCCCCCTTTGAGACTTGTGGTTCCACATGCTCTTTCTTCCCCTTTGCCTTGTGGCGATGGGGGCAATTACCACTGCAGGAGCCTCTGTTCCTTCCGTGGGGCCACTGGTCGTAGCCGTGAGGACCTGACTCCATTCACTGTCCTCTGAAGCTGAGGCGGCAGCCATTTTGGTTCTTGATTCAGGCAGGCTTCAAAATGGCCGTTCATGCCAAAGGCCCCTGAGAGAGGCTTGAATATAAAGTGAAAGAGCGGCCTTGCTGCAAAGAGCTTCCGCACGCCTGACCCCTTCTCCAAAACAGCCTTCAGAAGCTGACTTGGCTCTGTTCTTTTCCAAAAGGGGTAATAAAGAGGCACCATTCATTTAGGCCCAGTGGAACAGCCCTCACAGTTGACAGAGGCCTGTCAGTTGTGGGAAAGCCTGCACAGAATTAATTTGGTTCGGCAGAGAAGGCCCTGGGAGCAATCGCACTTGCGCGGCAGGCCGAAGCTAGCCAGGGAGCAGAGTGCGCACCTGCCGCAGCAGGGACAAGGCCTCACAGCAAAGCTGCGCGTATGGCCCGCCTCCTAATAGCGCTTGACCTCACCCTCCTCTCCTAACCAGCAGCAGCCACAGCGAGGAATGCTGGAAACTCAGGTGGGGGAGGCTCAGGTAGGAGGCTAGTATTGAGGCCTTAAAGGCAGCCGAAGGCCGGGGCCTGTGGCTGAATTGAGACAGGGAAGCCTGAGCCCTGGGCTGCTCCTGAAGGAGGGGGTCCCCTGTCTACTCACAGCGCTCAATGTGATCAAATCCAAATCTCAATCTCTGATTCAAACAATTCAATTCCATTCAATTCAAACAATCAAATAGGAGTTGGACACCGAATAGTCCCAGAGCTGGAACTGAGTCGGAAACTGGGTGTGGCTACTCCGTAGGGGGTTATATACCATGCCTACTTAATTAATTATTTAATATTATGACTCAGTCCAATCAGAGCGTGGATAAGTTTAACCCATACATGGATGCTATCTCCACCCTTATTGAGAACCAATTAGATTACTGCTGTGTGACATTTTTTAGATATGTTTTAGATTTTTAAGGGCAGAGTCGAAGGGCAGAGAGGGATGACATTAAGTCTCCTCCCCTTAAAGGGACCCTTGAACAGGAGCTGTGATAATATTCTCTCATTTAAGAGTCCTGTAAATTGGCTGATGTATCAGGGATACCGGATAGCTCAAGGCATAGAGAAGCCTGCCTCATATGCTGGAAAGCACTGGTTCAAATCCCAGTAGAAGGAGTATGGCCAGCTGAAGAAGGCTAATAAGCCTGAAATGGATCCATCCTGGTCTCTTTATTTTCAGCCCTTAAAAATCTTATATATGTGTGTGTGTGTGTGTGTTAAATTTTTTTTATATATCCACTTCATATATATATATATATGTGTGTGTGTGTGTGTGTGTGTGTGTGTGTGTGTGTGTTAGTTTTATGAGCTGATCAATAATAAACACACACACAAAAAACTAACACACATATCTAAAATATTATACAACGTAATTCTTGGCTTGCTGTTTGGATGGTCTCTAGCGATGAGCCGATGGACAGTAAGGGAAACAGTATGTCTCCTCCCTTTAATTGGGGCCTAATAATAACAGGTTGTTGTGAAACAATTACATATGTATATATATATATATATATATATATATATATATATATATATATATATATATGTAGGTCTTTGGTTGTTCGGGTTTTCTCCCGCGTAGAATTGGAAGTATCTTCACGACGTTTCGATGAAATCTCATTCATCATCTTCATCTCATTCATCATCTTGCTCCTGGAAGCACCAAGCCCGAAGCACCAGCCTGAAGATGATGAATGAGATTTCATCGAAACGTCGTGAAGATACTTCCAATTCTACGCGGGAGAAAACCCGAACAACCAAAGACCTACATACAAACACCCGCGAAAACCTCAGAAAACAAATATATATATATATATATATATATATATATATATAGAGAGAGAGAGAGAGAGAGAGAGAGAGAGAGAGAGAGAGAGAGAGAGAGAGAGAGAGAGAGAGAGAGAGATGTCAGTTTCTTTTGTAGATTCAGCAAAGCATCCTTTTCTAAATCATTCTTTTGGTTGTCAATTGTCAATCCACTTTTGATACAATCTTTATCTTGTCAGATAACATTTGTTTTACAATTGATACTTCTTCAATAACATCTTCTGGACATAGCTTGCCACAGAAAAAGGCTTTATTACTGACATTGTTAATATTGTACTGATTCCCCTTTTCAACATTCCCTTTTGGTATTTTTATTGTTATAATGTTTGGCACATCTTGCAGGCCTGTACACCTTTCCTCTTTAGTCTCTTCTAGTGTCCAGTTTTTGAAATCATGAGATTGTTAAATAGTTTATATTACTTTTTTTCTATATTTAAATTATAGTAAATGTGAAAGAAGAAAGGAAAGAAAAAGGGAGTAGAAAAAAAATAACAAGAGAGACCAGAAAACACAAAAAGAAATATAAAGATTTTTTTAATTTTCTTTCTCTTGTGGATTATACATACATTTCTAATCAAATCTGTCTCTAATTCCTATAATTATAATTTATTTATTTCTATAACTTATTCTTTTTAATCATCAAAACCATAAGTCACAAAATAATTTTCTTTTTTCCACAAAAAGTTCACAAGGGATTTCCAATAGTTAATAAATGTCAACAAAGAGAAATCATGAAATTATTTATGTTATGTCTTATAAAAACAAAACAGGATCTTTTTCCCATGAGAAGGGAATTGTACTTTATAATTAATTCCAAAATTTTATTATAAAAGTTGATATTGTCCAATGTTATCTGAACCCTCAATCCATTGTAACTTTATAAGATCAAAATTTTATTTAGCCTTTTTATGTATTTCAGATTCTTTAAATTCTTAAGTTTATAAATAATTTTTCTTTTGTTCAGAATGAAAGGAATACTCATACAGTGTTTTCAAACTTGTCATTCCAAAGTTATTCAGTAGCTTAGAACTAGTTAATAAGCAATTTCTAAAAGTGATTAGAAATTTACAAATTTAAATCTCACTTTCTCTGCTATGGTTGTGAGCAAGATGTTTAATCTCATCATCTTCAGGCACTCACACCCCCAAAACTGTCCCAAAGGTGTTTTTTCAAGAGAAAACTGGACTTTCTTGTTTTTCTTTGAAAATGTTTTGTATTTCATTGAAGTAGCTTCTTCAACTCTTCAGAGAACTGAAGAAGCTTCTTCAAACCATATTGAGAAGCAAAACATTTTCAAAGAAAAAAGAAGTTCAGTTGCCTCTTGAAAAAGCTGTCAGAATATTCATGAACTGGAATAGGACATAGCAACAGGTCAGCCATTGGGGACTGGCTGGAATAGGTCATGGTAACAAGGACAGCCAATGCATAGGCATAGCAACTGGGTCTGCCAATGGGAACTATTTGGTGACTGAGAGCCATGCCAGACAGTAAGGAACCTGGGCATGGCTTAGGCTTAGTTTAACTGCCCTGTATACAGGAGATTCTCTTTGACTGTTTTAAGCTCTAAACTATTCTGGACTTCACTGCTGATCTGAACTCAAAATGAAACTGTTCTCTGTTGTTGGTATTGTGTATACATTCTTATATATTAAAAAGTTTCTGATTTAAATGAATCCTGCAGAATCAATTATCTATGTGTGCTTTCTGGATTTGATTTTTGCAACAAACTCTGACAAAAGCATCTGGGACAACTATGATGTGGATAACTGAGAATCTTCATAGACACCTCCAAAACTGTTGTTTAGTTGTCTCATTACAGGAAATAGCCAGGAAATAGCAGATGTGTGTGATTTTCCATCCTCTCTGTTTGCAAAGAGGTTCCAAGGAAGTGATCGATTCACTATTTCCTTGGTCTTTGCCACAATCATCAGCTCCACTTGTGTAAAACAATCTTCAGTTCCCTAAACCTCTCCTGGAAATCGATGTGTACTTCTATTCAGATTGATTTAATTTAATTTATTCAGTTTAGTCTCTACCTATAATGGCATATGTAGCTGACCTGAAATTTGTCCTTTTAGACTTGCAAGATGGTGTTAATGAAACCTTAAAACAAAGTAGAATTGGTCCATCTAGTTCTGCTTCCTGTTGGCTTACCTGGAAGGACTGACAATGCCTGACAATAAGATAAGAGAATAAGAGAATAACAGAATTGGAAGGTTCTTTGGAGGTCTTTTAGTCCAACCCCCTTTTTAGGCAGGAAATCCTATACCATTTCAGGCAAATGATTGTCCAGTATTTTTTTTTAAAAAACCTCCAGTGTTGGAGCACTCAGAACTTCTGCAGGCAAGATGTTTCACTGATTAATTGTTGTAACTGTCAGAAAAACTTTCTCTAGCTCTAGGTTGCTTCTCCCCTTGATTAGTTCCCATCCATTGCTTCTTATCCAGCATTCACATGCTTCATATTTATGAAAGATTTTTTAACAGAAGAATTGAGGGCAGCTAACCACACATATACACAACTATCTGAGATAGATTTCACATAATTTTACCACCGGTTCACCACACGCTGAAAATGTGCATGTGTGTGACCTTCCATACAATTTGATGCTTGAAGGAACAGAAAAGAGGGAGCCATCCTGATTTCCAATGAAATCTTATTCCAGAAGTAGATGTCACAAAGAAAAGGCAGGGTCTTAGGTTCTGATATATGACATTGTTTAATTGGAGTGATGTGGAGCATACCAACTTCAACTGAACTAGCCATGCTAATGCTTCCATCAAACATTAGGATGCAAGTATGGCATTTTCAGTGTGATGTTGTCAACATTTTGACTTAATCTTGGTTTCATGCAAACTCCTTTGCTTCAATCACCAAATGCAAGATGAGATTTATAGAATGCAAGGAACAAATGGCAAAATTAGATGACCCTTTCATCCCTACCAACATCAGCCCTGATACGATTTGAATTAGAGGTACAAAATTTAAAAAGGACATGTTTCAATATCTATTTCTGATACAAGACCCAACGGCGAACTGATTTACTTGAAGCTGCTTTGAAATTCAAGGTTCAATAGAAGATTGGTACACACAGATTATAACTAAGAGGTATCAAGTTTCCAGCAGACAAAGGGAAATGAAAGTGGTAGGAATGCCAATCTCTTTCAAGGTATTAATTCAGTTGAATCACTTCAAGAATATCATTGCAATACTTTTAAAAAAAATATATGCTCCCTGCACTTCTTTGAAGGCAAACATGAAGAAAAGAATAATCCTGTGAAATTGTATCCCTTCTGATCATTAGGCTTAGTAGCGCCAAGAAAATTAGTAAGGGCATGCATGGATTTTATAGGGTAGTTTCATTTGCTTCAGAGCTATGGCTTGGCTCACCCACTGCGATGTCCTATTGGCACAAGAGAGCAAAATTAAGGCTAATTGTTGGCCATATTCAGGATGATGACAAAGAGTGTGAATCTGAAAAAAAAATCTGAGTTTGCCTACTGGATAAGTATTCTGATTGGTAGAATTTAATAAGCTGATAAAAGTTATTCATTGGTATTGATGTCAATGATAAAGTGTCTACCACATAACTCAACCCTTTCATTTCCATGTTGTCTAAGGAGCAAGGAGCAATAATACCACAAAAAAATTCAAAAGTTATGGAACACTTTGAAGTCACTTGTTTTGATTCATGGGATTGAAGGAGGTCGTGATGCTTTTTTTCCCCATTTGCTTTGATGGGAAAATTCAATCTAGGGTTTGGCAAATCAAAGCATTCCTTCAAAACATAGCTATAGCACCTATATTAAAATGCCAGCAAAATAAAATCAGTTTTATTAAATAAAAATTAATAAAAAGCAAACACAAATATGTAGGGTAGGGTATGTATGTGAAAGAGAGATAGAAAGAAAAACACACACAGAGAGAAAGAGACAGAGATGGACTTAGCTCAACGCAACAACAAAATAATATAATGTTTAGAAAAGCAAGTCTTCAGCAAAATGTTCCATAATATCTAAGAAGGTCCTCTTATATTTAACATTATGTTATTTTTAACATTAAATGAAATTCTTACTGTTGTTGCTGTTAGTTGCAAAGTCATGTCTGACCCATTGCGATCCCATGAATAATGTTCCTCCAGAGCTTTCTGGAGTCCATCCTCTGGAGTCCATTTAAGCTCACACTGATTGCTTCGGTGATTCCATCCAGCAATCTCATTACAACAAATAAGTTGCCTTGGAACAGATCTTATATAGCCAGTACTATGTACTACTGCACTATATTATCATGATGTAGTAGTATCTGGAGTAAAAGTGAAATCCCAGATCTTTCTTTTATGTTCTTATGGTGCATAACACCTTGTGAACTCAATAGCTGTCTTCTATAAGAATAACAAGTGGCAAATTCTTAAAGAGATGGGAGTACCAAGCCATCTTATTTGTCTCTTGAGAATTCTATATGCGGGTCAAGGAGTCCGGCAAGGCTGCTGTAGTAGATAATACTGGCTACTTAAGATCTGTTCCAAGGCAACTTATTTGTTGTAATGAAATGTGTAGATGAACTTAGGAAATGAGAGGAAAAGATGCTGCTTAGGAAACAATCAGGTAAGAGACACAAGCACAAGCAATAGCTTCATAGTTAGAGAAAGAAACAAAAACGACCTGCCCTAATGGATCAAGCAATTAAAAATGGTAGGAGGAAGTTTTATTCTTTAAGACTTACAAAATTCTGTTAAAAGTAGCCTTACAAATGAAGCAGATTTAGTCCATCTAGTTGTGTTTCTTATCTAGTTTACCTGGGAGGTGGTGATATTTGCAGAAACCTCATAGCTAAAATGAGTTAGGAGCTCAAAGGGTCAACCAGAATGCTGGTTTGTGATGTTGGCTGAGGAAAAAAATACATCTATTTTTCTTTGTTTTCTTAATTATTCTGTTCTATATAATTGGATCCTGAAATTAGATGTGTATAGTCAGTCCTTAACTACTACTGTTGAGAGCTTTGTTTATACTCCTCCCTATATATGAAATAGGATGACATGAGGGGAAGAAGAAAAATAGAGTGAATTCCAAAATGCTGACATTGTTTACATCAATAAGGAACAACAACAAAAACATGAATTATTATGTTACCTGGAAGAAGATTAAAGCTGTGAATTCTTGAGGAAGTGTAAAGGGGGCTCTGGAGGCTCAATGGTTAGAGTGCAGTACTGCAGGCTACTTCTGCTGACTGCCAGTTGCCTGAAATTTGGCAGCTCAAATATCACCAGGCTCAAGGTTGACTCAGCCTTCCATCCTTCTGAGGTGGGTAAAATTGGACCCAAATTGTTGGTGGCAATATGCTGATTCTGTAAACTGCTGTAGAGCACTGTAAAGTGGTATATAAGCATAAGTGCTATTGCTGTAATCCTGGGTGATATGAGCTCTTCTACTTGTCCTCTGAACCCCTACTGGCTTGAATGAGCTGTCCAGGATCTAGGACTGTGTCTAGGTGTGGTATTACCTCATAAAGTGAGGAAATGTCAGAAATCTTGAAATGATCAAGTATGTTACTCTTATTTAAGGGACCACCTTGTATTTAGTCATTTTAGATAAGAACAATTCAGACTTCAACCTTCTGGTTTTAGGGAAATAATAATAATTGTGGAATGACAGATACCTACGATTCTGAAGATTTTTCAGTTAAGGTTCAAACGTCAAAATGAGATTGAGAATGTACTTGTCCCTCTTATGAATGACCTATGGTGACTCCTAGATGGGGAAAGCAGAATCCTATAGACCTTGATGGACCTTTTGAGGTCTTTTGATAGAGACAACTATAATATTATTCTGGATGGTGTGGAAGGGTCAGGTGTGGTAGGTATCATTCTATAAAAATTCTGCCTATTCCTGAATGGGATATTCTAATCAACATGTAACAGGAATAATAAGTTCATCCATTTATATTGGACTACCTTTTTGACTCAGCATAAAACATTTGTAATAAATAAAATCTAATATATATTTGTCTTCAAGAAGGATCACACCACCAGGTGCTTCTATATTTTTTCTGTAACGGTTTTATTTTTGTGTATTGTTGCAGTGATTTACCTGTTTATATCAATTAGATGAATCCTAATTTTTTCCTCTATCTAATTTCCCTCCTCTTTTCTGTTAGCTGCCTTTAAACAAATCTCAGAATATAGGTTGGGTCAGCTTGCTAATGGGAAGAAACCACAGGGTGTAGAAGGGAGAAAACATTCCCAGAAGACTTGTTCTAAAACGAACTGGAAATAGTAGGACACAGATAATAGTACTCCAGCATTAAATCAATTGTATTCACATTTAAATTGCAATTAGTTGCCAACATTCCTGCATAAATGGCAGTGTGTTGAAATGATGGTGCCAGGAATAGATTATTATTCACAAAGATAAAGTACATTTTAAAAAAATACATTAGAAGCAGAGGTGGTATTCAGCCAGGTCCAACAGATTTTGGAGAACCGGTAGTGGAAATTTTGAGTACTTTGGGGAACAAATAGGCTGGCCCTGCCACTGCTGACTCCCCACTGATCTTCTTTTGTTGCCCTGAACAGGAGAATGGAGCTGGAAAGCAGGTCAGTGGAAGGAATGGGGATTTTGCAGTAACCTTCCTCCAGGAGTAGGGAGGAAATGGGGATTTTGCAGCATCCTTCCCCTGCCATGCCCATGAAGCAATATCACACCCACCAAGCCACGCCCACCGGTCCAGTAGTAAAAAAAAATTGAACCACCACTGATTAGAAGTGAATATGATAACATTATTTCAGTAGTTGAGCAGGTATCATGGAAAATCTGTTGTCCACCAACTTAAGAGTGAAAAGGTAGAGTAAGCATTTTGTAACAGGCAGGCGGATTCTACCTGAAAGTTACTGAAACTCTTAATTCAGCAGTGGACTAATAATCCAGAAATACACTTCTCTGTTCCAGATGTATTCCAATTGGGGCTGAAAAGAAATGTGTTGAAGGTATCTAAATTTGATTCCTGCTGTCATCTGAGGGATTGGATTCAGCACCCTAAAAGTCTTCTTCCAACTGTTGAAGAAGGAATGAGAGAGAAAGCCAATGAAAGAATAAGACACTACTAGAAGAAAGGATGGGTGGCATTGAGTGTCTGTTTTTTCCCCTTTACTAATATTATTAGTAATTAACTTGCACTGTGTAATATCAGTTTTTATTCATTTTGAACCAAGAACATTGGCTTTCAGAACTGGTTTGAAAGAAGAAAATAAGTTCAGTTAAATTCTCATAGGAAGAATGAAATGTGCCCGCTTTTCTTTTGTCATAAAGTAGCTTAGGAGCCACATATTTGTCTTAGTTCCCATTAAATTTCACTTTTTCAGAGTAGGAAATACATAGAGGCTGGCAGGGAGAATTCAGAGTGATGGAAAGATGTATAAATGAAAAATAACTTTTCACTGCAGAATGGCCTGTTTTCCCAACAGTTTAATATCAATTAATTCATATAATTCTTAAACTGACATGCCCCCTCTTAGGAAAAGGAAGTGCCACAGATTGTTATAGAAGGTGACTATTGATGTTTGGGAAATAACCCACCCATGCAACTAATCCAGAACTAATCCAAGATTCTTTAATATTTACTATAAGAGCTAATAGATTTTTTATAGAACTATTAACTATAATATAGTTCTTTAATCTTTACTGTAAGAGCTAACAGTGCTGACTAATTATTCCCATTCTCTATAACAAATAGCAATGTTATTGATAGTATGATGCATTCACAATCTGTTTCATTAAAGGGAAAGGTTCCCCTTGCACATATGTGCTAGTCGGTTCCGGCTCTAGGGCCAGTGCTCATCTGTTTCAAAGCTGAAGAGCCAGCACTGTCCAAAGACATCTCTATGGTCATGTGACCGGCATGATTAAATGCCGAAGGTGCACTGAACTCTGTTACCTTCCCACCAAAGGTGGTGCCTATTTTTCTACTTGCATTTTTTACATGCTTTCAAACTGCTAGGTTGGCAGAAGCTGGGGCAAGTAACGGGAGCTCACTCCATTATGCAGCACTAGGGATTCGATCCGCTGAACTGCTGACCTTCTGATCAACAAGCTCAGAATTTTAGCCACTGAGCCACTGCGTCCCTCCTCTGTTTCATTATCAGTATCAAATTATACTGATACTTTCTCTGTACTACACAGATATGACCAAGTGTTTCTACCTAGCTGAATGTCATTCAACATTTTCATCATCATATATATTTGAAAGTCTTGTGTTGTTGTTCTTGTTTCTTTTATTGGAATAAAAGAATATTAAGGTATCCATTGTTTTCATGAGAATATTTTCTGTTCTAATAAAAAAAATGTGTTTGAATATTTCTGAAGCTCGCCTTCTTTCATCTTTTTTATTTTCTACTATAATTTGACAATCCACTGCCATAAAGGATTTTACTATCAGAATAAATATACAGTACATTGAAGTAAAAACTAGGTAGCTGCTATTAATAGTAAGTATTCTTATCATATTTCTATAACGAAGAAAATAGATCCTGCTTGATTGCATTTTTTTTCTCAAGATAATAATTAGATAAATACATATCCACACTAGAGTCATTCCTCAATGAATAACTCCTTTAGACAATATTGAAGGAGAGATAGATTTGCTGTTCCATTACCGAAAGCAGAATAGTATTCCAAAGTTTACCAACACCAAATTACCTTTAAATAGTTTATAATATAACAACTGCAGTCACTTTATTCTCTTTAATGTGCCCTTTAGAGAGAAATGCATTCAATAGCATTTGATTTTGAGATGTAAACTATGCAGATTGCTATGCTCTTTTATGTTTTGCTCTACTATACCATTATTAATTACTATTGGGCCTAAAGCTATTATAAATAGCATGCAAAGTTAGACAGCTTCTTTTATATGCACCTGTTTTAATTGTTTCCAGCTTCAGCAAGCTTTTTGCAGCTTTGAACTTTTCTATTGCAGCTTTACAGTGTTGGTCCTCTTATCTCACTTTTCATTTTTATGCGATGACCTTCCATAGTTCATACTGAAAGCACTGAAATGTTAATACTTCCTAAACTAGTATTTTGGGTGGAAGAAAAAGCTGTTATGTAAGATAAGCAGAAATGGTCTTTATAATTTATTTAATTAGGATGAATACAATTTTCTGCAATTTGCATTCTGAAAGCAAAATAGTGTAAGTACATGCACTGTGTTTTATTCAAATGGCTCAATAAAACCTTTTGAATAAAACACAGTTCACATTCAACAAAAGGGAATCGGTCCATTGCAACAGAAATAATAATGTGGTAGGATTCAAAATATTTTACTACTAGTTCTGTGGGCATGGCTTTGTGGGGGTGGCTTTGTGGGCATAGTGTGGCTTGATGGGCGTGGTTTTGTGGGCGTGGCAGGGGAAGGATACTGCAAAATCCCCATTCCCTTCCCATCCCACTAACCTGCTTTCCAGCTCCATTCTCTTGTTCAGGGCAACAAAAGAAGATTAGCTGGGAGGCAGAGGGGCAGGGCCAGTCTATTTGCTGGTTCTCCGAACTATTCAAAATTTCTGCTTCCGGTTCTTCAGAACTGGCCGAATACCACCTTGGATGCAAACCAACCAAAATCATGGCAATCATGCATTTATTTCCTTTATTTTCAGATATGTTTTCCAGTCACTTTGAAAAGTTGGTATATAAATCTAACTAATACTTAAAACCTCCCTTGGCCATTGAGGAACCTCCCTCATTAAAACACTGAAACTTTTTTTTTCTCTATGACCCTTTTGGCAACTAGATGATTTTCGATTAGTCATTCTTTTTCCACTTTTGAAGATAATTATTGTGACAATAAAATAGATGTTGAGGGTCAAATAGAGAACCCAGCCAAAGAGTACAGTTAGATACAATACAATACAATACAATACAATAGCAGAGTTGGAAGGGACCTTGTAGGTCTTCTAGTCCAACCCCCTGCATGGGCAGGAACCTTATACCATTTCAGACAAATGGCTGTCTAACATCTTTTTAAAGACTTCCAGGGTTGGGGCATTCACAACTGCTGGAGGCAAGCTGTTCCAGAGGTTAATTGTTCTTACTGTTAGGAAATTTCTCCTTAGTTCTAAGTTGCTTCTCTCCTTGGTTAGTTTCCACCCATTGCTCCTTGTCCTGCCCCCAGGTGCCTTGGAGAAAAGTTTGACTCCCTCTTCTTTGTGGCACCCTCTGAGATATCGGAACACTGCTATCGTGTCTCCCCTGGTCCTTCTCTTCATCAAACTAGACATACCCAGCTCCTGCAGCCGTTCTTCATATGTCTTAGTCTCCAGTCCTCTAATCATCTTGGTTGCTCTTCTTTGCACTCTTTCCAGAGTCTCCACGTCTTTTCTACATCGTGGCGACCAAAACTGTATGCAGTATTCCAAGTGTGGCCTTACCAAGGCACTATACAGTGGCATTAACACTTCACGCGATCTAGATTCTATCCCTCTGTTGATGCAGCCTAGAACTGTGTTGGCTTTTTTGGCAGCTGCTGCACACTGCTGGCTCATATTTAAATGGTTGTCCACTAGGATTCTGAGATCCCTCTCACAGTTGCTACTATTGAGCAAGGTACCACCTATACTGTACTTGTGCATTTGGTTTTTCTTGCCTATATGTAGGACCTTACTTTTTTCACAATTGAATTTCATTTTATTAGACAGTGCCCAATGTTCAAGTTTGTCTAGATCCTTCTGTATCTTAAGCCTATCTTCTGGAGTGTTGGCTATTCCTGCCAGCTTGGTGTCGTCTGCGAATTTGATGAGTTCCCCATTTATCCCCTCATCCAAATCGTTGATGAAGATGTTAAAGAGTACTGGGCCTAAAACAGAGCCTTGGGGGACTCCACTGCATACTTCCTTCCATGTAGATGCAGTTCCATTGAGGACTACACGTTGAGTGCGGTTGGTCAGCCAGTTACGAATCCATTTGGTGGTGCTGCTGTCTAACCCACAATTTTCTACTTTATCTAATAGTAGGTTATGGTCTACTTTATCAAATGCCTTACTGAAGTCCAGGTAAATTATATCAACAGCATTCCTCTGGTCCACTGATTTTGTTACTTTGTCAAAGAATGCAATTAGATTCGTCTGGCATGATCTGTTTTTGACAAACCCATGTTGGCTTTTGGCTATTACTTTGTTTGCTTCTAGGTGTTCACTTATTTGTTGTTTAATTATCTTTTCCAGAATCTTTCCTGGTATTGAGGTCAGGCTGATGGGTCTATAGTTTCCTGGATCTGTTTTTTTTCCTTTTTTGAAGATGGGAACCACATCTGCTCTTTTCCAGTCTTCTGGCAGTTCCCCGGTGCTCCAGGATCTCTGAAAGATATAGTTCAGTGGTTCTGAGATCTCGTCTGCCAGTTCCTTCAGAACCCTGGGGTGTAATCCATCCGGTCCTGGTGATTTGAACTCGTCCAGGGCAGACAGGTGCTCACTTACCATTTTCTTCCCTATTTCAACTTGTGTTCCTAATCTGATATTTGTGGTGCTGTTTTTGATTGGTTGGACTGTTTTATCCCTTTGTGTAAAGACAGATGCAAAAAAAGAGTTAAATAGTTCTGCTTTCTCCCTGTTGCTTATCATCTTCTTGCCATTTTCTCCCAGCAGTGGACCAATTGTTTCCTTAACTTTTTTCTTATTTTTAACATGTTGGAAGAAGCTTTTTTTGTTATTTTTTACTTTTTTGGCAAGCCTTTCTTCATTGTGAGCCTTAGCTTTCCTCACTTCATCTTTACAGGCTCGGGCTATTTGCTGATATTTTGCCTTGGTTATGTCCCCCTTTTTCCACTTTTTATATTTATCCTTTTTGTCTTTCAATTTGTCAGAGAGTTCTTTATGCAGCCATGCTGGCTTCTTTTGGGAACTGTTATTTTTCTTCTTCATTGGTATTGCGCTGGACTGGGCTTTTATAATCTCATTTTTCAAAATTTCCCAAGCTTCTTGAGTTGTTTTCCCCTTGAGGATTCTCATCCATGGAATCCTTCCCAAGCTCTCTCTGAGTTTATTGAAATTAGCTCTCTTGAAGTCTAAGACTCTAGTTTGACTTTGTTCAACTACTTTTGTTTGCATAATGTTGAATTCCAGTATTTCATGATCGCTTGCCCCCAAAGTTCCTGTAGCTTCTACACCTTCTATCATTTCCTCTCTGTTAGTGAGAATTAAGTCCAATATTGCTGATCCCCTTGTTCCCTTCTCTACCTTTTGGGAAACAAAGTTGTCTGCTAGATTTGTTAGGAACCTGTTGGATCTTCCACTTGGTGCAGAGTTTGTTTCCCAATTGATGTCAGGGTAGTTAAAATCTCCCATTACTATTGCAGTGTGCTTCCTACATACCTTAGTTAGCTGGTTAGCAAAAAGTACATCCACTTCCTCTGCTTGGTTGGGTGGCCTGTAGTATAGACCTATGACAATATCATTCCCCCCCCAACCTTTAATATTGACCCAAATACATTCAAGATAGTTCTCATCATTGTTGTGCTCTATTTCTGTAGAGATGTAATTATTTCTTATATATAGTGCAACTCCACCTCCTCTTTTATTTGGTCTATTTCTTTTAAATAATTTAAATCCTTCTAGCTGTATGTTCCATTTGTGGGTTTCATCCCACCAAGTTTCTGTAATGGCAACAATATCGTATCTGCCCTCATTTACTTGAATTTCTAATTCACCCTGTTTATTCCTCATACTCTGTGCATTGGTGTATAGACATTTGAGTCCATTTTGATTGACCCTGTGTTTTCTGTCTACGAAACCTGTGTTATGCCTGACTATGGTTCTCTTTGCCCCTATTTCTTTGCCACTTGTATGGTTCATGTACATGGTATGGCACCCACTGTTAATTGTTTGGTTTTGCTTGACAGCAGTGTTGATAATATTACCTGCACAATTATCCATGTTACACGCACTGATAACCCTATGAATTTTAGTTTGCTGGGGACAGAAATATTCTTTATCTATTGATTCTCTGTCCCCACTATTCAGTTTAAATGTTTAGCCAGGAAATCTGTGAATTTAGTGCCAAGTAACTCAGTCCCTTTCTTGGATGGGTGCAAACCATCTCTTTTGTACAGTTTATCATTGGACCAGCTGCAGGCATCATGACTAATAAGACCAAAGCCTTCCTTTTTACACCACTCCTTTAGCCACACATTAAACTCTGCTATGTGCTGGCCCTTTCCTTTTTGTTCCTTGTATACTGGTATAACCTCTGAGAAGATAAGCCTACAACCTGTACTACTAAGTTCGTACCCCAAACTCTGGAAATCATTCTGCACAGAACCTACATCTTTATGGGACAGATCATTTGTGCCAAGATGTATAATAGCATCAACTTTACAGTCCTTACTTGCATTCTTGACTATCTTAAGAATACGCCTCTTGTCTCTGCTGGCTGTAGCACCCGGTAAACATCTGACATCTTTCAAAACCTCCATATCCTTACCTAAGTTTACATCTCTTATGATTGAGTCACCAATCAGGAGGTGACTTCTCTTTTTGGGTACCTTGCTCTTGTTGTGTGACTGATGCATGATCCCTGGTTCACACTTTTGCATTTCTGAAGTAGGTTCTTCACTTTGGACCACAATCCGCTGCTTATTTGAGTCGTCATTATTACCTTGACCTGTCACTTTAGTGTCCCCATTAAGATCAGCAAGGGCGCTATATCTGTTATGCTGGGACACAGCAAAAGTTTTGTGTTTGTGGGTCACAGCTCTCACCCTGCCAGATCCCACAGTTGTCCAGGCTGCTCTTCTTCTGTGGGATCTTTGCGGTAGGGGAGGCTGGTAGTGTGGCATCTCCACAGGGTGGAGTGGCCGAATTGGACACTTAATTTCTGCCTGGAGATCACAAATTACAGATTCAAGGTATGTTATGTGTCTATGTAATCTATTAATTTGTCTGCAAGGGGGACAGTATCCAAATTTGAAAAGAGTACTGCGGAAGACAGGTGCAAAACAGTTATTACATTGAACTAAGCCAGTCATTTTGAAATAAAATACAATCACAGTCTTAAGCGCACAAATCTAGAATGTGTTATTTCTTTTACCTTTCTCTTTCCCCCCTCCACACAGCCAGAAACTCCTCCCTTTAGCCTCAAGTAGTTCAAAATGGGGAAGTCTTTACCTTTCTTTCCCCCCTGCACACAGCCAGAAACTCCTCCCTTTAGCCTCAAGTAGTTCAAAATGGGGAAATCTTTACCTTTCTGTCCCCCCTGCACACAGCCAGAAACTCCTCCCTTTAGCCTCAAGTGGTTCAAAATGGGGAAATCTTTACCTTTCTTCCCCCCTGCACACAGCCAGAAACTCCTCCCTTTAGCCTCAAGTGGTTCAAAATGGGGAAATCTTTACCTTTCTTTCCCCCCTGCACACAGCCAGAAACTCCTCCCTTTAGCCTCAAGTAGTTCAAAATGGGGAAGTCTTTACCTTTCTTTCCCCCCTGCACACAGCCAGAAACTCCTCCCTTTAGCCTCAAGTAGTTCAAAATGGGGAAATCTTTACCTTTCTGTCCCCCCTGCACACAGCCAGAAACTCCTCCCTTTAGCCTCAAGTGGTTCAAAATGGGGAAATCTTTACCTTTCTTCCCCCCTGCACACAGCCAGAAACTCCTCCCTTTAGCCTCAAGTGGTTCAAAATGGGGAAATCTTTACCTTTCTTTCCCCCCTGCACACAGCCAGAAACTCCTCCCTTTAGCCTCAAGTGGTTCAAAATGGTTCAAAATGGGGAAATCTTTACCTTTCTTTCCCCCCTGCACACAGCCAGAAACTCCTCCCTTTAGCCTCAAGTGGTTCAAAATGGGGAAATCTTTACCTTTCTTTCCCCCTGCACACAGCCAGAAACTCCTCCCTTTAGCCTCAAGTGGTTCAAAATGGGGAAATCTTTACCTTTCTTTCCCCCCTGCACACAGCCAGAAACTCCTCCCTTTAGCCTCAAGTGGTTCAAAATGGGGAAATCTTTACCTTTCTTTCCCCCTGCACACAGCCAGAAACTCCTCCCTTTAGCCTCAAGTGGTTCAAAATGGGGAAATCTTTACCTTTCTTTCCCCCCTGCACACAGCCAGAAACTCCTCCCTTTAGCCTCAAGTAGTTCAAAATGGGGAAGTCTTTACCTTTCTTTCCCCCCTGCACACAGCCAGAAACTCCTCCCTTTAGCCTCAAGTAGTTCAAAATGGGGAAATCTTTACCTTTCTGTCCCCCCTGCACACAGCCAGAAACTCCTCCCTTTAGCCTCAAGTGGTTCAAAATGGGGAAATCTTTACCTTTCTTTCCCCCTGCACACAGCCAGAAACTCCTCCCTTTAGCCTCAAGTGGTTCAAAATGGGGAAATCTTTACCTTTCTTTCCCCCCTGCACACAGCCAGAAACTCCTCCCTTTAGCCTCAAGTAGTTCAAAATGGGGAAGTCTTTACCTTTCTTTCCCCCCTGCACACAGCCAGAAACTCCTCCCTTTAGCCTCAAGTAGTTCAAAATGGGGAAATCTTTACCTTTCTGTCCCCCCTGCACACAGCCAGAAACTCCTCCCTTTAGCCTCAAGTGGTTCAAAATGAGGAAATCTTTACCTTTCTTCCCCCCTGCACACAGCCAGAAACTCCTCCCTTTAGCCTCAAGTGGTTCAAAATGGGGAAATCTTTACCTTTCTTTCCCCCTGCACACAGCCAGAAACTCCTCCCTTTAGCCTCAAGTGGTTCAAAATGGGGAAATCTTTACCTTTCTTTCCCCCCTGCACACAGCCAGAAACTCCTCCCTTTAGCCTCAAGTGGTTCAAAATGGGGAAATCTTTACCTTTCTTTCCCCCTGCACACAGCCAGAAACTCCTCCCTTTAGCCTCAAGTGGTTCAAAATGGGGAAATCTTTACCTTTCTTTCCCCCCTGCACACAGCCAGAAACTCCTCCCTTTAGCCTCAAGTGGTTCAAAATGGGGAAATCTTTACCTTTCTTTCCCCCCTGCACACAGCCAGAAACTCCTCCCTTTAGCCTCAAGTGGTTCAAGATATGTAAGAAATACATAGCATTTATTAGATGGCAAAGAGATGCTAGTTGGATGCATCTTAAGGAATTTCGATCAGGTTTAGCTAATTCAAATGCTTTGTAGATCAGAGACTATTGCTATATACCTTCTGATTTCTGTCTGTGAGGTCTAGTGCCTTCTGCAGATGGTTTCTGATTAAAACATAGAGATTGGAAGGATCTGGGTGAATTATATTAGCTAGTACTGCATCTAGTTTTGGTCGTCACAATGTAGAAAAGATGTGGAGACTCTACAAAGAGTGCAGAGAAGCGCAACAAAGATAATTGGGGGACTGGAGGATAAAACATAAAGAATAGTTGCTAGAACTGGGTATGTCTAGTTTGATGAAAAGGACTAGGGGTGACACAATAGCAGTGTTCCAATATGTTTGGGGCTGCCACAAAGAAGAGGAAGTAAGGCTATTCTCCAAGGCACCAGAAGGTAATGGGTGGGAACTAATTAAGGAGAGAAGCAACCTAAAACTAAGAGGAAAATTCCTGACAGTTAGACCAATTAATCAATGGAACAACTTGCCTCCAGAAGTTGTAAAAGCTCCAACACTGAAAGTTTTTAAGAAGAGAATGGATAACCATTTGTCTGAAATGCTGTAGGGTTTCCTGCCTAATCAGGGGGTTGGACTAGAAGACCTCCAAGGTCCCTTACAATTCTGTTATTCTAATACTTCTAATATTTCTAGTAAGCTTTTGTCAAGCTCAGCAATTGTTCTACTGTAGGCCTATGAATTGGAAAAGAATGCCAAACATAAACAAAAAATATACAGTTACAATATTGTCTATGAGAATCTATTCCATGTACCGTCTCCCATAATATGTGTCCGTTAACGTGTCTCTTTGGATGAGGTAGATATAATAAAAATCAATGCTTTTAATTCAAGGAACATATGTTTGTAGCTTCTGTGCACCTTGATGAAGGAATTCTATTTTCTTTTGTTGCTTCTATCCTCATTATATGCAATACCAATGGCTATATGACTGACTTTTTTTTTAACGCGTAAAGCATCTGGCAGCTCCCAAGTGCATGTGGGATTATCTATGACAGAAAAATAAAATGTGCCATGCATAGCAATAAAAGAAATCAAATTCCTCCAGTGCAATCTAATTTTGAGTAACATCTGCAGAGCAGTGTTGGAAATACAACTCTAGGCACAGCGGTTCATTAGAATATGACAGCATCAGTCACAAGAGTACTTGCCCAGTCCCCATAGAGACTTGTAATAAGAGTAATGTTTACCAGTCATGCTCCAGTACCAACAGGTGTCAGCTACAATGAACTGCCATCTCCCTGAAAGCAATGTATGTTCATGTGGAAAATATTTATGTTGTTTTTCTATACCCTTCTCACCCTTCAAAAAAAAATCTAATAACAATGCATTTTTAGGTAAGCATTTGAACAAAGAACCATTCTCTGTGAATTTTCTTTCATAAAAATTCAAATTTTGTTAATACAATACAATAATACAATAGCAGAGTTGGAAGGGACCTTGTAGGTCTTCTAGTACAACCCCTCCCTAGGCAGGAAACCCTATACCATTTCAGACAAATGGCTATCTAACATCTTCTTAAAGACTTCCAGGGTTGGGGCATTCACAACTTCTGGAGGCAAACTGTTCCACTGATTAATTGTTCTAACTGTCAGGAAATTTCTCCTTAGTTCTAAGTTGCTTCTCTCCTTGATTAGTATCCATCCATTGCTTCTTGTCCTGCCCCCAGGTGCCTTGGAGAATAGTTTGAATGTTTCAGAGGTTAAGCCAAAAGGGAAAAATTAAAAATACCAATATCAAATACATAAATAGATAGATAAAATAGGAATTAAACCAAATTATTCCTGAGCTAAAATCCCCTATCTTAAAATACACTAAAATCCCCTAAAACCCTATTAAAAGACGGAAGACTAACCTAGGCCGGCCAAGCAGAAAAAGTGTGTTTTTAATTTTTGAAGGAAGGAGCGGAGGTCCGTAGTTGTTCTGATCTCGGAGGGAAGGTCGTTCCAGAGGGCTGGGCCCGCCACAGAGAAGGCCCTTCCCCTGGGCGTCGCCCGCTGGCATAGCCTAGTGGACGGCACCCGGAGAAGCCCCTCTCTGTGGGAGCGAATCGGCTGCAGGGATGTATCAGGCAGGATCCAATCGCGCAGATAACTAGGTGCCGTGCCATGGAGCGCTTTAAAGATGGTGACTAACACCTTGAAGCGCACCCGAAAGACGACAGGCAGTCAATGCAGCTCGCACAGGAGCGGTGTTATGTGGGTAAACCTTGAGGTTCCCATTATTGCTCGCGCGGCACCATTCTGGACAAGCTGAAGTCTTCGGGTGCACCTCAAGGGGAGCCCCATGTAAGTTAAGCCAATTAACTGGGACTATCTTAGCAAAATCACTAAAGCAAAATATTAAAGTAATGGGTGAATGAACAGCACTTAAAGATACTGGTGGTGCTAGAAAGAATGTTTAGAATACCTACTTCACATCCAGAATCCAAAAATTCTAAGACTAGATTTGAGTGATGGGTTATGGGTGTGACTTAGGGGTGAGATCCTATTGGTTTAACAACCGGTTCACTGAGCACACGTGCCAGGTGTGCACTGCACATGTGTTCACAGTTTACAGAAAACTCACCTTCCACATAACTGTTGGCAAGGAAAACAGATCCACTCTGCCACACCGATCAGCCTGGCTTGAGAAAAGGAAGTATAGGTGAGTATAGTGCAGGGGTGGGCAAGCGCAGCTGATGGTCGGAGTTACCGGTTCACTCAAACCAGTCCGAACCAGAAGAATCCCACCCCTGGGGTAACTGGTTATGAAATCCACATTTCTTGAAAATGCGGCTGAAGTGAGAATTAGGAGCTTAATTTATTTATTTATTTATTTATTTTTCAAATTTTTCAAATTTGTATCCCGCACCCATCTCCCACAAAGGGACCGGGGAATGGAATGGAATTCAAACTGAGATTTTGACAGTAACAAGCATGATATCTTAAAACAATTCTTAAAAATATTAAGTCATAGGCTATAAAAGAGAGAAACCAAAATGCCTGCAGATTTGGGGACAGGATGGAATTAAAATAGTAAGGAGGACATTACACTTGCTAAATTTTAGCTTTTGGCTTCCTTAAAATAATGCTTTACCTATCCATTCTGCACCTCTTTTAAGATAGAGCACAAGAGAAGATGAAGAACAGCAGAATAGTTCTCCACAAAGAGGAGGAGGATTAATTGGTCTGAACCAGAGCAGAAAATCTTAAAACCTTTTAAAAATTCCAAAAACCATTTCAGAAGTAAGTTCTTGTGAAATACTTCTTATATTTGGATGGTAAGGTTGCAGGCAAGGGATGTGGTGGCTCAGTGGCTAAGATGCTGAGCTTGTCAATCAGAAAGGTTGGCAGTTCGGCGGGTCGAATCCCTAGCACCATGTAACGGAGTGAGCTCCTGTTACTTGCCACAGCTTCTGCCAACCTAGCAGTTCAAAAGCATGTAAAAATGCAAGTAGAAAAATAGGAACCACCTTTGGTGGGAAGGTAACAGTGTTCCGTGCGCCTTTGGCATTTAGTCATGCGAGCCACATGACCACGGAGACGTCTTCGGACAGCGCTGGCTCTTCGGCTTTGAAACGGAGATGAGCACCACCTCTTAGAGTCAGGAACGACTAGCACATATATGCAAGGGAACCTTTCCCTTTCCCTAAGGTTACAAGCCTCTCCTAGTAATGTCATCTTATTTCTTTTTAAATAAGCCTCGGCATTATCACTATTGAGTTTATAATGTACTATGAGATAAATATGTAAATCATATTCTAAAGGGTATCAAAATAATAAGTGTACTATTTGAGATCCACTTGTAAAATGAATACATTTTAGTATTCTTCTCTTTCCTCCAAATCAGCAGAGTGGAGCAGTAATCTCCCTGAAAGGCAAGGTTTTCAGAAAGGATAAATCCCACTTGATCATAGAAGGAAGGAAACCTGTGGCAAGATATGAGATTCAGAAAATTGCTAAATTGATTTCAAATCTCTGAAACTGTTCCTAGCCACCAGTTTTGATTTATCACTTTTAATCAATTGGAAGCTTTGATTCAAAGATTTGATTCAAACTGACAATTTCAATCGATTGTTTTCCAAACCTAAAACGGAGAGAAACAGGTGCCCATCTCTTAACTTTCCAAGAGAAATACTTCAGCGCTCATATTGAATTCAACAAAGGAGATGACCTTGAGTCTAAGAGAACAGTTCCAAGGAAAGTTAAGATTGTGAGAAGTAGGAATGGAATCTTCCTTGTTTCACCAAATCTAAAATGAGGAAATTATTTTGGGAAAACATCCAATAAACTTGAAAAAAATGCTACTTGCACTGTTAACCTGTGTCAAATTCAGAAGTTATCTACTAATAGCAGAGGTGGATTTTGATAATTCTGCTTGTCATTGATGACCTCAATATCGTTCACAAAAATCATAATTATTCTGTAGGTTTATTCCCAATAAGGCAACAAGCTGTATAAAGTCCATGTTTATGGGCTATTTAAATCAGATAAATAGATGTCTATTTAAGTAAATCAAACTGCTTTACTTGAATTACAGTGATTCTATTTACCGTATTTATTCGAGTATAACGCGCACACGTGTATAACGCGCACCCCCTAATTTTCGATTAAAAATCGGTATAAAATTTTGTTTCACTTTTTCTTGGCTCAGACCAAGCATTGTAAGTGACAAACGTTGTTGAACACGTGCGGCCATGATAAAAACGCACCCTCGTTTATAACGTGCACCCTCGTTTATAATGCGCACCCAAACTTTGAGTTCTTTTTTTGGTAGAAAATTTTGCGCGTTATACTCGAATAAATACGGTACATCTAAATGATTCATGTGATGGTGATCATAAATAATAATAACAATAATAAAAGTGGGCAGAGGTTTACTTCAAGACAAATAATCAAAAAGAAAGGCATATATTGGCTGATTACCTAAAATACAACCAAGATTTCAAGTTAAACATTTGAATTTTCTAAATGTGCAAGAAACAAACCATGAATATTGAAACAATGTAACAAAAGTAAAGAACAGAATGCTGCTAAGAAAAAGCATTACATAATCAATTTCTACAAAAGATTGAAGGGAAATTGGATAAAGATAAAATCTAGTAATGGCTACAACCAGAACATTAAAAAAAATAAAAAATAAACTGAAGGCTTCATTTTGGCTGCCCAAGAGCAACTTATTTGAAATAATGCAAGTAGTGAGAAAACTGGTGGGAACATAAAGTTGAAATAAACTAATTAGGATATTTTGAGATTTCTAATTACAAATTGATAAAGTCTTGGCTCATAACACATCAGATATAACTGTGGTTGAAAAAAACAAAGTGTGGATAATTGATACCAGGAGATACTAGAAGCCAAAGCATTAAAGATCACAAACTATAAAGATCTGAAAATCAAAATTGAAAGATTATGATGTGAACTATCCATGATGGTCCCAGTGGTTATTGGCACACTATGAACCATCTATATCTATATCTATATCTATATCTATATCTATATCTATATCTATATCTATATCTATATCTATATCTATATCTATATCTATATCTATATCTATATCTATATCTATATCTATATCATCTATATCTATAAAGAGGAACTGGCTGATATCTCACATTGCTCCTGGAAGCACCAAGCCAGAAGCACCAGCCTGAAGATGATGAATGAGACTTCATCGAAACGTCGTGAAGATACTTCCAATTCTACGTGAGAGAAAACCCGAACAACCAAAGACCTACATCTATATCTATATCTATCTATATCTATATCTATATCTATATCTATATCTATATCTATATCTATATCTATATCTATATCTATATCTATATCTATATCTATATCTATATCTATATCTATATCTATATCTATATCTATATATCAATACTACTTAGAAAAGTGCATTGACAACATTTTCATCTATCCATTACAAAAGGTCACACTGCTTGGATCCACATATATACTAGGACCATATATTACAACATCCTAGAGTCTTGAGAAAAATTTAGTACCTATAAAGGCCAACATCAGCTAAAGAACTAGTAGCTATGATTTCATATTTTTGTGTTTATAAAAATTGAGAAAGTTATGTTTATAGTAAATATAAGTCATCAGAGAATTTCTGCATTCTATGAATATTGCATAGATATCAAAAACAGTGTGTACCAAAATATTTAGTCCCTAACTGTACAGACATGATTTCCAGGGAATAAAGCCTCACAGAGTAAAATATGTTTGAATAGGAATTGATAGGACTATGTTGTTAACATAGGATTGCACCCTTTGTGTGTGTGGTTATTTTTTTAAATAATCCCACACATTTATCTACACAGGGATGATTTTTTCCCGCCCTTCGTTTTTTTTATTCAAATACAAAACTCAATGACAACAAGAACAGCAGCAGTAGCAACAGCAGCAACAACAACAACAATCTGCAATATCATGAAAATGTCCAGTTCAGAAGAAACCAACACCTCTTCTACTGGTCCCTTGATGAAAATCGAATCCACTCTAATATTCACCCATGTAAAGAAAAAACTTTGAACTTTTGGAAAGAACTGTGGGAAACTCCAGTGGAACAGAACAACACTGCCTCCTGGATCAAAGATATTCAACAACAAACAATATAAAACAAGATGGAAAATGTAATAAAATCTGACATGGTGGCAAAACAATCAAAGAAGGTCAAGAACTGGAGTGCATCTGGTCTGGATGAACTGCATGGATACTGGCTAAAACATCTGACCAGCCTACACCATTGCATGGCCACTCAATTTGATTAAATGCTTCAAAATACAACAAGCAAAGAATGGTTAACAGCTGGCCAAATATACTTGATAATGAAAGATCCAGAAAAAGGCACAGAACCAAGAAACTATCACCCAATTACTTGTCTGCCGACAACGTTCAAACTTTTTACAAGGATACTGGCAAATTCAGTATTCAATCATCTGATGGAAAACAGTTTGTATCCAGTAGAACAAAAAGGAAATTATAAAAAAATCAAGAGGAACAAAAGATCAGCTGCTCATAGACAAAATGGTACTAAAAAATGCAAAACAAAGAAAAACAAAATTAAATATGATGTGGATTGATTACAAGAAGGCATTTGACTCATTACCCCACAGCTGGATTGACACCTGTCTGGAAAACTTTGGAATTAGCAAAAAATATCTGTACATTTTTGAAAGCAAATATGCAAAAATTTCAATTTTTGCATATTTGCTTTCAAAAATGTACAGTTCTAACAACAAATGGGAAGAACATTGGTGAAGTCAACATCAGATAAGGAATATTCCAAGGGGATTTACTTTCACCACTACTGTTCAACGTTGCATTAATTCCACTGACAATAATCCTACAAAACACAAAACTGGGATAGCAAATCTCAAGCCAACATGGCAAGATAAACCATCTACTATACATGGATGACTTTTGCAAATCGATCAAACTGTAGAAGAAGAAAAATGAAGTTTGAATGATTATGTGAACCAAAGTACAGAAAAAATTGCTGCAAGCTGTGAAAATGGAGAACATCACAAAAACCACAGAAACAAAGGCAGAATATAAGGAAAAACAGCTGGATGACAGATTAAATAGATGGAAAACCAAAACTTTGCATGGACAGCACCAGAAAAACATTGAAGGAAAATGTGATGACTATTTGACATGGACATGGCTTAAGATGGGAACTATCAAGAAAGAAATGGAAGGTTTAATACTGACCGCTCAAGAACAAGCACCACAAACTAATGCCATGAAAGCGAAGATTCAAAAATCTACTGACAACCCAAACTGCCGACTTTGCAATAACAAAGTTGAAACTGTTTCACATTTAATATGTGAATGCAGCAAAATTGCACAAACTGATTACAAAGCTAAGTCATGACCGAGTTGCTAAATTAATCCACTGGTCATTATGTAAAAAATATGATTTACCTGTATCCAGAAAGTCATGGGAACATAAAGTGGAAAAAGTTATTGAAAATGAAAAGGTGAAGATCTTGTTTGACTTTTGAATACAAATGGATCATCATTTGGAGCACAACACACCAAATATCACGGTTGTAGAGGGCCGATGTGTACCGTTTATTGATATCACTGTTCCTGGAGATGCCAGAGTCAAAGAAAAAGAACTAGAAAAAATAATGAAATATCACGACCTGGCCATCGAAACTACACGGCTATGGATGAAGCATGTAACAGTGATACCCATTGTCATCTTGGCACCATGTCCAAGAATTTTACAAGATACACCAACAAATTACAGCTTCCTACAATAAACTGCACAAAAACTGCACTATTTGGAACATCTTATATTTTAAGAAGGTACTTGGTTGATACCTAGGATGCTGGCAGCAAACCATATCAACCATTAGCACCAGTCGATGGTATTTGTAATGCATTTTTAAATGTTTAGTTAGCTGAATTTCATGTTTAATGAATAAAGTAAATAATAACGGTGCTGCACTGGGATGTTTTCTTGATGTCATATCATGTGAAATTTGGAATTTGGAGCCTTTTTGAACCCCCTTGAATTTGCTTCCAAGTAAACATATCCAGGATTGGGTTGTAAAGCCCATAAGACATTGCAGCTGAACCATGCTTAATCAGGGGACTGCTAGATATCAGGTACCTCATCTGCGTATCATAGGAAAATCAATATAGAACCTAATTAGAAAAATGAAAGGACACATTTGTGTTTTATTTGCTGGCAGACAAAGCTCTCAGACTTTCAACAGACAAATGAATAATTAAAATGCTAGGAAAATGATGAGTCTTGGCAATGCGACTTGAGACACATTTTAAACAAAGCAATCAAATCATATTTCCCACAGGAGCAGCCCACGATCACTGAAAGGAGATTATTATAAACAATTGAACAGAGATGTCAAGAAACTGCACCTGACAGGCACTGGAATGAAATATATTTATGTTCATGTTTATATTTATATCTATACTCACAGAGTGAGACATTTTTGTTTCATGTGTAAAAAGATGGAAGTAAAATGTTTAGGATTAAAAACTGCGCATTTATCCTCTTTATGGGTTTCTAATTCTTTATATACTGTATAGAGAAAGGATTATTCTACTTTGAAGCATAATTGCCCCATGGTTCCTGTACTGCACACACACCAACACACACCAACATTAGCATCAAAAGCAATTTGGAAGCCCGAAAAAGGTATAACTGAACAGATTTTCTAAAAGATGAGAGGAAAATGGCCAATCATGTAGTTAGTTTCATAGCCATGGAAGGAGAGAAAAAAAGTCTCCTACTTGACAACAATTATGTCTCCTAAATGATAGCAAGCCCATATTGTTTTAAAAAATGACTTCTCCCACAGATTAAATAGCTGGGCAAATTGACAATGGGACAGCCAGTTCCCTAGGCATTTTAAAAGAATGCATGGCTTTAAAGATCAATGCCAACAGGTTAACATGCTAGTATTAGTATTATGAGTAGTAGTAGGATTATCCAATCAGGTTAGATCTCTGTATGGAAGGATGGCCCTAGATGTTCAAGCTGGTTTTAGAAAAGACTCCGGATTAAGAATCATTGCTAATGCACACAAGTAAATTGAGAAAGCTAAAAACTGCCAGACAGAAATCAATGCTCACTTTATTCGTTATAGAATGATTTTAGTGACTGTATCAAGCTAAGGAAAGAAATTGGAGTTCCAGAACATCTCATTATCCTCATTGAAAAGGATATGGATATGGATATGGATATGGATATGGATGCGTGTGTGTGTGTGTGTTTTGAAACCAGTGATGGGTTCTGGACCCTGTTACAGCCAGTAGGCTGCGCATGGAGCCGGGCATCCTAGTTGGGCAAGCATGCTGCGCATGCATGCACACACCATTGCCCTGTGACACCCAGCTGGTTGGCGGAGGTCATGCAGGCACCCCATGCTGTGCGTGCATGCACAATTGGCTGGTTGAGTTATAAACAGCTATAGAACGCGGGTGGGCACGTGGACCAAATGAGCCACCGTACTGGTACGGTGGCCGCTGCTTCCGGCTTCTACCGGTATGGCCATACCAGGCCGTACCGCTTGGAACCCACCACTGGTTGAGACTCTAGAAAGAGTAGAGAGAAGATCAAAATGGTTGAAGGCTAAAACATATGAAAAATTGTTGCAGGAATTGGATATATCTAGTTTAATGAAAATATGTGGCATGTTATCAGTGTGTTCCAATCTCTCAGGGGCTGCCACAAAGAAGATGGGATCAATTATTCTCCAAAGCACCTGAAGGCAGGACAAGAAATAATGGTGAAAACTAATCAAGGAAAGAATCATCCTAGAACTAAGAAGAAATTTCCTGACAGTTAAACAAGTGGAATGACTTGCCTCCAGAAGATTTTTTTTTTTAAAAAAATCTTCCTATTGCATTCAAGGCATATGAATCAAATTAGTTCAATTTGACAGCTGAGATTCAGCCACATTTTAAGTATTTAGTGGATTGCAAAAACTTTTAAGTTGTTGGATAACAGCAATTTCTTGCTCACAGTATTCTGAATATTGGATCAATTTCTAAATTCTATGTATCCTGGGCATGCTTAAGTCTTTCCCAATGAGTCATAGCACAGATCCAGCATTTTACTGCTATAAAAACAAGAGGCACATTTTCTGCATCACCATTTTCCCTCTGTGGCTAATATATCTTTGTGGTATTGTATTACATAGAATTGCTTCGTTTGCCTGTCCTAATTAATTAATCCAGAGTATTTTCCAGCTAACCATAACTCTGATGCAACTAATTCTTGCCAGTATGAAAGGCACACTGGTCTGAGCTTCATAAGCAGCTAGGCCAACCCTCCTGGCACTCTTGAAAACTCAGTAATCAAAAGAAACAACGTTATAAAGGCAAGCCAATATTCATTCTTCTAAGCCAGAGGTTCCCAAACTTGGCAACTTTAAGACTTGTGGATTTCAACTTCCAGAATTCTCCAGCCAGCAGAGCTGGGAGTTGAAGTCCACAAGTCTTAAAGTTGCCAAGTTTGGGAACATCTGTTCTAAGCCATGCCTAATAGCCAAGCTTGCCGGTATGCCCCCCACCCCCATGGCCAGAATTTAGGAGCCAATCTTATCAATTAGTTCTGCCACTCCAGAAAAATTCAGAAATCAGAAGTTGCAAAATGCAGGACATGAACTGGAAGCTGATTTAGCTCATTTAAACATAGCTTTCAAAAGACTGCATTTTAAAATTGGAGCAAGAACTTCTATTTTTGTCCCACTCAGCCAAGAAGTGAAGGAGCTTTAGGTGTTTTGAAGTTATATTATAATGGAGGGGAAAGCCTTTTTAAAAAAAAACAAAAACAAATCTTAAATCTCAGAGCAGCTTGAATTGAATCAGTCTGCCATCTAATATTGGATCCCAATCTTAAATCGAATCAGACCCTCTTTGAATCTCAGAATTCTAATGCAAATCAAATCAGGGTTGATCCACTTTGCATCTGGATGCTGCCGTTGCACACATAATTAACTGCAAGTCATTTCTGTGGAAATCAGTGAAACTTAACTTTGAATAATTATGGCTAATGCTGGAAATCTACAATCTTATATATACTTATCTAGAAATAAAACTTTCGTGATCACAAAGTATTTTCTGATAAGCCAGAACAAAATTGTGTGTTTGGAACTGTAATTGCTTTCAAACCAAAGAGATACTTACACTGATTTTCTTCTAATTAACATGCATAGACTCCAACTTTGAAACTATTATGTTTGTAATCGGCTGTTGCACAATAAAACATAAAACACACATATGATAAGAGAAAATGAGGTTCTACTTGTTTTACTTGTCAGCTAGCAGAGTTATCCAGAATCAGGCAGCATAAACATTTAAAAATGAATAAATACAAATATTCTGCCATCTATACACAGGAGATCAGTTTCTTTTCTGAATGTACCTTATGGAACTTACTTTGGAAAGAGAACATATCATGCTATGTGGCAGCATTCATAAAAGTTCTTCCTGTAGGCTGTGGAACAGAGGTGGGTTCCGGCAGTCATTACTGCCGGTTTGCTCGTGGGCGTGCCGCATGCGCACGCTTGATGCGTGCTGTGCGCGTATGCACAGAATAAAAATTGTTGCGCAGAAGCAAAAAACAAGAGAACCAGTTTGGGAGCGTGGCAGGTCTGGGTTGCTACCAGTTCAGCAATCCAAGCTGCCAAACTACTACCGGTTCGACGGAACC
This sequence comes from Rhabdophis nuchalis, assembly GCA_039707465.1. NCBI lineage: Eukaryota > Metazoa > Chordata > Lepidosauria > Squamata > Natricidae > Rhabdophis > Rhabdophis nuchalis. The sequence continues at coordinate 201,560,838 of CM077645.1, forward strand.
GGTACGAACCGGTAGTAACCCACCACAGCTGTGGAAGCCTTAAACCATCACTTCCAATTGTTAGCCCTGAATTTCTGTTTGTACTTCCTTGCTATCTTTTTTATTTAAGGGGGAAAAAAATCTTCTATTGATTTCTGGAGATGTTTTTGCTAACCAAGTGCATGTAAGCAGGCAGCTCATTTATCCAATTTCAACCTTATGGAACTTGAAGTGGTTGCAATCTCTGAAGTCCTCTAATTGGGGTTGATTGCAGAAAGGCCATATCAATTTTAAACACAGATGTCCTCTGACACAGCAATAATAGCACAGCAGAAGTGTCAGAGGGTAAATTCGTTGCACAGGAAGAATGGAACGATTGTACAAAAACCCATTGTAACAAAGAAGGAAAGGATCAGTGATTGCCCAGAATTTCTCCCCCCACTCAATCTTCAAAGGAACAAGTTTGCAGGACTGGCTAATTTGTTTCATTTCATTCCCCCCCCCCCTCCACATTCCAACATATTAATATTTCCTTCCTTTTTACATGAGTTCCTTCATATTATTGTGTTTTAAGACAGGTTTTCCTAAATGAATGACTTTTAGGGATGTCTGCAAGATAGCATACATACTTGCAAGGTTGTTGTTGTTATTAGTATTAGTGTATGGCATTGATGCGGTGGCTCAGTGGCTAAGATGCTGAGCTTGTCGATCAGAAAGGTCGGCAGTTTGAATCCCTAGCACCGCAAAATGGAGTGAGCTCCCATTATTGTCCAAGCTTCTGCCAACCTAACATTTCGAAAGCATGTGAAAATGCAAGTAGAAAAATAGGAGCCATCTTTGGTGGGAAGGTAACAGTATTCCATGAGCCTTTGGCATTTAGTCATGCCAACCACATGACCATTGAGACATCTTTGGACAATGCTGGCTCTTTTGCTTTGAAACAGAGATGAGCACAACCCCCTAGACTCAGGAACCACTAGCACATATGTGCGAAGGGAACCTTTACCTTATGGAATTGTTACAGCAGCTAGGAGACCACAATGCTATTGGAGAGTAGTAGTTTGGTTCGCCTTGCTATAGAAATGCTTGCACACTTCTCACAGTGCCCCACAAGAGGTTGAGCTGATTCACACCAGAAAGAAAGAGGAGTGATTTTTCCTGGAGCCGCTTCACAAATGGGTGCTACAACTGGGAACGTTCAAAGCCATCAGGAAACTGACTGACTGCACAGAACACCAGCTCATCTCCCCGCTGAAGTGGTACCTATCTATCTACTTGCATAGAACATACTTTCAAATTGCTCACTGGGCAGAAGTTAAGATGAGTGACAGGAGTTCACCCTGCCACTCAGTGCTAGGGCTCAAAGTACTGGAGCTGAGACCTCTCCAACATCATTAAGCCACTGAGCCCACTCCTCTTTTTCCAGGTTGTAAGAATAAAATAAAGGCAGGTAAAGCAAAAAGGTTAAGAAGTTTTTAAAAGAAAAATTTAGAGTTGATTACCCAATTCAGTGTAAATTACGTGCAATATACCAGTTTTAGATTGTACCAGGTTATCTAAAAACGTGTCTCTATGGACCTGAAAATCAAGATGAGAACTTATGAAGTCCCAAATGGCCATACAAAGTACAAACTGATTCTTTCATGGAATAGTTTACAATGGAAAGCTTTACATTGCAAGCTTATAATTATCCTTAGAGGATGTGAATAAACTGATGGTCACAAAACTAAAAATAAAGGAAAGAAAACAAATTTCAGCATCTTTTTTTGTAGAAGCAAGCTGTATTTGTTCAGGGAACTGCAAAACTTTCTGAAATTCAACAATTTCACAATGAAATATAATTAAAAAGCTCATAATAATCAATCCAGATATGTCAACTTTAAGGCAAACCCACAATTACAAGTTAAAGGTGCTGTTTTCCTGTGTTCATGCCAGATTGACTGGATTCAGAAAATGCTTTTTGGGCTGAAACCCTTAGCAGCAGTTTTTGAAGTATGTGCATAGTATGAGATGCTGATTATGTAGAGAAGAAGACAGACTTGAAGAAGACATGCAGCAAGCTTTAGATATAACACAAACTTTGCCTAGGAAACTGGAAATGGTTAGGAAAAAAAATTCAAGATTGCTTCACTTTGACTACTGTAAGAGAGAGAGAAACAGAGAAAGAGAAACATGGTCAGGTTTTTCAAGATTCTGTAATTATAGCCTATTATAAAAAGAACAGAATTCTAGTATGTCTTGGGATGTTTTCTAACTTGGTCAACCTTGGTCAACCTGGTAGGTTATCATGCCCTATTTTGCCCTTCCCCTTTTCTGACTCAAGAAAGTAGTGGCCAACTGATTGCATACTCCTGCTCCTGATGGCACATGAAACTATCTTAACAACGTTGCAGATACTTTAAGTAATTAATATAAAATGAAGTCTTTCACTATATTGGTTTAATACATTATCATAAGCACCAGTGATGGAACCCTACCAGTTTAACAACCGGTTCTGTGATCGTGCACTTTACACACGCACACTCATTTTGCTCAAGCACTCGCCTGACACGCACTGCACATGGGTGCACAGTTTTGAGAAAACTTTCCTTCCACATGACTGCTGGGGAGGAAAACAGCTGAGGCGTGGAAATCCACTCTGCCACGTGAGTCAGCTGAGAAGATATAGGTCAGTAAAGTGCAGGGGTGGATGGTTCGGCACACTTGATCATCCGAGCATACTGGCTCACTCCCAGATGATCGTCAGAGCTACTGGTTCACCAGAAATGGGCCAAACCGGTAGAATCCCACCTCCTGATAATCACAGATCACCATATACTAGCAGACCAAAAGTTACTTTCCTCCACATGAACCTTTTGAAGGCTGTCATTCAGTTGTGAAATTCATATTTTTTTTTTTTACTACTGATTCTGTGTGTTTGGCTTGATGGACATGGGAGGGGAAAGATACTGCAAAATCTCCATTCCCTCCCCACTCTAGAGCCAGCCAGACATGGTATTTGCCAGTTCTCCGAATTACTCAAAATTTCCGCTACTGGTTCTCCAGAACTTGTCAAGGCCTGCTGAATTTCATCCCTGCTGTCATTATATGCTGTCAGGTTGGTGTTGGTGACTCTTAGTAACTACATAGATCTTCTCCATAACAATCTTAGGGAAAGACTTGGTCACTCAGGTCTTCCAATGGGGCCTCCATCACCATTGTAACTGAATCCATCCACCTTTCTGTTTGTTCTTTTCTTGTCTTTCCTTCCACTTTTTTCAGCATTAGAGTTTCCTCCAGAGAGTTGGGTCCTCATATAACATATCCAAAGCAGGATAATTTGAGCATGGTCATTTGTACCTCAAGTGAGAACTCAGAGTTGATTTATTCAGTGAGCCATTTGTTTGTTTTTCTTGGCTGTGCATGGCATTCTCAGGGGACTTCTCCAGCACCGATTTTCAAAAGCATCGATGTTCTTTTTATCTCCTGCAAAATGCAACCTCTTCTTTCAAAGAATGTCACAGGGAATACCACTGATTTTGATTATTTATACCAGATGAATGAGTTTGTGTAGTGGTATATACACATTTGTAAAGAGAGGTTGGGAACTGATTAGCAAGCAATAGAAAATAAACACCAAACTGTCCAAGTTGTAGAGAACCTGCTGGAGTTTATTCTTCCCATTCTCTTAAGCATTCAAACAAGGTTTGAAAACTCTCTGAGGCCTCAGCTATCTGAAACAAGAACTGTTTAACAGATTAACAGAGTTGGAAGGAACCTTGCAGGTCATCTAGTCCAACCCCCAAGCAGGAGACCCTACATGTGCCTCTACCTAGGATGGAGCTCACAACCTTCTGCTTGTGAGGCAAGAGCTCCACCTCTAGGCCACAACAGCTTCCTCAAAGTAACATTCAACTGAAAATATATAACTAAAAAACCAAATTAAACTGATGGCAGTGAAGTTCACACCCACAATCTCAATAAGACTTCCAGCCCCAGCTGTGAGCATATAAACAAGTTCTCACTTGAGTGGGCTCTGAACCCTTCTTTCCCTCTAAATAAGCTTTGTAAAGAATCAGCTTTCTTCTCTGTTTGGACAATGAGTTGAGTCATGGCAAGCAGCACAGGAGGGTAAGGGAGTTTGCTTATACAGGCCTGATAAGAACAATCCAGCAGCCATTTTCTGTACAGGTAGTCCTCTGAGTGATGAGCACAATCGAGCTCAACATTTCTGTTGTTAAGTGAATCACTGCAGTTGATGTGTTAGTAACATATTGCCAAATGAATCTGTCTTCTTCATTGACTTTCCTTGCCAGGACACAGCAAGGGTCATAAATATGAAGCAGTTGCAAAGCATCTGAATTTTGATAATATGATCATTGGGATGCTACAAAGATCATAAGTGTGGGAAATGGCCATGTCACATTTTTTCAGGGCTGTTATAACTTGGAATTGTCACTAAGCGAACTGTTGTAAGTCAAGGATTAGCTATATAGACGTTTCTTATCAAGTATTACTATCTCCACCACACCTACCGTTTCTTTAGAGGAGTTTTTGTTTTGAAGCAAGTATTGAACTTCATGCACTGAGTCTATGCTTATACACTATTGTGCATGGCTAATGTTTTTCTTTCTTTCTTTCTTTCTTTCTTTCTTTTTCTTTCTTTCTTTTCTTTCTTTTCTTTTGTTTCATTCTCTTTCTTTCTCTTTCTCTTTTCTATATTATCTATATTACCTATCATCTATCCTATTATCTATCTATCTATCTATCTATCTATCTATCTATCTATCATCTATCTATCTATCTATCTATCTATCTATCTATCTATCTATCTTCTATCTATCTCTATCTTTCTATCTATCTATCATCTTCTCCATTTATATCACATTGTAAAAAAATCAAAGCCCAATTTCCCATATTTGTCCTTTAGTGTTGCAGCTTGATTTATTAATTATGTGCCATCAAATACTTTTCAATTATTACAGACAATATAGATAGATTTTACTCCATTGTGATCTATACTTAGCCTGTTTTTAGGGCTGATAATTTAACAGCTTAAATGTTAAATGATGATTGAACAGCTGAAAAGCTTCTGTAAGACTGTAAATGGAGATGATGAAATGAGAATGAGTCAGCAGGGTTACTGCCACTTTAAGAATCTGTCTATATAAGGGAGGCCAGGTAAAGAAATATCTTTCTCTTCTCATGTACTATCTCCATTGTAGTTTTCTTCCATGTGTGCTTCCATGTCATAGTTGAAGATTGATTGATTGCCTGGTATTTGCCTAATACATGTATGTATGTATGTTCTTTGTGTGTGTGTGTATGTTTTGTAGATAAACCACTGTTTTAAAGACAAGCCTTTGTGTACTGTATTTTGCTCCTGGGTTGTCTCAAAATAGTAGTCACACTTTGCACACTCTGACAAAGAGCACCAAGGACTCCATATGACATACTTTTTAAATGGATGGTATGCATAAATCTGCTCTCTGTGCTGAGTTATACACACATACACGTCCCTGTATAACAGTCCACAGTAACATAAAGAGAGGAATGATTAAAAATAAAAGGAAAGAAGGTTCAAAAACTTTGTTATAAATCTATTTTTTTCTCGGCAGGTGAAGAAGGAAAACAAGGCAGGAGAAATAGATTCCTGCAGTTAGATCATAAGGGAAACCCTCCAAAGGAATTGGACCTCTTGAAGCTGAGTGTACTTGAGTTTTTGAAGTTTAAAAGTAACTGGAGGAAAGCCATAAGACAATGACTTTATCCCTTACTCTGCAAGTAGGAGATTTTGCAAGGAAGCTGCAAGGAAATAAAGGTTATAATTGTAAATTAGATCGAACCTTCTTTGTATTTATTCCATTAATATGTTTCAAATTGGGTCTAGACCAGAGGCCAATTTAACATGCATGACACACATACATAATAAGCGCAGGGAGAACATATTGGGACTTTGTTATGGGCAATCTATCCCCCTTATCATCCAAAGTCATTGCACAATAACATGATTGCTACAAGGGTGACTTCACTGTTGATAGAATGAAATTACTTGTTTCCAAAGGTTCATTTTCGGTGTGTTTTCTTCTAGACTTAATATGAGTGGCTAAGCAGCTTATCATGCTAATCCCTAAGGCTAATTTGAGGCAATGGGAAATTCAATTGATGCAGCTGATTTTCTCTAATGCTGTTCTAAATTTAATGGTCACAGGTTTGCTTTTCAGATTGAGTCTTTATTTCTTAGTCCTGCCAAAGATTGACAGAGTGTGAGATTTGTACATTATTTTTCATAATCATCGGATTCAAAAAAAGGCAGTGTCAAAATCTGGAATTAGAAAGACAGGTAGAAGAGATTCTAACCCCGATTGTCCAAGTTATTCTTGCAGTTGTTTTCAATTGGACGTACAGATCAAAAGCAGAAATTCTTCAGATAATTACTAACATGTACTTGGAGGAATGTTTGTCCATGGGGTTGCGATGGGTTGGACACAACTTTGCAACTAACAAAAAAGCACGTGCTTTGACTTTTAAATGCTGAATATGTCAAGCAGTATACTTATTAAAATATTGGAAATTCGGAATCAGCTATGTAGTTTGACCCAGGTTAAATGAGATTGAATCTTGTTCGCAAAACATTAGCTTGCAAGTTCAGAGAATTCCTATATATTCAGTTAATTTTTAACTTACAACCATTCATTTAACAACTATTCAAAGATACAACATCACTGGGGAAAAAAGTGACAATCAATCCTCACCCTTATGACCATTGCAGCATCCCCATGATCAAAATTTGGGTACTTGGTAACTGGCATGTATTTACGATGATGGCCGTGTCCCAGGATGTTGTAATAGCCATTTGTGATCTTCCCAGCTGGTTTCCAACAAAATCAGTAAGGTAAGCTGGATTTGCTTAATGACCACATGATTCACTTAACAACTGCAGTGATTCACTTAACAACCAGGGCAAAAAAAAATTGTAAAATTGAGCATGAATCACTTAACAGCCATCTTGCTTATCAATAAGGATTATGATCCCAATTGTTGTCATAAGTCAAGGACTATCTGTATGTGTGTGTGTGTATTTAAGTATGTATATATGTATGTATGTATGTATGTATGTATGTATGTATGTATGTATGTATGTATGTAGATATGCATGTATGTTAAGGTTTATGTGACCAAGGAATATCATGAGATGGTGCAAAATAATTTAGATGAAAGAATAGGTAGAGGTACTTAATAGAAGCTCTATTGCAATATAATTATGACACAGGAATTTAAGTTGCAGACAAGGATTAACATGTTTATCTTTTTAAATACACCCTTAGGCAGTTGAATAAATGCAAGTTTGTGATGGAAGTGAGGGCTCGCAGGCAGCAGGATGCCATTAAACAAGTTGTAGCTTTTGGAAGTGGTTTTATTCTGTGTATTAGATAAATCTTTTATCAATGGATGAATATGTCCTATTCTCATTACTGTTTTCTACAGTAATTAATTTACTGTTGTTGCAGCTACAGCAACAAGGCATTTAAATATTGCTTGTATATGTATCATGTTTGGTGAGTGTAATTTTTCAGATTATTTTTCCATTCTCCCCTCTGATGTATTATAATGTTGTCCATGTGTCTTCAATCAATATTAGGTAGTCACATTTTTTCCCCCCAAATGTCTCCATACTTGTGAAATTCCAATGTGATATACGTTACAACTGTGCCAGCAGTGCCCTTTTAATGAAAGTTTCAAGACCAGTTTGTCATAAACCATGGCATTTGCTTGAAGGAAAAAAAAAGGATCAGTGGACAGAGATGCAGCCTTCTGTGGATAATCTTTGTTTTTTCTTTTTCTTTTTTAACATGACCTATGGATACTTCAAGAGATCCAGAAGCGTTAAATGAATTAATAATTTTGCAGTCTGTTTCTAGGACTGTAGATAGCTTTATAGAAGCTATGGGAATTACTGAACACCAGGCTGATACTTGGATAAAGACACTTTATACCATACTGTCCAATCTTAATCTATTCCTATCCAAGAATGTTGATTTTTGTTTCCATCATGCAGAATGGATAGTTGAATACACCTGTCAGCCTCTATCTCACATGCTTGCTATCGGCTGCCATAGTAACAGGGAGGGAGGGGGCTCCTGGTGTTTGAGAGGGGAAGCGTGCTGGTGGAGTTATCTCAAAAAAGGGAGTTTTCACCATCTTCTGTGCATGCTGAAGGCTCGTGTTTGGTTTTGGTCAAGGCCAACTGTCCCTGCATATCAGCTGAATGAGGCCACCATATGACACCCTTGGGGGTTGGAGATTGGGCATTGGGCCAGGGTAACTGGGGGGAGGGATTTGGGTAAACTTTTGATATGTACAAGTTCATGCCTTTTTGCCTCAGATTTTGCTTCACGTTCACTGTTTATTCAGTAAAAGTACCTTTTCTCTAACTGATTGGAGTTGGGGGTTTCCTTTGTTGGATGTTGAATGAGGCATGCCTGACAATACCCATTGAGTCAATGGATTATGCACAGTTCCTCATGGAGTCAATGCCACGACTAAACCAATGCAATTAAGCCATGTCATTCCTCTAGCCCAAAGTTATTTTTGCAAACAATCTCCATTGTAAAGAAGTTCAAAGAAGCAGCACACCAAGATGGACTAGCAGCTCTAACTTTATTGTAAGGTTACATTAACAGACTCTTCCAAATCTAAAAGTACATTTGTCTCCATTGTCTTTACAGCCTAAAAAACTAGGAAGAGTCCTTTTTGAGACATTTGCTCTGTCTACATTCCTTCTGCAGGCCGACCTGCCTCTTATCTGACAGTTCCCCTGGCTGTGGTTTGTCCCTCTATCTCCCAAGGTCACTTTCACATACCATTTTAGCAACACTATTCTGCAATCAGCAAGTGTTTTGCAGAAGTGACTGCTTTTGATTGATCTTGATTAGAGCCAATGGTTGGGTATTGATTGGCTGAGATATCTCCCTTCACATATGGGCCAGAAATAAATGATGAAGTTTAGGCACAATCAGAAAAGAAATATCTTTTGGAAATATTTTAAGTATCTTGCTGACCCAAATCATTTTGAATGACACATTCTCTCAAATCAATTATATCAGAAAGTATTTAGAATCATGCCTTCTATATATAAGCAAATGATTTCATTAGAAGGCATTAAGTTTCAAAATAAATTCTGAACATGCAATACATTTGTTTTGTGACAGACATGAAAGTATTAGTGGCAAACATCATCTTACACTATTTCTTTTCTTTATTAATGTACATGAAAATATTAATCATTTAACTGTCAGGGAACAGATGGGAAGAGTTCCCACATTATGCTTTCTTTCGAAATTTATTTATTTACTAGCTGTACCCGGCCACGCATTGCTGTGGCCCAGTCTGATTAAATAGCCAACCAATCTGTGTGTGCCTATCTACCTACTGTATTTTTCCCTCTCCCCCCCTACCTACCTACCTACCTACTGTATTTCTCCCTCTCTCTCTCTGTATTCCTCTACTTTATCATCAGAAGCTCCTCTTTGCCCCTACAGGTAGGGGTAAGAGTCCTAGAGGAGGAGGGCGGTGGCAGTGGCCTCAGTTCCTTGTGTGGACGTGGACTGGTGTTATCGTTTGTGGGGTCGCCAATGGCGCTGCCACCAACGATAACGCTGCCCCACACCCACACCTCCCCAGCAACCTCTCTCGCCGCCGGCGGTTGCTGAGGAGGCGACTGTTTTGCCGATGACGGAGAAGTGCGGGGGAGGGATGGCAGCGTACCTCACTCCACGTGCAACTGACATGGGAGAAGGGGAGGGGCTGTGAAAGGGAGGGGGCTGAGTGAGCGAGTGAGGGAAACACGCAGAAGGGCTGCACTCCATATTTACATTTCCACGGCACAGATGTACCTGGCACAGATGTGACATCTACACAATCTATATATATATATCATTGGTGCCGTATTTGATAGGAACGTTGTGTGAAAATTTGAAAGCAATCGGTGCAGTACTTTCTGAGATTACCTATTTTGAACAAACGAACAATTACATTTTTTTTTATTTTTTTATTTATTTATTTATTTATTTATCAACAAGTACAAGGAAACAAGTATGAGAGCGCATGAAAAAATGGCACAGATAAATGGATATAAATAAGCAAAACATGTCCGTAAACACATAAAAGAGTATATAAATGGGTTCTCAAGGTTAACCAGGCCTAAAATGTCAAGCCTGGTGGTATAATGAATTTTATTACAAGCAGAGGAGTTGTGTACTTTTTTTTAATAAAATACCTCTGGTCCCTCTCTAATGTTTTAATGTCCAAAATGAAGTGTGGGTTCCAGGCAGGTGAGCAGTATTTAAGTGTAGGTCTGGCAAAGGTTTTGCATGCCCTAGTTAGCAGCAAAGTGTTACCAGAAAGAAAACTATGTAAAATAAGGTTGACAACTCTGAATGCCTTTTTGGCCAGTTTTTGGCAAATTAACTGTATGTGGAAACAATATCAAAGATAGCGACCATGAACACTAGATCAAAGCTATTGAGAATGCTAGCTGGGGGATTCTGGGAATAAAAATCTTAGAATTAAACTTGCTGAGTCTGCGAAACTCTGATCTAGCTTGTCAGAGGTATCCAAAGCTAACCTTGTGGACCACAGAAGAAGACTTATTTCAATTTAAAGGAGATCAATTAAAACATGTTCAAGAAAGGATGTCAAACTCTGCAAGAAGCTTATAGTCAAGAAAGCGAGATTCAGATATTACAAGATTATTCCAGGAAAAAAAAGAATTAGGTTGTAGAATCTTGATCTCAGAAATTGGATATGTATATTATGGATTTCATTTATCAACAGTTATATTAAACGCAAAGACAGCTAATGTCTTTGATCTTAACTGAGTTTTGATTTAATGGAAAATGTGCTAATTGTTGATTTAAGACACCAGGCTAGAAATCAGGAGACCAAGTTCTTACCTTGCTTTAGGCATGGGAAATGCTTGGGTGACTTTGTGTCAATCACAATCTCATGACATCAGACTTGGGTGGCAATTTGTCAAGCCTGAAGCTGACTTGACTGAAGCCATTTTGACCGCTTCAGTGTTGCTATACTGGAGCTGAGGGATAGGGAAGGGAGAATTGAGAGGGAAATCTGTAGCCAAAACAATATATTTTCTCTTGGGAACCAAGGACATTCTCACACTTGACCAGAGGAAGGTGGAGTAATGCTACCCAGCTGCCAGTCCATACTGTGATTGGACCATGTGACTGACTGTTTTGAGAAAGTAGAAAAAGATTACTTTTAATTAGGTGGAAACTGCAGGAGACTTCAGAGTCGGTTTTCATTAGATATGTGCCAATATGATAATCCCAATAAAAGTATTCTTGGAGGATTCTACCTGCCTTGGAATCTTATTAATTGGAACCCTGCAGAGGTGGTATGCTGCCAGTTTGCATCAGTTCAGGCGAACCGGTAGTGGCAGCGGGACAAGGCTCTTCCTACCCACCCTGATGTCATCACGGATCTTCTGCGCATGCACAGAAGGTTCTGTGCATGCCCAAATGTTTGCGTGCTCCCGCTATCGAACCAGTAGTGAAGAGAAGAGAATCCCATTACTGGAACCCTGACATAATTTCTGTCACAACCAATGAGTCAAGCTCTATTTCCCCCTCAACTTCTAGTTGAGCAGGTATGATAAGCTTCTTACTTTCAGATGCAAAGCACATATACCTGTGAGTTACCTCTCTCAAGTTATGGTCTACAATTTTTAAAACTACAATTTCCACAACTGGTATGTATATACCTGTCTGGTCACTACCACTGTCGCTCTTTAAAGAGATATTTCCTTTCTGTGCATGCCCAAATGATGCAGGAGAAAGTGAGTAGGACTTTTCCTCTATTAGTCTTCTTAATCTTCTGTAGATAGAAGGTCAGATGCACACTTGGCTCTCTGTCTAAACTGAACTATAAATTTCCGAAATAGATACAACTGTTTTGGTAAATATTAGGTTTAAGGAGCTAATTATTAATTGAAGATAATGGAAAGAAAAGAAAAGAAAAGAAAAGAAAAGAAAGGAGGGAGGGAGGGAGAGAGAGAGAGAGAGAGAGAGAGAGAGAGAGAGAGAGAGAGAGAGAGAGAGAGAGAGAGAGAGAGAAAGAAAGAAAGAAAGAAAGAAAGAAAGAAAGAAAGAAAGAAAGAAAGAAAGAAAGAAAGAATATTATAACTCCCGTGGGCTTGCACTCACAGCTTTCTTGCCTACATGAATGCACATTCCAGGCAGGTGAAACAAAGCAAGCTGAAGGACACAAAGAGAAAAAAAATGTTCCAATCAATTAGCAGCATAAATAACAATAACAGGAATCTTAATTCATAGCTTGCTCGCCATACCTACAGATATTTAATTCCTTTAGATGGGTTTCTTAACTTGATGGGAGCCAGACTAGAGAAAGAGGCACCCCCTTTTGATGAAAGGCAGAGGCAAAATACTTTTTTAAAAGCTCACCTGAGAGAGCTTTTGCAGCTCTAAATTCAAGAACCATAGAACTGATTTTGAAAACAGCATGCGGAGATTGAGAACAAAAAATGAATGGAGCCTGGGAAAAGGAGGCATTAGGAAGAAACTTAAAGTGTCTTCCGTGGTGGCTGTTTTTGTATAAGAAGGTGAGAAAAACGTTGTCATGCTTTTAACATTTTTTTAAATATAGCCAATATTAATACATATAGAGTTATGTTTTTTTCTGGGGAGCCTATTTCTTGACCTGGCTTCCTTCAAGGACTATCAACCTGACTAGTTGATTAACGGCTGAGTTGTCTGGACTTTTGTGGACTTTGCTGGCTATTTCATGGGTTAACTTATTCTGAGAGCAGAAGCAAAGATCTGCAGAAAATGAGGACACCTCAACAGACTTCGTTCCGTTACCTCCTCTCTGGTACACTTCAGTTCAATGAGAAAAGGGATCCACCTCCACTACTTTGAAATACTGTGTCCCTTTAGCACCACATGCTTAACTGGGTCAGTAATGCATGGCGTGCCCAATAAAAATCAAGTAGCTAAGTCAAGTAACCATTGGGTGGTCCATTTTAGAATTAAACAGACTCAATAATGGATACAACTAACTTCTTCCAGTCAATGACATCCTGACCAATGCTAAGCTTAGGCAATGAAAGTGCCTAAGAAGCACTGGGGCAGGACTTGCCTACTGTTACTTTCCTGGCCAATGGCAAAGAATGCCATGAAATCTAGTGCAAAGGCTCACTGAGCTCCAGCCATTTCCATAAGAAAATGGCTGAGAACTCTGTCCTCCCCAGATTATACTTTTGGCTCAATTAATATGATTCTTAATTGTCAGAATTATTGGGAAGGGGATCTAGAAAGCAAGGAGCAGATCAAAACTATTGTTGTAACAGCAACTTCAAGACCTGTCTGTAAGGGAAAGAGTAGCAGAAACTGGGGGAAGAGTTAAAAGTGGGATCAGCCTAGAATCTCTGCATAACCACAAGCAAGCTAAATCCAACCACTCTGAATTCCATTTACCCTTATCTAACTCCTAGCAGGTGCTAACCCTTAGTTGAGAAGATTCCTCTGCTTAAAGCTGAGCAGCAATATATCAACTTAATCGGATTTTCACGCCTGGGTTGCATCTTTTGCTCCTGACACTTCCCTGCTATTGTTTTATTTTTCATTAATATTGGTCAGGCACCCCCATGCAAGAACCAAGAAAGACATGTGGCGTTACTCCTGAGTAGTTTCCTTTATTGTTCCTCACTTACAGACAGAAATCTTGTCAAATTAAAGGAACTATTTGCGTCACTATAGCTATACTCTGTGAACCCTGACTTGGTAAGATGGCACTTGGAATATTGCATCCACTTTTGGTCGCCATGACGTAAAAAGGTTGTTGAGACTCTAGAAAGAATGCAGAGAAGAACAACAAAGTTGATTAGGGGACTGGAAGCTAAAACATATGAAGAACGGTTGCAGGAATTGGGTATGTCTAGTTTAATAAAAAGGACATGATAACAGTCTTCCAATATCTGAGGGAGGGGGGAAACCTATTCTCCAAACCATCTGGATGCAGAACAAGAAACAATGACTGGAAGCTAATCAAAGAAAGATTCAATCTAGGCTGAAGTGAAATCACTGGAATGGCTTGCTTTCAGAAGCTGTTGGTACTTCAACACTGGAGCTTTATATGAAGAGATTAGACAAACATTTGTCTGAAATGGCATTCCTGCCTGAGCAGGAGGTTGGACTAGAAGACCTCCAAGGTCCCTTCCAACTCTGTTTGTCTTTTAGTCATAACCAAACTCTCCATCCTTTGTTGCCTCTTTGTTTTTTTGGAATCCAATCCCGTCCTCTTGGAAACCCAGACCACATTCTGCCACAATATTATAATCTTTTAAAAAAAAGAAAGAAATTAATTTATATTTCTGACACAGAAATCCTTTCCACTAATTTGCTATTCTGACTGCGCAGTGGTGGAAAAGGTATTTTGCATGTGCTCAAAGATCCTTGAGGTAAGCAAGAGTATAGACTGAACTGCCTATAGTTTAAATTAAGCTCTGATATGGGAAGACATCCAGATGCTTGCCCTATGACGCTCATAGAGAAATGAGTGTTTCAGAGTTCTCGAAAAAGCAAAGCAAGCAACGCAAGTTAATACGAACCAAATAAGAGTTAGCAAACCATATGCTTAATTATAAAGCACCGTTCTTAATGACTCGTCTATTACATTTGCAGAACTGCCCCACCGGATTTAGGTCAGAGTGCTTAGCAATTAAAATAAAGCATGCTGCAATATTTGAAACGGAAATAATGAATTTAGAAAGCACGCTCAAGCACACCAAATACTAAAATGACATTGATTTTGCTGTCTTTTGGAGAGTATTTAATGACTCATGAATATGCAAATTTCCTAAGCCCCAACACCCTGCCAGGTTCTCAAGTAAACAAAATGAATGGCCAGATTTTTCTGCTTTTCCTGAGAAGAGGTGGGGGAAATAGCATACCTAAGGCCATCAGGCAGCTAGAAATCAATTATACCATTAAACCAAGAAAATGGATATCAGATAAATAGCTAAAGGGGTTATTTTATATGTTTATTTTCATTTGGATTGCGATCTATAATCTGTATAAAATGTGTATTAGTTTGAATAGCACTGGAAGATGACTAGGGTAGCTCACAAATCATGAGTGTCACATATCCATCAATTAGATAGTACCTGAAAGCTTAATTTCCAGGAAATATTTTCATATTCCACTAAAAAATTCAGCACGATGTGTTAAATTAGTTTTATTCATACTACTAGATCTGTAGTGGTATGTATGTATAGACTGATATAGACAGGGATGGATGGATGGATGGATGGATGGATGGATGGATGGATGGGCAGGCGGGCGGGCAGGCAGATAGACAGGCAGACAGATAGATAGATAGGGTAAGGTAAGGTAAGGTTAGGTAAGGTAAGGTAAAGAGGTAGATAGAGAGGTAGGTAGAGGTAGGTAGGGAGGTAGGGAGGGGTAGGTAAGCTATGTAGAGGTAGATAGATGTAGGCAAAGAGGTAGAGGATGTAGATAGATAGATAGAGAGAGAGAGAGAGAGAGAGAGGGTAAGGTAAGGTAAGGTAAGGTAGAGAGATAGAGAGGTAGGTAGATGTAGGTAGAAAGGTAGAGGATA
This sequence comes from Rhabdophis nuchalis, assembly GCA_039707465.1. Lineage (NCBI taxonomy): Eukaryota > Metazoa > Chordata > Lepidosauria > Squamata > Natricidae > Rhabdophis > Rhabdophis nuchalis. Next base: position 201,576,453 of record CM077645.1, read on the forward strand.
TACGTAGGTAGGTAGGTAGGTAGGTAGGTAGATCCATGATAGCAAACCTAAGGCCTGCATGCAACAGATGGCACACAGAACCTTTTCTGCAGTCACACAAGCCGTTGTCCCTGCTCTGCTCCACTGCACATGCACTTGCACTTGCACCTCCCACCAGCCAGCTGCTTTTTGGGTATCTGCCATGCATGCGCGGGGGCAGAGCCCATGTGGGAGATGTGTGTGCATGCATAGTGGCATGGCACACTGGGGGGTGCACATGCATGTGGGGTCATGAGGGTTGCACATGCATACACATGGGCGGATTGCACGAAGGAGGTCACATGCGCATGTGCACAGGTAGTGGGGGGTCATGGGCACATTGGATTATGGGCGCACGTGCATGCATGCACTTTTGGCACACAACGACAAAAATCTATCATCTATCAGTGTGATAGATGATAAATAATAGATGATAGATTGATATGATATGATATGATATGGATACATTCCTGCAGATTTAATAGCTGTTCCTAGCATTACATTCTTCTGGACAGAAGCTCAGATGTTGTTCCTGTGATCTGTTGGAACTATCTTCCAGTTTAGGAGTCACAACCCCAATTAACCTTATGATCACTAAGACCACGTTGATCTTTAATTTCTACATCCTATCCAATTCCTCCTTCAGGCTCTGGTACTTCTCCAGTTTTTCAAATTCCTTCTTCCAGATGTAGGTGTCACTTGGCATTTCTACATTTATTATCCACTACTGTCTTCTAGCCCTTGTCAGGTACCACAATGTCTGATTGATTGGCCAGCATCTGCCTATTCATCTGGATCTGGGGGTGTTAACTCACCAATAAGATGCAACCCATCTCTCATCTAATCACTTTTAGTAAATAATGCTAATATCAAATAAAGCAAAGCCATCCTCCAGTTAAAAATCACAGCAATGGTAGTACATATCTAACCTTTTGTGGGGGGAAAAACTAATTTTGATTAGCATTTAGCTGAGAAACTATCAGGAAGCCCTATGGCTCTAGATTATTTATTTATTATTTCAATTTGTGTGGCCAGCTAGTCACCCGGGCCACCAAAAGAAAAGAAATCAGTAACAATACCAGCTTAGCCCGCTTAGATTCCAAACCTCAGCACTCAGTTCATTAAAAGAACCTGGTCTCACGAAACAATTTTCCCCCAATGGGGAAAGAACCAAATCCTCAAATTTTTTTTGTAAAGGCTCTTATGGTTAGGACCATCTATATTTGGGGGGGACTGTTCTATGGGCAGTGGTGCAATTCAGCTGGTTCTATCCGGTTCAACGCTCACATTTGCGAACCGATAGCAAAGGTAAGTTGATTTCACCCCTGTCTATGGGACAGATATAGCAATAGAAAAGGCCCACCTTGTTTGTCTCCATAAGATGACACTGCTTAATTGATGGGACCCGGAGCTGTCAACTGTGCAACATCTTGTTTCGATGAGGAGAAATTACTGGTGACAGATGGCCCTCCAAATACTCAGAAGCTGCCTAATGCAGGAATTTATAGGGAAATACCAGTACCTTAAATTTCACCAGAAAGCCTACAGCTAATCAGTGCAGCTTGTATAATGGTGGTGTTTATGCACCCATAATCACGCATGCCTTTGAATTAAATTTTAGCAAAGTTACCCTCCAACCTACCATGTTTCCCTGGAAATAACACAGGGTCATATTTTCTTTTGACACTCGAAATAAGTGTTTGGCTGTATTTTCTGGGAGGTCTTATTATGTTTGAGGTGCAGGAGGTGGTTAGTGTGGTCACCTCATGGCTGTTGCTGCATTGCAATATTTTCAGGGAGGGCTTACTTTCAGGGGAGGGCTTATTTTAGTGCATGCATTCAAAAGCCCGATTGGGCTTGTTATCTGGGGAGGTCTTATTTTCAAGGAAACAAGGTAATTCTTATTTATTCAACCAGATTCAATTCTTGCTGTCATGTATGACTCTCGTGGTTAAAATACAGGTTTCCTGGAGATAACATTTTTGAAAACTAGAGGCAGGAAAGATACAACCATAGAACTTTCATAAGAACATCCATCCCATGAACAGTATAGAAGAGGGATGTCAAACATAAGGCCCATGGGCCAGATTTGGCCCACAGGGAGCTTAAATCTGGCACATGGTGCCCCCTAAAAACAGCGAAGGACTGGCCCATGGTGCCTCTGGTAGCAAAAATTGAGCTCGGGAGGGCTGTATGCAGCCATCCCAGCCAAAAAAAGAAATTGGGAGCCCATTTTCGCTGGCAGAGCACTTGGGCCACCTCAGGTGACGCCAACATGAGTGACATCAAACTGGCCATTCCAACCCTGGTCATGCCCCCCCAGCGACCCTGTCAAACACAAGATGCAGCCCTCAATTAAATTGAGTTTGACACCCCTGGCATAGAACATGAAAGGAATTGTGAAACTGTTGAGGTATTTTAGACCACATCTAATTCTGAAAATATTACAGTTACTAGTTTCTTCTGTTAGCTTGCACCAAGTATAAGCTCCTGCAAGTTCTTTCTCTCTTACATTAATTTTAGCCAAAACCTAATGGGAAGGGTGGGAGGGAGGGAGGAAAAGTAGGCATTCTTCTTTATGCATTCTTTTCTTTCATCCAGGCTTACTTTCACTACAGTGTTAATCTCAAATTCTTACAAGATTCAAAGGGGCATTTTATCTTTTATCTTTGACAAATTCCTAATTAACTGACATTCATGTTTACATGCTGTTATTAATCTACTTGGTGGCTCACAAAGATATAGATTAGAGCCATTTGCTGAAACTGTGCTACACAAAGATAAAGCCGTAAGGAGGAGATGGTGGAGGAAAAATGAGGGGGTGGGAGAAAGTCCCCCCCAAAAAGCAAGCTTAAAAGAAATTCCTAATATACAATTAAAATGAGCATCACATCAATACTAAAAAACAGAAGGAACTGCAATCAATGCTTAAACCAAAATGGATAGCAAAAGATACTGCAAGCAAAATTTAGAGATATGAGGTGCATTAGAAGATAGGGTTGCTTCAGGACATTGAGTGTAAATACTATCTGGGGTGAGAAACTTTAAAATCTCCATGTGGACTGTTAAATCCTGTGAGATTCAGATTCCATGCAGCTGTTAGAGACTTATCTGCTTCATCAATGGGAATTTAAAAATTGGCAGGGCTCTTAAGAATGAGCCTGGAGCAGTGGTTTCCTTTGATCAAGGGAAGAGACAGACAGAATCTGAAGTTAGTGCTGCACATGTAAAACACTGTGTATTTAATTCCCTGTTTCTAATGCAATGCAGGAGAATTTTAATTGGAGTAACTGGAACTTCCTCTAAAAGTGCAAAACGTCATTGTTTCATAATTAAGTTTTATTAAGCTGAATGGTTACCAAAATGACGTGTTAAAATATCCATGCCTGGGAGAGACATGGGAACAAGGTCATCCAATGAATAGGCATAGCAACTGAAAGGAGCTTAAACAGATCTGAGAATGTGCAGAGAATTGAAACAGAAACTTTGCTGCTCTGAGAAGTAGACAAGCAGTCTGTCTGGGCTTGTCTGCTGAAATGAAGGTAACTGCTTGTGTTTGCCTGTAACTCTCCTGCCTTGTGTTTACTTGGAAGAACCACCTGTTGGTATTGTACATTTATTCGTCTATTCTTATGTATATAAAGAAGTTAATGAATCCAGCTGAATCAGTTATCTGTGTGTGCTTTCTGGATTTGAATTTATGCAACAAACTCTGAGAAATAATCGTGTCAGGGTTCCAAGTAACAGCCCATAGGAAATCGAAACTCCAAGGCAGGAGTTCACTCAAAGTTTAGATTTATTAGGCATGCCATATTGGCACAGCGGGTGAAAACCTGAATCTGAAGTCTCTTGGGCACAGTGGGTGAAAACCTGAATCTGAAGTTCCCCCGGGTTTTCCCCACCCAGTTCAAAATCTAAGGTTCTTCCCCACATTACACACAACCATCACATGCCCCAATCAGGTCTCTCTTCCCATCCAGGACCCTTCAGGTGCTGGTGAGAGTGTTCCCCCTCCTTTTCCCACAGCTCCTGTGACCCTCTCTGTGGCAACCCTGAAGATCCTCAAAAATGGCTCCAAGGTTGACAAATCAATTCTCAACTACCCATTAGGTAGAAAATCAATTCCATGGAGAAATCAATTTCATGGGAAGACTAGAACTGTACTTTGGCTATAAGAACACAATCTCGAAAGTTTGTGCTTTACTTCCCTTCCTTCTTAGTGAATGAAGGAGGAACTTACCCAAATTAATTCTAAATTCTATCTTGCTTCCTAGAAGTTAAAGAAAGTTTCAGCCTTTTTTCCTTATGTTGTCTTCTTGCATATTTTTGCCAAGATTTTTACTCTTTACATGTGCATGTAAAAGGGGATGTGATTGTAATTGTACCCTCTTGACTTTTTAATTATTCTTTAAACTATATTTTTAATCCTCCACACTGGAAATGGATTTTGGAAAGCTAGCCAAAAAAAAACTACACATAAAAACTAATTAGAGGCAAAAGAAAGTATCAAATATTAAAAAATAACAATATAATCAACAATATTATGGCCACACTAGAACTAATGGCATACTGAACTATTATTCATTTTACTAGTTTGGTAAAAAATAAATAAAAAGAAAGATCCAGTGTCAAATGAATATCTGAGGGAAAATGTTCCACAGAGTGAGGCTTCTACAGGAAAAAAAAAACCTGCCTCCCACTCCATGCTTCATGTACAATGTAAGGAGAAGGGGATATATGACCAACTTGTGGGTCATCTCCAAAGATAATGTCATGTAGTTCATAACATGAATTATGTACTATCTTCAAAGTAACCTGGTCCTGCCACACACAACTCCATAAAAGCCCGCCTGTGACAATCCAATTACATTTGCTAGAGTCCATGAGGCACAAATTACATCTTCACTGGTGGGGAGTACTTTCAAAATTTACATTATTGCATTGTCAAGATGTTTATTGACAAATGACGACTACAACTTGACAGGATTTCATCTGAGATTTTTCACCCAATTCAGACCCTCATTCTTAAGTGACAAATGACTTTGTGTAGAGGTTAAAGAGGATGAGTGAGAGAAACAAAGCCTGTGACATTTCATATTAGAATATTCACAGATTTGAGATCTTCTCCCCAAAACCATCAACTGGACTTGCCTTTTCAGGAAGGAATGTAGTGTCCCAAATCCCAACCCTTACAGGTGGTCCACAGAATACCCTAGTTAATGGAATGGAGTGAAAATTAGAAGTCTAATAGGACGAAGGAGACTCACTTTCGACTTCCAAGTCCAAATAAAGGTGAATTACTCACACTTTCCTTATTTCATTTCCTTATTTACTCTTAACAGTCAATCATGCCTCAAAATATAAATCTCACAATAATTTCTAACTAATTAATATTGAAACTATAGTAATGACTCACACTGAGCACTATGGTCACCAAAGCAAAACAACAACAAGGAAAAATTAGTCCAGAGGACATATTCTCTTGGAAACCAAAGTCCACACTAAGTAATATAAATGAATGATGCTATATCACAATATAGACAGGGATGGGGTGGATTTTTTGGTGTGTGTGGTGTGTGTGTGTGTGTGTGTGTGTGTGTGTGTCAAATTTTCCTTTAGTTTTATTTTATACTTTCTAAATCATTCATTTTAAATTACATTATGTTTACTCAGAGCTATCAATAGGTATACCTATATGAGTAAACCCAATGCAATTTAAAATGAATTATTGGTCATTCATTCTGCGAGATCGCATCCTGCCCCATACATCCCTTCGACCGATTCGCTCGCACAGAGAGGGACTTCTCCGGGTGCCGTCCACTAGGCAATGCCAGCGGGCGACTCCCAGGGGAAGGGCCTTCTCTGTTGCAGGCCCTATCCTATGGAATGACCTACCCCCTGACCTCAGAACAACTCCGGACTTCCGCTCCTTCCGCCAAAAGCTCAAAACATATTTCTTCCAACAGGCCGGCCTGGCCTAATCTATCTTTCACACCTCCAGTCTGTATATTTAAATTTTTAATTGGGTTTTTAGGGAGTTTAGTGTTTTAGGTTTTTTAGGTTTTAGCGCAAGGTTATTGTAATTTAATTTAATTTTAGATATTTATATTGTTGTATGTTTTTATGTTTTATATTCCTTGTGCACCGCCCCGAGTCCCTTCGGGGAGAGGGAGTGGTATACAAATAAACATTTGATTGATTGATTGATTGATTGATTGATTGGTCCTTCTAATGTACCACACAGGATATGAAGCTGCTGGATCACCAGGAGTGTGGAATTTATGTACAAGAACTACATTATTCAATCAACACAAGCCAAGTGGTGTGACTATAATGATTAATGCATCTAGTGTAAAACCATGTGATCTTTCATCACAACTTATTTCATTCCCAGAGTATTTTATTTGATTGCTACTTTAGTTCTCATGAGCAAAAAAAATGATAGATTTTATGTCACATTGTTCCACCATATGGTTATGATTAATGGGTAGAGATCACTGACCATTCTAATCTTGCCACATGGTTGATGGAAAAGATGGATGTATAGTGTTGAAAGTTATTCATATGTCAAATCTATTTTCATAGTTAAAAGGCAGGGAGACACCAAGATAAGAAGTCATCATATGAGCCATCGTGGTGCAGTGATTATAATGCAGTATTGCAGGCTAATTTTGCCAACTACCAGCAGTTTGATTCTGAATGACTCAAGATTGACTCAGCATTCCATTCTTCCAAGATCAGTAAAATGAGGGTCCAAATTGTTGCTGGCTCTATAAACTGCTTAGAGATAGTTGTAAAGCACTGTAAAGAAGTATGTAAATTTAAGTGCTACTGCTAATCTAATCTACATCAACAAAGCTATGGGAATGTCCTTTTTTTTTCCGTATTATGCATTCACATCGCTTAATGTGAATATAAAGATATAAACCCCGACGTTTTTTGAGTTTGAGGAAAAAGCCATATCCTCATGTCTTTTTACAATTGAAAATATTGATCAGACACTGAAAGACACAGAGAGAAAAACTTGTATCGGATAATATATAAAAGCTTTTATAATCAACAGAATTTTTGAGAGCCGATGTTCTGATTGCATTTCAAATTAAAACCATATAGAGACGATAAACTCAAAAGCTTCAAAGATGTTGATCATTCTACTTTCAAAGGTAGAATTATATTTTCTAAGAATATCACTCAGCAATCAAGGGTCTTTATGAATACAGTTTTAAATACAGATTTAATCTCTCTTTATAAAGCAGATTTGAAGATCCTTTAAGTACCACTCTATCTTTGTCTGCTTGCTTTATAAAGTGTGTATATAATATTCTATAAAGATATCTCCAATGTTTAAAAATAATAATAACAGTTATGAGATTAGAAAAAAGAAAATAGAAAGATAGCGATAGAAAAAAATTAGCTAAGTTAAATACCCTGATAGCAATAGCATGTAGACTAATCACATTGCATCAACTCATTTCATCACATTGCACAACTGCAGACCTCAGATTAAATTAGCAATGTGGTACCATTCATACTATAATGTAAATAAATAGCTTGTCCAGAAATATTGGTTCTGGTGTTACTCTTACATGGACTAGGACCAGAGGTGGTATTCAGCAGGGTTGAACCCTATCTCAAGGTTATCAAACTCATGGCCTGCACGCCAGCTGTGTCATGCATTGGCCACACCCATGCCTGGTTTAGCGAAGGGGGAAAGTCCTGATATATCACATGATGCTGCTGTGATGATGTGAGTTTGACACCCCTGCTCTATCTGCACTCTTACTCATACTGATCCCTCTCTCCCCACAAGGAAAGTTAATAGTGACTGTCAGCCATTTTTTCTTTTACAAGATTGTATACAGATTGTCCTTTACTTATAATTGGTTGCTTAGCAACTGTACAAAGCTATGATTGATCTCCCTTGAGGTATGTACAATTTTCTTTAGAAGTTAGGACGGCCAAAGCACTCCCTGCAATCACATAATGGCATGTTAAACAGTCAGAAACCACTCTAAATTTAGGACCATCTCCAGAATCCCAGATTCATGTGACTACAGTTTATGACAGTTTTGCCAAAACTCTACATTTACTTACTGTTTTTGACAAAATCGGTCAATAGTGAACCATTGGTTCACTTAACAACCACGGTGTTTGCTTAACAACCACCACCAGACCATAAAATTGGGTTGATCATGTGGGTGTCCCATTTTATGACTGTCCATAATGGGCAGGTTTTGTTACATTTGTAAATTAAGGAAGACATGTATGCTTTGGAAGAGTAATTTATTTTCTGTTGTGTGTGGGTTTTATGAGTCCTTACTGTATGACTCAGCATTATGTTTTATGTTATTTGGGTGATAATAAGTATGATGCAAACAGTTAATGAAACAACCAACCAACCAAAAATCCAAAGCATGCCAATGTATCAGCCACTCATTAAAGACTTGGCGTAAAAAGGTTGCCCTCTAAAGAACAACATTGTCATCTCAAGGCGCATCTGAATTCCTTAGATCCACAATAAAAACAGAAGTACCCTCTTTGTTGCCAATAAATAATATCTGAAACAAGCAGGTTAATATGGGTTAATAGAATAGAACACATATTCAGATGCTATCCAAATTTTGCTCTCTCAAGGTTAAAAACACTACAGTGTTAAATTCATTTTTTTTTTTTAATATGTAGGCTGAAAATGGTCACAGCAAAGGACCAGCTCTACTAAAACAAGCAATTATTTTTGAGGCAATGGAAAACACAAGAATCCCTAGACTGGATAATATGAAAGAAAAGACACACTTTTTTGTTTTCGACCAAAGGAAGTCAGGCAAACGGGCAAGTTATAGGGTTTCCTACCTAAGCAGGGGATTGAACTAGAAGACCTCCTAGGTCCCTTCCAAAACTGTTATTCTATTCTGTTATGTTCTGTTCTACTCTACTCTACTCTACTCTACTCTACTCTACTCTACTCTACTCTACTCTACTCTACTCTATTCTATAAGCAAATAGGAAGACTTCATACAACTTTATACATCTTTTTGTGGTGCAATTAGGGTACAATGAGTACAATATAAAACTATAGTTTAATAATGTCTTAAATAGCTTTGATTCAATGGCACTTAGACAAATTTCAAAGCTAAATGCAATGTTGGTTGAATTATAGGACTTGAGATTTGTTTGCAGGTATCAACTTTCCCATTTTATTTGATAGAGCTAAAATGACAGCTTCTGTCCATAAAGAGACATGGGGCAATATTTAGAATTGAAATCTAAGTCCTGTGGTTGAATGTAGAATCCTATTTTATAGAAATAATATGTACCTCCAACTGAATGTTTCTCTACATTCTGTGGAGAATTCTAATGGCAGAATTACTTTGATAAAGTTCCATATAAGTAAGGATAAAGGTTTCCCTGTCCTATCATGTCCGACTCCAGGGCATGATACTCATCTCTGTTTCTTGGCCAAGGGAGCTACCATTGGCTGAAGACATTTTCTATGGTCATGTGACCAGCATGACTATATGCCAATGGTGCTGCTACTTTTCCACTAAAGTGGTACCTATTTATATACTTGCATCTACAACTGAGGGAGACCTGGAAGCTCACCCCATTGGGTGGCACTCAGGTCTCAAACCCAGGCAATCAGTGTCTTTAACCATTGAGCCATTGCACCTACTAAACTTTTCACTACGCCTCCAAGAATATAAACTCTTACTTATTTTTGATGGATGCCAGACTGGAAAGAAGTCTTAGTGTCATTTTACATGGTCAGTTCAACTCTTCTTTAATATTATAATCTAATATTATCATTCACTATAGAGTGAAATATCTTCCTTTTAATATTCATATTGAAAATAGTGTACAGAATGAATTCACTTTTTGTTTTGTTGTCAGGAAACAAAGCCTTTGAAACAGAAGTCCCACTTTTGTTACTCAGTTTTGTTATGTAAAGTTATTTGTTGAAAAATTATTCTGTGAATCTAACTCCTCCTCCTCCTCCTCCTCCTCCTCCTCCTCCTCCTCCTCCTCCTCCTCCTCCTCCTCTTCTTCTTCTTCTTCTTCTTCTTCTTCTTCTTCTTCTTCTTCTTCTTCTTCTTCTTCTTCTTCTTCTTCTTCTTCTTCTTCTTCTTCTTCTTCTTCTTCTTCTTCTTCTTCTTCTTCTTTACCCTGATTACCAATCTGTTATTTGAACATATATTAAATCAATATTAACATTTTATTATTCCTCTATAAGAGAAAGTAAGGACCAGGATATTTAGTATAATCTAAACATTAGGAGATATGTACCACATCTTCTAATGTTTTCTTTAGCTTATGATGCTCATTATACTATAAAACATCCCACCATAATCCCCACCCGACCCCCCCACCACACACACATAAATGCAGACTATGATATAGTGTAGGTACACATTAGAAATGTTTAACCATATTCCTATGTAAAACATGTTACCACTATATTGATGATAATGGCTACTGACCTCTTTTTAAAATGCACGTGGTTTTCTATGTATACATCTATCTTCCTTTGCTATTCTTTAGAGCCTTTTATAGAGTGACATTACATTCTTGCAATATTTAATGGGAATGATTTATGAGGGCACTTTTAATGGATGTTCTTAGCCCTACTTGAAACCAAATATAGATTCAGGTTAAAAAGAGAATTGCAAATACCTATCACAGTTGGAATATATCTCTTGTCAAGGTGGGCATCGTAACACCAAAAGCTTTCTTCCTGTATATAATATGAAACAGTCATTTCCCGGTGCTTCTTTGTCACAAATAATTACAGCTGTCGCCATAAAATATCGCCAGACAAGGTTGGTTCCTGCAATTGTTTAGTCAAATTGAGTTCAGGTTTTTCAATTTTGTCATGAGGTCAACGAACAGGACTTGTTCAATGATTGGAAGAAGGAAAAAGGGAAGAGAGTGAGAGAGAGAAAATGCGAAGGTTATAAAAACATAATCCGCTGGAGACTTTAAATGGGTTTTTATTTCACTTATTTACAGAAGGCAGTTTAATAGGGATGGGAAACCATAAACATATATTCACAGCATTAAAAATTAAGCTTTTAAACATGATACTTAATGTATACCAAACTACAATTTGTTTTTGGAACCCAATCCTTTTCTCACTATTCAATGTATATTGCCTTTTGGGATTTTGAAGAAGACAATTCACTACCTCATAACTCTCCTCCTGATGCTCCTAATTTCTTTTGTTTATTACTTTTCTTACTGTTTGGGTGATTTGCATCTTATTGCTCGCTCTATAAACGAAAACCATATTAGATACGAGGATAGATATGTATGGGGCTGGCTATACACCTTCATTAAAAAATAAAATCCTTCTGGATGAAGCAATATAATTCTGTTATAATATCCAGCTCATGTAATTTGGACCCCCATACATATGAGCCAGAAAGTCTATTCTACTGTAAATATCCAGCTACTAATAATAAAACTCTGCTTCTTGTGAACTGACATTGGCATCTTCCTTGAATGGGCCCAGTCTTTTTTTAAGTTCATCTGAATTCAGGCTACCAACCCCTATCAGCAAACGCCATAGCTTTATGCCATCTTTGATACAGCAAAGAAAAACAAATCTCTATACATTTTGTATAATGTGACATTCAAGCTTTTATTAAATGCCACAGAAATGTGAAGACATTAGCCAATGGAATCAAAGTACTTGAAAAGTTATATTCATGACTTGAAAAAAAATCAGATTGAGGTTAAGGGTTTTGAAAACAAAATTGATTACTAATTGAAGGTGAGTTCACCTTCAAGCAGCTCTGGCTAAGATGAATCTCTTGGGAATCTGCTGGTGTGACTCTCCAATTAAGTTAAAGAAGATGCGGAAACTATTGATGAGCTCAAAATGAGGTAGTTTACTTTCCATTTTGCTGCCTGACAAAATACTGAATGTCTTCACCTCCCACCAGGAAATCCAAAAGCAGCTCTAATTTTGGTTACACAGCCTCAGATAATTTCTCCGTAGGATTGACTTATTAGCATTTTCAGAGCTTTTTATTATGGCATGATAACTTCATTAACATTGTAGTTGCTTCCCCAGTTCAACAGAATTGACAATTCCTGAAGTGCATGTGTGTGATGACGCAAGTGATTATACTGTACTCTAATGAATTTTGACTATGCTATTACTCTTAAATAATTGATTTGTATAATGCTAGGAAATCTAGGTCCCTGGGCAACTCCATGCTGCATCAGAAATACTGCTAATAAACTGAGAATGTGTCAGAGCTATTGGGTTACAGAAGCCAAGATTGTTTTATAGTTCACTAAAGAAACAGGGCCAACAAGTGCCAGGTTTAATTAGATAGAAATTTTACATATATGTTTACATTTGGCATTCTATTTTGAAATTACAGTAGATCAGCTAGAAATAGCATGGCCAAATAGAAGACTTCTGCATATTTCAGCAGATGCTTCTGCAAAGGAAATGCACCATTTCATCCCCAGCTTGATCCAGATGTTAAGAAGAAATATCAGGAAATATATCAGAGGTTATGATTACATAGCCAACTTTTTTCTTGGACACTGCCAGGCATTCATAAGCTGAAGCAAAGGATCACAAGCAGATCAGAAGCTTGTCAATACTTTCTGCATCCTATTTAACTTAATTGGACTGGTTGTACCAGTAGATTCCCAGCAGATTCATTTTAGTCTGCTACATTTGAAGTTGAACCTACTTTCAATCAGTAATTAATTTTGTTTCCAAAAGTTTTGAAAAGAAGGCCAATTATCAGCATCCAGTTACATGGCTGATTCTGAATCATTCCCTCTGCTTTATTAGCATGTTTGGTTGAACTTATGCAGCATTTAAAAAAAAAAAAAATTATTTCAAGTTAATGGTTTAAACTGTTTAAACCTAAGATGCCAGCCTTTATTTTCTCAGTTTGGTACCCTCTTGCTTCTGAAACTTCCTTCAAGCATCATTTGAGGGTGGGGGGTATAATCCCATGTTGTCTTTGGAAAACATTTTTTCTAAAGCCTTCAATCGTACAAAAGTCCATCTTTCCTAAAAATGCTTCAAGTTTGTGTATTCAAGTGTTACGATAACTTTCACGCCGTTATCAGGCGGGCGGGCCCACGAATAAGGGAGGGAAGAAACGACACCAGATCTTCTCTGAAATGGGATGGGACTGCGCAACGGACAAAGGTCCGCAGGCCTTTTATTAACTTTATCAGAAGGCAGGGTTAAGCATACAGCGTCATGTAAACATATACATAAATCATGACCATAAAAGGAAATCCACACAGTAAAATAGGCGTTCCGTGCTGTTTGTTGATACTTAGCACGTTGCACGTAGTTAGCACGTTGCAAGAAGGTGGGAACTTTTTCTCCAAGGTGTTAGGTGTCATGACTAGTGATTTTTCATGCTAGCTTCCATGTTTGTGTCCAACCGGCCAAAACCAGTCTGCACTAACAGGAATGCTGAGCACGTGATGCAACGTCATAACGCAACATACAAGAAAAGAACAAGTTGCTTGTTTAATTTCTTAAGCATTTCACTAAGTGTAAATAAATATACAAGAAATTTCCTGGCCAGCTCTCTGTGGAAAGTGCAATGTTAAAAGAAACGAACTAGACTGTAATCTCTATATGGGTAGAGTCTTTAAAACTGCCCTGAAATAATAGCTAATTGAATATTTGGGGAAGTTTCCCCCCCCCTCTGTAAATACATAAAGATATGCATCTCTTTGTTCTTAAATAACACATTCAACTTTGATATCTTTTTCCCATGAACATTTTCCTGAGGTGTGTTTGAACTATGATATGCATCCTTGCACTGTGAGTTATTATATATTCATAGATCTTCAGAGCAGATTATCAATTGATGGGTAATCTAAGACCCTGAAGGCTATGATGAAAGCTACCGAATGATCTTATCGAAAGGATGATAACAACACGCAGATACAGAGGGGAAAGTTCACGGGACTTTGAAGATCATAACAAACCAAGAAAAAGTGGAAAATGTTGTGACAGCATGTTTTCTTTTGCGTTAGGTGTGCTTGTGGGCATGGTTAGGTATTCTGTGTGGCTCTTGAAAGCTTGGAAACCACTTTAGAATATTAAGTCTTTTTTCAAAGTTTAGTGTTCTATCACGGGAGATAGAAACCGAAGACTGATATTAGCAAAGATTTGTGTATATTCATATTTAAAAGAAAAAAAAGGAAAAAAAAACCCAGCCCAACTTCAGTCTAAACTTTTTAAAAAATTAAATAATCTGCAAGGATGACGGTTGATGTTTGGAATTTTAGTAGTTCCTGATTGCCATCACCAATTCCCACTGTTTTACCGCAGCTACATTCCATGGCCTGATAAAGCAGGGGTTAAGGTAATGTCATTATAGATTGAAGCAAAAGTGAGTGTTTCTCACCAGATTAAGAATGGAATTAAGGTAGCTGTAATGATTTAAGTTGGGTTCTGTGATGGGGAGCTGAAAAGGCAATGAGAAATGGACAAGTGGTGGAGATGAGAAATGGACAAGCCTTCCATTTTTCTGAAGTGTTTAAAAACCCGGGTTATTTATACAGGACTGGGCTTCAAAAATTTTAGCAAGAGATTCTCTGCCAGGTTGCTGGATGGGCATGGCCATGGTAGGCATGGCCTAGTTTGCCTCCTGCACAACATGGGGGATTTTTGCCCTCCCTGGGGTCCAGACACCCTCTGAAGGCCAGAAATGGACTCATTTCCAGCCTTCCCAAACTTCCAGTAGGCCCATTTTTCACCCTCCCTGAGGCTCCGCATGCACCCTGCATTTACCTGCATCCAAAATGGGCTGCATGGTGACTCCTGGGAGAGGTGGGCTGGGGTGGGTGGGGCCAGCTAGGAGTGGGATTTGGGTGTTGTTGTTTTTTAATTGCACAGAATCGTAGCTAGAAGTTCTCACAAACTCCTGCAAACCCCCAACAGCCCACCCTTGTATTTATAGCATTGTCAGAATCTTAGCTTAAGGAAATATGATTTCATAAATGGTCTTCTGCTGCTCCTCTTCAATACCTCTCTCAGAGTAGATATACACTTTCTATTTGTCCCATTGCCAGTGCAAGCCATATACCACTTCTTGAGTGGTTAACATCTTCCTCCCCTTACTCCCAACCCATACCAAATGTATCCCATTGCTGTTTTATGT
Source organism: Rhabdophis nuchalis (assembly GCA_039707465.1). Lineage (NCBI taxonomy): Eukaryota > Metazoa > Chordata > Lepidosauria > Squamata > Natricidae > Rhabdophis > Rhabdophis nuchalis. The sequence goes on from CM077645.1 coordinate 201,591,626, forward strand.
TCTAACATCATTTAACTCTAAGTAGATGTTCAACAGTGTCTCTTTCTCAGTGAGCACCAGCACCAATTGCAATTGGAGTTCAGTAACTAGACTCTGCACATCTGCTATCTATAGCTATCAGATTCTTGTGTTTTCCACTGGTTGATCATGTGATGATCTAGAAAATCAACTGAACTGTTCTTAATCTTTCTTTTTCCACCACCAGGAGAAGACTGTTTAGTTTCTGTTCAGACTGGATGAGGCATGTTCTCTTGTTTTCCTAATGCAAAATTTAGCTTTCCTCCCTTGTCCACATTGAAGCATGCATCTATTGGAATGAAGCTACCAGGTTCTCTAAACTGAATCATGGATTCTTTGTTGAAAAGCTCTCAAAAAGCTACAATGGTAGATAGGAATAAAGAAAAGGAAAGGAGAGTTGAGATTAAGAGAAAGGTTATACATTATTTGTTATATATTGAATATATATTGAATGTATTGAATAGAGGGATAGAATCAAGATCACGTGAAGTGATAATATCACTTTATAATGCCTTGGTAAGGCCACACTTGGAATACTACATTCAGTTTTGGTCGCCATAATGTAGAAAAGATGTGGAGACTCTAGAAAGAGTGCAGAGAAGAGCAACAAAGATGATTAGGGGACTGGAGACTAAAACATATGAAGAACAGTTGCAGGAACTGGGTAAGTTTAATTTAATAAAAAGAAGGACTAGGGGAGACATGATAGCAGTCTTCCAATATCTCAGGGGTTGCCACAAAGAAGAGGGAGTCAAACTATTCTCCAAGGCACCTGAGGGTAGAACAAGAAGCAATGGATGGAAACTAATCAAGGAGAGAAGCAACTTGGAACTGAGGAGAAATTCCCTGACAGTTAGAACAATTAATCAGTGGAACAGCTTGCCTCCAGAAGTTGTGAATGCCCCAACATCTTTAAGAGGATGTTGGATAGCCATTTGTCTGAAACGGTATAGGGTTTCCTGCCTAGGCAGGGGGTTGGACTAGAAGACCTCCAAGGTCCTTTCCAACTCTGCTATTGTATTGTATTGCATAATAAATAGCATTTAGACTTGTATACTGCTTCACAGTGCTTTACAGCCCTCTCTAAGTGATTTACAGAGTCAGCTATTGCCCCCAACGATCTGGGTCCTCATTTTACCTACCATGGAAGGATGGAAGGATGAGTTAACCTTGAGCCTGGAGAAAGTCGAACTGCCAAATTGCCATCAGCCAGTAGTCAGCAAAAGTAGCCTGCAGTACTGCATTCTAACTTCTGCACCACCGGGGCTCTTTAGAAAGATTTAAATAGTTTGAAAAAGTTGTGTATAATAAAGAAAATATTTTACAAAAACTATTTTTGCAACAGATCAGATCACATTGTCTTACCTAAAATGACTATATTATTCCTGTGCCACACCACTAGATGTAGTGGAATCCATGTGTTTCTTTTTTTTGCGTTCATTATAAATATCTAAGGATGTAAAGCAGGGGGTGTCAAACTCAATTTGATTGAGGGCCACATCAGTGTTGTGTTTGATCTCTGGAAGCAGGGTTGGGGTAGGAAACTATACATCGCTCATGTCAGAGTGCCTGTGGTGGCCAGAGAGCTCTGCCAGTGAAAATGGGCTGTTTCCAAGGTGGCCCTGCGGGTCAGATCTAAGCACCCCGTGGGCCAGATCCGGCCCCTGGACCTTGAGTTTGACACCCTTGATGTAAATGAATGGAAGACTCTTCTCTTTCCAGAATATATAAACAGTGGTCTCTTTTCCATAGTTGATAGTCCATGTCCCTCTTCATGGTATTATGTTTCATTTGCCAAGTTCAGAATTTCATTTCCTGTCTTATGTAGAGAACATAATAAGGCACAAAGTAAACTATTCTCTACTTATCAGCATTATTTAGGATTTTATTAGAGGAAACATTAGATTAGCAGGAAGAAAAAAAATGTCATCATGACAATTTTTCATGTCATCATGACAATTTTTTTTCTTATGTTCTCTGCAGTTAGAAATTAGATGAAATCTCCATGCTTAACAAAATTGGGTTCGCTTACTATAATAAATCATAAAGTAATTGGTTTGGTTTCTGCGTGGTTAATTCACCTATTGTGGTTGTATGTCATGCTTTATAAGTTCTACAGTGTCAATCATGGCTTTATTGATCAATCTGATTTTAAAAGTCCTAGGCAGCAAGATATATGAAATCATATAGTGTGTCCAGATATAAGCATATGGTTTATATCAAATTCTAAATTCATTTTTGCATTTTGTGTAAATAATATACAACAGACTAAATTAAGCTTTTGTAACAGTCTGGAGCCATAACATAATGTTAAAACATTATTTTTCTTAAAGTTCTATTTTCTATTTCAATACTTTTGTCATGCTGGCAAGGCAGATTTCAAACCAATTAATTTCTCATTACATGAAATGTAGAATTTGCTGTTTTTAGAAATATCATGTATTATCTACTGCCAAGAATGAGGTTGACAGTAGCAAAATATACTTTTTATCACCAATGACACATACATTTCATTCATTTGCTGAATATGGACAATGTCTTTCATTTAGGAGTTCACACATCGAATTTTTCTTCATCTCATTCCTATGAGTTAGCCTAGAGTAGGGGTGCCAGTCTTGTGACCCACGAGCCAGATTTGTCAGGCGTGTCTGGCTACGCCTACCCGTTTTAGCAAAGGGGAAAATAGTTGCAATACATCATGTGACAACATATCATCGCAAGCTTGACCCTGGCCTAGAGTGAGACATTGTGATTGGCCCAAAGAAGTCAACCCTGACCTCCAAGTGCTTCAACAGCCCTCTACAAGGATGCAAATGCCCAGCTGTCTGCCAAGAATATAAATCTTTCCATTCCCCACTATCCTGCCAAGGCATCAGAGGGTAAAATAAGAAGCAATGGGTGGAAACTAATCAAGGAGAGAAGCAACTTAGAACTGAGAAAAAATTTCCTGACAGAACAATTAATCATTGGAACAGCTTGCCTATAGAAGTTGTGAATGCCCCAACACTGCAAGTCTTCAAGAAGATGTTGGATAGCCATTTGTCTGAAATGGTATAGGGTTTCCTGCCTAGGCAGGGAGTTGGACTAGAAGGCTTCCAAGGTCCCTTCCAACTCTGCCATTATATTGTATTGTATTGTATTGTATTGTATTGTATTGTATTGTATTGTATTGTATTGTATTGTGTATATATATAGTTGTGTTAAGCCCTGCTAATGTGAAACTAGCCTTTAGATGACCCTAACTGTTAACTCCAACCATTTTGGATGGAAACTTTGAACATTCATATTTGGGCAGGTTTTTCAAGCATTAAGCTTGAAAATGTTAAGATCCAGAGTATAAATTAAAAGCATTTGCCTGCTGTTCCTCAGTTCCAGTTTGAGTCAAAAAATGCTGTTCTATCTATGTTGGCCTGCTTCTTGTTTACTAAAGCCCACAACCCAATTTTATTATCAAAAAAAGAGAACCCCAGAAAGTGCTTGTCACCTCCGCAAACCCTGCAATTTTTAAAGTGGACTTCAGGAAGATCAAGGAGCATTATAGGAGATTTGTGATTTCATACATAATTGGTCTGAAAATTGAAATTCTGCCACGCTGATGTTGTTGTTATTGTTTTCATTATAATATTCTAGCAAGTATGATGTCTATGGTTAACGATTCCTGTTAGTGTTTGAGTGTGTATGCTCCACTTTCCTGATTGGAAAGCAAAAGAAGCAGTTAAGCTTTAAACAATCAAAAACAACAGAGTTTAGACAGAAACAGCCAGTGCAGACTGCAAAATTACACACTGCCTGGTTTCAATCAATAATGTGCCTAGGTTTCTAAATGTTTTCAATTTTTTGCCTTACGCAGCCTACTGTCACCCAACTTATTCATAGTGATTTCTATTGAATAAATCTTGTTGGGAAATAAAAGAGGTGAGCAGAATTGTCATATGTGGCACCTGTTTCCTGTGCTGTGCCATTTCATGCTGGGAATTCAGAATTTGAATGCCTCAAATATCCAAAACAGGCGTGAGATTGAAAGCATTGGCTTAGCACTTTCTCATCAACACACTTGTTGTGCTGTAGGAAATCTTGTTATATGGCAACATGCAAACATTCAATCTCCTACACGCAGTTTGAAATATTACAGCCCATCAAGAGTAACAACTAGTGGAGTTTCTTTTGCTCCTCTTGCTTCACCTGTCAGTCTTTCCTCGCTCATCATTTGCAAATCACTTTTTTTTCCCCAAAATGCAGCTGGCACTAGGAGGGAGTTATATAAATCAAAGCCTTGAATTTCATTCAGTAATAATGGGAAAATAGGTCAGATTTATAAGCACAGTTGTGTGAGGTGCTCTAGGAGTAATAATATTAAATTAGCTATTTGATACATTCATTCGTTATATATCCATAATGCATTGTGATCATGACAAAAAGGAAAACCATCATCAACCACATGAGAGAGATGTCTAATGAAACGGAGTCACTTTGCCCTTTCCTCTGCTAGGAAGGAAACTAATGGTCTTGATTAACAGAGCTTCTAGAGTACCGAGAACCAGTTTTAATTAATTAGCAAGCTAATTAATATTAATCTGGGGGCAGGAAAATCGTTTTTGTGAACTTACCATTGCTTCACTTTCAAGCAAATTGTTTTATTGGCCTGAATGACTATCTTGGATAGAGCTTAAGCTAACCTTTGAATGATCTTACTTTCTATAGATGATGATGCATACAAAGGAGAAGAATGGCTTTTATGTTACTCCTAATTGTTATAAATTCAGGCTATGGACTATTCAGAGCATCTGTGTTAAGGTAGCCCCTGCTTGCTTCACTAAAATGCTTTAAATAGTAAAAGAATAATAGAAAAATAACAGGACTTTCTTCATCAAAGCACTCCCACTTCCTTCCCCAGCCATCCAATAACTGTAGGTATCAGAAAGTTAAGTGTTCTGACAACCCTTCATGGACTTTTTACTGATACCTAGGCTGAAAACTTCATGTTTAATAGATTTATAGATTTATTTATAGATAAGGGATGGAGCATTGGATGAAGAGATATCTGTTCATCCTTATAGGGAGTGAAGAGTTATTAAACTTGTTTATATTTTTTGTGTTGCAGATTGCAGGTCACTTCTTTATAATTTATGTTGCATCCTGAAGAGACACGGGAAGCCCCGGCAGCCGCCAGCCGCGTCCTGATTGGACGGGAGTAGACGGGACGCGGTTGGCTGTGGCCGAGGGCGTCGGTCGCGCTGATTGGCCGGCTACCCTCCAGCCGCGGTTGGCTGTGGCTGGAGGGTGTGGTCGCACTGATTGGCCGGCTACCCTCCAGCCGCGGTTGGCTGTGGCTGGAGGGCGTGGTCGCACCGATTGGCCGGCTGCCCTCCAGCAGCTCCATAAAAGGAGCTGCAAGGCAGAAGGCGCTACCTTTGAAAATTGGTCACTTGCTATGTCTTTCTCCTTGCAATAAAGAGCTGCTGAGTCATACCGGTCTGGACTCTCTTTTCTCTGCCGAGAATTTAACACTGGCGACGAAGGACTGGGGCCGGTACTGACTACTCAGAGCGAGGTCACTCACTGATCGAAGAATCTTCGTCAGACCGCTCGTCCTCGCTACTTCTTCAGCGAGCCTACAAGACTGCAGCCAAGCCGATGGCCACCCTGCCGCCGTTCGCTCCCTACGACGCTTCGCAGGAATCATGGGAAGCCTTCCTGGCCAGATTTGAATGTTTCCTCCTCGCGGGAGATCATGGCGAACTCACCCAGGAACGTCGGCTGGGACTCTTCCTGGGCTGTGGAGGCTGCACAGTCTTCGCCGTTGCGCGGAATATCGCCGCGCCTGCACCGGTCCACACCCTGGATTGGGGCACGCTGCAGGCCCGCCTGAAGGCCCACTTCGCCCCCGCACCCTCGCGAATCTCTCGACGGTTCGCGTTCCGACAATGCCGCCAGCAGCCCACACAGTCAGCAGCAGATTACCTGCAAGTCCTGAGAGCCGCGGCCATCTTGTGTGAGTTCGCCGCCATGAGCCTCGACGAGTCACTGGTCGAGCAATTCGTCTGCGGACTTAAAGACACGAAGCTCAGGCGCCGACTGATGGCCCGCTCAGACATCACCCTGGAGCAGGCCGTGGAGGAAGCTAGGGGCGCCGAGCTGGCCGAGGCCACGTCCCCTGACCTAGGCCCCGGCCAACAGACAACGCCATCGACCGCCCCACGGGCCTGCCTGGTAGATGACCACGACCTCGTCGACCCGACGGACGACTTCGAGGCCTACGACCAGGTAGCGCGCATCCAAGCCTCAGGCCGAAGCCGCGCCAGAGCTCAGCCACCCCGCCGGCCACCCACAACTTGCATCGGGTGCGGCGGTGGTCACCCAAGGAACGACTGCCCTTTCCGGGCCACCATTTGCCGCCGTTGCGACCGCAAGGGCCACATCGCACGCGTCTGCAGAGCCAACCTCCCGACCCTGGCCCCCCCGCCGACGTATCCTGCAACCGCCATGCCGTTCCGGAATTTCAGCCAACGCCACCCATTCCGCAGACCACAGCCAGAGGCAGACTGTTTCGCCATGACGGAGTGCCAGGACTCGATTCCGCTTCCAACGGATGACCGTAGGCGTATTTCCACGTCCCTTCTTTTAAACGGCAGGCCCATTACTATGGAGGTTGATTCGGGCTCGTCTCGATCCCTCGTTTCCTGGCCACAGCTAACCAGCCTTTGCCCCACTATTAAGCCTGCCAATTTGGCACAGCCCGGGACTCTGTTAAAAGACTACCAGGGAAACCCCATTGATGTGTTGGGCCAACTCCGCGCCCACGTCCGCTATGGTCGCTTCGCCGGGGTTCTCCCAATCCTGGTCGTCAAGCGCCCCCTAGCCGCCCTCATAGGGTTAGACTGGTTCACCACCCTGGGTCTTTCAGTCCAGCGGGTACACCGGGTGCCCACTGCCTCACCAGTGGACGAAGTCCTGGCAGACTTCCCCGATGTGTTCGATGGCACTCTGGGCACTTACAAGGGCTCCCCAGTTTCCCTCAACTTAGACCCCCAGGTCGCCCCAATCCGGCTTAAGGCCCGTAGACTGCCCTTCGCCCTGAAGCCAAAGGTGGACGCGGAGCTCGACCGATTAGTAGCGCAGGGCGTCCTGGAGCCGGTCGACCAGGCTAAATGGGAAACCCCCATCGTGGTTCCCATTAAGCCCGACGGTTCCATACGCATATACGCCGACTATAAGTCGACAATAAACCGCGGGCTCCAGGCAAACCCCTACCCGGTTCCGGTAGTGCAGCACCTACTACACTCCTTAGGGCAGGGTCGCATCTTCGCAAAGCTAGATATGGCACAGGCCTACCAGCAACTTCCGGTAGACGACGACGCAGCTGAAGCACAGACCATCGTCACCCACCGGGGTGCTTTTCGCTGCCGCCGCCTCCAATTTGGCGTATCCGTGGCCCCGGGGATCTTCCAGAGCCTCATGGAGCGGCTGCTCCATGAGCTTCCGGGGGTCGTACCGTATTTCGACGACGTCCTGATAGCTGCCAACAGCGTATCAGACCTCGCCAAAGTACTACGGAAGGTCCTCACCATTTTCAGGGGCGCGGGTTTCAAATTAAAGCTCAGCAAATGCAAATTCGCTGAGCCTAAGGTCGAATTCCTGGGATTCATGGTAGACGCCCAGGGCATTCACCCCACCCCCTCCAAGGTCGAGGCAATCCACGCTGCCCCCACCCCCACTTCCAAACAGGAGCTACAAGCATTCCTCGGCCTGCTCAATTTTTACGCGCCATTCATTCCACACAAGGCGTCACTAGCCGAGCCGCTCCATCGATTACTCGATCGATCCGCGGCCTGGCGCTGGGGCAACCGCGAGGCTCAGGCATTCGCGGCAATTAAAGATATGCTGACATCAAAGGCCGTGTTGGTACAGTACTCTGACCGTTTGCCTTTAGCGTTGGCATCAGACGCCTCCCCCTTTGGAGTGGGGGCCGTCCTGAGCCACGTCCGCCCCGACGGCTCGGAGGCCCCCATTGCCTTTTATTCCCGAACGCTGTCTCCTACGGAGCGCAACTACAGCCAGATTGACAAGGAGGCCTTGGCTGTAGTGTCCGGGATTAAGAAATTCCACGAGTATGGCCGCCACTTCTCTGTCTTCACCGACCACAAGCCGCTCCTGGGGCTCTTGGCCGGCGACCGGCCCACCCCCCCGATCCTCTCCCCCAGAATGACCAGGTGGACAGAGTTCCTGACAGCGTACGACTACACGCTGTTCTATCGCCCGGGGAAACAGCTAGGACACGCAGACGCCCTCAGCCGTTGCCCCCTGTCCCGGACAGATCCGGCGCCGGTGCCGGCCCTATCCGTCCTGTCCGTGGCCGAGTCAGACTTACCCCTCACCTCGTCCGACGTCGCAGCGCAGACCAAGGCCGACCCTGTCCTGTCGCAGGTCTCCACGTGGGTCCTGCGAGGGTGGCCCCCGGGCTCGCTGCCGGACGTATACCGGCCCTTCAGGGCCCGCCAGCTGGAACTGTCGCTCCACAGCGGGTGCTTGCTCTGGGGAGACCGGGTCATCGTACCCCCACCCCTCCGCCACCAGGTACTCGACTCCCTCCATGCCAACCACCCAGGCATAGCCCGCATGAAAGCATTGGCCAGGAGCTATGTCTGGTGGCCGAGTATGAATGACGAAGTGGCCGCCTGGGTTGGCGCTTGCCAGGCATGCCAGGCCTCCCGCCCCGCCCCCCCCACCGCTCCCCATCGGGATTGGGACGCCCCCAGGTCACCATGGCCCAGGGTTCACATCGATTTTGCCGGACCTTTCCATGGCCAGACTTTCATGGTAGTGGTAGACGCTTACTCTCGCTGGACCGAGGTCATTCTGATGACCTCGACCACGGCCGAGAGCACCGTGCGGGCGCTCCGGCGCCTTTTCGCGACGCACGGGTTGCCGGACTGCCTAGTCTCCGACAACGGGCCCCAATTTCACGCCACCGGGTTCCAGGAATTCTTAGCCTCACAGGGGATCCGACACGCACCAACGGCGCCCTACCACCCGGCCGCAAACGGCCGGGCGGAAAGAGCCGTCCGCTCAGCAAAAGAAGCTCTCGGGAGGATGAATAGGGGGGACTGGCAGTCTAGAGTAGATGCTTATCTCATGGGACAGCACTCCACACCTTGTCAGGCGACAGGCAAAAGCCCCGCAGAGCTGCTGATGGGCCGCCGCCTGCGGACCAAACTGGACAGGCTGCACCCACAATACAATGAGATGCAGCCGTGCAACCTGGGGACCCCATCGCCCCGCCGTTTCTCCATCGGCGACGCCGTTTTTGCCAGAAACTTCGCTGGGGATCCACGGTGGGTCCCCGCTGTCGTCCGCGAACTAAGGGGCCCCTGTTCCTACAGGGTCAAACGACCGGATAGATCCGAGTGGCGGCGACACGTGGATCAACTGAGACGCCGCATCCCGTCTCCAACCCCGCTGCCACCATCACGACCGTCAGACTCGCCGACCATCGAGGCCTCAACCCAGCGGGACAACTGGCCCAGCCCCGTATCTTCTGCGCCCGCCGACACCTTTACCGACTATCCTCTCCAGGGACAATCCCCGGGACTGCTCTCGCCAGAACCAACGTTCCGGGAACCACCTGCCGTACAGCACACCCCCGGGACACCACGTCCGGGTCTGGCCGACCCGGGAACATCACCCAACGGACTTGAACAAGACGCCTCATCACAGGACACGCCCCCGGATGACGCACCACCAGCGGCACCGGGCGACGGCGCAGACCATGACAACCCAGCATGCCCTCTCCCAGCGGCCCCGGCGCAGGCATTGAGACGCTCGGGGCGGAACAGACGTAGTCCCACATACCTCAGCGAATACGTATGTTAGGACCACGGACGGACTCCCTGGGGGGGAAGGAGTGTTGCATCCTGAAGAGACACAGGAAGCCCCGGCAGCCGCCAGCCGCGTCCTGATTGGACGGGAGTAGACGGGACGCGGTTGGCTCTGGCCGAGGGCGTCGGTCGCGCTGATTGGCCGGCTACCCTCCAGCCGCGGTTGGCTGTGGCTGGAGGGTGTGGTCGCACTGATTGGCCGGCTACCCTCCAGCCGCGGTTGGCTGTGGCTGGAGGGCGTGGTCGCACCGATTGGCCGGCTGCCCTCCAGCAGCTCCATAAAAGGAGCTGCAAGGCAGAAGGCGCTACCTTTGAAAATTGGTCACTTGCTATGTCTTTCTCCTTGCAATAAAGAGCTGCTGAGTCATACCGGTCTGGACTCTCTTTTCTCTGCCGAGAATTTAACAATTTACACTTATAATTCTTTCTTTCCATTCTTTCCTCTTTTTTTAAGTTAAGTTGCATTGATTTTTACGAGAGGCACAATGGCTCAGTGATTTAATGATGCTGGATATGGTCTTTGCTCTGTCGGTTCGAGTCATAGCATTGCATGTCAGAGTATGCTCCTTTCACTCCCCTCAGCTTCTGTCCACCTAACAGTACAAAAGCATGTTCTATGCAAGTAGGAAGGGCCAGAAGAATCTTCTGGGCACATGACACATTTACCCAAATATCCACATTTTCAAAGGACCAATTCACTATTATTTATTCTGTGGGAGCTGCTGATGCTCCTATCACTTAGGGCCCCAAACTTTACAGTCACAATCAGGAAGATGTATAACGTTGCTATTTTCAAGTTTGCCTCATAAATGTTACCAATGCCTACAATAGTTCTGCTTCTGTCATTATGAGTAATACATTAATCACACCAAATTAATAATCAAAATAATAATATATAACTTGCTACCATTTAGAAGTTTTGGACGCTCAGTTCCCATGCTCCTTTGATACTGGCTCATGCTTTCCAAAATCTAAGACCCTTGGAGGCCATCAAACTGATGCTCTTGGTTGAATATTGCAGCCTGGTTTAAATTTAATATAGGATTGCATTAATTAGGCAGAATAAACAGTTCCTTTAGTTTGAGTACTGTGATGCTAAGGGCTTCAACCTTCCAGTGCTAAACCAATCAAGCATAGGTCAGAAATATAAAGCAGTGGTGAAATTCATGGGGAATTTTCAGTGGTGAAATTCAAGGGAATTTTAGCATAGGCTGGGTTGTAATTTTAATGTTCTTAAATTTTAGTACAGGGTAATTTAATTCGTTTTTAACTTTGGATATATTGTATGTTTTTAGATGGTTTTTTAATTTTCCTGTACACCGCCCCGAGTCCCTTTGGGGAGACGGGGGCGGTTTATAAATCTAATAAATTATTATTATTATTATTATTATTATTATTATTATTATTATTATTATTAGTAGTAGTAGTAGTAGTAGTAGTAGTAGTAGTAGTAGTAGTACCCACTCTGTGGGTGTGGCTTGGTGGCTGTGGCAAGGGAAGGATACTGCAAAATCTCCATTCCCACCCCACACCAGGGGGAAGGATATTGCAAAATCTCCATTCCCACCCTACTCTGGGGCCAGCCAGAGGTGGTATTTGCCAGATCTCCTAACTACTCACTAATTTCCACTACCAGTTCTCCAGAATCTGTCAGAACATGCTGATATGAAGACATTTCAATATATGTAAGAGTTAATCTGAACATTTTGAAGCATGGTGAAGAGTAAGGAGAGCTTTGAAACCTTTATCTGTCCATCCTTTTCCATATCACCTCTCCAAAACTTTTCAACAGGGAGAAGGGAGAATAAAGACTAAGTCAGAATTCAAATATGCATGTAGAAAGTATTCTCCTCAAAAATTAGCACACAAGAAGAAATTAATCTGTTAGAAAGATGAAAGTTAGGAACTTCACATGTTGTCTTTTCTTTGCAGAGCAACTTAATTTAAGTAACTGTGATATCTCTAATGCCCCATATTTCCAGTTTGTAATTAGCGTTTTTCGAGACGATGACAGTTTCTGCTGGAACATATCATTATAATGTAAATATGAATCTATCTTTCCCTATTCGTGGTAAACTTTATCCAATTAAGCATGTCCTTTTGGAGGGATAATGGCTAATGAACACCAGTGACATTATGTCTTCAGTGCTTAGTTTTTTCTAATTAATTTTCTTAGCAAAACTCTACCTGATATTAAAGTTCCTGGTAAGAGTGTAGCTGTGCCAATGACTTGATAGGTCACTCTTTCCTTGTAGACTTGCTTTGTATTACTTCAACATAATGTCTATAGTCCCATCTTTAAACGTTAACTATAGGTATTAAGAAAAAGATTTACTCACAGTAAATATACAAAGAGGCGTTCTCCCAGTTATTAATACTGTATCGATCAATGTGCAATTACTTATTATTTTTTACTGTGCTACCCACTCATTTAGGTGTACAAAAAGCAGGATTATCAATATCAACCAGAACTGCATAGATGAATTTGTCACTGTCTTGTGAAGATCTCTGTAATTGAGCAGATGGATGCAGTTGGGTGACAGCTTCTATTATGCTATTCCCAAGTTAACAAGGAATTAGAATTGAAAACATTTGGAAACCCACAGTTTGAGCATAAATAAAGAGTTCTAACTAAAATAAACACTAGGTATTATGTTAAATAGCAGATACTACTCCAAATGTCCATGATTATATGTGTGTGTGTGTGTGTGTGTGTGTGTGTGTTACATTTTTGAGCTGATCAATAAATAAGTCAGGGAGACTAGTATAGATCTATTTCGAGCTTTTTAGCTCTCATCAGTTAGTCGTACCCTTACTGGGATTCGAACCGGGGCTGTATTAACATACTAGGCTTTCTGTCTAGATGGTCTCTGGTGATGAGCCGAAAGGCAGAAAAGAAAACAGTATGTCTCCTTCCTTAATTGGGGCCTAACAGGGTGTTGTGGAACAAGTATATATGTATGTATGTATGTATGTATGTATGTATGTATGTATGTATGTATGTATGTATGCATGCATGCATGTATGTTAGTTTTATGAGCTGATCAATAAATAAATCAGATATATATATATATGTGTGTGTGTGTGTGTGTGTTAGTTTTATGAGCTGATCAATAAATATATCAGAGAGATCAGGATAGATCGATTTCGAGCTTATTAGCTCTCATCAGCTGGCCATACCCTTTACTGGGACTCGAACCGGGACTGTATTGCATATCAGGCAGGAGCCTAGCAATTCAGCCAAGCCGGCTCTCCCTTATTGCATCAGCTGAGACAGGGGTATTTAGTATAGGTAGTTGTTCTCACAACATCCTGTTAGGGCCCCATTAAGGGAGGAGACATACTGCTTCCTTTTCTGCCTTTTGGCTGATTTATTTATTGATCAGCTCATAAAACTAACACACATATCTAAAAAATTTACACAACGGAACTCTTGGCTTTCTGTCTAGATGGTCTCTGGTGATGAGCCGAAAGGCAGAAAAGGATACAGTATGTCTCCTCCTTAATGGGGCCTTAACAGGATGTTGTGAAAACAATTACATATATATATACTTGTTCCGCAATCAGTCTCCCTGATTTATTTATTGATCAGCTCATAAAACTAACATATGTGTGTGTGTGTGTGTGTGTGTGTGTTAGGTTTTGAGCTGATCAATAAATAAACTAGAGAGACTAGTATAGATCTATTTTGAGTTTTTTAGCTCCCATCAGCTAGCCATACCCTTACTGGGATTCAAACCGGGGCTATATTACATGCTAGGCAAGAGCCTTAGCCATTCGGCCACCAGGTTCTCTTCCTGCTCAGCTGAGACAGGACGATACCTATATATTTGTTCCATAACACCCTGTTAGGCCTCAATTAAGGGAGGAAACCAATCCCAGTAAGGGTATGGCTAGCTGATGAGAGCTAAAAAGCTCGAAATAGATCTATCCTAGTCTCCCTGGTTTATTTATTGATCAGCTCAAAAACCTACACAAATATTAAAAAATTACACAACGGAACTCATGGCTTTCTGTCTAGATTGTCACTCTGGAGTATAAGGTGCACCTTAGTTTTTGGGGATGAAAATAAGAAAAAAAAATTCTGCCTCTGTCTACCAGCATCCATGGCATTAATTTATCTGTCAGTGTATGAGAGACTTGAGGGCTGTTTGGAAACAAACATTATGTCAGGCCTGCAGCCATATTCCTTTTAGAGCTTTGGCCTGCCACACTTTCTATTATTCCACTAAGCCGTGTCTATTGTGGGAAAATGGGAGGGGGGATGGTACAGAATTAAATGTTATGTAGCCAAAATAAAATATCTTTCTAGAAAGCCAAGGTCATCCTTTGTCTCTACACCTCGGCACCCGACCGGAACTGGATGGGTGGAACTGCCAGCCCTGCAGTGGAAGATTGGACCATGTGATGGACTTGTGGGTGTGGGGCAAGATCTTGAACTTTCAACTGGGTGGGGAAAACCGTGAAGCTTTCAGATTTGGGTTTTCCCAGATGTGCCAACATGGCTCTTTTAATAAATTGGAATAAATTGAGTAATACTTTGCCTTGGACTCTGATTTAATTTTGGATGCTATTTGGAACCCCGACACAGTATTTTTTGTGTGAACAGCAAGGAAGGAGACAGCAAGGAGCCTGGGTATGGCTTGTGCTGTACTAAAGTTGCATGCTGTGCTGATAGCTGAAACTAAAACTTAAAATGAAACTTCTCTCATCTGCTGAACTATCACGTTGGAAAACCTGCTTTTGGTATTGTATATTTACTTAATGTATTATATTCTATATAAAGAGAAGTTATTGAATCCTGTTGAGTCAGTTCCTTGTGTGTGCTTTCTGAATGTGATTGCTGCTGCAAACTCTGACACGTCCTTGCAGCAAATAGTGAACAGCCAGGTCAGCATCGGCACATTATTGCAGCCTGATTCAGCATCAGCAGCTGATTGGCGGGTGGATCGGCCTCCTGGAATATCCTCCAATCAGCTGTTCCAGGCTGCAGGGATTGCCACAGACCATCGCCTCCTCTGTGCTTCGTGTTTTTGGCTACATTTGTTGTATAAGATGCACCAAATTTTCACCCTCTTTTTTTGGGGAGGGGGAGTGCATCTTATACTCTGAGAAATATGGTAATTCAGCATTATATACTCAATCTAGGAAGGCATGTTGTCTCCCTGGAACAAAAATCAAAGATGTGGCTGAGTAGAATAATCAAGTTCAAAGATTACTATCCCTTTCTTCTCTTTCACTTGGGGACAAATACCTGACAACCCTATCAAGAGACTAAAAGCAGCTCTGCAAGAAAGTTAAGGAATAAGGAGCACATAACACTAAAGATCTGTATGTATTCTTCTGAATTTTCTTAGAAGATATTATTGAAAGATGAAGTTCGGTTCTTCATGATCTTGTAGATCACTCTGTTTCCAAACCGTCCATCCGTGTGTGTGTGTGTGTGTGTGTGTGTGTGTGTGTGTGTGTTTAAAAGAGAGGAAGCAAACTTAGTTCAGGCTTCTCCCTTTAGTAATTCATTGACATTTTCGACTAAGGAAGATTAATGAATCCTTTTTACCAGCCAAATTTGCAAAGAAACCACTGGCACAAAAAGCATTCAGTTTTGTTTGTGATTCGCTTTTGCTAAGCACAACCAGTTCTCCCATTCATAGAGAAGACTGCTGCAGGCTACAAAATTAGTTTTCCGTCCTGGTCTAGTTACAACATCCTAAATTGAAACTGTTATTAAAAATGTTCATCAAACATCCTTATGTCTCTTTAGCAAGATATACTGCTTCATTTATTTTAGATAGTAAATGTCACATACCTGCACAGAAATCCCGTTTAGTTCAATGTGGTCTACTATACTGTACTGAATTTGTCCAATAATTTTTCACAGATCTCTTAATTAATGTTAATTATCCTTGAAATGTTTACAAGGCGATGCAAGCCAACTTGTTAAAATTGAAAAAAAAAATTCCCAAAAGTAAAATATAGTCATAGCACTAATGCTATTGATGAATATGGTGAAGGTAGCAAAATGATTTTGGTTTTTTCCCAGTCTTCATTTTATGTCAAACCAATTGTTTATTTATTTTCCATTCTACTATTCCATACAATATTACTACTGGTTACTCAACACATGAGTACTGGGTACTTTTTAACATATTCTACTCCAGTATTTAATTTCTACTACTTTTAACTTTCATAGAAGAAGACACTTCAAGTTAAACATTTAGCAAATGGGTCTAGCAAAAGAGAGGGGGGAAAAAGCTAAGATGGAAATCAAGCAGGGATTGTGGGACATCTAGTTTTTCAGTTTGCTTTGACCAAATCCCTCAAATCATAATTCTGGAAGTACCTGGAAGAGATCCAGTACAATTCATTATCTCCTCAGCCTCAACCACGAGAGAGATAGAAAGGTTTGTATGTGATCTCCCCCAATCTATCTTTCTTGAAGACAGCTTTTGAAGGAACGTATGCCCACAGGGTGAGGTCAGGAGGAAATACTGGGTCATGTTTCCTTAATATGCTTGAGTGTCAAGGATTCTCATTAGAAATTGGTTGTGCCCCCCCCCCCTTTAACCAGTAAGCCTGACATATCTAAGCTCACAATGTTCATTGTTTTTCCTTGCTTGTTTTCAGAAAGGGACATCAATTGCTGTGAAATTCTAGTCTAGTCCCTCCCTACAAAAGATGCCATCACCATTGTTATATCAACATAAATGGAGATGCTCCCTCTGCATTAGAAATCAAAACAGATTCTAGGGTTTAGTCTGAAAACAATGGTTAAAAATAGCCTTGATTTGATCCAACTATTGTTAGTTAATAAAAAGCACTTAGCACATAGTAAGATGTGGAGGTAGTAACAGTAATAGTTGCCTTGTAAAGAAACCAGTGGCACAAAAGGATATCCAGTTTTGCTCTTTTTGCTAAGCAGAATCGGGTTCTCTCATTCACAGAGAGAACCTGATTCTGATTCAAGGCTGCTGCAGGTTAAAGAAATCAGTTTTCAACAAAGTTAGTTAGAGTTAAAGATTTCCCTGTCCAGTCGTGTTGACTCTAGGGTGTTTTGCTCATCTCCATTTCTTGGACAAGACAGCCAGCGCTGTCTGAAGATATTTTCCAAGGTTATGTGACCAGCTTGTGCCAAAGATGAATGGAACAATGTCAGTACAACATTCTAACTTAATTTTTTTTTGTAAATATGAAGCTATAGTTTCCATAAAGTCAAATATCTTAAATTATTGATATAACAGTTAAATTCTGAGTTCATATTTCTATTTCTATTCATGGAAAGATATTGGGATTGCCCCCCTCCCCCAATCTGATCCACTATCTCTGGAGACAGGAATAAGCAATATGAAAGGGGGTGGGGAAATAACAGCAAGGTAAAGCAGGAACTGAAAGATAAATGTTGTTCTCTCCTCATATTTTCTTTTTACTTCTAAATGGGGAATTTGGATGATTGCCTCATGCATGTTTATACCCTAAGATAGTGTAACTCAGAATATGATAACATCACAATTAAATTACCTTAGCCATTTCACACTTACTTCTCTCAATGGCATTTGACGATGTAAATGTCTTTTTTGCATCTTCTTTGAAGTTAAACATTTCACTGTTTTCTTTTAATTGGGTAGCAGTTTAACATTTCTTATCCTACTTCTTTGATATGGGGAGGGAGGAAACAATGAGAAGTATACAGGTCAAATAATGTGTCTCTATTAGAGGATGGTATAATATGGGCCAACATTTCTATATGTGGAAGGTCATGGGCATGTCTAGATTACATTTTCTCTCTTCAGTTTTCATTTTCATCCACTTCTTGTTCTTGCTACTGTTTCATTGACTTGATAGTAGCCTTGAATCACAATGTTCACTTCAGATATTGGTGTATCCTGCTCAATGTATTATAAGGTCTTGCTTTATGCAGTAAATTTTCTGTAAGAGATATAACAATTTCTCCTCCTTCTGTTCATCTGGCATGTCATAAAGGGACAGAGAATTTTCTTGACTCAGTTCAACATATTGTTCTCCTGTGATGCTGAAAAGATATGACCCGATTAAAAAAAAAAAAACAGGATATCACTGTGGATTTGTCAGGTACATATCAGAAGGCACAACTGGTAAAGTTGTGTCTCCTGAAATGTAATACTTTATTGATTGAAACAGAACAAAAATGACCATCATGAACAAGAAGGAAAAAGAATAGTGGATTTATTATTATTTAATGTATGGCACTCAAGACCAGGGAGGTTATGCACACAACAGAAGTCCTGGCAGCTTACAGTCACTATTCCATTTGTTGCACTGGTGCACCACAATAGGATGAATTAATTTCACACTGGCTGTCTTGCAGCATTCTCAGAGCTAGTCATTGTCTGGGACTTTCCTCTACCATTCCTCTGTTGATCACATCCAGGCAGATCCAACACTGGTTCCAGCTTCCTTTGCAGAAGGAGCCATCTTTTTCCCAGCACCAAAATGGCGGAACCTATCTATCTACTCACAAATAATGCTTTCGAACTGCTAGGTGGGCAGAAGCTAGGGATAAGAGACAGGAGGTGACTCCATCCCACCAAGCTGGACTCAAACCACCAGAGTGCTGGCAATTGCTCAACACATCCAGCATCATTAAACCTCTGTGCCACTATGTCCCCAGTGTAGTAGAATTTGATGTCTACGTGAGTACATTTTTTATTAACCTTTAGAAAATATTGTTTTATATACCTTAGACATGGTAATTGCTTCTTATTGCTATCTTCTAAATAATAATTCAGTCCTTCCCCCAGTTGTAAAATTATATTAGGAAATATTCACACTTGGAATATAGTATTCACACTTGGAATACTGCATACAGTTTTGGTCGCCACGATGTAGAAAAGATGTGGAGACTCTGGAAAGAGTGCAGAGAAGAGCAACCAAGATGATTAGAGAACTGGAGACTAAAACATATGAAGAACGGCTGCAGGAGCTGGGTATGTCTAGTTTGATGAAGAGAAGGACCAGGGGAGACATGATAGCAGTGTTCCGATATCTCAGAGGGTGCCACAAAGAAGAGGGAGTCAAACTATTCTCCAAGGCACCTGGGGGCAGGACAAGAAGCAATGGGTGGAAACTAATCAAGGAAAGAAGCAACTTAGAACTAAGGGGAAATTTCCTGACAGTAAGAACAATTAACCTCTGGAACAGCTTGCCTCCAGAAGTTGTGAATGCCCCAACCCTGGAAGTCTTTAAAAAGATGTTAGATAGCCATTTGTCTGAAATGGTATAAGGTTCCTGCCCATGCAGGGGGTTGGACTAGAAGACCTACAAGGTCCCTTCCAACTGTGCTATTGTATTGTATTGTAAATGATTTGCACTGAATAAAACCCTTGATACTTGACAAAGTTGAATGATTTTGACTGTTTCATTGTGAGCGGATTGCACAATCCTTTACCATTAGTAATGGCAGGACTATACAATAGAATGGTAAATTTCCCAGGGCAATTATTTTTAAAACCATAGAAGTTATTAGGAAAACAATGGGGTTACAGGAAGACAATATAAACAAGTTTTATTTTTTATGTTTTATTGTAGTTTTTTATTATCACCTGTTCACCACACTGAGCCCCGCAAGGGAGATAGAGCGGTATATAAATGTAATTAAATAAATAAATAAATTAAATAAAGAGTATGGAGAGAAGAGAAATAAAAGTTGTCCTTGGCTCTGCAAATTGTACATGCAGTGCAAAATCTCCAAATAATGTACTGTAATAGAAATCAGCCTTTTTTTCTGTTTCTATAAGCTTATAAACCAAACTTCCTATGACATCAGTTTTGCATATTAATAATATATCAGGAAACAAAGAACCAGAGCTTTCTTAAAGGTCAATAAAGTGTTAAGCCATTCTCCCGTTTAAAATTATTTAAATGGTACTGTAAGGATTCCATTGTTTCCATTCTATCTTTAATCAGCATTCTTGGAAGAAATGCACATTTCTGGTCTCATTGGTGGCTACTCTTCCTCCCACCCCCCACCCCCTTTGCAGAAACATTCTTTTAAAAAATATACTGAAAAATTCACTGATTTGTTTAATCTCAGCATCTATTTCTCCAATACAGAAAACCTTCCAAGCCGATGAAAGGAAGTGATAACATCCACTGAAGCTGCATAAAATCGGATATCACAACCCTTAAGGATGTAGAACTTCATACAATTTGATTTTTTTTTTTAAGTGAAAGAATAGTCTATGGAGATTCTCAGTCATCCAGGTCATGGTTGTCCCAAAGGTGTTTTTTTCAAAAGGCAACTAGACTTGGCTTTTCAAGGAAAAACAAAGTCACCTTGCCTTTTGAAAAAGCACCTTTGGGACAGTAGAGTTCACATTTTCTCTATATATCACACCACAGTTTGATAACCTTTGTTTGTTACCTTTGGTTTTGTACCAGCATGCACTGTATCCAATTTCTTTACATGCCTAAGCAGAATGAAAAGATGATTGACACATACATATTCCTGGAAAAATGATAATTGGGTGAAGTAATAAACTAAACCTTGCAATGCTTGTCAAACTTGGGAAGGATACGATCTTTCTGAGTCATTTGTCTTGCCCAGTAAACAAACTGGAGATAAATATTTTATAGATAGGTTGCCTACACACAAGCATTTTTGCAAAATCACATGTCTAACTTTTCTTTTTCTTTCTAATGAGCAGGGGATATTTTAAAACACATGTATACATGCCAGTCCTGAAACTTGACAAACTGTATTTCTCTTTCTCTATAAATTTATTCATCCATTTCTATGATGAGAAGGAGGCAAATATTTGAGTGATAGGTATAGTGAGTTGAGTTTGTAATCCTCAACTTTTTGCAATTGTACAATTGTGACTTGTACTTTTAATGGAGGATCAAACCTACTTGTAGGCAAGAAAAGATAAAGATGACTATACATTAGGAGTGTCAAGCTCAAGGCCTGGGGCTGGATCTGGCCTGTAGGGTGCTTAGATCTGGCCCATGGGGCTGCCCTGGAAATAGGGAAGGACCAGCCTGTGGTGCCTCTGCCAGAAAAAATAGAGGTTGGGATGGCCCCATGCATCTTCCCTGAGCTCCATTTTCACTGGGAGAGGATTGCAGGAGGCCATCACAGCAAAAAAATGGAGCTCGGGAGCCCGTTTTCCTGCCAGAGCGCTCGGGCCACCACAGGTGCTCCCAACATGAGTGACATTGAGCTGGCCATGCCCACCTTTACCACAAACACCCCCCGCCCTCCGAGATTAAACACAACCCTGATGTGTCCCTCAATGAAATCGAGTTTGACACCCCTGCTATACATGCTTCTAAAGCTTTTAGACTAATGGTTCCCAACCTGTGGGTCACGACCCCTTTGGGGGTCGAATGACCCTTTCACAGGGGTTGCCTAAGACTATGGAAAATACATATTTTCGAAGGTCTTAGGAACCAATTTTATGATTGGGGGTCACCACAACATGAGGAACTGTATTAAAGGGTCACGGGATTAGGAAGGTTGAGAACCACTGTTTTAGACCAAATCAGGAATGCTCAAAAGCAACCTTTGATTGAGTTCTGAAACAGATGTATTTAGTTCATGGATTTAAATCCTAAATGTACATGCTTGCCATATATTTGTAAAGATCCTTTGGGGCTCCAGAGTGAAGATTAGAACAGAACTAAATATCTTCAGATATCTAGTTATCTCTTATTAGTTGTAGTAGCCCTAGAAAATTAAAAACTCTCACATCTGTTAAAAATGGGATGTTCTTAAATTGTTACTTCAATCTGGGATGGATCGCATAGCAATTAAATTTCAGCAATCTGGAAATTAGGTGACAAAATTATACCTATGTATGTTATGATATCTCGCATTCTCTAAATCCTGATGTTGATTTACTACTCATTATTTCTAATACATATAAATTGATGTAATATAACAAAGCAGCTTGATTGCTTTTGTTAGCTGTTATCACTAAACATTGGAAAATGTTTTATTGGATTACCAGTTTCTAAAAACATAGGAAATTATTTTGGGTAAGAAAAATAATACAAGAAAGAAGTACTTTGAAACAGCTTTCGATTAGTGATAAATTTCTTCACATCAAAACAATATTTCTTCTAATGACTATGTACAAGATTCTGAATAAAATTTAGACTGTGAATGCTTAAAGTGTTTGCATCTTTCATGACACTTTACTATATGTTTTGGTATTATATATTTCTTTATCCCAGGTTTATTTGAATTTTTAAGATTGCTTCCTATTAATTCAATTATTTTATTGGTTTGTGCAATTTATAGTCCATCTTCCATTGAGGGGTTCAAAATGCTTGAAGTACCAACTGAAAATTGTTCTTCAAAAAAGCCCTTGAATAAAGATAAGAACCTTTGAGTTGATATCATGATCAACTATTAGATATAACTTATTTCAGAATGTGTTCTATGCTTTCACTATAACATTTTATCCATTTATTTTGCCTATGTTTATATAAATGGATATCAAGGTTTTGTTGGTATCTGTATGTTTCACAAATATCACAAGCATCTCAAAAAGGGAAAAATTAATTTAAATAGAATAGCAAAATAAATAAAGGAAGCTAAATCCAACATGCCAAAATTATCCTTGAGTATTTCTCAATAGTCAATGAGCAGGATGTCTCTTCCATGTTATCATCACAGAGTGCTAGTTATATATTGAAATATAATCTGACTCTGAATAGCCTATGCCCCTTTTAATGACAGCAGGAGATTGCTTCAATATCCTAATATCCTTGGCAAATAGTTTCCTTCACTCTCTGATGAAGTATAATTATCTCATTAATTACTCTCTAGAGTTAACTATGTATTGCTTATAGGGTTCAGGGTTTATTTAATGCAGTTTGTAAGACCTTATAAAATATGGATGCACTAATTATGGAAGAGTCAACCTTCACGTTGCTACCTTCTTTGGATGCTTTATTAATATACTTTGGCTTATGATTCCATCCAGCCTCTTTGTTACTTTCTTAGTTAGGAATTTTCCTGTTGATTGATTTATCACATGAGAAGACAAATGAATGCACTCACAAGCAACACACTCCTTGATTAAATTCTGAATTAAAATTAGTATTTGGAGAAAAGTTAGGGAGTAAAAGAGAAAACAAACTGTCAGAGAGATTAGAGGAAATATTCTCAAATGCTTTTTCAAAATTATTTAAATAAGTGTCGATTAATTTTATCACAAACCTTCACTGCACATATTCCTACATGAAATAAAATGTAAGATATAGGGAACATTTCTAATGGTATGTGTGATTTTGCATCTCTAAATTCAAATGTCTGGTTACTAGAATTTCAGTTGAACTTTCATTATACTGTATCTTAGCTTTCATTATATATCTAAGACTTGTCAAGGTCTTAGATGTTTTGAACGGCTTGTTAGCAATTTTACCTTCATTACAGGTTTCATCTGAGAGGATTCTTCATTAAATAAAATCTTTCACTCCTAGAAACATCCTAAAGATCATTTTAATATAGATGGAATGAAGGGTAGAGGAAAGTATTATGAGATGAACAACAAGCAAAGCTAAGAAATGCATAATACAATGCTTTGTATTTTCTATGCTTTTGTGTTTTTGACAGGTGCATTGAATATGTATTTTTACAGCCTTGTCAATATTGGAAACAGATGTCCCAAAGGTGTTTTTCAAAAGGCACCTGGACTTTTCTTTAGGTTTTTCTCAAGGAAGTTTTGCTTCTCATCCAAATAGCTTCTTCAGTTCTGACTGAATGGTGGAGAATGAAAGGATTTATATTCTCATCAGTCAACTGGTGGTTAGCACTCCCTCTGAGAGCCACTTGAATGTTTATCTGTGCCCCCAAAGTCATCTGAATCGGAGTGTAAATGAGTACGAAATCTTCATGGAATTGCTGAAAGGATTGAGTTGTAAGGAGGAGAGAGATAGTGTCATATTCCTTTCCTCTGTTGAGAGAAGGCTGTCAATGTTAACATAGAAGCAAAATGTCTTCAAGGAAAAAGCAAACAAAGAAAAGTCTAGCTGTCTTTTGAAAAAGCACCTTTGGGACAACCATCACCTGGATGACTGGGAATCTTCATAGATGATTGGAAATGGCCTTTATTCTCTTAATTCTGGAGTTCAAGCAAGAAATTGCCATCTTTTGAACCTTTCTATTACTAATGTCTAATGTCTAATGAGGACAAAAGAAGAATGGGATGACAGAGAATGAGGTGGTTGGATGGAGTCACTGAAGCAGTTGGTGTGAGCTTAAATGGAGTACAGAGGATGGTAGAGGACAGGAAGGCCTGGAGGAACGTTGTCCATGGGATTGTGATGAGTCGGACATGACTTCACAATTAACAACAACAATCACTAATGTCTGATAAACTCATTCTCAGGGTAGGCTGTAGGCATATCCTCTGCCAGACTTAGCTGCTGTACCTTGGTAGTGCACTGAATGGTAAGCCACCACTGGTTCACTATCCTCAGCATGTTATTAAAATATTGGTGACACACTATGTCACTGTCTCTGCTTCTTTGCTGCAGCAGCAGGAATGTTTATAGCATGGTAGCTTTTTCTAGTCTTTGTCATATTTTGTTTCATCAACATTCTTTTTGTCCTAGAGGGAACTGTGCAGTTTACACACACACACACACACACACACACACACACACACACACACACTACACAGCATTACGTAATATTGTAGCAACTTTCATGAATTGGTTTTAAAAAAGTGGACCTAATAAAAATATTGTCCATTTGGCATTTGAAGAAAAAAAAATGTCAATTCTATGCCCTTTCTTACTTTTATCTTTGTTCTTTTAATTATCATGCTTATATTAGTTGATTATTGTTTTAATTAATTGTATAATGCCTAAAGAATCCTCTTCACAAATACCTCATACATCCAGTAAATAAATATATAAAACGTTTTATTAAAACATTTAATGGAGATGTATTTCTTGCTATATATATTTTTTTCTTTTGAAGACATTTCATTTTTCATCCAAGAAGCTTCTTCAGCTCTGACAGGATAGTGGGGAATGGAAAGATTTATATTCTTGGCAGACAGCTGGGCATTTGCATCCTTGTAGAGGGCTGTTGAAGCACTTGGAGGTCAGGGTTGACTTCTTTGGGCCAATCACAATGTCTCACTCTAGGCCAGGGTCAAGCTTGCGATGACATGTTGTCACATGATGTATTGCAACTATTTTCCGCCCACGAGTAGGCGTACCCAGACACGCCTGACAAATCTGGCTCGTGGGTCACAAGACTGGCACCCCTACTCTAGGCTAACTCATAGGAATGAGATGAAGAAAAATTCGATGTGTGAACTCCTAAATGAAAGACATTGTCCATATTCAGCAAATGAATGAAATGTATGTGTCATTGGTGATAAAAAGTATATTTTGCTACTGTCAACCTCATTCTTGGCAGTAGATAATACATGATATTTCTAAAAACAGCAAATTCTACATTCCATGTAATGAGAAATTAATTGGTTTGAAATCTGCCTTGCCAGCATGACAAAAGTATTGAAATAGAAAATAGAACTTTAAGAAAAATAATGTTTTAACATTATGTTATGGCTCCAGACTGTTATAAAAGCTTAATTTAGTCTGTTGTGTATTATTTACACAAAATGCAAAAATGAATTTAGAATTTGATATAAACCATATGCTTATATCTGGACACACTGTATGATTTCATATATCTTGCTGCCTAGGACTTTTAAAATCAGATTGATCAATAAAGCCATGATCGACACTGTAGAACTTATAAAGCATGACATACAACCACAATAGGTGAATTAACCACGCAGAAACCAAACCAATTACTTTATGATTTATTATAGTAAGCGAACCCAATTTTGTTTAGCATGGAGATTTCATCTAATTCCTAACTGCAGAGAACATAAGAAAAAAAATTGTCATGATGACATGAAAAATTGTCATGATGACATTTTTTTTCTTCCTGCTAATCTAATGTTTCCTCTAATAAAATCCTAAATAATGCTGATAAGTAGAGAATAGTTTACTTTGTTTGTGCCTTATTATGTTCTCTACATAAGACAGGAAATGAAATTCTGAACTTGGCAAATGAAACATAATACCATGAAGAGGGACATGGACCATCAACTATGGAAAAGAGACCACTGTTTATATATTCTGGAAAGAGAAGAGTCTTCCATTCATTTACATCAAGGATGTCAAACTCTAGGCCCAGGGGCCTGATTTGGCCCACAGGGTGCTTAGATCTGACCCGCAGGGCCACCTTGGAAACAGCCCATTTTCACTGGCAGAGCTCTCTGGCCACCACAGGCACTCTGACATGAGCGATGTATAGTTTCCTACCCCAACCCTGCTTCCAGAGATCAAACACAACACTGATGTGGCTCTCAATCAAATTGAGTTTGACACCCCCTGCTTTACATCCTTAGATATTTATAATGAACGCAAAAAAAAAAGAAACACATGGATTCCACTACATCTAGTGGTGTGGCACAGGAATAATATAGTCATTTTAGGTAAGACAATGTGATCTGATCTGTTGCAAAAATAGTTTTTGTAAAATATTTTCTTTATTATACACAACTTTTTCAAACTATTTAAATCTTTCTAAAGAGCCCCGGTGGTGCAGAAGTTAGAATGCAGTACTGCAGGCTACTTTTGCTGACTACTGACTGATGGCAATTTGGCAGTTCGACTTTCACCAGGCTCAAGGTTAACTCATCCTTCCATCCTTCCATGGTAGGTAAAATGAGGACCCAGATCGTTGGGGGCAATAGGTTGACTCTGTAAAACACTTAGAGAGGGCTGTAAAGCACTGTGAAGCAGTATACAAGTCTAAATGCTATTTATTATACAATAGCAGAGTTGGAAAGGACCTTGGAGGTCTTCTAGTCCAACCCCCTGCCTAGACAGGAAACCCTATACCGTTTCAGACAAATGGCTATCCAACATCCTGTTAAAGATGTTGGGGCATTCACAACTTCTGGAGGCAAGCTGTTCCACTGATTAATTGTTCTAACTGTCAGGAAATTTCTCCTCAGTTCCAAGTTGCTTCTTTCCTTGATTAGTTTCCACCCATTGCTTCTTGTTCTACCCTCAGGTGCCTTGGAGAATAGTTTGACTCCCTCTTCTTTGTGGCAACCCCTGAGATTTTGGAACACTGCTATCATGTCTCCCCTAGTGCTTTTTATTAAAATAGACATACCCAGTTCCTGCAACTGTTCTTTATATGTTTTAGTCTCCAGTCCCCTAATCATCTTTGTTGCTCTTCTCTGCACTCTTTCTAGAGTCTCCTCATCTTTTATACATCGTGGTGACCAAAACTGGATGGCATATTCCAGGTGTGGCCTTATCAAGGCATTATAAAGTGGTATTAACTCTTCACGTGATCTTGATTCTATCTGTCTATTTATGCAGCCTAGAACTGTTTTGGCTTTTTTGGCAGCTGCTGCACACTGCTGGCTCATATTTAAATGTTTGTCCACTAGGATTCCAAGATCCCTTTCACAGTTACTATCTTTGCAGAAAAACAGCCCCAAAGCATGATGTTTCTGGCTCCATGCTTCACAGTAGGTATGGTGTTCTTTGGATGCAACTCAGCATTCTCTCTCCTCCAAACACGATGAGTTGAGTTTTTACCCAAAAGTTCTACTTTGGTTTCATCTGACCATATCCTCTTCTGGATCATCCAAATGCCCTCTAGCAAACTTCAGATGGGCCCAGACATGTACTGGCTTAAGCAGGGGGACACATCTGGCATTGCAGGATTTGAGTCGCTGACGGTGTATTGTGTTATTGATGGTAGCCTTTGTTACTTTGGTCCCAGCTCTCTGCAGGTCATTCATTAGGTCGCCCTGTGTGGTTCTGGGATTTTTTGCTCACCATTCTTGTGATCATTTTGACCCCACGGGGTAAGATTTTGTGTGGAGCCCCAGATCAATGGAGATTATCAGTGGTCTTGTATGTCTTCCATTTTCTAATGATTCTCCCACAATTGATTTCTTCACACCAAGCTGCTTGCCTATTGCAGATTCAGTCTTCCCAGCCTGGTGAGTCCTATAATTTTGTTTCTGGTGTCCTTCAACAGCTCTTTGGTCTTGACCATAGTGGAGTTTGGAGTGTGTCTGTTTGAGGTTGTGGAGAGGTGTCTTTTATACTGATAACAAGTTCAAACAGGTGCCATCCATACAGGTAACGAGTGGAGGACAGAGGAGCCTCTTAAAGAAGTCATTACAGGTCTGTGAGATCCAGGAATCTTGCTTGCTTGTACTGTAGGTGACCAAATACTTTTTTGCAAATAAATTCTATAAAAATCAGACAATGTGATTTTATGGATATTTGTTTCTTATTTTGTCTTTTATAGTTGAAGTGTACCTATGACGACAATTACAGACCTCTCTTATCTTTTTAAGTGAGAGAACCTGCACAATTGGTGGCTTACTAAATACTTTTTTGCTCCACTGTATTTTCTCAACCTCCCTTCTCTGTCTTCTTCTTTCCTCCTCTCCTTCCTCATTTCTTCTTCCCCTCTCTGACTCTAATGTAAAGGTCAATAGTAACATTCATGCTTTGCTAGCTAAATCTAAAATTAATTATATTTTTAGATAATATGATAATGACAGAGAAGGGGGATCCAACACCATCAGAGGAAGGAGGCAGAATGACATTGTGTAATTCTGGCAAAAGGCTGTACATGCATTATGACATTGTTCATTTCCCTCCAAACAGCAGGTTCTGAGGTAAGATGGTGAGACACTGCCTTTGCTGTGTTGTCAACAAGATGCTTGTAAGGACACCCGTGGTGCCTTCATATTGCAACTAGCCAAACATTTTTTGTCTAAATAAATCCTCCCCCAAATTCACATCATAAGTCCATCAAAAAAGTAGAACTTTGACTTCCTGTTCCGGCTTCTGGTGGCGACGGATGAGTCCTAGGACTCGTCTGCCGTTTTGTTCTTTTTTCGGCCCCAAAAGGGGCGGGGTGCCCCCTTTTTTAGGGACACCCCCCCCCGTAGGATCGGCTTGCCTGGACCTTTCTTGCCTGGCGGCGGCTGGGGGGCTCCTTGTCTTCGGTCTAGGAGAGAGAAGACATGCTGTGGGGGGCTTGGTTCCCTTTGCCAATGGAGGACGGTAACAAATAGCCGATTTGGAGAGAACGGAGCGTTCGGGCCGGATGGCTTTGCCGGGGCTTTGGCGGCGAGGTGGAGATTAAGCGACTTTAACTTTTTTGCTGACAGCTTTGACTGAGAGAAACGTGGAGGGGGGTGTTTGTTAAACCCCCCCTCAGATTTATAACAGCGGCGTTCAGAAATGGCTCCTCGAATGCGAGGAAGTGGATATTTCGCATCCGGACTTTGTTGAACAAGTGAAAGTTTTTCACGGCTTGTTTCTATACAATGTATCTAAGTCTGGCTTCACTGGAACAATTTTCTTTGTTACTTTCTCCTGCTGGCTCCCAGACTGGGTGGGGGAAGATGGCTGCCCTTTGTTCCTAAAGGACTATTTTTTATGGAAAACTACCAACATCTCTTGTGACCTGGACTGTCTCTCCCTACCAATGGAGGATTTTTTTTTGGATTAATTGATTCCTTTCCTGCAGTGCCTTCTTTGTCTGCATAATTGATTGTGAAAATTGCTTTTCTCTCTGGATTTTACAACTTTCTACAATTTTGATCTGAACTTTCCTCTCTGACTTGCTCCAGCGGCCGCACCCAAAAAACACCAACTTAGTGGCACTGACTTAAACAGCTCACCATGGCTTCAAAAAAACAACCAGAAAACCCAGGATTGGAAGAAAGAATGACAGCTATGGAAGCAGTGTTACACTCCTTGGTGTTGGAAATTAAAGAACTTAGAAAGGACCACTGCAGTTCTAAACTTGAGCTTTTGGAGACACAGAAAAAATTGATGCAGAACATGCAGAAGACTGAGGAGCTGGAAGTGGGGCTGACTGGGGCAAAGGGAGAACTTAAAAATGTTAATACTGAAATTGGAGAATTAACTGGTCATATGTCTAGGATGGATTTTGAAAGGATGTCATATTTTTTAAGATTTCAGAATATCTCGGAAGAATCTGGTGAATGCCTTCCTGATCTTATGAGCACAATTTTAGCAGATTACTTAAATAAACCTAAGGAAGAGATCAGAGGGGACATTGACCTGGTTTACAGAATAAACTCAGCATATGCCAGAATAAATGAATTACCCAGAGAGATACATATTAAATTTGTTAGAAGGTCTACCAGGGAGGGAATATTGAGGGCGCAGAGAGAAGGTCCGTTAATGTACCAGCAGAAAGAAGTTGCCATCTTGAAGCAGATCCCAAAAAAGATTCGAGAGGTGAGGAGGAAATTTTCCTTCTTATCTAAAAAATTGTTTGAGCACGGGATTTGGTTCAAGTGGGTGATGCCAGAAGGGATGTTGGTGTTCTGGGAAGGAGGAAGAGTAAGGATTAAAACAGTTGCTGAGGCGGAAGCCTTTCTTAAAAAACATTCCTCTACCCTGGGGGAAGAACCAGGAGGAGCAGAGGGGGCCACGGCCCCGCCCACTGGGGCCAGGGAGGAGAACAAGAAGACACAATTGCCAAGAGACTTAGATCTAAAAAATGACTTTGCCTTTTACTAATACAGTATAACTTTTATCTGGATGTTTGTACACGACTGCCAGCATAGAATTTTAGAATTTATATGATGTATGCATTTCTTTTCACCTTGTAGTATTATTGAAAATGTATTACCAATGTCTTATTAAGAAGCCCTGGAGGGTCCAACGATCTCAACGTGAAAGTTCTCAAAATATTTTTGTACTTCACCTTACCCCACCCTATCCACAAAATTTGTAAAACCCAGTAAAACTTTTGCAGTAAGAAAAAAGTAAAACTTTTATATTCCAAATATCCCAGCAATTAACATCAGCTTTTTCAAGGCTATTGTAATAAAATCTATTTTTCTTTACAGATTTACCTTTAAGGATAATTAGGTCAAGCTATCTAGAGGATAAATATATTGCATAAACCTGTTTAATTCTTCTTTGATTAAAGGGCAATTTAGAACTTTAGAACTTTAGAAGATTATTCACCATCTTTAAAAGTTCTTAAATGAATTGAAGCAATTCTTGGTAGAGCCATATTTCAAAATGGGATTAGACATAACCATTTTGAGATAAATAGAGCAATGAATATGGATTTATCATGTACTTTTTTGCAGATTTTTATATTAAACAAATGCAGATTAATGTAGAGTCAAAATGAGATGGCAAATTGGCAAGCAATTGTCTGAGTTAGTAGCCTTAATCATCATTTCCCTGTTCTTCAGCCAAGCTTTCAGAATATTTATTTGATAAGGGAAACTCTCAGTAAAGCAGCATTTTATATCAATTAGGTGATGATGCAGAAAATCCCAATCAAGTCCAATTGTCAGCATTTTGAGTAATGCACTCACTGAAAGCAGAATTCCAAGGCAGATAGATTCTGCTAAGAACATGTTTATTGGATATGCCATATCGGCATAGCTGGTGAAAACCAACTCTGAAAGTTCCCAAGGTTTTCACCTAATTAAAAGAATGAAACTCCCCCTCTCCCCAGTGTCACCAGTCACGTGGTGCAATGAATAGAGCTGGAAGGCTCCTCTCCTCCTTCACCAGCCACCTGTTATGGTGACCTTGGTTCCCACAGGAAAACTTCTTATTATGACTGTAAAATGGACTATCTACTACCCCCTCCTCTTCTTTTTCAGGCTTCGTGGCAACTCTGAGGCAGCACAAGAAGGTTTCAGCCAGGTTCACTTCAGAGTTGACACTAATCCTACGTTTGCCTATATCTAATGAATAGAATCTTACCTTCCTAAATCTATAACTTTTTAACCTACCAGATACATCCTAAGATGATATAGGGTGTAGCTACCTTGGTGAGTCATGGTGACACAGTGGTTGGAATGCAGCATTGCAGGCTAACTCTGCTCACTGCCAGGAGTTCAGTTCCTTTGATCCTGCCTGGCTCAAAGGTGACTCAGCATTCTTACTTTACTTTACTTACTTTATTCGTATTTGTATCCCGTGCCCATCTCCCACCAAGGGACTTGGGGCGGCGCACAGGAGATTTAAAAACATAGAAATACAAATATACAAAATACAAAACCTGTTTAAAACTATATTAAACCCCATCCTGTGCTAAAACCACAATTAAAACCCCCAAATTTAAAACATTTATCACTAAAAGCCAGATCAGTGTCGGGTAGTTCATGCCAGGCCTGCTAGATGAAAAAAGTGTGTTTTTAGGCACTGGCAGAACAGGCGGAGGTCAGAGATGACTCGGAGTTCGGGAGGTAGGTCGTTCCAGAGGGCTGGGCCCGCCACAGAGAAGGCCCTTCCACTGGGGTTGCCAACCGGCATTGCCCGGCCGACGGCACCCGGAGAAGCCCCTCTCTGTGGGAGCGAATCGGACGTAGGGACGTATGGAGCAGCAGACGGTCACGCAGGTAACTAGGCCCCGTGCCATGGAGCACCTTGAAGATGGTCATCAAAGATGGTCATTCTATCCTTCTGAAGTTGGTAAAATGAGGACCCAGATTATTGGGGGCAGTATGCTGACTCTGTAAACCTCTTAGACAGGGCTGCAGAGCACTAGGAGGTGGTGTATAATTCTAAGTGCAATCCCTCCTCCCCTTTGTAGCCTGGAACTGTGCAGCCTCTTAATCTGAACTTCTCTCTGATGAGCTTCCTCTTCCTGCCTCCTCCTTGCGAAAGCTCCATGTTGCAAAAACACCCCAAAACTCTCCAGGGACACATACCATCACCTTGAATTAATCTAATATAGTCTTGAATTTTTCCCTGATATATCTTGGTTTGTCTCCACTGATGACTTGTTCTGTTGTGGGAGAAAGCAGTAGCTTAAATAATCAAGATATCACTTTCCTGGTTTAACCTTTGGGAAAGGTCCTTTGTCCCTGCTTGTGGAAGAAAAGACAATGGTCATTGACCATATAAATGGATGTAATGCTCACCATGAGGCACCAGAAAGAAATATCTGGGTTTAGGTCCATGATGGCAAACCTATGGCACCTGTGCCACAGGTGGCATGTGGGGCCATATCTGCTGGCACGCGAGCCATCAGCTCCAGCACGCATGTGTGTTCTGGCCAACTGATTTTTGACCTTCTGGAGGACCAGGGGAGGCCATTTTCACCCTCCCCAGGCTTCTGGAAAGCCTCAGAAGCCTGGGGAAGGTGAAAAATGGGCCAACAGGCCAACCAGAAGTTTGGAAAAGATCCATTTGTGGCTTCCGGAGGGCCCCCAAGGGGCTGGGGATGCCATTTTCAGCCTCCCCAGACTTCAGGAAAACCTCCAGAGTCTGGGGAGGGTGAAAACTCCATGTGTGTGGTGGTTATGTGCGCATGTGAAGGAGGGTCATGTCCATATCCTCAGGGGGGGTCACATGTGCACATCCAGGAAAGTGGGGCATATTGCATTGTGGGTGTGGGCCTGCACATGCATAATTTTGGCACACGTTTACAAAAAGGTTCACCATTCCTGGTTTACGTTGTCTTTCTGTCGGTTACTGAGACAAAAATTTAGGGGGAGAAAGGAAATTCAAATCTCTTAAGAGAAATTTACCTTTTTAAGAGATAGGAGTGCAGCTGGCAGAGAAGCTTTGGTACAAACAGCAATTATTTTGTTAGCAAATACTTCTTATTCCTACTGTTTAAATATGAACAAGAAGTACATCTTAAATTATCTCCTGACATCTTTAACTTTCCCTAATAACATTTTTTTTTTAATTGAAGGTTTGGCCTCGAGAATAATTTCTTTAAAAGAGAGTCCTTTTGTTGATTTAGCAGTATACACATATTTCAAACAAAAGGAAACAAAAAAAATCAATAAATAATACTTAATGCTGATTTTTAGCTTCTGTGTTTAAGTCTGGTAGAAGTCAATATAACCCAGTTATAATGAAGGACTTTTAATCTCCTTAACACCTTTTAGCATTTTCTCACACTTTAATTGATAATATTATGGCAAAACTATATTTTGAAAGGAAGAGAAAAGCATGTAAAAATCCTGAAGTTGAAGATGATCAGTTCTAGCAAAGCTGGTGTTGTCATTTCATCTAAATCCCTGTCAAAAGGATGATCTCCTCTCAATCTATGAACGGCTAAGATCTTCCTGCAATGCTTACAATCACTTTCTGACACTTTCTGTTAATGGTTCAAAGAAAGCAAAATATGAGGCTGAGGATAATAGGAGCATCACAACCTTGCAGAAATATTCATTCACTTTTAAATGGAGCTGAACATGGTGAGGACAATAAGATCTTTATCATTTAAATTTTCAGTTATTACAGATTACAGATTGACAGAGTTAGAAGAGATCTTGTAGATTTATGTAGTCAGTCCAACCCCCTGCACAAGCAGATCATACATCATTTTTGATAGATGGCTGTCAAGTATCTTCTTGGAAACTTCCAGTGGTGAAACTCCCACAACTTCTGAAGGCAACTTCTGTTCCATTAGTTGATTGCTCTCACTGTCAGAAAACTTCTCCTTATTTCCAGGTTGAACTTCTCCTTGTTCAGTTTCAATGCATTATTCCTTGTCTGGCCTTCAGGTGCTTTGGAGAATAGCTTGACTTTATGATGACTCTAAGGAAAGTTTTCAAATTTTAAAAGACACAAGTTCTGTTCTTATTCCCTCTTAAGGGAATTGTACTTTAAGGAATAGGATTGTAGCTTGGGGGAAAAAAGCCACACAACATCTGTGCTTAAGATGGGGAACCCTTTTGTCAGCTTTGCCTGATAAAATAATTGTGCAAGAATCTGGAGAAATGAGAACAGGACACATGTGCTTCTTGCAATTTGCTTTTCATGAATTGGCAAGAAGATATGGAAAATGCTGTTGACCCAAGTTGCCTCAAAGATGTCTCATATTTCCTATGTTGAAACAGCTACCTTGATATCCAGTGGCTGTCTATAGATAGCTCAAGTAACTCACAATTTGATCTACGAAAATATAAAAGGTTTTGTTTATCAAATTGAGCTACTTGCACCTATTACTGAATCAGCTACCCTGTAACTGAAGTGACAATTATTTACTCTGATACCCATTCAGATCGCTTATTAGATTACTGTTTAACATCAGTAATCAACCCTCCCTATTACATTTGGAGTAAGTTAAGTACCTTCCTTCCTTCCTTTCTTTCCCTAGTCTTCCTCCTCCCTCATCTCCCCCTTCCCTCCTCTTCCTCTTCTTCCTCCTCTTCCTCCTCTCCGCCTCTTCCTCCTTCCTTCCTCTCTCTTCTTTCTTTCTTCTTCCTTCTTCCTTCTTTTGGGATTGTTTTTTCCAATCATACTCCACAATCAACTATTGAGTTGACATGGAATGGAGTAAACTGTTTTTGGTCTAGCTTCAAGGACAGTTAAGATATGCGATCTTACTGGATATATGAAAAAAAATGGCATGGGCCAAAATACATTGGTTCATGCATCAACTACAACAGATTTACTTTGCTATAATCATTCTCTTTTTTTTCTTTTAAGTCCATTCCATTCCAGAATGGCTCTGTCATTTTGATGTCAGATTAATTCAATTCCAGTGAGGTTCAATTTAGATGTCCGGATATCAGAACATTACTGGTTGGGTGAGTGGGTGGCTTGGCTCTACTACTTGTCTATGTGCTGAAGCTTTTTTATGGTGGAGTATAAAAAGGTTTGATTCCCAAAAGTTCCCAACCAATTATGACTTTGGAGTAGGTGGGAATAAAATGATTGAACTGCTTTCATTGGATACCCAAGTAACCATATTCAAATCTGGACCCTGAAATCCATATCTCTCTGTCTGTCTGTCTGTCTATCTTGCATACATTGCAGTTCATTGTCATTGAAAGTCTAAAAAATATGGGCATTATGATAGAAATTTTTCCCTCCTTCCTCAGGTTAGTGACTTGTAGCAATTAGAAACAATTGGAAGAACAAGTCTAGGAAATGCCTCTATTGATTCTTTTAAAAATCTAATTTGGATTACCAAAGAATGAAAGTAATTTAAACTTTCCTTTTTAATACTGCTGGGTTTCCCTACCTCTCATTCTCTCTGTTTTAGAAGGGGCAGATGAAAATGATTTTAAAGAGAATTTGCACATATGCTTCTTATATTTATGCCAACCATACACATTGTTGAAAAGCTGAGATGTTCTTAATTTGTAGGCTTGCTTGTTTTTTAATCTAGGCAGGTTCTTTTTTGTGACTTTTCAAAGACCATATTATGGTTTTCATTGGGGGGGGGGATTAAATCCTTCCTTATATATAGGATTGCTATAACAGTAATCATATATACAAGACAATATTTTCAATATAAATTTGCATCCGCAATGAATAGGACAGACAGCTCAAGGGAAATGTAAAATAAAGCAAAGGGAACCATGAACAATTCCTGATGTTCCCATCAATAAGGCTCATCACCCAGAACAACTAGGATTTCAGGCATCATCATCATCACACCACCACCACAACAACAACACCGAAAATGAAAATACTTGTTCGATACCTAGGACGCTTGCAGCAACCCGTATCAACCATCATTGCCAGTCAATGACGTCTGTGATATATTTTTAAATGTTCAACTGACTGAGTTTCATGTTCAATAAATAAGATAAATACTGTGTTTCTCTGGAAATAAGACAGGGTCTTGTTCTGTCCGTAGCCTTGGAATAAACAAGAACCCAAACTTGGCTGTTTGCCACTGTTAAATGAGCAAGATAAGCAGTCCCTTGGCCGAGAACCCAGAAACTCACGGCACAGGCTTGGCTTCGCAGCGAACTTTCACACAAGCCTTTAAACTCACAGGAAACTAAGCAGGCACAGGCTTCAACTCACACAGGCATTCATGATTCTTTCACTGAACGGTTGTTTCCTGTAAATGTCCCCTCCCATCACCTCACCTATAAGCTCTCTGGGAAGGGCCAATCAACA
Organism: Rhabdophis nuchalis; assembly: GCA_039707465.1. Classification (NCBI taxonomy): domain Eukaryota; kingdom Metazoa; phylum Chordata; class Lepidosauria; order Squamata; family Natricidae; genus Rhabdophis; species Rhabdophis nuchalis. The sequence goes on from CM077645.1 coordinate 201,628,465, forward strand.
ACCACCTGGTGCCTAATCACCTTCTGTGAGTCTGCCTCCTGAGTTGCTCCTCTCAGCTCTTCGCATTCTAGCGCAGGGACAAACTGACTCTGGTCTTCCCCACTGTTCCATGCCTCAGACGCCTCCTGGTGGCCAACCAGCCTCTCTGGTCTCTGCTCTGACTCCGAACACCTCCCAGGGTCTTCCTCAGCCTCCAGGGCAGACTCATATTGTTCCTTACTATCAGAGTCCATCATCAGCTCAGCCGGTCCCTGCTGGGCCACAACAGGGTCTTATTTTCTTTTGACAACCCCCCCCCCCAAAAAATAAGTGCTTGGCCTTATTTTCAAGGAGGTCTTATTATATTTGAGCTGCAGAAGGCGGCGAGTGTGGTCACCTCATGGCTGCTGCTGTGTTGCCATATTTTCAGGGGAGAGCTTATTTTCAGGGAAACAGGGAAATATAAAAATGAAATAAAATGAAATGAAATGAAATGAAATTAAATTAAATTAAATTAAATTAAATTAAATTAAATTAAATTAAATTAAATTAAATTAAATTAAATTAAATTAAATTAAATTAAATTAAATTAAATTAAATTAAATTAAATTAAATTAAATTAAATTAAATTAAATTAAATTAAATTAAATTAAATTAAATTAAATTAAATTAAATTAAATTAAATTAAATTAAATTGCGTAGCGTAACGTAACGTAACGTAACGTAACGTAACATAACATAACATAACATAACATAACATAACATAACATAACAACATAACATAACAAACAGCAGCAACAATAACAACGATGCCACAGTGTTTGGATCTGCACATATATATGCCAATACATTGTGAGATCCTCTGGAATAACATAAATCCTTCTATTTCCCACCATTCAGTCACAACTGAAGAAGCTTCTTGGATGAGAAGTGAAATATTTTCAAGGAAAAAACCAAGAAAGCCCAGTTGCCGTCTGAAAAGCAACTGGGGGATAACCATGACCTGGATGATTGAAAATCTCCATAGATAAATTTGGGTGATACTTTAGTTTACATTCTGAACTATTGTTATCAAAGTAAATAGTTCTCAGAAAGAAGCTGTGGTAGATTTAATTTTTTCTTTTTACTGATTGGGTTAAAAAAAGATACAGTAGTTTGGTGGTAGAAATTGCAAAGCATGAAAGAAATAAAATATATGAACATGTATTGCATATTAATTAGAAACAGCAATGAAAAAATAATGTCACCCAAGATAATTACTATTTTCCTATGTTTGTAATGGTATTTCCAGCAAGCAACAAGTACATCAGCCCCTTCTAATAAAAATTACAGGTATCCACATATTTATTTATGAACTTGATAGTTTTATAAAAATGATAGAGAATAATACGAAAGTAGTCAGACAAGAAATTTACTAGCATTAAATTCCTCACCATAACAATAATAAAAACCATCAACTAAAGTGAGAATACAATTGGCAAAGAAATGGAGACCGGCCATGCGTAACATAATTATAAAAAACTAGAGTTAGAACGAATGCTAAGATACAGCATTGTATGCTGAAAAGTCTTTATATGTTACAAAATAATTTCCCAATAGATTTCAGTGTAACTTATTTTCTTTACTTGCAAATAAGAGTAATTACAAATAATGTTATCTACTGGAAATGGGATTTTTGCAAAATTAGTTTAAGAAGAACAATAATTTTCAAGAGTCTGTTATATATACATAGAGTATTTGACTGTACTATATATAGAAAATATACACTAAAAAGAAGACTCAGGATTAGTCTAAAGATATTGGAGCCATCTCAAATATCAAACTCATAGAGGAGGAGGAGGAGGAGGAGGAGGAGGAGGAGGAGGAAGTTCTTGGGCAACTCTATGTACAATGTCTGCGAGCAATACAGAAGCAGCTTACCATTCCTTTTAAGTCTACTCTTTTCAGTCTACTTAATAGCTATGGAATTTTCTAATGGTTTCCCATTCAAGTACAAATTGGGTCCAAAACTAAATTACAATTAGTTTTGGCATTAGTAAATAGTGGCTAGGTTCCAAAAGTAAAGTAAAGAATGCTTTATTATTATAGCTTTAAAAAAAATTCCAGTGTTTTTGATTTATTGTTATATATATATTTTGTTTTCCAGTATGAAAGTAAAGAATGCTACTCTGTCCAGTAGTGTCTCATTCTATGGGGAGATGCCTCTTTGCCAAAGGAGCCAACATTGTCCCATGGCACTTCCATGGCTACATGGTCTACATGACTATATGCCTAAGTGCATGGAATGGTGTTATCTTCCTACCCATTTATCTATCCACATTTACCTTCCTACCCATTTATCTACCCACACTTGCATGCTTTTAAACTGCCAGGAACTAAGCTAGAGCTAAAATTTGGTACACAGGCTACAGTTTACCCTGATGATGGAAATTCTACCTCTAGGCAGTTCAGTTAGAAAAGATATTCTAAAATGACAATCCCAAAGGACAAATAGAAGGCCCTTGCCAGATGGAATGTATCCTCCAATGAACAACTCAATTTGATTTCATAAAATCTCACCTTCTTGGCTTTTCTCTATTAGGTGGGCCATAGACTATAACACAACATCAATTCTAAATGTAAATCTGTAAGAGTGAGAGAATAATATATTGCAACCAAGGGTTAATGTTAATGAAAACAAATTATGTTCTTGTTCAAAAACTGCTCACCTTCATCTTCTCATTTCTCACTTCATTAGCAGCAAACTGTCTGATGAGATTCCTTCAAAAAAATTTTTTTTAAAAAGGAAGATTTTCCAAAATTGTTGGAAGAAAAACTGGACACAATTTCACTAATTGCAGAGTTAACATTCATCTACTCTTGAAAGTGAGAAGGCAACACAGTTCCTATCATTTGCCACATGACAAACTCTCCGTTTCTATGGGTAATAGGAGGGCCACTCAAATTAATCCTATCCTGAAATCTTGATTTAGTCAAATTGTGGATTTTATTCCTCAAACCCTTCCCATGCATTCACACATTTACTAAGGAAGAAACTGGGGAAAACCACAATGTACTTTCATGTTTATCCAGGGATCATCAGGGAGTTAAACCAGTTTGTGATTTGCTGCCTTTATCCCGGTCATATCCCAACCGTGAGAATTTTAAGGTGCAAGGCTGACTGGGGAATTCTGGGAGTTGAAGTCCATACATCTTAAATGTTGCCAAGATTGGGAAACCTCATTGGTCAAAGAAGCAGTCTCCCTAAAGAAACTGACTTTCATTTTCACTTTTCCCTTATGTTTTTAAAAATTGAAGACATCCTTGGAATAAGGGGGAAAACTTGCTTAATTCAGATTTAAATCTTGAGAAGAATATCTTATATCTTTCTAGTTCTGCATTTGAACAAGGGAGTTGCATGTATGACTGATTGCCTTGTTATACAGCAGATGGAAAATGAGAAGAAGAAATACATGTTTCTCATGTGAGTCCTTTTCACATAATCATACTGAGACAGAGAAGAATGAAAAATGGAAATATATATTCTTGATTATGCTTATACTGGTTCATCACACAGTCAGCCAGATGTAGAGGCTGGATTTAGCATTTTTATCCATCTACCAAGTCCTTCCTAATGACCTGGGATGAGCAGATGTGGATGTTAGATGGTGTTAAAGATATTGTTGCAGAATGTAAGCTGTTATGAGTAAATCTGCCTTTTGTAATTGACTGATGGTGATTTTGTCAATGCTGATGGTGTTCAAGTGATGCTCCATTTGTTTTGGGATTACACCAGTGGTGGGATTCAATTTTTTTTACTATGGGTTCTGTGGGCATGGCATGGTGGGCATTGTTTGGTGTGGGGTGGCTTGGTAGGCTGGCATGGTGGGCGTGGCAGGGGAAGGATATGGTAAAATCCCCATTCCCTCCTTACTCTAGGGGAAGGCTACTGCAAAATCTCCATTTCCTCCACATTAGCTGGGACTTGTGAGGCAGAGAATAGATGGGGGCAGGGCCAGTCAGAAGTGGTATTTACCGGTTCTGTGAACTACTCAAAATTTCCACTACCAGTTCTCTAGAACTGGTCAGAACCTGCTGAATACTACCTCTGGATTACACCCTGGGTCCTCTTTGGAGAAGGGCTGGATATAAATCTAATAAATACAAAAATACAATACCCAAAGTGCTTATTACTATTAGTACTACTTGTTCTTTCTTTTGCCACAGTCATTCTATTTCTGTTTGCAGGTTTGAATTTTGTTCTCTTCTCTACTCCTTTCTCTTTTTATATCAATTATTTTTGTATTTTTTTAAACACTCAAAGACAAACAAGGAAGTGTTTCAGTGGAGGCTGCTGAGGAATTATAAATTCTTTGCTCCTTTATCATTTAAGGTTTCCTATTTCATTCACAGAGGGTTTCTTGCTTTTGTTTTGTTAGTTAATTTGTTTGTTTTTGAGGTGATGCACTTTACCAAAAGCAGGTCAATCTAATGTCATTCCTAAGAGTTGAGATTTTAAACAAAAGGCAGTTCTGCTACACTGTCAGCATTACAGACACCAATTGTTTGGGGAATACTTAATTAAATCATAATTACAAAAAAAATATCCTTGTCGTCTCAACAGGGCTATAGGGAAAGCAAAAGACACGTAGAGGAGAATCTCATTATCAGAGATCTGTTTCCAGCAAATTAAAATTGACTTCTTCCAAACAGGGTAGATGAATTACAGAGTCTTTATGAATTTACAAAGTAGCTTTAGAATACCACTCAAGGAAATGAAAGGAAAGGAAGAAAAAGTGTTGGAGATACAAAAATATTTAATTAAAGCATGATATAGGTGATTGATTCGGAAATAAAATCTCAGGTCAGACAAGTAACCGTAAAATGATCATTTAAAAGAAAATGTTTTACATGCACACAAACATGAACACCCACCCATATCTCATATTTCCCTTTTTCTTATCATCACTTTATGCCGTGGGGAAAAACAGAATGTTCTGTTTCCCAAAATGCAGTTTAGATACATTAAAGCTTTGACCAAATGCCATGACAGCTCAGATTAAAAGTTTGACAATATAATGCAACTGTCATCATTCACTATGAAGAAACTTTGAATCTTGAATGGTGTGGCTCCAACTTTCTGCAGGTAAACCATATGTGTAGAAAAGGAAACAAAATGTATTTTCTGGCCTTACATGAATTTTATGCATGCGTGCCTTCAAAAATATAGTTTATATGAACTCAAAATGTGTGCAACCTTTCACATCTGATGCATAAAGTTTCCTATGCAAAACATCAAATAAAGGGAAAGTGGGCTGAAGGGGTTTGTATGCAGCATTTCTCCACACACAATTAAATATAGCAAACAGGGGAAAGGCAGGAAAGCTAAATAAATATGTGGTCGGGTAAACAAAAGCCATAGCATTCCAACATGGAATGGTGCCACAAAGAAGAGGGAGTCAAACTATTCTCCAAGGCACCTGGGGGCAGGACAAGAAGCAATGGGTGGAAACTAATCAAGGAGAGAAGCAACTTAGAACTGAGGAGAAATTCCCTGACAGTTAGAACAATTAACCTCTGGAACAGCTTGCCTCCAGAAGTTGTGAATGCCCCAACCCTGGAAGCCTTTAAAAAGATGTTAGATAGCCATTTGTCTGAAATGGTATAAGGTTCCTGCCCATGCAGGGGGTTGGACTAGAAGACCTACAAGGTCCCTTCCAACTCTGCTATTGTATTGTATTAACATGAAGAGAGTCTGTTTAAAGTAATTGTCAATTCTGAAAGCCATCTTGGAGCCTACAGGGTTGCCACACACTGGTGCGGTGGGAGTTGGTGAGTTCTAGTCCTGCCTAAACCACAAAGTCAACTAGATGAACTTGGGCCAGTCACTCTGTCAGCAGACAAGAGCAAACCACTTTTGAAATATTGGCAAGAGAACTGGACTGATTTAGGCAGCCTTCAGGAGTCAACACTTACTTGAAGGTACATTTCTACAAAGGAAAATTCTATTATTGGGAAGAAAAAAATCCCAACCCCCAGCAAAATTCAGGGTTTTTTTATTTTTCAAAGAAACACAAAGTCTATCCCAGTGATGGCTAACCTTTTCCGGCCCAAGTGCCCAAGTGTGGCCCCCACATGCGCTTCCTGCACATGTACACAACCCCATGCATGCCTGCATTCCCCCTGCATGTGGCTCTTTGCATACACATGCAGCCTCCCTACACATCCCCATATGCATAGCAGAGACCCAACGAGCAACTGGATGATGGAAGGCACGTGCACATGTGCACCGAAACTAAACTGGGGCAACAGTTCAAGTGCGCACAAAGATGGTGCTGCATGCCACCAGTGGCATGCATGCCATTGGTTCGCCATCACAGGTCTATCCCTTTTAACTGTTGAGACAATTGCCAGAAGTCATGGGCATGCATGTGTGGAGAGATAGAGAGAGGTGAGGGAGGGAGGGAGGGAGGGAGGGAGGGAGGGAGGGAGGGAGGGAGGGAGAGAGATTGAATAAAATAACTGTCTCCCTCCCTCTCTCCCTACCCCTCTCTCTTAATATGCATGTATCTTTATGCACACATTTCAAAAATATATCAGAACTATGAATGTTAAATACTTTCATCACCGATTCCACAGAGGTTAATTTGGCATTCGTTTCCTGCTGGACCGCCTAGGAGCGTAAATATTAACATCAAACAAAATCTAATCTCTTGCCACTTAAAATATCTGCAAAAAATTAAATCCCTGTTAAATGAAAAGAAATTCCCTCATGAAATCAGCATGTGAGAACAAGGTATGCTGCTGTATTATTTAATTAAAACAAAAAGTTGATACATTTTTTAGAAGATGTCTGCATTAGGGAAATTACAAAATTACACCACCATTTTTAAAAATAGAAATAATATTAAAAATGGATATTTTGTTTAAAAAAAACCACCAAACAGCTGGATGAGCAGGTGCATACAAATGATTATTTACTATGTATGTATTTTTCTGCAAACATCTTTGGTTCTAGTATTGTAGTGGCAAAAACCAGGCCCACCACAGACTGGTTGTAATGACAGGACGAGAGACCATGAAGGTAGTAGAGAAACAGGATTTATTGACGCGTCAAGAGTTCAGAGTGCTCTCACACTAAAGACTGAACTGCCTCGGCAAGTTATACCTTCATCCTTAATACAGAAACACATATGGATAAAAGCAGAAGTTAACTTTGGAATAGTACAGAAACAGAAGTTAATAGCAAAAATTAATACGTGTCCTATAAATGCATAGTCATTTGTTTAATGCCAGCTATAGTTCCCATATAGGGTTTACACCTCCCCTTCTCCCCCAGTCACTTCCTCTTTCCATCTCTTGAAGCAAGGCTCCAGCAATATTTGCAATACTTTGAGAACTTTTAAGAACAGAGAAGTACACTCACACATCTTGCCCAAGCTGTCCAAAGGGCAAGTGGGCAAATCTCCCAAGGGGTCAGGGTTGACCCAGGGTCCAGGAATTGGGGTCCCTGGCTCCTCTGCCACAGTATAGCTCTAGGATATTGCCATACAATGAATATTCAATACCCTATAATATATTTCCTGGAAAGATTCTCAGAAGGGGTTTGCCATTCCCTTCCTAGGGCTGAGAAAAATGACTTTGTGTTCAAGTGTGACTAGAACTCACAGTACCCTAGTTTCTAACCTGGTGCCTTAAACCATTTCACCAAACTGGAACTCATTGCCTGGATTATATGTAGCAATTACAGTCGTTTTTATCTCCTTTATATTTCCTCCTATAATAATACTAGCTGAATACCCATGCTCCACTACGGAACTATGTGATCAGGCTTGATAAATCAACACTTACAGCTTGAAAATTAATGAGAAGTTACAATCAGCCTCTCCTCTCCCCTTCTCTCCTTCAGGCTTGTCCCACAGAAGCCTCTCTTTTCCTCTCCCATTCTCTCCTACAGAAACCTCTCCTAGCCCCCTTCTTTCCCTCAGGCTGGCCTCATTGATCCTCCCTTATCCCCTAGCCCCTTCTCTCCCTCAAGCTTGCCCCACAAAGGCCTCTCCTATCTTATCCCCTTCTCTCCCTCAGTCTAACTCTTTAGCATCAGAGCATTTTTCAGGTGGGGAAGCATTCCCCATAGATAGGCATTCTTTCGGCTCTGCCTCTCACATAGCAGTGTTTAAGGTCACTCAATCCATTGATTAGCTTTGGATTTAAAACAAGGCAAAGGAAGTACTGTTTTACATATTGTCTCATTATGTTACATAATTTCCTACCATTGCTGAATTTTTGCTATTATCTTCAATGGCGAAGTATTTTTAAAAGGTGTTGCTATCTTAAAAGTGTTTTAAGAATGCATAAAAACAAGAAAACTTATGGAAAATATGTTAATCAAATAGTCTTTGACATGAAAATAACTGGAAGCATCTATAACAGGAATATAATATTTGGTGTAGTGCAGGCTTGTCAAACTGGGCCAGATGTGTCACACACAGGCCATTCCCACCCTGGCTCTGCAAAGGCAAAAAATGTCACAATATGTCACTTGACATGATCAAGTTTGACACCCATGGTCTAGTGGTTAAGGTATCAGACTAGAAAGCAGGAGACCATGATTTCTAATCTTGCCTTAGGCATGAAAGCCAGCTTAGTGGCCTTGGGCCAGTAATTCACTCTCAGCTGAACTCACCTTACATTGTTGCTGTTGTGGAGACAATAGGAGGAGCAAGATGTCTTGGATATGTTCACCAAGTTGTATTATTTGTAAAAACATTAAAGGTGGGATATAAAGAAACAAACTTTCAAAGAGTTTGGCTAGCAATAGAATAGAATAGAATAGAATAGAATAGAATAACATAATTGAAAGGGACCTTGAAGTTCTTCTAGTCCAACCCCCTGCTTAGGTAGGAAACCCTACACTACTTCAGACAAATGGCTATACAACATCTTCTTAAATACTCACAGTGTTGGAGCATTCACAAGTTCTGGAAGCAAGTTATTCCACTGATTAATTGTTCTAACTGTCAGAAAATTTCTCAGTTCTAAGTTGCTTCTCTCCTTAATTAGTTTCTACCCATTGTTTCTTGCCCTGCCCTCAGGTGCTTTGCAGAATAGCTTGACTCCCTCTTCTTTGTGGCAGCCCCTGAGATACTGAAACATTGCTATCATGTCATCCCTAGTCCTTCTTTTCATAAAACTAGACATAACCAGTTCCTTCAACCATTCTTCATATGTTGGTTATAGACCATTGAGTTATAGTATACAGATACTTGACCTTGACAAGGGAGCATCCAAAATACTCCTTCAACTGAAATAAAGTCCACATTTGAATTTTATGGCAGTAATGAAGTTGGTTGTGTGTTTATTTATCATAATTAAAAAATTCAGTGGAATATGGAATCGAGACGGTATTTGACTATTTGGTCAGAAATAGGAAAAAAGTCACCACCAAAAATATTGGTTACAACAAATATACAGTTCTGATGCAGTATAGAACTTGGTTCTCTGCTTTGCTGGTCCACTGATTGACTACATAATCTTCTCCCAGTAAGGTCCACTGAGAGGCCTATGAAAATGATGAGTTGGAACCACCCCCAAATATGAACAGAGCATGTACTTTTCTTTAGCAACCCTACAGCTTTGAGGTTGGGCTGAACCTTGAAGTCATTCCTCACTATAAATAATCGTTTCAGTATTTCAGGTCTTTATCACGTTCCTGCCGCCATCAACAAACTGAGCAGATGTCCAACTGCCAAAAACATAAGCTCTACTTTTAAATGTAGATGATAATAATGTGTGTAGCAAAAGCTTAAAAGGATGCTGGGCAATGAAGAATTATTGACAAAAAAAATGAGAAGGCTTGCATGTGCAGTTCTTTTAAATGAATTGGGGAAGACCTCCTAGAAGTATGAGCTATGAAGAGCCTCTTCCTCCTCCACATTGATAAAGTCTTTCCACTGTTGCTTGTTCCTTGATTTTTCCTCCTTAGTACTCAGAAATAAATTCCTTTTGCACTGATTTTATTCATTAGGCTGCCGTCTTCATATGCTCCTGCTTCCATGCTGAGCAAAATAACATTTTCCTTGTAAATAAAAACTAGGATCATTGCTTTTATTATTAACTCTGTTTCCTTGGATATTTTGCTGAATTGTGACTATGTTTGAATAACTTAACAACCAAGAATTTCGCTGTGACAAATTAAAAGTAACTTACCTGTTCTGACCCCCCCTTTCTTTAACTAATTACCAGTCTGTCTGCTTGACTGAATGACTCTTTGCTGCTTGCCTGAACTGACCTTGAACAGACCCGAATCTTCTTAAATCGACTAGAAACTAAACCTGCAACTCGACACGAGGAAATCCAAACCTAGAAATGAACCGTTGTTTTCTGCAAGGATTTCCTTAGCAGAGGCTTCCTTTTAAACCCTCTTGTGAGGGGCCAGTCATTAGGCTGGAACTAATTTACCTCCTCCGAGTTCATCTCTGCTGCAACTGAATCTGCCTTCTTTCAATCCATCTTAACCGAACATCAGGGACAAACTGGCCTTGATCCTCCCCACTGCTCCAAGACCCAGATGCCTCCTGATGACTAGCCGGGCTCTCTGCTCTCTCAAGGTCGCTGTCCTCCTCCAGAGCAGACTCATAGGACTCCTCACTAGAGGAGTCCATCAGCAGCTCATCCAGAGCAGGCTGGGCCACAACACTTACCTATCTTTAATGAAATTATTTTGATTAACTCTAGAAAACGTGGACAGCGTCTATATATTTTGGGCACGATTCCAGTATTCCCTGACAGCCTTCATGGCCAGCAACCTTATCAACATAAAAGATAACCCCCATGCAATAATATATCAAAACATGATTCTGGCAGGAAAATTATATTAGGGTAACAAAGCAAAATAATACAGCTGCTATCAATCTTAGTTATGGTAAATTCAAAAGCGTCACTTGTGGGTGAGATGGGCAGTCATATAAATATGTTTAATGAATAATATAAATAAGAAGAAAAGAGAGAGCTAGAATCACAGAAAATCAATACTTAGAAGCAAAACCAAAAAAATAGTCAGTTCACTTGCAAATTTTAGTAAGTTGCAATAATAAAAAAAAACAAATAGAAGAAATCTTCCTTGTGTGTACCAGCTCAGTTCAAGTTGCACAACTCAATAAAATTATGATAACTGTTTTTAATGAATCTGGTATCTGATGCCAAAAAACCCAAAATGTACCAGAACTCCAATGAGGTGAATTAACATATGCAAATTTTAACATTTTTCCTTTGGCTTCATTTTTGTATTAAATTGAAATGTAATGAATGATTTATTTCATATACGATACTTAAATAAAATATAGTTATTTAAATAATAATTTCAAAACACTTTTTCTAATAAATTGTTCTACAAAATGCTGTATATATTTATATATAACATAAAATATGCATTTTGTAGAACAATCTGGCCGGTTAGATTATGGTGGTACATGTTTAAAGCTGCTATGCAAAACCTGGTGATTTGCAAAACAGAGAACTACATTCTGATCCATGCAATGCTTTTTTTTAAAGTAAAATATTGTATTTTTCTATTATTATAAAAGGTGATAGTGATGTAGTGAAAATTTTAAGGATTTAAGAATTTAAGTGATTTTGGAAACAGTTCCAAAAGTTTTTCCTACCGTTCCAGCATTTAATGTGCTAGATATATATGCATGTATGCAAAACTACAACGTATGAATTAAGAGTTTCTACTTAATTACTACAAATTTAGCTTTGAGCAAACTTCTTTCAGTTTCAAATGTCATGACCCATTAAATATTGCATTCAATTATTACAGAGAGGAGGTGGATTAAAGAGAAACTACCTGCTTTTACTCTTAACAACCAAACATTCTTTTAAAAAAAAACCTGAAGGCTAATTATATGCCCATGCAAATCAACTATATACGTTTGTGTTTTTCTTAGAGTAATAAATTATCTATGTTTCCTTTTCCCAGATCACCCCTTTTAACAATATTTTAATATGTTTTCAAAGTATGATATCACACCATGAAGCAATTGTTTTTTATTGCATTTTTAAGTGCTTACTGGCAAAGTGAGCTATTTACTAGTTTGGTAATTTAGATCACATATTAAGCATTTCTAAAATGTCTCTGTATTGGATAACAAAATTGCTGTTTTAGTTCATTTTTTCCCCTTCAGTTTAGCAAAGTTACATTTTCCTCATTGCTTATATCAGACCCATGAATCTTCCCTAACCCTACCTTTCTCTCTCTCTTTCTCTCTCTCCCTTCTCCTTCCTGTTTTTTATCATCCCTCCCTTCGTCCATCCATCCATCCATCTATCCATCCATCCATCCATCCGTTGTGTGTTTAGTTCTCTTGTAGTTCACAGTTGCAATTTTTCCTGTGCCAATTATGTCTTTTCCAGTTTTTGTAAGAGAGCTACTTTATCAAAGAGTTGTGTCCTTGAATCTGTGTTTGTTAACTTTCAAATCTCACAAAATGTAACACTTCCTATGATTCTTCCAGATCACTTTTGGTTTGCTAATGGAAATGAGAATAGAACATAATGATTTGTTTTATGAAATATCAGTTTTGTACAGCCCTGAAGTTTTGCACAGCCCTCTTAATTAGATTTTGTGCACAAAGACTACAAATGATAAACAACAATCTAGTCTGAGTTGTTGGGAATAACCAAACAAGGAGCCCACACTAAACAGTCAAGGATTCATAATAAATCTTTGGAGTTTGGGGGAAGAAGAGGCCTATAAAATTCGTGATCAACCCTAAGTTGTCCTCAAAAGCCTTGAAAATGCCACTAGTTTACAATTAGAAATGTACTAGTTCTGCACAAAAATATCTTTTTAAGAAAACTGATAAAAAAGGAGTGTTTAAGGAATACCTCAGTCAATATTCAGCATATGTTTGAAATAACTTTGGAAAGAAATAGCTTCTTGTAGATAAGCAGAAGTTCCAACTGAGCAATGGATAAGAATTAAATTATTAAAATATTGTAGATAATCTATATACACCCAATAGAAATAGTACGTCATGTGTGACTTTAACTGCACTTGCCATTAAATATTAACAGAATAGCACAAGAGAAAAAAGATTGCAGAAAAATTGCCTAATCGAGATATTATTTTTAGGTACATTATTGGTGGTATCTGAAATATTTTACTCTGTAAAGATTTCACCAGTGGCCCTTTTACATTCTAATACAGATATATGTGTTGAGTTCATAACTAGCTATTAAAATACAAATTATTCAGGAGGAATATATAAATAGAATTTTTAAAAAAAAATCCAGAGTCCAAAGTGTAAGCAACTCACACCAGCTAAGGGAATTAATGTAGCCAATGAAGATGTCACCAATAAATAGATAAGTGACCCCTAACTTTGTGGAGATTCCACCACCAGTATATTAAAAAAATTGGTTTACAATTTGCATGGGAGATACCACTGATAAAAGCAGGAGCCTTCTGGTTTTAGTGTTCTGAGTTTTATAGAACACCACAACTAGAAGATTCCTTCTTTCATCAGTGGTATCTTCCATGCAAGTTGTAAACCAAGTATTTACTGGAGAATATTGAAAAAGAAGGATTAACACTTTCCTTCTATTTGAATCATGCATATTGACTTAATTTATAATAGTTTAAAGGGACACAGTGGCTCAGTGGCTAAGATGCTGAGCTTGTTGATCATAAAGGTGGGTAGTTTGGCAGTTCAAATCCCTAGTAACAGAATAAGCTCCTGTTACTTGTCTCAGCTTCTGCCAACCTAGCAGTTCAAAAGTACATAAAAATGCAAGTAGAAAAACAGGGACCACATTTGATGGGAAGGTAACAGCGTTCCATGTGCCTCCGGTGTTTAGTCATGCCGGCCACATGACCACAGAGACATCTTCGGACAGCACCAGCACCAGCTCTTTGGCTTTGAAATGGAGATGAGAACCACCCCCTAAAGTTGGGAATGACTAGCACGTATGTGCGAGGGAACCTTTACCTTTATAATAGTTTAAAAACTGATAAATGTGATCAATTACCGATGACAATGTTCAAATTCAAAAAGTGTTTTGTTCTTACTTTCTTTCAGAATGTTTTTATTTTATCAGGAAACCCTGTGATTTCCTGATAATATTTTCGTCAGATCTTACATACTTATTCTTTTATATTATCCACAGTGACATATGGTTTCACTTAACTAGGTTTTTAAATAGAATGCTATACAAATACACAGTAGTTAATTTCCTTCCTCAAATTTTCTTAATTAATTTGTTAAATATACACCTATCTTGGCTCTGGGAGTTAAAGACAGGACACTGCACATATATTCTCTCCAATTCTTATTCCATATGTAACACTACCCCCAAAAGGGCCGCTGGAGTTATCCTGGCCCTTTTTAGTATGGCTGCCAGTCCCTGGTCTCTCTCTGATGCACCTCTACTTGCCAGGGTCACGTGATGGGGTGGTGGTCAGCACCCTCTCAGCAGCAGACCATGTGGTAGGATGATGGTTAGTATTTTCTTCAACAGGCAAGTCATGTTATGGGATGGTATTCAGGCTGCTGGTTCAGTGGTGGGTTTGGCTGAACCGGTAGTGCTTTGGTGGCCTGGGTCACTGGAATGGGCAGCGACCCAGGCCTGCCATGCCCATGAACCGGTTCCCTGGTTGGCACTATCAATGCCGCCATCTTGTTTTTCAACATGCACAGAAGAATTTGAATTGCACTGTGCATGTGTATCAATCACGTGCATGTGCAAAGTGCACATGAGCAAACCGGCAATAGTGCCTGCTGGAACTCACCCCGGGCTGGTTGGAACTTTTTCTTCTTTTTCTCTCTTCACTTTTTCTTGAACTGCCTGTTGGTCTCTGCTTCCACAGCCTCTGCTCCTTCGTTGTTTCCTCTGGTTGCCTCCTTTCACTCAAACTCGTCTTACTCAGGCTTGGCCAACAAAAGCCTCTGCTATCCTATCCCCTTATTTCCCTCAGGCTTGGCCCACAGTAGCCTCTGCTATCCTATTCCTTTATGCCTCCTTTTCCCCAAGTGTCCCCCTCCTCTCCCCCAGCTTCCCACTTTTTTTACCAGCCAAGCCCCTCCTTCCTTTTCTTCCGCTCCCTCTGTCTCCTCCCCTCTGCTACACACTCTAAAAATTCTATGAATTAGATTAGACTGAAAGTTAATGGCCATCTTATTTATTTATTTATTTTATTTTATTAAATTTATAAACTGCGCCACTCTCCCAGAAGGGACTCGGGGTGGTGCACAGGAGATTAAAATAGAGAATATAAAACATAGTAATAATAAATATTAAAAAACAATTAAATACCAAACCCTGTGCTAAAATCTTAAAAACTCTTACCCCTAAAAATCCAATTAAAAACAATTTAAAATTCAGTCAGCAAGCTTGATAGTGTGGATTAGGCCAGGCCGGCAAGATGGAAGAAATACGTCTTCAATTTTTGGTGGAAGGAGCGGAGGTCCGTGATTGTTCTGAGTTCGGGGGGGGGGGTAGGTTGTTCCAGAGGGTTGGGCCCACCACAGAGAAGGTCCTTCCCCTGGGCTTCGCCTGCTGGCACTGCCTATTGGACGGCACCCGGAGAAATCCCTTTCTGTGGGAGCAAATCGGCCAAAGGGATTTACGGGGTAGGATACGATCCCGCAAATCTTGAAAACATTGCCTTGGAATCCATTATGGAATGTGAACTTGAATCATCATCTTTACAACCTGAGAACTGTATTTCATCACATAGTCTGCCACCTTTTCTCTTAGAGTACTGTTTTTATCCAGTTTTTAATTGTTTGTCAAATAAAAATGGTTCTTATTATCATCTTTCAAATGACTAAGTAAACCAACATTACTATGAGCAGACATGCTGCCTGAACCTCATCCTGAATACATCCAATGCACAGAAATTTAGCAAAGGAATGATATATTTGTTTGTGTAAATGCCAAGTGTTGGTCAAAAGTGCAAAGAATCTACTCATGTTCATACATTGTTCAACACCTAGCTTGACTGACAGAGAGAATAATCAGCCAAGAACTCCTGCTTGGGGCCTACATTCATTTAAATGTGGTTCATGAACCACATTCTTGAACAAGATTATTTGATAAAATGAACACACAACCCTCAAAGTTCATTTGTGTCCTTTTGGTAATATTTCTCAGTCAGTATTTTTAAATAAGAGACTCATGTTATTCTGTCTGAGAATACCAACACACCTTTCTGGCACATCCTTTAAAAAAAGCAAACCAATCATTTAAATCAGGGATCTCCAACCTTTGCAACTTTAAGTCTGAAGGACTTCAGCTCCCAGAATTCTGGGAGCTGAAGTCCTTCAGACTTAAAGTTGCAAAGGTTGGAGACCCCTGATAAATGAAAAGAATATTAAGTTAGATAAATCTTTATTGTGCAGGAAAAGACTACAGCAAATGTACTGATAATAAAGCTCATTTCTCAACCTGCTATTGTGATGAAATACATTCTTTTGGAAAATATGTTTTAGGTAATTTCTATATACTGGAAGAATGATTCTAGAAGATTTTTCAGTCTGGGATATATAATTGTTGTTGTTAGTTGCGAAGTCGTGTCCAACCATCGTGACCTCATGGTCAACGTTCCTCCAGGGCTTCCTGTCCTCTACCATCCTCTGGAGTCCATTTAAGCTCACGCCTACTGCTTCAGTGACTTCATCCAGCCACCTCATTATATAATTATAAATAATATAATTGACTGCTTCATTCTTTTGATGTGATATGATTCCATCATGATGATAATAAAACTGAGATGTTAAACAACACATACTTTTAAATTTTAATTAGAGACATATATTTATAGTCTCTAAGTTACCCCCCGAACTCCGGACCACCACGGACCTCCGTCTCTTCCACCAACGCCTCAAGACCTATTTCTTTCACCTAGCTGACTTAGCCTAGACCCCGAGACCCATCCCTACAAACTGAGCTTTAAATTGTCTTTAATTGATTTTAATTTTTTGGTAACTTCTTGGTGTATTTTTAGCACAGGTCACTTCAAATTTAATCAGTTTTTATTGCTTGTAGTCGTATTTATTTATATGTTCGTATTTATATATATGTCTGTATTTTTCATTTTAACTTCCTGTGCACCGCCCTGAGTCCCTCCGGGGAGATAGGAGCGGTATAAAAATAAAATAAAATAAATAAAATAAAATAAAAATAAAATTAATGAAAGGTCTACTTGTCGGGACAAGTAGTTTGCTTCATGTTCTTGGGAAGCCTCGGTCAGAACACTCTCGTTTTTCCAATCTTTCTATTCTCAAATTGCCCTTAATAAAGGTTGATCTCCTGTGTCTCCAATTTCTTCTCAATAACTTGATGCCAATTCTGATGTACATTGAAATTAAGGAAATTTATATCTTACTCTTTGTTTTAATATTGTTTATTTTGTTCTAAAAGTGTCATTTAATGTAGGTAAATTGAAAGGAAAATATAAGACTTTGTTATAGACACTTACATGCATTTCTCTAAAGCTATAAAATATGCCAGTCTAGCAACTTGAGGTTATACAAATATGATCTAAAATAATGGAAACAGTTTAAATCAAAACACTGATCAAATATCTTGGTTTCAACTCCATCATAAAATTATAAAAGCAATTCAGGCAAACAGAATAATAACAACTTGCAATTTATGGAATACATCCTGAAGTCAGAGACCCGCAATAAAAATGCAAAGGGAAAAGCAGTAACAGGAAAACATAAATAGATTCTCCATCACCTTACAATTTACTCATGCCTATTCGTTAATTCAATTTACTTTATTCAGTATGGCAAGAGATCATAAATATTATATGACTTCCCTAAAGGAGTATGACAATATCTTCCTTTAAGTTGTCAGTGAAGATTCTCATTCATCCAGGGAGTTCATAGAGATTAACAGAATTGGAAGGGACCTTGTAGGTCATCAAGTCCAAACCCTTGCCCAAGCAGGACACTATACACTATTTTTGACAGATAGCGGTCCAATCTCTTCTTGAAAGCTTCCAGTGATGAAACTCCCACAACTTCTGAAGGCAAGCTGTTCCATTGGTTATCTGGAGGTTGAGTCATGGCAACTGGACTTTTTTTCTTGTTGGTTTAAAATGGTCCACTGATTAGATAAATAGCTTCTTCAGCCTGAGCAAGTTGGTCAGGAGGACCCTATGATATTTGGAAAACACTACATACCTGTGTTCTTCAAATCTACAAACACATTGAGACAGAAGCGTGGCCATTCAGACAGGAAAATGTAAGAAGAGTAATGTAGGGTGTACAGTCCAGTGAGGTGAGGAAAGTTCAGAGTTGTACATTGGCGAAACCAACCTAGAAAGCTCTTCCAAAGAAGGGAGAGGGCAACCAATGATCCTCTGGGCAATGACGTTAACCCTCTGGAATGCTGTCCTATCTGCCCCTATGCAATTGGCAAACCATACACAGGTGCAGTAAATTAAAATATCATCTATGGTGCAGTGGTAGAAGGTCACCAGTATTTCATTCAGTTGTTGTTTCCTGAGAAGCCTCAGGTAGTACAATCTCTGTTGGGCCCTTTTGACCAATGCTGCAATGTGAGCACTCCAGGTCAGGTCCTCTTTTATGATAATATCCAGAAACTTCAAACTGTTCACATTTTAAAGAGGGAAGCTAGATGATTTGACTGAGAAACACAACCAGTCCCCCATCTTTTTCATTCTGCTCTTTTATCAATCTCCAGGAAGATTAAAACCACACATTGGTTCACCAGGATGGCCACACTTAACAACCAACCTAGGGTAAAGTACTTAGGAGCTGGAACATTTACATCCCAATGATTCTCTACCTACTTACCTGACATGTCTATCCTGATGATGTGAGGAATGAAACCTCCCTGGAGGACATGTATGGCATCCCCTTAGCCAAGTTGCTCAGACTCAAGAAGCTGTTTGGATTAGCAGTGAAATGTTTTGAACCAACAAGAAAAGAAGTCCAGTAGCCAGGATTCAACTTCCAGACACTCTTGAAAAACAACTATTATCTTACAGAAATAAACCAAAGAGCTAACTGTGGTTATAAAAAAACTGAAGAGGCTTTCCCATAAAGCATGAAGGACATTGATAAAAACAAGCATAGGACAATCTTCCATTCCACACCATTTGCTCAGTACTGAATAAGCCTCTTGGATGAGAAGCAAATCGTTTTCAAGGAAAAACCAAAGAAAATCCAGTTGCCTCTTGAAAAAGCATCTTTGTAACAAGAGTAGAATTGGTTGTCAGATTGTCAGAAGAAGGCAGTGGTCTGAGTTGTAAATAACACTATCCATCATGTGTTTTCTGTATTTGTGTCTTTATATAATGTGTGAACCAACTCATTATTGATTAACACTGTGTATAAAACAGGCTACAATGACTCTTTCAATACACTGTGATTTTAAAAAAACCTTCTTCGTATTTTGAGTGTATGAAGTGACAGATTTATAGATAATTTACTTGGAAATACTTGGATGGATTGCTCTAGTACTACAAGCCTGTGTGTCCTTCAGCAAATTGGATTGAATTCTTATAAATATTAATTCTTTTTTTTTAGATGAGATCAAATTCATTCAGTAACTGAATCAGTCAGTGGATAAGCTAAAAATGCAATATAAGATAGAACACGAAGCAAACGTGAAAAGAAGACCGAAAAACATTAATAACATAATGCACTTACACAATTATTTTTGTTCTAAAAATCAAATATTTAATATTGGAATTGCAACAACTACAATGAGATCTTTTTTAAAAGATAGATAAATAAAATGTAGCTCGCAGTTTAGAGCTTAACAGTGACCTGTGCATGAAACATAATATTATGAATCTGAATCTTACCTAAATCTGATAGAAATAATTCTTCATCAACATATCATGTAAACTAATATGATTATAAGAAAAGCAAGCTGTTACTGGATCAAATTAATTGGGAACCAGCTGTAGCTTCTGAAAAGCTTGAACGATGATGTAAGGGAACTATCTACTTCTGCCTTCCAAGAACTTCAATTTAAAGCATCTCAGTAGGTGACTTTCCATTCTTTGTTCGATCCTTTCTGATCAAACAAAAGAGGAATCAGCTCCCTTCCTTGGTTCATTATTGAATTGTTATTGTTAAGATTTCATTCTCAATATTCAGCAGTAATACATCGTCTTCTAAGAAAAACCATTTGTTCAGTATCCTGTGTTCTTAGTCAAGAGATGGCAAATAAGGTTCTATTTCATTGTAATAGTTGCTTCATATTTTCACTCAGGATTCCCTTCTTAATGTTTTCTGGTTTTCTAAGTTCTTACAGGATTTCCATTTTTGTTGCGTTTCTACTACAAAGGCAAATTGGAAAAAAAATAGCCTTTGTTTTTCCATAGACTTTTGCATCAATATCTGATAATATATTAAAACTAGCAACATTAATTGCATTCTGTTGTCATGAATTGCCATGATTTATTTATTTTATTTTATTTTATTAAATTTATACCCCGCCCTTCTCCAAACGGACCCAGGGTGGCACACAGGAATATTAAAATACATACAAAAACACATGAAAAATTTAAAAAACTTATTTAATAAAAAATCCTGCGCTAAAACCAGATTAAAATTCCCAAAATTTAAAACTATCTAAAAGTCATTTTGGAGGTTACGCTAGGCCGGCTAGATGGAACAAATGTGTCTTTAAGCACTTTGCGGAAGAGGCGGAGGTCGGTGATGGTGCGAAGTTCAGGGGGTAAGTCGTTCCAAAGGGCTGGGCCCGCCACAGAGAAGGCTCTCCCCCTGGGTGTCGCCAGTCGGCATTGTCCGGCCGACAGCACCCTGAGAAGGCCCTCTCTGTGGGAGCGTATCGGTCTTAGGGATGTATGGGGCAGGAGACGGTCTCGCATGTAACTAGGTCCCGAGCCATGTAGCGTTTTGAAGATGGTCATCAGAACCTTGAAGCGCACCCGAAAGACCACAGGAAGCCAGTGCAGCTCGCGCAGGATCGGTGTTATATGGGAGTGCCTAGGCTGCATTCTGGACTAACTGCAGCTTTCGAGTGCACCTCAAGGGAAGCCCCATGTAGAGAGCATTACAGGAGTCGAGTTGAGACGTCACGAGTGCTTGAGTGACTGTGCGCAGGGCATCCCGGTCCAGTAAGGAGCGCAATTGGCACATCAGGCGTACCTGATGGAACGCCCCCCTGTCCACGGCCACCACATGGTCCTCCATGGACAGCCGGGAATCCAGGAAGACACCCAAATTGCGCGTCCTCTCGACGGGGGCCGGTGTTTCGCCCCCAATGGCCAGAGCTGGAATAATCTGGCTGAACCGGGGTGCCGGAAGCCACAGCCACTCAGTCTTGGACGGGTTGAGCCTGAGTTTGTTACTACCCATCCAGATCCGTACGGCCTCCAAACACCGGGACATCACCTCGGCGGCATCGTTGGGGTGGTCTGGGGTGGATATGTACAGCTGAGTATCATCAGCGTACAGATGATATCCCACCCCAAAACCACAGATGATCTCGCCCAGCGG
The DNA here is from genome assembly GCA_039707465.1 of Rhabdophis nuchalis. Classification (NCBI taxonomy): domain Eukaryota; kingdom Metazoa; phylum Chordata; class Lepidosauria; order Squamata; family Natricidae; genus Rhabdophis; species Rhabdophis nuchalis. The sequence continues at coordinate 201,649,935 of CM077645.1, forward strand.
CTTCATATACGTGTTGAATAGTAGGGGCGAGAGGACCGACCCCTGAGGAACCCCACATACGAGGGGTCTCGAGGCCGACCTCTGCCCCCCTGCCAACACATATTGCGACCGACCAGAGAGGTAGGACGAGAACCACCGCAGAACGGTGCCTCCCAGCCCCAACCCCCCCCCCCAGTCGGCGCAATAGGATACCATGGTCGATGGTATCAAAAGCCACTGAGAGGTCTAATAGGACTAGAATAGAGGAATATCCTCTATCCCGCGCCCTGAGGTCCACAAGTGTATACTGATCAAGACACAAAGGGCAGGTATACATCAGTGGTGGGTTCCGGATCCTGTTGCAACCGGTATGGTGCAACGGGGCAAGCATCCACCACATGCACATGCACAGCACACGCATAGTGTATGCATGTGTACTTACCGCCTGCAATGCTCCATGATGCTCCATGAGGCAGAGCATTGCACAGGCGCTGTATGCTCCGTGTGCGTGTGCTGAAGCCCCGATCAGCTCAAATACAGGTAAGGTTGGGTGGGTGGCCCTCCAGAGCACTGTACCAGAAGGGTACCTGGTGCTCCCAGCAGGCACTGGTACGCCCATACCGGGGCGTACTGGTGATATCCCACCACTGGTATACATATATGTTGTCGTCTGCATGTCACCACAATTGGAAAAGGCAGAAGCCACAGGATAGCCCCATTTGTTCAGAGTGTCTCTGGATATTGCTGCACCTATGTGTAGTTTATTCAATGTTTTCCATATTTCCTAGCTTTCACTAGACTCAAGTGCTTACAGAAGGGCTGAAGTTCAATCACTTATTAGTATATCAAGATATATTTGGGATATATCTTCCAAAAGATCACCAAGATAAATAAGAGGGGAGGAAATCTAATTCATTTATTCATTCAGGAATGGTGATAAATAATAAATTGTTATCTACAGCCATATGACTGACTAGTGTTTTATTTGTGATTTATGAAGAAATAATTATTATTTGGTATTAAAAATGGATTAATTTAATGGTCAAATGGGTATATTCATAACTGAAATATTTTCCTTTGCTAGAAAGCTCACATATTCCATCATAACATGTCATGGAGGTAATCAGTAGAAATAAAATACTTTTGAATTGATAAAACTAGACAACCTGCAAATAAAGAACTAGTTTCTTCTTTGAAATATGCAGGGACAAAATAAACCATGCATGAACTCATAAAATACAATCACAATTATTAGTACACTACAGTAGGAGACATTTTGACTGATGCAAGCCATTTCCTCTTTCAACATGAAATACAGTACCTAAGAATCAATTGTTTTACTTCTACAATCAAAGGTTATGAGCTAAGTGAACAAATTCTCACACGAAAGGGCCATTAGTAAAATCTCATTAAGCTTTAAAAATGGTTACACGAAAAAAAATTTCCCCACAACTCTACTGGTTCATAAAAACTAATGGTGGTAGAAGAGGAAAGGTCACTAAACATTAGCTTTCAACTATACTTAACTGTGCTGAACTAGGTGGCAACATCTCAAAAAGCTAAATTCACTTATCTGGAGTAAATCAAGAGCAGAACACATTTCTTAGAGAGGCATTGTCCTTTCCCTTACCAAAGATGAAATTATATAACTATTTCTTTGTAATGTTCTACCACTAGATGGCCTATATCTGTGATGGCGAGCCTGTGGCACATGTGCCACATGTGGCACACAGAACCCTGTCTGCAGGCATGCAAACCATTGCCCCAGCTCAGCTCCACCACGCATGCACACAAACCTCCTGCTGGCCAGTTGGGCGTTCTACCAGGTTCGCCTGGTGCATCAGTTGCGTCCCTTATTAGACCGGGACGCCATTCGCACAGTCACTCATGCGCTCGTGACATCCCGTTTAGACTACTGTAATGCTCTTTACATGGGGCTCCCCTTGAGGTGCACCCGAAGACTGCAGCTCAGGGGTGGGTTTCTGGGGGATCGGCCAGGATCGCGCGAACCCGATGGTAAAATTTAGAGATCCTGGCCGATCCCGTTGGACGATGGACCCGGAAGTTACTTCCGGAACACGTGGCTCGCTCCGTCAAAACCTCCGTTTGAAGCTCTTTCTCTGTTGGGGCGGCTGGGGGGGGGGGTTCGCGCAGGTTTGCGCGTCTGCCTTCCGCCGCCCCTAACCTGCCAGGCTTCAAAACTAAAGGGCGGGGGCCAGGCCTTGAAGCTCTTTCGTTGTTAGCATGGCTAGGGGGGGCAGCGGAAGGCATGCTAGGTGCGCGAAGGCCCCCCCGCCCTCCCCAGCCACGCCAACAGGGAAAAGGTTTCAAGGCCCGGCCTGGGCCCTTTAGTTTTGAAGCTGCCAGGGCCGGGCTGGGCCTTTCGCGCTTGGCGCGAATGCAGAGGCTTGGGGGGGGGCTTCGCGCCGAGCCGAGGCAAACGCGCCCGGCTGGAGCGCACGAGCCACCCGTGAGCGCCATGGCGAGCCGGCGCGGGGCGCGCTGCTGCTGTCGCTGCTGCTGTGCGGGCCGGGGGCGCGGGGGTCCCGGGGCGCCGACAAGCAGGACAGCCTCCGCAGGGCGGCCAGCGGCGTCTACCAGGGCGAGGAGAACGTGCGCGCCCTGCAGGTGAGCGGCGCCCGGAGAGTCCCGGGCAAAGGGGAGTGGGAGGGAAGGGGAAGAGGAGGGGTCTGGGGAGGGAGGGGGGTCTGTCCTTGTGGGGGGGAAGGGGTGCAGAAGGGGGTCCCTGACTTTGGCGTGGGCGGCCAGGAGGGAGATTGGGGAGGAAAGTAAGTAACTGTGGCCGGCGGGCGGGTAAGGAAAGTTGCTGCGGCAGCGCCCAAAATTCTCTTGCCCGCTGGCCGCAGTTGCTCGCTCGCTCGCTTGCTCACCCATCGGACGCCAGGTTCCTTCGTCCGGTGGATGGGTGAGAGAGAGAGAGAGTAAATACAGCCAGCGGGCTGGCGGGCCGGTCAGGCTACTTCCTGGAGCTGAGGAGGTTTGTGGGGGGGGAGACAGACAGACAGAGAGAAGCACAGACACACAGAGAGACAGGGAGGGAGGGGGGAACCAGAGAGTGACAGACACACACAGAGAGACAGAGAGTGGGAGGGAGGGAGAGAAAGATAGAGACACAGAATGAGTGATTTAAGTGCCTGAATGCGAGACAGACACACACATACACACATACACACAGAGTGACAGATGGGCAAACAAAGGAGAGAGAGACAGAGAGAGAGAAAGATAAAAAAGAAGGTGGGAGAGAGAGAAAGAAAGAGAGAAAGAGAAAGAGAGGGAGAGAGAAAGAGGGAAAGAAAGAAAGAGAAAGAAATAAAGAGAGAGAGAAAGAGGGAAAGAAAGAAAAAATGAGAGAGAAAGAAAGAGAGAGAAAGAGGGAAAGAGAAAGAAAGAGAGAAAGAGAAAGAAAGAGAGAAAGAGAAAGAAATAAAGAGAGAGAGAAAGAAAGAGGGAAGGAAAGAAAGAGACAGAGAAAGAAAGAGGGACAGAGAAAGAGAGAAAGAAAGACAGAAGGAAAGAAAGAAAGAAAAAGAAAGAGAGAGAGAGAGAGAACTTATGACCACAATTAAGCCCAAAAGTTAGGTTGCTAACCAAGACCATTGTTAAGTGAGTTTCACATTTTCCAAATTGGCCACTCCCACCCGGTCACATGGCTGGCAAGGCACTCCCACCCGGTCACATGGCCGGCAAGCCACTCCCACCCGGTCACATGGCCAGCAAGCCACAGAACCTGTTCCAAAAATTTTGAAACCCACCCCTGCTGCAGCTAGTCCAGAATGCAGCCGCGCGAGCAATTATGGGAGCTCCTAGGTGCTCCCATGTAACACCGCTCTTGCGTGAGCTGCATTGGCTGCCTGTGGCCTTTTGGGTGTGCTTCAAGGTGTTGATTATCACCTTTAAAGCACTCCATGGCACGGGACCTAGTTATCTACGTGATAGCATCCTACCCCATACATCCCTGCGGCCGATTCGCTCCCAGAGAGAGGGACTTCTCCGGGTGCCATCCACTAGGCAATGCCAGCGGGCGACGCCCAGGGGAAGGGCCTTCTCTGTGGCGGGCCCAACCTTCTGGAACGACCTACCCCCCGAACTTAGAATGACCACGGACCTCCGTTCTTTCCGCCAGAAACTCAAGACTTATTTTTTCCAACAGGCCGGCGTGGCCTAACTCCACCTAGCCTTTAGCCTGAAATTAAATTGTTTTAATTGGTTTTTAAGGGAAATAGTTTTAATTTACTGTAAATTTTAGCACAGGGTTAATAATTTAATTTGATTTTAAATTTTGTACATTGTCATGTTTATATATGTTTTTTAATTTCCTGTGCACCGCCCCGAGTCCCTTTTGGGAAAAGGAGTGGTATATAAGTTTAATAAATGAAATGAAATGAAATGAACCGGGCAGAGAACCCATTGCTGAAATTTTTGAAGCCCACCCCTGAGACTGACTTATTGCTATTCAAATAACGAGAGATAGTTGTCATATCAGTTGCCAGTGTCAGATATTCTGAAGCTTCAGGATCCAAGCAGTTGGTTACATCTATAAGCCTCCTTATAATCATTTACATAAGAATAATGTTGTTCTATATATAGAAAAGTATGCAGAAAACGCGAAGGATGAAAATAAAGCCATATGCAGCATTTTTAAGAACCACTTCCAATGAATACATTTCAGTAATGGTTTATGTAAACTCAGGTCATCCTCAATAATGGTGACAAGAAAATTAGAAAATAAATAACACGAACATCTGTTCTGTGCCAGTGGAGTATTGAATGCTACTACAGGTTACAAGAACAAAACTGTTAGATTTGTCATTATTTCAACTTCCCTGGGTTGTTTTTTTTAAATTCCCTTTTAGCTGCTCATTATCAGATCATATGTATTCTTTGGTTTTATTCCATATTCTTTACACAGATGTTTAATATCCACAGGGAAAAACTGACATCTGCCTTTCCTTTTAAGTAAACATATTTTTATATGAAGCATACATAGAAATTAGAGTGTTTATTAAATATGCCTTTCTAAATATTAAGACAGTGTGAAAATAGTTTTCTGACACAGATATGCCACAGATATGTTGAAATCAGTGCCATGTACACTGCAAATCTAGGAGTTTAAAACTAATCTGTTGAAAAAGTGTTTTGAGGAAATGTCTTCACATACCACATGCCCCTTCTAATTGGGGAGATGTAGGGAACAATGTGTTGGCTTGTAAGGTATTCTCCAGATTAGTTATCCTAATTTGTATGCAACAATGTGAGAATGCCTGGGGTAAAATTTGGACTGCTGGGCTGGTGGCATATGGGAAAAAATGTGCTCTAACACATTTAGCAAGAGCAAGAAACAGTGCAAGTGACATAATTATTACAAAGTCTAGTAACTTAGTATACACATACTCTTTATTTTTTTCACATTCTTTGTATTTTCTCTGTAAGAGTAGTGATGGCCCACTGCTTAGAAAGCAGTATTGCAGGCTAATTCTGTTGACTGCCAGTAGTTCAATTCTGACCGACTCAAGGTTGACTCAGCCTTCCAACCTTCTGAGGTTGGTAAAACAAGGATTCAGATTGTTGGGGGCAATATATTGACTCTTAAAGGGCATTAAAGCACTTTGAAGTGCTATATAAATATAAATACTATTGCTATTGCTATTGTTTTTATTAATAAAAACCACTGAAATAAGTAATGTATCTGTAGACTCAACTGGTGATAGCCACAGGATGAAGAAGATAGTCACTTGGAATGTGACAAACGTAAGTGGGAAAGACTATGAACTGGAATAGAATAGAATTGAACTGGATGGAACTGAACAGAATTGAAATGAAATGAAATGAAGGAAGTAAGGGGGTTTTTTTGTGTGAAAAAGACAAAATGGAACAATGAAATAGCCCTGACTGGTGAAATGGAGTTGATGACTTAAAGCAAGAAAGTGAAGTCCCAAAGGTGTTTTTTCAAGAGGCAACTGGTTTTTCTTATGTTATCAAGAAAGTCATGTTGTTCTTGAAAAATCACCTTTGAGACAACTATGACCTGGATAATTGAGAATCTCCATAGATAAGAAAGTGAAGGTAGATCGTATTTATGAATGAGAGGGCTAACATTTATAACAAATAACAATAGCACTTAGACTTATATACCACTTCATAGTGCTTTACATTCCTCTCTAAGTGGTTTACAGAGTCAGTATACTTCCCCCAACAATCTGGGGCCTCATTTTACCGACTTTGGAGGGATGGAAGCCTGAGTCAACCTTGAACCAGTGAGACTCAAACTGCTGAACTGCTAGCAATTGGCAGTCAGCAGAATTATCGTGCAATATTCCATTTGAACCACTGTGCCACCATGGCTCTTATTTATGACCAAATGTATGAGCTGTTGCCATCTAGATTGTTCTGAATATGTTAGTAATTAGGAATTCATGGATTAGTGAAATGTTCAATTCAGTGGATGATGATGAACCATAGAAAAAACTGGAGGTAAACTGCAATATTCTGAATGAATGCAAAGCAAAGGAAATAATCATTCTGTTAGAAGACATGAATGTATATGTAGAATGTATGAATGTATAGGTAGTAATGTAATAAGAGACTGGACCATTAATAAACTCAAGAAGAAAAAAGAATGCTGATTTGATGAGCAACTGCTTGAAAAAAATGGTCTGGTTTAAGCCTAAGTCTATTCATGTGTAAACATGGAAATGGAATAAACAGGAAAACAATATGGTGTGATTACTTGAAATGAATATGATATATATATATTGCACTTGTGCTGATAAATAAATAAAGGGAGACTAGTATAGATCTATTTCAAGCTATTTAGCTCTCATCAGCTAGCCATACCCTTGCTGGAATTTGAACCTGGGCTATTTTTACATATTAGGCCGTTGTATTAGCCTCTAAGCCACAAGCTCTCCTGCCTTATCAGCTGAGCCAAGGAAATAATTAATGGTATATCCATATTTGGGCATACCAGGTGCTCTGACATAACACTTGTGTGTGTGTGTGGGGGGGGGGGGCTCACGGGCACACACACACACACACTTACTTTGTAAAGGATACAAGATTGATAGGAATTTTTGATCATAGAATAGGCCATTATTTGATAGTATGAAGTTTGCTCTTAGGAAAAAAAAATAGACATGAAATATTAGAAAAAAAGTGAAGAAAGAACAGGAGTATAAATAGAGTGATTTCCACAAAGAGAAAGTTTAAGTCCTGTCTGGAAAAAGTATTAGAAGATAGATTTATCTCCAAATACAAAACGACATAAGAAAAAAATGACATAAAAACAGAGGCTGTGGAAATTACTTGGAATAGAATAAAAAAAAATAGTATGGCATCAAATGCTACAGAAGTGTACATAGGAACTCTAGTCAGATGTATGAGAAAGGATGTTTGGTGGAATGACCAAACGAGGCAGGATTCAGATGAGAATGGAGGCAAATAGAAGAATTCTATCAAAACGAAATTGAGAGAAAAAAACATTGCCAAATGGGCACCTGTAGGATATGGCCGATTGAAAGGAGTGAAAATTTGGAATACTTGCTAAAAGAAATGAAAACAACTGCATAACAAAACATCATGCTAGGCACTTTATTATTTGGAAGTGAAAGGTGAATACATCAGGAACACTATATGATGGCCATTTAAAAATCTGTGGACTTCAAGCATAAGTATAATCTTTATCGTCATTGTACTTAAATACAACAAAATGGGTTGTATCATCAGAATTCCCCAGTCAGCAACCCATTTACTATAGTGGGAAAACAGAAAAAATATTCCTGCACCAGATCGGTTTGTCCCTAAGAACAGCGAGGACAATGTCAGATATTAGAATTTCTGAGAAATCTATTGGCAAGTGGGCAACAAGACTCAGGAGCTCTGGTGGCCCACTCCTATAAGATTACTGGAGGAACAACTACAGGCAGTTTAGTTTAGTTTTAGTTTTATTTGATTTATATCCCGCACCTATCTCCTACAAAAGGACCCAGGCCGGCGCACAGGAAATTAAAAACACCATATAAATATACAAATACATAACATCCTAAAACCACAATTAAACGTAAGAACCCTGTGCTAAAACCACATATTAAAATCCCTCTAATTAAAATTTGTAGACTAAAACTCAGTCATTAACGGGTGGTCACGCTAGGCCGGCTTGATGGAACAGGTGCGTCTTCAGGCGCTGGCGGAAAAGGCAGAGGTCCGAGGTGGTGCGGAGTTCGGGAGGCAGGTCGTTCCAGAGGGTAGGGCCTGCCACAGAGAATGCCCTTCCCCTGGGCGTCGCCAACCGGCATTGCCCAGCCGACGGCACCCGGAGAAGGCAAAACAAAAAAGGATACTGTGTTGGAAAAAATCATGCCATTATAGCATGCTAGTATAAATCAGAAAATCTGCACTTTGACTACATTTCCATCTGTGAATTTTAAAAAGTCACGTTGCTTGCATCCATAGACATACTATGCTAATACGTTGTAACATTCTAAGTTCTTTTAAGAGAACTCAATGAATATGAAGGCCAATACCCATGAAGGAATTGGTAACTGTGGTTTCACATTGTTGTGTAATGCAGGGATCCCCAATCCCCAGTCCATGGACTCACACTGGTCCGCGGCATGCCAGCAACTGGGCTGCACAAACAAGCAAATCGCCATCCTTGGGATGCAGACAGCACGTGAAACCATGGCCCCTCTGCTCAGCTGAAAAGCTTCTGTCTACAGAAGCAGTCCCAAAAGGTTGGAAGCCGCTGGTGCACTGTATATATTTGCTATTAATTATCAAAATGAAATATTTCTATGATGAACATGCTGGCGAGATTCAAAACCTTAATTAATGAAGGCAACAGCACTGGAGAACAGTGGAATATATGCACATGCAATAATCTGCATAGACTCCATTCAGAATGAAAACCATTTGGCGAGCATGACTTCTTAGTGGACATGTACTGTACTGTACGTGGTTTTGTATGGCTTGCTCTGTCCTCAATAAATAGCTGGTTCTTTTTTTTTTCCATAAGTGCTATCTGGAGGAGTAGAAATAATTCCTCTCTTTGCACCAATTGCTTTTGTGGGCAGTTTATTATTTCTGACAGGTTAGTCAGCATACTGGAACTGATACATCCCTCAACTCTCCGCAGGAGTCAGCGGAATATTATTTTTATGTTTTAAATCCTTTCAGTGGTGGTCCTCTGCCATGCCTGCTGTGCTGCCCTTGCCTTGCGTTTATTCTCCTCTGGAATCATTGGAATAATAAGCAGCACTCAGGAAGTCCAACAGCTCAGCAGGTGGGATATACCTCAGCAATCCGTAGAGTAGTTGGGAGCAAGCAAAGCAGAACGGTGATAAAAAGGGAGCCGTAGCCCTTTCATGATTACTCTATACTGCAGTTGTTTTACTGCATTACTATCTTGATGGATTACTCCGGGCCTCTTCTCCTTTGTACCTTCCCACCCTAACTCTCTTTTAATATAGAGCAATTGATTGCTGTTGTGTCTGCAGTAAGATAAAATAATCATTTGCTTTTGTACATTAGCCAGTGGAAAAGTGATGACTCCTTGATATAAAGGGACATAGGATCATTAATCCTTTAATCTTTGGCTGATGGAGAGAGAGAGAGAGAGAATCTAGTTCCTTTAAGAAAAGCTAATTATCACCTTCCCCACATGCCCAGTTCCATGTCACAAAAAGGAAGCTCTCGACAGGCTCTGACAGACTATAAACAAGGACATCCATGGGGTAAAATTTAGATGGTAGCCACAACTGCATGATGGAAACTCTGCTTCCCCATTTATAAAAGCGACAGAACTTCAAAACTTCAAAGGTCACTTTATCGCAAATGGGCTTGTATATATAAGCATAAAAGGCAGGGGTGTCAAATTCGATTTTATTGAGGGCCACATCAAGGTTGTGTTTCACCTTGGTGTGGGCAGGGGTGGGTTTCTAAGGGTTCGCCCGGGATCGCGCGAGCCCTTTCGTCAAATTTCCCGATCCCGAGCGTTCCCTTTCGACCGTGGACCCGGAAGTAAGTCCTCCGCGTTCGTCCTCGCCCCCCCCCCGCCGCCCAGCCAACGCTAAAATCGCTGGACACTGGGGGGGGGGCTAACCGCCGCTGCTAACTGCTGCTCCCTCAGCTGGGCGGGCAGGCAGGAAAGCAAGCAAGCCGGCTGCGTTGTCTTCTTTTTCCCTCAGCGACGCGCCGCCCCAGCCCCTGCCGCCGCCGCTGCAGAGAGGAGGAGGAGTGGGCAGCCCCCTGGGCAGAGCGCGCGATTCCCTTCCTCCCTCCCCCTCCCTCCCTCCACAGCCGGCATGCTGGCCACTCATCGTTTCCAGGGGCTGCCGTTCCTCTCACACACACACACGGAGGCTTCTCAGCTCCTGGAAGGAGCCTGAGCAAGAGAGAGAGCGACCAAGCACAGCGGGCGGCCGGGCAGCTGGGGCAGGCTAAGGCAAGTGACCCGGGTTGAGGAGGCTCCGCGGAGGTGGGGGCGGGGCGGGGACGATGACAGACAGACAGAGGCACAGACACAGAGAGAGACAGGGAGGGAGAGGGGAACCAGAGAGTGACAGACACACACAGAGACAGAGAGTGGGAGGGAGGGAGAGAAAGATAGACAGAGACACAAAATGAGTGATTTAAGTGCCTGAATGCGAGACAGACAGACAGACAGACACACACACAAAGAGTGACAGATGGGCAAACAAAGGAGAGAGAGACAGAGAGAGAGAAAGAAAAAAAGAAGGTGGGAGAGAGAGAAAGAAAGAGAGAAAGAAAGACAGACAGAGAGAAAGAGAGAAAAAAGAAAGAGAGACAGAAAGGAAAGAAAGAGAAAAAAGAGAGAGAGAAAGAGAGAAAGAAAAGCAACTGAAAGAGAGAAAGAGAAAGAGAGAGAGAAAGAAAGAGAGAGAGAAAGAGGGAAAGAAAGAAAGAGAGAGAGAGAAAGAGAAATAGGGAAAGAGAGGGGGGGAAAGAGGGAAAGAAAGAGAAAGAAAAAGAAAAAGAGAAAGAGAAAGAAAGAGAGAGAGAGAAAGAGAAAGAAAGAAAAAGAAAGTGGGAGAGAGAGAAAGAAAGACAGACAGAGAAAAAGAGAAAGAAAGAGACAAAGGAAAGAAAGAGAAAAAAAGAAAGAGAGAGAGGGAAAGAAAGAGACAGAATGAGAGAGAGAGAAAGAGAGGGAGAGAGAAAGAGGGAAAGAAAGAAAGAGAAAGAGAAAGAAATAAAGAGAGAGAGAAAGAGGGAAAGAAAGAAAAAATGAGAGAGAAAGAAAGAGAGAGAAAGAGGGAAAGAGAAAGAAAGAGAGAAAGAGAAAGAAATAAAGAGAGAGAGAGAAAGAAAGAGGGAAGGAAAGAAAGAGACAGAGAAAGAAAGAGAGAAGGAAAGAACGAAAAAGAAAGAGAGAGAGAGAGAGAACTTATGACTACAATTAAGCCCAAAAGTTTGGTTGCTAACCAAGACCATTGTTAAGTGAGTTTCACATTTTCCAAATTGGCCACTCCCACCTGGTCACATGGCCGGCAAGCCACTCCCACCCGGTCACATGGCCAGCAAGCCACTCCCACCCGGTCACATGGCCAGCAAGCCACAGAACCTGTTCCAAAAATTTTGAAACCCACCCCTGGGCGTGGGGCTAGGAGTTTATGACCATTGTGGGCATGGCCAGCTTGATATCACTTGTGTTGGGGGTGCCTGTGGTGACCCGAGTACTCTGCCAGCAAAAATGGGCTTCTGAGCTACATTTTTGGCAGTGACAGCCTCTTGCAATCTTCTGCCAACAAAAACAGAACTTACAAGGGCCACACAGTCTTCCCAAGCTCTGTTTTCACTTACAGAAGTACTGCAGGCCAGTCTTTCACTGTTTTCAGGTGGCTCCGTGACCCAGATCTAAGGAACCTATGAGCCAGATCTGGATCTGGCCCAGGCGCCTTGACTTTGACACCCCTGATATAAAGCATATAGGGCAGCGGTGGGTTTCCTACCAGTTCGCTTGTGTTTGCACACTCAGATGCGTGTGATGCTTCTGCACATGTACAGAAGTATCCGGGTGGGTGGGCAGAGCCTCCCGCCACCACTACTACCCATTTGCCCAATTCAGGCTGAACCGGGAGCAACCAACTTCTGATATAACAGTACTTTTATTTAAATTGTGGTACTATATACACATAGATAAGTCTACCCAGTAATAAACCAAGCCAAATTTTGTGGGTGTATTTTGCCACCTAACATTCTTGGGATATTGTTGAGTATAAACCATAAATGAGCTTTTGATATGCACAATTTTGCCACCTAAAATGAGTTACAAATGTCCTAGATTTAAAGAAACAATCTTTGAGATTCAAAAGGGATTCCTGTAAGGAGATTAAGCTCATTTTTCCTTTAAAATTCTTTTTTTGGGGGGGGGGGGGGTAAGCCAACACTTTAGTCAACTCCAGTCTGGAAGAATAGCAGCTACTATACACCAAGACATTGGGAAGCAATCAGCTTTTGAACTCTTCAGTTTTCTGAAGCACGGTCAGTAAATTCCTTGGTGCTTCATAGGATATTTGCCATTTAACAAATAAGAATGACTTTTTTAATGATCTACATTTAGAAGCACCTTTTCAGATGTAAGATCTTTAAGTACCAGAAAGCAAGCATCACTATGTACCCATGAAAATCATGTATATTATCAATTGACACTCTGATTTTATCCTTAGTCCCATCTGCTTGATTTCATCTGGTATAATGGTTGTCCAATATTAGTCCGTGTATTGTGTTATGGTTTGTCAGATAGATATTGAGTTTGTATTTGGCACTTTTGTTCACCTATTAAGTCTTTCTGAAGGACCTGGGACAGGCAGATGTGAATGTGTTAACAGTATTATTGTGGGATGCAAGCTGTTCTGAGTAAAACTGCCTTTTGCAACTGACTGATGGTGATTTTGCCAATGCCGATGGCATTCAAGTGGTACTCCAGATGTTTTGGGATTGCACCTAAGGTACCTATTATTATTATTGGTACAATCTTTGCTTTCTTTATTTGTAGATCCTTGCACTTATTATTTATTATGATTTTAGCAAAACATTTACATATTTTTCAAACTATAAGACGCACCAGTGTATAAGACACACCAAGATTTCGAAAAGGTAAGTAAGAAAAAAAAGTTTTTGTCCTCTTCTGTTTTTGTAAAAAATGGCCCATTTTTTGCCTGTTTTTTGCAAAAATAGGATGCAGGGATGGGGCTTCAGGAGGCCAAAACTGGTTGTATTTGGTGCATAAGATGCACCAACATTTCCACACTCTTTTAGGGAGGGGGGAAAGGTGTGTCTTATACTCTAAAAAATACGGTATGTTGCTTAAATCAAATCAGAAAATGTTTACTCACTTTAGGTAGATTAAATTCTTTGACAAGATGCAGAAATTTGTAATTGGCGTTCTTCTTATGGAACAAGATATTCTTAAATCTACCAAAAAACAGGGCACAACTGGGGGATTTCAAAAGAGAACAAAAAAATAGCTGGATTGCTATGGGTAGTAGCTAAACTTCATTCTCTTGCTCCTTCCCCTCTTTTCAGTAAAAGCACCATTGAGCATCTTTATGTTGATCAATATTATTCTATTAGATGTCACTCAGTTCATCTCATTTTCCCTGCTCTGAAACCATTTTTAATTCCTCCTTGTCATTAAGACATGGAATAATAAGAATTAAAGTGTTGTGAACTTCATCTCAATTACTGTATTTTAATTTCCTATTTCATCGTCACCATCATTTTTGTTTGATAAATAGCCTTAGATATTGGTATATAGTGCAACATCATCCCAGCAAAGAGCATGAGCTCACTGTGATTGGAAACGTTGTATTATAATCATATTCTCAGATTTTTGACATCTTAATTCCCCCCACCCCCTGCCCATCCTATGGTCTGAATTATATCCCAATTAGTTAATCCCTGGTGGCATTTTTCAATTCTCTCCATTTCTCTCTAGCATTCACAGCACCTTCCAACTTTGCATAATCTGTTAATTAAATTAATTAATGTTCTCTTTACTTTGATCCTCTAGATCATTAATGAAGATATTAAATAAGACTAAAACTAACGCTTGTCCTTATTTTAATGTCAGTGACATTGCTCTCATACCAGATATTCCCAATGATCACTAGGAGAATTGAATGAAACTTTAGCCAATTTCAAGGCATCTTACATGGAAAATAAGTAAACGCAGAGGGAGTTTGATTGGATTTCATTGGCAAAACTGCCACACTCTGCAGGATGATTTGTAACTTCAATTTGGATATTGAGTTGATTATTATTAACCAACACATACAGCACAGGCGGGTTGCTACTAGTTTGCAGGGGTTCAGGTGAGCCAGTAGTGGAATTGTGACTGGGTTGCCGAACCGGTAGGGATGGCAGACTTGCCACACCCCCAAACCGGTTCCCCGGTTGCCGCAGCACATTTTTTGGATGGTTTTCATGTTCTGCATAGGCACAGACCTGTTTACAGGCAGCTTCATATACATGCAGTGCAGCATGGACTGAACTAATAGTGGAAATTCAGGCGAACCGGTATTGGAAATTGTGACTGGGTCACCGAATCAGTAGGGATGGCAGACTTGCCACACCCCCAAACCGGTTCCCCGGTTGCCGCAGCACATTTTTTGGATGGTTTTCATGTTCTGCATAGGCACAGACCTGTTTACAGGCAGCTTCATATACATGCAGTGCAGCATGGACTGAACTAATAGTGGAAATTCAGGCGAACCGGTATTGGAAATTGTGACTGGGTCACCGAATCAGTAGGGATGGCAGGCTTGCCACGCCCCTGAACTGATTCCCTGATTGCCGCAGCATGGGGTGTTTTGCGTATGCACAGACCTATTTACAGGCAACTGTGCACACGTGTGGAGCAGCACGCACCGAACTGCCAGTAACGCCGGCAGAAACCCACTTTTGACATACAGGTTGTGTAATGATTGTCTTGACCCTAGATAGGAGACCCTAGATGATTCTGCTATTGTCTTTCATGCTTCCCGTTGCTTTAAATTGTATTAATCAAATTGATTGTGCATTATCTACTGCCACTGTGATGATCGAGGGGGTTTAAACATTGGTTAAATAGATGATTAAAGGGGAAATTTGGAAACCAAATTTCAGTCCATCAGACATCAGTGTCCAATATGAACACTTTTGTGATAGTTTCATGCTAGTTGTGTTTCTTTGTCTCCCTTTTTTCTGCCTTAGTCATTGAATCTTTTCTCATATGTTGAATAGTTCCAAGCTGTAAGCACTCAGCACTCAGAAAATTTCAAAACGGAAACTATAGTTATTGAAAATAAACACATGGAGTAAATGTGTGCAGGGGAAGACACCTTTTAATGAAAGTCATGGTTAGTCGCTTGGACAGCAAGGAAATCCAATGAGTCATTCCTAAAAGAATTTAACCCGAACTGTTCTTCAGAAGGGCAGATACTGAACCTGAAAATCAAATACTTTGGCTACTAAATGAGAAGACAGGACTTCTTGGAAAAGATCTTGATGTTGGGAAAGATTGAGGACAAAAGGACAAGGGAAGAGCAGAAGATGAGATGGTTAGACAGTGTCATCAAAGCAATGGACATGAATTTAATGTTTAATGTTTAATGTTTATTGAATTTGTATACCGCCCTTCTCCCTTGCGGGACTCAGGACAGTGAACAGGCATAATAAAAACAACAAAGACATGAATATATAAAATACTTTAAAATGTCAATTAAAATGTCAATTAAATTAGGGGCCTGTTCTAAAACCAAATAAAATTACTAAATAAAATCGATTCAAATCGATTCAAAACTACACCAGGCCGGCCGCACGGAATAAATGCATTTTCAAGGCCCGGCGGAAGAGGCGTAGGTCAGTGATTGTACGTAGGTCGGGGGGTAGGTCATTCCAGAGGGCAGGAGCTGCCACAGAGAAGGCTCTCCCCCTGGGGGTCGCCAGCCAACATTGTTTGGCCAACGGTACCCTGAGGAGGTCCTCTCTGTGGGAGCGAACTGGTCGGTGGGAGGTATTTGGTAGCAGGATGCGGTCTTGCAAGTAGCCATGTCCCGTGCCATGGAGCACCTTGAAGCTCACCCGGAAAGCCACAGGCAGCCAGTGCAGCTCGTGCAGGAGAGGTGTCACATGGGAACATCTTGAGGCTCCCAGAATCCCCCGCGTGGCCGCATTCTGCACTAACTGGAGCCTAATTTGGGCAAACTCTGAGAGACAAAGGAGAATAGGAGGGCCTGGCATGCTATGGGCCAATGAGTTCACAAAGAGTCAGACCCTACTTAGCAATTGAACAACAAATGGTGGCACAGTGGTTAGGATGCAGTATTGCAGTATTGCAGGCTTATTCTGCCAACTGCCAGCAGTTCGATTCTTACTGGTTCAAGTTTGACTCAGCATTCCATCCTTCCGAGGTTGGTAAAATGAAGACCCAGATTGCTATGGGCAATATGCTGACTTGGTATACCACTTAGAAAGGACTATGAAATGGTATAAAAGTATAAGTGCTATTGCTAAATCATTGGGACAGCTTTCCTCCTATAAAACCAATATAAGCACTTTAGTCCTGTCGGTGAGTGCTATGGGACAATTGCCATTTTATTTGTCAAAAATGCCCATATAAAGCATTTTCAAGAGACATATGGTGGCCATGCCACAAAACACCCCCAGAAAAAAGAAAACTCTATATTAGAACTATACAAATAAAAGAAATATCATTACTGCGGTTCTCTCCTCATCCATCAAAACAGCAATTATGTAACAGAATGAAAATAATATTATCGTCTGCAGCTGAAAACCATGGAAGATTTTCCTTACCAATTTTTAATTAAGAAATGCTGCCTTTAATGTAAAGGGACCACAACCCAACCAGACTTATTAAAAGATAGCAAATCTTTGAAAGAGTAAGACATTGTTCTCAAATTTTGTAACTTGGTATTACAGCATGTTACCCTCAATCAATTCTGATGAGGAAATCAATCAACTTTTCCCATTATATAAAACAAGTGAAACTTGTAAAAGTTTTATAAGAGTACCATATCCTTCCCTAGGACTCTATAGCTACTAAATATGCTCAGATCTTAAAAAATTGCAGTAGTCCTTGAAAGCTAGATCATTGTTTAATCCCACCACAAAAAAATAAATAAATCTATAGCTGATGAAAATATTTACACCAGATTTATTTCCATGTATGAATAACTTAATGGCATGACCAATGCTGGCATTTCTGAAAGCCAACATTCTAACGTATAATGAGATCCATTTAACAATAGAAGAAAAATAGGACATTAGGAAATTATTTCCATCCATGCAAAATACGACTGATTTTCCTTAAGATTACAAGGTTTTTTGCCTTGTTTAAAAGGATTAGTAACTCAATAAGAAACCCTCAATAAGAGGGGAAGCATTGACCCATTATGTATAATTTATTTCTCTCTGGAGTTTTGCAATAAATAATACATCCAAAATGTGTATTGACCTACTGAAACCTTCATACAAAGTTTGATGCAAGATTTTTCTTTAACAGCTGTGAGAATCCAAGACAGAAAACTGTCATGTCCTATTGGCGATGTAATAATGCCACCTCCTCCAACCTGCCATACTAACTCAATCACTGGTGTCAGTTAATGTTAACAACCAGGAAGCCATGTTTTCCCCAAAGGACACAGAGGTCTTTAAAAGAATGTCATTGTATCTATCAGCCCAGAATAAATTAGCTTTCAAATCAATTCTTTGAAAAGATTCCTAAATGTTCTGCTTTAATTAAGAAGTCAAGAATTTGTTTGATCTGCTTTTATGTTGGCTCTATTTGGCATGGATTACTTTTTCAACACATGCTAATACACAATCCAGATTCCAGAAAGATCTATTGTCACGTAATGTGCCTGCACCTTTAACCTCAACAATTTCAACTTTTTTTCTTTATGTAGAAATGGCACCATCATCAAAAGCTTTTGAGGACTTGTAGTACTTTTTAATCACAAATTCTAGCTATGTTGAGCAGTTAGGGTTGTAGAAGTATTATACTTTAAAATGGAAACACTCTCAGGAACTGTAGGAGAGAAAATCATTGTGTTAAAAAAATACAACCACTCCATCTTTCCATTGTTCTGCACTGACAGATATTCTGTCAATATCTTCATAAATTTCATCTACCTTGTAAGAATAGACATATTTTAGATTGAAAATATATGATGGCAAACCTAAAACAAGATACGTTACAATGGGTAGGTAGAAGTGAGCACTGACTTTATTCAACACATTGGAAAGCATGCTTGTGTGAATCTCCTTAGGTTAAAGCAGAATTATTTTCACTTCTACAAATAACCATCAATTTATGACCTTTTTAAAAAAAGATCATAATTCAAAATTATAACAATGCTGAATGATGGGATTTACAACCCCTACCCAAAGTTT
Source organism: Rhabdophis nuchalis (assembly GCA_039707465.1). Lineage (NCBI taxonomy): Eukaryota > Metazoa > Chordata > Lepidosauria > Squamata > Natricidae > Rhabdophis > Rhabdophis nuchalis. Next base: position 201,668,346 of record CM077645.1, read on the forward strand.
TAATTGCTGTAGTGTTCCTGTGGTCATGTGATCAAATTTAGATGCTTGACAATGTCCATTCTTGCAGCTGTGAGAACACTGAAACTTCCACCACCACCACCAACATGTGGGTCCACCACTCCCAAGAAGCCTGAGTCTTCTCCCCTCCCAGACCATTTACCTTTACCATTACTTGACCGATGCAGGATGCAGTTAAAAAGCTAACAAAGGCAATCTTCCTCAAGCCTAGCTGGGAACAGGAACTTTGCTGGCTAACTTACTGCTCCTGGCCAGCATTGAGAAAAATTGCATCTCTAGCCTTGTGGAAGATAGCCTTCCTTGAGCTTTCTAGCTGAATTTTGCATCAGTTGGGCACGCCTATCAGCAGAGGCAGGGAAGTGGAAAGGTAAGTGAACCTAATGATCCTAGCTGGCTGAGGTCTTCCCATCCTTTATAGTACCCATGCTTGGTTGCTTAACAACCTACATGGTTGATTAGCAATTACAGTAGGGAATGCTGAGATTGTGGCCATTGAGCAAGGCAGTCATATCAGTCTCACTAAATGACCACAATGACCTATGACCAAAATTCTGGGCTCAGTTGTGGATACAAATTAAAGATTACTGGAAATTACATCAGCACATTTGGGAAGGACATACTTGTTCAATAACAGTAAGAGTGGTGGGTTGTTGCCAGTTCGTCCTAGATCGGCCGAACTGGTAGCAGACGGCAGAAGGCTCCACCCACCACACAGATGCTTCTGCACAAACTGGTAGTAAAAATTTTTTGCAGCCCACCTCTGAACAGTAGTATGGTTCAGATATGTTGCACTACCTCAGGAATGTGATTGAAGCTGGGCTTCTCCTGTAGCTATTTTTCATTTCACTTTCTGATTTGCTTATTCAACTATAAAGGCCACAAAATAGATTGAAGTTGGTGGTATCTGATCTTTGTAGATTCTGCTACATGTGATCTTGTATAAATGAATCAGCATATACTGAATATTTGTATATTCTGTTCCTTGGAACAGAAAAAAACCCCACCCCTTGGGGATTGAACCAGTTATATTATTTTAGTCATTATATTTAAGGATGCTAGATTCAAGACAACACCCTGAAGGAATTTTCAGGATGTTGGGGTTTGGGCAGAGCTCTGTTCTATCTCTAGACTCAGATCTAACTACAAAAGCTGTGGTGGCACAGTGGTTAGAATGCAGTACTGCAGGCTACTTCTGTCGCCTGCCAGCTGACTGCAATTTGGCAGATCAAATCTCACCAGGTTCAAGGTTAACTTAGCCTTCTATCTTTCCGAGGTGGGTAAAATGAGGACCCAGATTGTCAGGGGCTATATGCTGATTCTGTAAACCACCTAGAGAGGGTTATAAAGCACTGTGAAGCAGTATATAAATCTAAGTGCTATTGCTGTTAGGACTCCTTAACAAATCAATAAGAATGTAACATCCTTCAGTCTATTCTTCTATTCACTGCCTTTTGATTTGGGGCACAATCACCAACATGGTTCACATTAAAAGAAACCAATGAAATAGGTGAAATCATCAATTACTGATCGAAGCTGATTTAAATTTCCCAATAGTGCAAGGTTGAAGAAGAACATTGGGCCTCTTCTAAATGCTGAGGAAGTCAATACATCTTTTGCTTTATTCCTGAATCTTCATTTTAGTTGGGTAGAACTTAATAATGATTCTTTGCCTCATTGACCTTTTCATTACTTACTTGGCAACTATTTAATGAAAATGATGGCATTATTTTAAATCAAGTAATGATAGGGAAACGGAAAACTCCACAGTCCATAGTCAACAATCACCAGCATATTTATTGTCCACCATCCATTTTGCATTAACTATCTTTTAACCAATTTCACTTAAAAGCTGACTTTCCTTCTTCTGGCATCTCTGTTCTCTGCATGTGTTGTCTAGCTTCAATTGTATTGGTTAATATAGCATGATGTCATATTAAAGCAGATTGAGGACCGATGGTCTCTTAATGTCTTGTCGACTTCAACTCCCAGAATTCCTGAGGCATGGCTGTCTCAAAAATTCTGTGAGTTGAAGTCCACAATTCATAAAATGGCCATTGTTCCCCACCCTTGCACTAGAATATTACCTGCAGATCACAGGTGGGTTGTTCCCAGTTTGGCCTGGATTGGGTGAACTGTAGTAGTGGTAGTGAGAGGCAGAAGTGTCGCACGAGCGAACACAAAAACGCCCCGAACCAGCAGTAAAAAAAAAAAATGACAACCCAGCACTGCAGCAGATGTTATATTCACAGAATAGCATTAAAAACAGCATTTTACTGGTTTTTCAGGTTACAAGCAAAGGAAACTTAAAGAGAAGAAGTTAGGATCTGCAAAAATACAGACAATTTTTTGGAGTGGTTTTTAAGTGATTGCACACTTCCAAAATTAAGTGCATCTTAACTTCAAGGTTACAATTTAATTGTAACGTTTAATTGTGTGTTAGTTTTGCATAGTTACTGCCATGGAAACAACAGAAATCTATTTATTTCATTGTTATGCACATTTTATCCAGATTCCTTTTCCATAAATATCTATGCAATTGGAGTAAATCGCATACCAGAAATTGTGCAATACAAGGGGTTTTGGGGGGGGGCATGGGGGAGGTGGAAAAATGGCTTATATTAAGAAAATGTGAACATAAAGTAAACTTATTAGAAGAAAAGTAGATAGAAAAAAATACTGTAGGTCATGGAAAAATGATGGCAAAAATATTACATCCTAAGAAAAATGAATGAAAAATAATTATATTAGAAATAGTCACAAAAATGTACTACCATTTTCCTGTAGTTTTATAACCAAATGAATGCAGAATATGTTATTTTTTTAAAAAGGAACATCAAAAACTGGTCCCAACATTCCTTATTAGCATAAGGTTTAATGAAAATATGAATCAAATTATTTGTCTTTGATAGTTAAAATTATTTGCTGTGTGTATTTATATTAATACATTTGTGCATATGCAGGCATATTCACTATGCAATAGCTAATAGCTTACAGTAGATGCATTACATATCATATTCGAAACTGTTCTACAATCTCCAAAGTCCTTAATTTATATATCAACAATAGATCTAGCCATATCTATTAGCTTATTATTTACCATCAGCTAAGAATGCTAAGCCATGTAATGATTAAGGCACCAGAGCCTGTAACTTCTAGTCCTGCCTAAGGTTCAAAGCCTTGGACCAATTCTCTCTCTCTCTCTCTCTCTCTCTCTCTCTCTCTCTCTCTCTCTCTCTCTCTCTCTCTCTCTCTCTCTCTCTCTCTCTCTCTCTCTCCTCTCCCTCTCCCCCTCCCCCCTCCCCCCCCTCCCCCCTCCCCCTCCCTCCCTCCCTCCCTCCCTCTACCTCTACCTCTTTCCCACCCTCAATAAAGAGACACTAGCAAACACACATACACATTCAAATCCTTAAGTCAACTTGGACATAGAAACTCACTGTATGTGTGTGTGTCTGTCTGACTGTCTGTCTGTATTTCCAGTATATGCATCAAAACAAATCATCTTTAGGATTGAATTGAGCCATATAAAGAGTTTATAGGAGACAGAAGACTAACTCTTCCCCTCACCCACCTGTACAACATATTTCCATAGATATCACTATTGTAAGAAAAATCAAACCCAAATCATATCCACTAAAATGTACTCAATAAAGTTGTATCTTTTTTTTTGTAGAATCTAGCAGTTAATTTGAATGCAAAGCCATCATATTACATTCTTACATTGAAGGCTCATCAGTTAAAGATGCTGAGCTTGTCACCTGAAAAATGAATAACCCAGATTTAAAATCCCATGTGAGCGGTTCCTGCTCCAGCTCCTGACCACCCAGCATTTTGAAAGCATGCAAATGCGAGTAGATTAATAGGTACCACTTCGGTGGGACCAGTGATCTGTGTACCTTTGGCATACCATGGAAATATCTTTGGACAATGCTGGCTCCTTTGGCCAAGAAACAGAGATGAACACCATGCGGTAGAGTCAGACATGAATGGACAGAGAAATCTTTTAACTTTGTGATGCTTTTATACAATATGAAGAAACGAATAGATTTTAATTGTTTTTCATCTATTAGAGCTCATGTTTCTTCACATAATTGATTGGAGTACAAGATTTTTACCTGAGACAATGTCTTCATATTTCTTTACTGATGTAAGAATAAATGACTGTAATAGCATTATAGGAAGGAAGGAAGGAAGGAAGGAAGGAAGGAAGGAAGGAAGGAAGGAAGGAAGGAAGGAAGGAAAAATGTGATTGGATTGGAAAAAATCCATCAGTTCCCTTCTGCTGCCCAATTATAAGTCATTGCTATAGATTTAATTAAGTTAAACTCTCCTAACAACAACAAAAATTAATGTGCCATTTAATGTTTGTTGTCGTTGTTGTGGAGTTTAAGTTGTATACCATAAAAAAGGTTCCCAGGTTTAAGTGCTATTATAAAATGCAATGTTCTCAGATAAATTAGATTTCAACCAGCCTGAAATAGTCTCCCAATAAAGATCAACAGTTTCATTTAAACCTACCATCTCAAATGAAAAGTATAAAGGGAGCATGTTGGTACCTCATTATTTTATCTCTGTGCATCCATTTCTACCATCTTGCCCATTCTTCCCTTTTCTTCCTGAAACATATTTTTAATAATTTTGCTTCATCAAAAATATACTCTAAATGGGTAGAATTAAAATCACCCTACTAAACTGCCTTTAAATCATACCAAGGTTATTTTTTAACTGATTAAAAAAAACAATTAAAAGCCTAATTGGTTTTCCTTTTGGGCAGGTCTCTGTTGGAGGTTTGATTGAATATCCAGAAGATGGCAGCATTTTATAGTGATTGAACAATGTACTAATGTATCATCATTAAATTGTTTATCTATCTAGCTCATCTCACTAATTCAGATTTGTATTTTTCTTTTCAATGACTGCTTCCTTAGATGAAGATGAGCCTGGGTCCTGTATAATTGTGCTTTGCTTCATCCTAAGAGTTCAGATTACAATGGTGTTGAAATATTATATTCACTGAAGGATTTATTTCCTATTCTGGAAATTGTCTGAGAATATCATACAGCAGTAAATGAGAGAAAATTTCTCTCTCTCTCTCTCTCTCTCTCTCACACACACACACACACACACACACTTTTCTAACTGGTAATTTTTGAATAATTAATAAATGAGCAAATGTTTAAAACTGAAGATATTTGTGTGGCTGGTTGAAGGATATTTTATTTATTCAGTCATCATACATATTAGCTTTCAAAAATGTTTGATGCATTCAGTGGAACAAATATAACTTCTAGATTTTTGATACTATGATATCCGTTAAATATTTTATGAGGATGAGATAATTTAGTAAATATACTAAATAGTGGCATTCATAAATAATGAATTCAAAGAACTCTAAATTCTGCTCCAGTTACATGGGAAAGTGCAAGCTCACTAAAGATTAAAGATGGAGGATTCCTAGAATCAGAAAGGTCAAGCAATAAAACCACTTGGACTTGTCAAGATTGAGCCTATATCTGTTCTTCTCCATCGGGGGCTGCACAATTTCCTGGATCAGGACTTCAACAATCATGAATTGGTTGGCTAGTGTAAAGTTGTATAAATGGGTATCATCAGCACTTTAATGATACATGACCTCAAATAGACGGATGACCTTACCTCGTATTTCATGGAGCTTTTATGGAGTCAAAAAGAAAATATATACAGACCCCTCACATGCTAGACATAAATTATTTCAACTTCTACCTTCAAAATGATGCTTTAGGGCATTGCACACCAGAACAACTAGACACAAGGACACTCCCTCCCACCATGCCATCACTCTGCTAAATAACTTATTCCCACAACACTATCAAGCTATTTAGCAAGTCTGTATTACTATTATTACTCTCATCTTTCCCATTACCTATCTCCTTTTCTATCTATGACTATACTTTATTGCTTATATTTTTATGATATATATTGTTTTATTTCATTTCCTAGTATAATTTATGTTGATAGCTATGACTATCACTAATTGTTGTATCTTATGATTTATGATGAATGTGTTTTTATGATGACTATGATCATGATTTATCATTTATAGCTTTATGTACACTGAGAGCTTATGCACCAAAGACAAATTGCGTGTGTATCCAATCACACTTGGCCAATAAAGAATTCTATTCTATTCTATTCTATTCTATTCTATTCTACAGCCTTGATTGTCATTGTACATCATATATACAACAAAATTGGTTTTAGCCTCACTGGTGCAATCCATGACAAAAAATAAAAACAACATAAAGTTGCAAATCCCTATGCAAATAATTAGGGGGGTAAAAGAAAGAAGAAAAAGTAGCCATACATTTCCACGTGTGTGTGGAGTGATTGTGGTTGTGTTTAAGAGTCTATCAGCCCAAGGATAGAAACTATTTTTAAGCCTATTTGTTTGGCTGGCTATGCTTCAATGTCTTCTGCATGATGGTAGAAGTGAGAAGAGACACTGACCAGGGTGTGAATCATCTCTGAGTATCTTCCTTACTATGCTAAAGCAGCGAGACCTGGCAATGTCACCCAGTGGTGTTAGAAATCAACCAATGGTTTTTCTATACAAAAAGGAAGAAAGAGCTAAGGTTTGAGGTTTCCAACAAATAACAGTCATCAGTATGACTTCTCATCCCTGGTCAACACTGTCTACACATAAAGAAAAGGAGAACCTTGCATTGAACAAGAAGTTACTTTGCTTGGAGCACAGGTAGCACATCAACTGTGAATGAAGCTTCTCAAATCCCAGCTCAGCCTTTCAGCTCATGGTGTGTGTCTCCATGATTGCTGCGCAATTAATGTAAGAGATTTTTTAAGGGGTACATTTAGGTTTGTTTGTTTGTTTATTTATTTATTTATTAGTTTGTTTGTTTGCTTATTTATCAAATTTATATACCGCACCTATCTCCCGATGGGACTCAGGGCGGTGCACAGGAAAGGAATAAAATGTAAAAAACAATAAATACAGAAATTTATATTTATATTATTTATATTTATTTGATTTATATCCCGCCCTTCTCCAAAAGGACCCAGGGCGGCGCACAGGAATTTAAAATACATACAAAATACAAAAATACAAACATTTAGAAACCAATTAAATATTTGGTTTACCGAGGAGCTGCGGGTGATGAAACGCCGCAAGAGATGCCTAGAGGGAAGATGGAGGTCTACCCGTTCTGAATCTGACCGGACACAGGTAAGAGCCCATTTACGGACTTACATTGTGGCGCTGAGAGTAGCCAAACGCCATCATTGTGCTACTCTCATAGCATCCGCAGAAAACCGCCCTGCCGCCCTGTTTAGGGTGACCCGCTCCCTCCTTCAACAGAGGGTGCGGGAAGCCCCGTTACAGGGTAGAGCAGAGGAATTTGTGACTTTTCTGCAGGAGAAAATCGCTCAGATACAGAACGAGCTAGCCCCCATTCATGGCCCAGTGGGATGCCACGAGACAGATCTTGTTTGGGAGGAGTTTGACTCCGTTACTTCCGAGGATATGGACAGGTTACGTGGGCGACTGCGAGCCACCACATGTTTATTGGACCCGTGTCCCTCCTGGCTTGTACTGGCATCCTGGGAGGTGACACGAGGCTGGCTCCAAGAGGTTGTCAACGCATCCTTAATTGAGGGTTCCTTGCCTGCTTCCCTAAAAGAAGCGATGGTGAGGCCCCTCCTTAAGAAGCCCTCTTTGGATCCAGCTGTTTTGAACAACTACCGTCCAGTCTCCAACCTTCCCTTTTTGGCGAAGGTTGTTGAGAGTGTGGTGGCACAACAGTTTCCCCGTCACCTGGAGGAAGTTGATTATCTAGATCCGCGCCAGTCCGGCTTTCGGCCCGGGCATAGCACCGAGACGGCATTGGTCGCGTTGGTTGATGATCTCTGGAGGGCCAGAGATGGGGGATGTTCCTCCATCCTGGTCCTATTAGACCTCTCGGCGGCTTTCGATACCATCGACCATGGTATCCTATTGCATCGGCTGGGGGGGGGGTTGGGGGTGGGAGGCACCGTTTTACGGTGGTTCTCCTCCTACCTCTCTGGCCGATCGCAATTTGTGTTGGCAGGGGGGCAGAGGTCGACTGCGAGACCCCTCGTATGTGGGGTGCCTCAGGGGTCGGTCCTCTCGCCCCTCCTGTTCAACACATACATGAAGCCGCTGGGTGAGATCATCCGTGGTTTTGGGGTAGAGTACCATCTATACGCTGATGATACTCAGTTGTATATATCTACCCCAAACCACCCCAACGATGCCGTAGCGGTGATGTGCCAGTGCCTGGAAGTCGTACGGATCTGGATGGGAAGTAACGGACTCAGGCTCAACCCGACCAAGACCGAGTGGCTGTGGTTTCCGGCCGCCCGATTCAACCAGCTCACTCCATCGCTGGCCATAGGGGGCGAACATCTTGCCCCTGTGGATGGGGCGCGCAATTTGGGTGTCCTCCTGGATGCCCAGCTGTCCATGGAAGATCAAGTGACGGCCGTGGCCAGGAGGGCATTTTACCAGGTTCGCCTGGTTCACCAATTGCGCCCCCTATTGGATCGGGACGCCCTTCGCACAGTCACTCATGCGCTCGTGACATCCCGACTGGACTATTGCAACTCTCTCTACATGGGGCTTCCCTTGAGGTGCACCCGGAGACTTCAGCTAGTCCAGAATGCAGCCGCGCGAGCAATTATGGGGGCCGCAAGGTCTACCCATGTAACACCGCTCCTGCGCGAGCTGCACTGGCTACCTGTCGTCTTCCGGGTGCGCTTCAAGGTGTTAATTATCATCTTTAAAGCGCTCCATGGCTCGGGACCTAGCTATCTGCGGGATCGGATCCTGCCTCATACATCTTCACGGCCGATTCGCTCCCACAGAGAGGGACTTCTCCGGGTGCCGTCCACTAGACTGTGTCAGCGGGCGACACCCAGGGGAAGGGCTCTCTCTGTAGTGGGCCCGGCCCTCTGGAACGACCTTCCCCCCGATATTAGGACAACCATGGACCTCCGCTCCTTCCGTCTTAAATTAAAAACTTACTTTTTCCGTCTGGCCGGCCTGGGATAGTCCCCCTGTCTTGGGGTTTTACTGGGTAAATTTTAGTTTAGTTAGTTAAATGGGATTTTAGCACAGGCTGAGTTTAATTTGGCTTTTAAATTGTTTGTATATTTTATTGATGTTTGTATGTTTTTTACTGTTTTTATTCTACCTGTGCACCGCCCCGAGTCCCCATGGGGAGAGGGAGCGGTTTATAAGTATTAAATGATGATGATGATGATGATTTAGTCCTGCGCTAAAACCAATTAAAATCCCCAATTAAAACTATCTACATAGTCCCAGCGGAGGTTATGTTAGGCCGGCTTGATGAAAGAAATGTGTTTTTAAACACTGGCGGAAGAGGCAGAGGTCGGTGATGGTACGGAGTTCTGGGGGTAGGTCGTTCCACAGGGCAGGGCCCGCCACAGAGAAGGCCGTTCCCCTGGGTGTCGCCAGTCGGCATTGTCCGGCCGACAGCACCCTGAGAAGCCCCTCTCTGTGGGAGCGTATTGGTCTAAGGGATGTATGGGGCAGGAGACGGTCTCGCATATAACTAGGTCCCGAGCCATGGAGCGCTTTGAAGATGGTTGTCAAAACCTTGAAGCACACCCGAAAGACCACAGGAAGCCAGTGCAGCTCGTGCAGGATAGGTGTTATATGGGAGCATCTAGAGGCTCCCGTAATCACACGCGCGACTGCATTCTGCACTAACTGTAGCTTTCGAGTGCACCTCAAGGGAAGCCCCATGTAGAGAGCATTGCAGTAGTCGAATTGGGATGTCATGAGGGCCTGAGTGACTGTGTAAAGGGCAGCCCGGTCCAGTAAGGGGCACAATTGGCGCATCAGGCATACCTGATGAAATGCCCCCCTGGCCACGGCCGCCACATGGTCCTCCATGGACAGCCGGGGATCCAGGAGGACACCCAAATTGCGCGCCCTCTCCACGGGGGCTGGTGTTTCACCCCCAATGGCCAGAGTTGGAATAATCTGGTTTAACCGGGGTGCCGGAAGCCACAGCCACTCAGTCTTGGACGGGTTGAGCTTGAGTTTGTTACTACCCATCCAGATCCATACGGCCTCCAAACACTGGGACATCTCCTCGACGGCCTCGTTGGGGTGGTCTGGGGTGGAAATATTAAAAATAAATTAACCCGTGCTAAAATTATCAATTAAAACCCATTTCTAAAATAAGATTAAAATTTAGAGCTATGCTAGGCCGGCCTCGTGAAAGAGGTATGTTTTTAGAGCCCGGCAGAAGAGGCGCAGGTCCGTGATCGTGCGAAGGTCGGGTGGTAGGCCATTCCAGATGGCAGGGGCTGCCACAGAGAAGGCTCTTGCTCTGAGGGCCGCCAGCCGGCAGTCTGGCAGACGACACCCTGATGAGGCCCACCCTGTGAGAGCGGACAGGTCGAAGGGAGGTATATGGTAGGAGGCGGTCCCGCAGATAACCAGGTCCCATGCCATGGAGTGCTTTGAAGGTGGTTAGGTTAAAGCCAGACATAACACTACACTACAAATGAAGTGTAAACAGTGGGAAATGATTTGTGATGCCTTTCCCCCCCTTTAGGACAGTGATGGAGAACCTTTTTTTACTCGTGTGCCATAAACGGGGGGAGTGCAGTGGGGTCGTGCACAGGCATGCCGTACCCATAATGCAATGCGCTCCCCCCAGCACCAATACACGCATAACATATGCCCCCCCCCATTTTTTGCATGCTTTTTTCACCCTTCCCAGGCTCCAGAGGCTTTATAGGAGCCTGGGGAGGGTGAAAACAGCCTCCCCCACCCCTCCAGAAGCCCTCCGGAAGCTTCAGGAGCTTCCCTGAAGCCTCCAGAGTGCAAAAAAACTGGCCCTATCAGCAAACTGGAAGTTCAGGAACAGACATCTGGTTTGTCCATTGGGCTGTTTTTAGTCCTCTGGAGCCTTGAGGGGCCTTCCTGAGGCTTCCCTGAAGGCTCCGGAGGGCTTAAAACAGCCCTACGAGCAAACCGGAAATGACTTCTGGTTTGCTCGGAGGGTTATTTTTAGTCTCCAAAAATGGCCTCAAAAAAGGCTAAAGTCAGCTGTCCATGACATTGCAACACCTCACATGCCCTGACAAATGACTCCGTGTGCCACCTGTGGTACGCGTGCCATAGATTTACCCGGCTTTAAGAGAAATAAACATTCCAAGCCTATTTTTAGGGTGGGGGAAACAAAGGAAAAGAAAATAGAGAACCTATTTGTAAAGCAAAAAGTGTGCCATTGTTTCCTAATGCAGAACAATAGAACACTGGGATCAAAAGACACCAAAAAGACACCAAGCAGCAGCAGAACAGATGTACACTCCGATCCCAATTTTGTTACAGCTCATCGCAAACATGATCAATGCTTGTCATTACCGAAATCTGATCTGAACCCTGACTGAATCTTGTCTAAAAAAAATCAGCTTCCTCCAGATTCTTATGCCAGATACGGCTCCTACATTGGAATAGGATTACTTTAAGAAATGATTTCAGAATATGGACAGAACAAAACCCTTTTACTCAGATCAAAGGCTTATCTAATTGACTAAGCAGATGGTAATTAAGCTATTAGGATTGTGCGGTACTTCAAATCTGATTTTGAAAATTGCTTTGGAGCATGTAAAAGAACAAATGCGGTAACTGTAAGTGATCCATTGTAGGAATTAGCTTGACTTTAGGAATCAGCTGAAGCTCCCCCATCCTGGAAGCAGATACGGCTGCTTTACTGAATCAAATATTTCATATTTTCAAATAAAAACTGCTTGTAAAGAGGAGGCTAATAGTCTACTTGAATTATGTAAACTAGGGTGAGATTTTAATAATCACGTTCAGCAGGGAGTCCCAAAGCTGTTGAAACAGTACCTGGAATCCAAGCACACAATTTGAAGACTTGAAGTTGTCCCGTTCTGGTGAAGTTAAAAGAGTTGATCTTGCATATCTGACGCTTGCAGCCTAAACAGCCTGTACAGAGCCTAGAGTTTGTATTTTTAAAGTTTTTATTTTATTTTTCCCTTTCAAATTCATTCACAAATATACGTTCTTATAATTGCTTTTAACATTTATCTATTCATCATTAGTCTCTTATTTTTACAAATATATATATAGTACAGTTTGAGTCACTTTTTTTCTAACTCTAACTCTAACCTTGCTCCTTCCATCTTCTCACCCTCCCTTCTCTGCCTTCTTCTTTTTTCATCTCCTTTCTTCTTCCCCTCTCTTTCCCCTCCTCCTCCTCATTCTTCCCCTCTCTCCTCCTCTTAATTCTCTTGCCTTACTTCTTCTGCTTTACCCTTTCTTCCTTTCCCTCCTCATCCTCCTTCTTTTCTGTTGTTGCCCTTGCTTATTTACTTTCCCTGATAGGTTCTCGGGGTGGCATTTCAGCAACTTTATATTTTCATACAAATAATTTTCTTTATTACATTTGGTTCCTAATATTAATTCCACTTGTATCATTTTCAACTTTTATACTTGCATTTTGATACTTTCTCTCCCCCCCCACCTAATTTAAAAATGTGTCATCTGAGTGTATTTGCCTTTCTTGAAAATGTATAGAAATGTGAGCTTTTCCTCCCAGAAGGAGAAATTTGCTGCCAGTATTTTTTTTTTTTTTTTGCAGCATACATATGAAATGGGCAATTTAAACATGGTAGTTGTGCAACTTCTAAAAATCTCAGTGTGCATATGACATTGATAAAATGTAAATCTATGGTATGATGCAGAATATTTCCCAGTATGCTGGGATTTCATGATAGAACCATACAAAAAAAAAATCCCTTAAGATATTTAAAGCTCTGGAATCAGAAAAGATCTCGTATACAAGGATTTCACAATAGAAACACACACACACACACACACACACACCCTTAAGATATTTAAAGCTCTGAACTCAGAGAAGATCTCATGGCTTCTTAAATTTTCATTGGAATTTGGCAATGATTAAGAACATCCCTTCAAACAAGTGTAAGAAGCTGGCATCTTAGGAAGGCCTTAAACCAAATGTTTCTTATTAAAATAGAATTTGGCAAACCAGAATATCTTAACAAAAGCAGAAGAAACTCTAATTTATTAGCCTGGTATCTTGACATCTGTGTCTTGCGCCTGTGCCTTATTTTCAAAATTCACCCAGCACTTTAAAATATTTTTTTTTAAAAAAGAAACACAAGAAAACTTGAATTATAGGGTAGCATAGCAAGATTTGCACCTTTTATTCAATAAAGCCATGTCAGGATTTGAATTAACTAAGCATTTTGCTAGAGAAATGCATGACAAAGAGTTAGAAATCCCTTGGCTTGGTCACCTTCCAGTGCTGTAGGATAATGAGGGTGTGCTCTAAAACAGAGAACTCTACACTTCTTTGCAGCATAAATAATGTAAATCAAATTGGATGATCATTATCAGCTCAGAAGCCTCTGTCAGTTTCATACTGGTATAATAAAGCATTAGGTAGATCACAGTGTCCCTAGGGTGAGTTCATGGTATTTGAAATTAAAGTACTATGTTAGTTCAGACCAATTTATTTTTAATCCTCACTCTTTTTGAAATTCAAATAATTCAGATTAATTACATTTGGTTGACCCTGGGATTTTTTCCCCTTTCAAAGAATAATGCCATTCCCCCCTCCTCCTTTTCTTAAATAATTAATTGGTTTATCTGCTTCTTAGCATCCTTAACTTATCAATGTTCCGTAATCTGTTAATTTTCTTGAATGTGATTCCATTAAAAAAATGGCCCTGCCTCATCAAGGATTGGGATTCTTATAGAAATCAAACTAGGTTAACAAATATTGTTAATTTCTATGAACACAATTATTTCACAACTACTATATTATTTTCAGAGCCTGCTCTTGGAAATATATGTGTTTACACTGAGTTGTGAATGGCTAGACAGCGTCAAAGAAAACTCAACATTTTTGAGAGAACATAGAATATTTATTTGTTCTGCAGTCTTTGAATAGTGTTCCAGTCTCTAGGGATCTGGGCAGTCAGAATAAACAAAACAAACAAACAAACAAAATCATACAAGGTAAGTGAGATCTTTTTTATGAGGTAGAAAATTGTAAAGACCATCCCTAGTTTTCACCTCAGAGAACACAACGACAGTTTCTTCAATTGATATATCTATCTACACAATTTTAACACAGATTCTTCTTCAGTAAAAGAAGTACTATGGTTCAGAGATGATATTCAGCAGGTTCTGACCAGTTCAGAGAACCAGTAAACACCACCTCTGACTGGCCTCGCCCCATCTATTCTCTGCCTCCCAAGTCCCAGCTGATCGAGAATTAATAAGGATTTTACAGTACCCTTCCCCTGGAGTGGGGTGGGATTGGAGATTTTACAGTATCCTTCCTCTGCCACACCCACCAAGCCATGCCACGCCAGTAGTAAAAAAAAAATGAATTCTACCACTGCCATGATCACAGGGCAATACTGTGGAAGTCTAAAACATCTAAAAGGAAGCTCAACTGGGATGCCACATTTCAAACTGAATTAGCAAGCCCTGACACAAGAATAGTGATCCAAAAGGGTAAAAAGTCAATGTATTTATCTTCTTTCTTCCAATATTCTGAGAAGCTTATCATTCACTCAAAAACTGTTGTATCTCCAGGTATGCTTTCACTGGAGTAGTGAAGCTCTAAGGCACATTTAAAAAAAACATTAAAAATGTTTCCGCTCCATTAAAGTTAGGAATTAATTCATCTGAGAAATTAAGAAAGATATTCATTTTTCTCAATATCAGAGCTTTGCAACAGTTGAGAAATTCAGAGCTTTGCAAGTGTTGAAAACGCTAGCCTTTGAATGGAATATTGGAAAGTCACATTCTTATCAATAAGTGAGACTAGGACAAACATAAATTTGTGTTTCATTTCATTTTCTCTTAATAAAAATTAAATCTCAATAAGAGATTTAATCTTATTTATTTATTTATTTTATTTTATTTAAATTTATATCCCGCCCTTCTCCACAGAGGACCCAGGGCGGCGTACAGGAAATTTAAAAACATACGAATACAAAGATAAATATATAATTTAAAATAAATTATATAATCAAATCTATATTTATATAATCAAATCTATATAAATTATATAATCAAATCTCATTTTCAGAAAGTCCTCAATGTATACTATAATTGAGCCTGGAATTATGGCCATAACTCACGCTGGTTGGTAAGAGGTTCACCACAATCGCATCTAATTTGATGGCCTTTTTTGGCAGCTGTCATTAAGTGAATCACCATGGTCATTAGGTGAACATGGCAGTTGTTAAGCAAATCTGTTGCACGCAGTGACTGTTTTTTGCCGAAAACTAGAAATAAATACCATTTTCTGGGAAAAAAATGGTAAATCATGATCAGGCCTTACAACCTAGATTCAAAGCAGTGATAGTATAAAGTTAGTCAAACAAAGTTCTTAACAAATAGTAGTTTGCTTACAGTCAGAAACCAACACTACTTCCTTCTTCCTTCTTCAAATACAGTCAGTCATAACAAGCAGTGAGTAGGAGATCAGGCAGAGCAAGCAATTAGCAGAGAGAGCATGCCTTCTGCTTACTTCCTCTTACAGTAGAGATAATCACACTTCCTAATTGCATTCTAACATTACAACATCCTTAAAGCCACACTGACCATTTGTCATCATGGTATTATATATTGCCTACCCAATAGGTAGGCAATAGTCTACTCCTAACAGTCATATATGCGCAAAGGATCTGACTACTTCATTCCAGTAGCTATCAAGGCATGTGTATATATAAACTCTGGTCCAGAGTTTACATTCTAGGCTTTTCCCTTCAGCCTTTCTGAGTTAATATTTAATCATTCTTTTTAAAATCAGGGGAAGTTGCTAGACGATTCTGTCTGGCCTAAAAATCACTGGTTCTTGCCCAGTGGTTGAATTCAGCCGGTTTGCACTGGTTCATGTGAACCAGTTGTTAAATCACCCACCCACCCACACTATCAAAGTGGATCCTGGGTGCTGCGCTGCAATGGGGAAATGGGCAATGGAGTGGCTGGTGCGAGGGAAGGAGAAGGCCACTTTCCCTCTTTCTTCTTTCTTTGGTAAGGCCACACTTGGAATCCTGCATTCAGTTTTGGAGACTCTAGAAAGAGTGCAGAGAAGAGCAACAAAGAGGATTAGGGGACTGGAGACTAAAACATATGAAGAACGGTTGCAGGAACTGATTATGTCTAGTTAAATGAAAAGAAGGACTAGGGGAGACATGATAGCAGTGTTCCAATATCTCAGGGGTTGCCACAAAGAAGAGGGACTCAAACTATTCTCCAAAGCAGCCGAGGGCAGAACAAGAAGCAATGGGTGGAAGGAGAGAAGCAACTTAGAACTGAGGAGAAATTTCCTGACAGTTAGAACAATTAATCAGTGGAACAGCTTGTCTCCAGAAGTTGTGAATGCCCCAACACTGCATGTCTTTAAGAAGATGTTGGATAGCCATTTGTCTGAAATGGTATAGGGTTTCCTGCCTAGGCAGGGGGTTGGGCTAGAAGACCTCCAAGATCCCTTCCAACTCTGCTATTGTATTGTATTGTATTGTGTTCTCCCTGCTCCTCCTCCTTCCCTCATGCTGACCACTTTGTTTCCCAGTTTGCCATTGCAGCGCAGCACCCAGAATCCACTTTGATAGCGGGAGGGGAGGTCATTTTACAACGGGTTCTCCCAGTGTCAGGTTGGCCATCACAAACCAGTTGTTCCCATCACTGTTCTTGCCTCATACATTTCAGCCCTTATGTAAGGCCTTTCCTATCTCATTATGCCATATGCTATTCAGTTTCTCCTTAATTACTTCCAGTCTTCTCCAAAAACAATCTTCTTCCATTGCCAAATAGCTCTGAGCTTTTAGAAGTTTAGATTGTTTATCTAAAATCTATTTTTCTGCCTTTGTTCCAGGATTCCTTGAATAAAACTGGATTAAGCTCTGAAAGAAGTTGCATGTGCTCTTTCAGTGTGTACATCTGTATATTTGAATAGGACATTGATCTTTTAACTGACTACTGAGATCTCCAAGGATTGGACACACAGCAGCATAGCAAATCTGTTACAAAACACATTATTGCAATACACACCTTCCCCATCAACAGGTTATTACTCTGGGTTGATTCCATCCTTCCAGGCTTTGCAAATTGATGTGTCCATGTGAATATGCCTTTAATATTCAGTCCTTTCACTCAAGTCAAACAAAAGTTTCAAAATAAGTCTTTAAAGTAATATACAACTTTTGCCTTTTTTCTAAATATTCTGACACTAGTTGAGATAAGATTCTGTGTTGGTGTGGTTGCATGTTTTCCCCTAGTTTCTGCTCATCTCCAGGCAGTGCCTCAAGCCTCTTGCCATAGATTGTGGTCCTGGCAGTTGAATGACTGTCCTCTTGCCTGCTTGTAACAGTCACCAATCTTCAGATGTTGCCTCCATTTCCATGTCTGTGGGTCATTTGCCTTTAGCATTCCTGCCACGCATAAACCCCTTTTCTCAAGCTGTCTTAGTATTTTCTTTTGTAAGTTCAAAAGACTGGATGGGATGAGACTTCCTAAGGTCTCAGCACCTTCTTGATAATACCACGGTGTGGCTCTCTTAGCCAAGCAGCTGGAAAATTGTCTTGAATGCCTGAATACAGTTCTGGTGGAATGGATGAATGCCTGAGAGAAGGTGGGTAGGAAGGAAACTTGTCTGTATGCCAGCAGCTGCTTTTCCAACATCACTTCCTCAGACACTGTAATAATGCTATTAACCATAGCCTGATGGGTAGACAGCAGTGAAAGAGAACATTTACTTTCACAGTACAAAAAGAGTTATTCCATAAGACCAATTCTATAATAAAAATATAAAAAGTAGATATGGTCCTATTTTATTTTTCTGATCAGCTTTTCTGATCATACAGTGGCAAATCAGAGGTGATTTGAAGATGCATTGCTTCAACATAGAATATTAAAGATTCTCTAAATATTTTAAGATGCTATCAGAAAAAAAGGCAGGCAGGGGGAATGGATGGGATTCCCCTTTTCACAATGAAGACATGAATCAATGAGAGCTACATCAATACTAAGGGAGGAGGAGGGCCTCCTGAGCCTTGGGAGGCTATTTTCTCCCTTGCAGAGGTGAGGAAAACATTTGGATCCTGGGGAGGGCAACAATGCAACTCCCCTGCCATAGTTTAGGACCACCATGGCCACGCCCACCCATCAATCAGGCAGAAAACCCCTTGCTAAAAATTTTGAAGCTCACCCCTGTCTAGATGTTTTTGTGGCTAAGGTGGAACCAGAACTCACAATCTCCTGGTTTCTTGCCTGATGCCAGAACTTACAAACACTAACTTGTAAAAATTAAAAGGGAAAGGAAAGATAAACAAGGAGGACTCATAAAAATACTTAAGCAGTTGTTCTCTTTCTAACTTTGTCCTCTGTTATGAACCAGTGGTGGGTTCTGGATCCCGTTCCAACTGGTACGGTTGCAATGGGGCCCAGCATCATCCACATGGATATGCGCAGTCCATGCACATGCATCTTACCCTCCAGCGACACCTCTGCGAGCTTCCGCAATGCTCCAGCTGCTTGGCGGAGTGTCGCATAGGTGCTGTATGTGCTGTGTGCGTGTGTGGAAGTGCTGAAGAGTTTAAAGACAGGTAAGGAGCACGGATGGGTGGGTGAGCCGTCTGGAGCACCGTACCAGGATATATCACCTGCAACGCACCAGTATAATGAACCCAGAGTATATGCTGACATCAAAGAATTTATTAAAGTAATTTAGGTAATCTGTCTGTAATGATTGTATTCAGAGTTCTATTTCACCTTTCCCTGTAAACTCCTTTTTCTGTCTAGAGATTTGAATTTGTGGCTTTAATAAGGTAATGTCTCATTAAAATCTATCCTATAAGCAAGTCTTCAAATTTAACAGTTAACATAGATATCTTTTGCATTTCAACAGTTGCAATCTGTTTATTAAGTTTTGGGCTTTGCATAGAAATATCAAAGCATTTTCCTTTCCCTTTTCTTAGAGTTCTATAGATCTGTAAAGAGAAGAGATCGATAATAGTACTTCCACGCTGAGCAAACTCAGATATCACAAGAGGTTCAACCTTAGTGGGAGGTTGGGGGGGGGGGTCATAACAAAGACATTTACTGGAGAAACCTAGTAAGAACAGAGTCCCCCATTAGGTTATAAATCATTACCACTGCAGTATAAAACAACAGTTCAAGTATAACTTTTTTTTTTTTATTTTTCTTTTTTTTTTTTTTAATATCACCCAGTGCTGTACAAAACAAAAGGAAGAGTTGGTTTCAAGTATCATCTATTATCTTTAGGATCTCCAAAATCCACGTTCCCTCGGTACAGGCGTCGAGACGTCCAAAGTTCCAAGTGCATAGTCCACAAATGGCTTCCAAGTCTTCCAAAAGATATCGTTTTTATAAACCCCCTCTCTAAATTTAATATCACACGTCATTTTATCATTTAAGGCTAATTTCCACATTTCACAGTACCATTCTTCTATTTTAATATTTACCTCTATTTTCCAATATCTTGCTATTACAATTCTACCCATTATAATCATAATTCTAATCAGTTCTTTCTCATGTTTTATTAACTCTGGTTCATTAATTATCAATAACAATATAGTTTCTGGTCTCAATATTATTATTCTTTTCATCATTTCACACATCGTTCTTTCTAATTGCTGCCAAAACTTTTTAATTTTCACACATTTATACCACATATGCTCATAAGTTCCCAATTCCGTATTACATCTCCAACATTTGTCACTCATTTTTTTATCTATCAGTGATAATCTTAGTGGGGTCCAGTACCATTTCCAAACAACCTTAAAATTATGTTCTTTAATCCTTATAGATAAAGTCCTCATAATCCGACTCTTCCAATTCTCGTTCCAATCCAAATCCAATATTTTAATCTTTAGGTCTTCCTCCCAATTCCTTTTCATTAACATTTGTGTATTTCCATCAAAGTTTATAATCTTGTATATCTTACTGACGAGTCCTTTTAACCCAGTTTCATCTTTAATAATTTGAGATACTAAACTTTCAAATTTAGTTTTACTTCTATCTATGTTACATATTCCCCTTACTTTCATAGTCCAATTTTCTACCTGTATTTTTTCAAACCAATTTAACTCCAATTTTTGAATTACTTTTTTCTTCCTACTTTCAGTTCCTAACGCTCTTAACCAATCTACTATATTTCCTATATTTTCATCCTCAATTACTTTGTTCCTACTTATATTAGTTTTAATCGGCCAACTTTCAATTGTCTTTCCCAAAAACGTTATATCCGGAATCAATTTTTTAACAAATTTATTCCAAGTTTTACTCAACCCCTTTAACCAATAACTATTAATTGTCTTTTTTGTTTTTGCTCTATCTAAAAACCATATAGACCCAAATCTCTTAATATCTTTTAACTCCAGATCTCCCCAATGACCATCTCCACCTTTAAGTATTTTTATCACAGTTCTAATATTATACGCCCGATAATAATTAAGTAGATTGGGAATTCCCAATCCACCCTCTTTTTGGTTTTGATACCACAATTTCTTCATTAATCTTGGTCTTTTCCCACCATTACAAAATTTATCTAATTTCTTCTGATATTCTTCTATATCTTTCTCTGTCAAATTTAATGGTAGCATCTCAAATAAAAAGTTAAACTTTGGTAATAACATCATTTTACACATTGCAATTCTACCAAACCAAGACAACTTTATCTCTTTATATTTATCTATCTTTTTCTCTACTTCCTTCAACATCACCTCATAATTAATTTTTTTAAAATCTCTAACTTTAAGTGAAAGTGTTATCCCCAAGTATTTCAATGTATTCTTAGCTCTTATCCCAAATTGTTCTTGCATACTCTCCCACTCCTTACCATCTTTATTCATTAATAATTCAGATTTTGACCAATTTACCTTTAAACCTGTCATTTCTTCAAATTCTATCAAATGTTTATTTATCCTCTTTAAATCTCTCTCTATATCTTTCAAAATAATCAAAGTGTCATCCGCATACAAATTTATCTTATATCCCTTGTAACCTTCCAACTCTTCGTCTGCTTCTATCAATTTAATCAAAACTTCCATAACTAACAAAAATAATGTTGGAGACAAGGGACATCCTTGTCTCGTGCCTGCTTCCAATTTAATCTCTTCCGTCATTGTTCCATTCACCTTTACCTTTGCACTACTTTTTTGATACAGTTTTGAAATAACATGTATAAATTTATTACCAAAGCCTAATGCCTCGATAATTACTTTTATAGTATCCCATTGTACAGAATCAAAAGCTTTAAAAATATCTAACGATATTATACCTAATTCATCTCCATTATTCTCTGCTACATCTATAATATTCAATACTCTTCTAATTATATC
The DNA here is from genome assembly GCA_039707465.1 of Rhabdophis nuchalis. Lineage (NCBI taxonomy): Eukaryota > Metazoa > Chordata > Lepidosauria > Squamata > Natricidae > Rhabdophis > Rhabdophis nuchalis. The sequence goes on from CM077645.1 coordinate 201,689,787, forward strand.
ACTCATATATCTACCTTTAACAAACCCTACTTGGTTATAACTTATATATTTGTCTATAAAACTATTTAATCTATTACTTATAATAGCTGTAAATATTTTAGCATCTTGGTTGATTAAAGAAATAGGTCGATAGGACTCGATCCTCTCAAGATCTTTATCCGGTTTAGGAATTATAGATATTACTGTCTTATTCCATGACATCGGGACTTCTCCACCATGTAAAATTCCATTGAATAATTTTTGCAGTTTTGGTACTATTAGTTCCTTGAAATCTTTATAAAATTCAGCAGGTAATCCATCTTCTCCTGGGGTCTTCCCTAATTTTAACTCTTGTATTATTTCGTTGATTTCCTCCTGTGTTATATCTCTTTCCATCAAGTCTTTGTATGTTTGATCTATTTTCATACCATATTTTCCAAGATGATTCTTCAATTTTTCTAAATCAATTGATTTCTTTAAGTATAATTTTTGAAAAAAATTTCTAGCTACTTCACATTTCTCCAATCTCTTATAACACCTTGTACCTTTTTCATCTATCAGAGAACCAATTTCTCTCTTTTGAGTTTTATTTTTCGCCATCTTTGCCAATAACCTAGAATTTTTATTACTAAATTCAAAAAAATCCCTATTCAAATATCTTAAATTTTTTTTAACCAATTCAATATCTTCTTCTATCAATTTAGTTTTTAATAAGGTCAATTCCTCCAAACATTTTTTATCTTTCGTAAGTGAGAATTGGTTCTCCAATATCTTAATTTGTCTTGTATCCTGATCAATTTTAGCTTTGTATTCTCTATATTTCCTGCTTGACAATTTAATACTTTCTCCTCTAAATATGGCTTTCATGGTATCCCAAACAATTTCAAATTTAACCTCTTCATTATCATTCAATTCCCAACTTTCCTTCCATTTTTTAATTATCCATATTTTATCCTCCTCCCTTTTGTACAATTTTTCATCATATCTCCAACCTCTTTCCTTTTTCTCAAAATTAAAATCTATTTCCATCATAACTTCTGCATGATCAGAATCCTTAAAAATTCCCACATCTATTCTATCTACTTTATTCAGCAAATCTTTAGAAACAAAAATATAATCAATCCTTGAATAAGTATTATGTACCTTAGAACAAAATGTATACACCCTTTCAGGGCCTTTCAACTCTCTCCAAACATCTGCCACATTGTTTTGAAACATCCATTTATTTAAAATTTCCCCTTTATTTGTTTGTCTAAAGCGGGTGGGATTATTACTATCAATTCTATCCCTAATTAGATTGAAATCTCCCGCCACAATTACTTTCCCTTCACTTTCTGTTTCCAAAATCTTAGTAATTTTATCCAAAAATCCCTTTTGTTTTTCATTCGGTAAATATAAATTAACCAATGTCACTTTTTGCTCGTTAATATTCCCTATAATTATTAAATATCTGCCTTCCTCATCTCTAATTACTTGTTTTTTCTCAAAGTATACCCTATTTGATATCAATATCGCAACTCCTCTAGCTTTGGAAGTCCCAAAAGATTTTTCATAAATTTGCATACCTTTAATATTCATTCTATTAAAATCCTCAGATTTTTGGTGAGTTTCCTGCAAAAATAATATATCTGGAGAATCCCTTTTAAATTTAAGTTCCAATCTTTTCCTTTTTATATGATTGCCTGTACCCTTCACGTTCCATGTCATTATTTTTATAAACCGCATTTAAGCGGTAACTTTTTTAATCCTGACCCCTCCTCTTCCTTTATGTGCACACCAAACACCAAACAAAAAAGACATACAAAAACATAAAACTCCACAAACAACATATAACAAACAACATAAACATAAAACTCAAATATCAAACACAACAACCACAACAAATAACAAGCAATCTTCATCCCCCACATCCTCAATCAGATATCGCCTCTATATAAAGAGTGTGGGGGAGTGGGACGTGCCGATGGTCGGATCACCTCTTCGGGCTGTTCTTTAAATTCCACTTTCAAAAAAAGAAGACAAGACTGGCTTCGCCCCGGACTCAGCTTCCTGCTTTTTACTAAGATCCTCCATCTTGTCTGGCGTTCGTTCAGTATCTTCACGAATTTTCTTATACTCAGAAACTGCCGGGGAAATTTCTTTTCTCTTTAAACTCTTGGGATCCTGGCCGCCAATTGCACCTCTTTCTTCCAAAATTGGGGATTCCTCTTGTACTCCACCCGTCTTAAGCATATAATCTTTAATTTCTACCAAATCTTCCTCTTTCTCAATCAGCCCAAGCCCCCGAATTAATCTTAATACATCTGTTTCTGGAGTAATAGTATGCATCCTTCCTTTATAAAAAAAATTAAGTTGCTGTAGTGGCCTCCAATTGTACTTAATATCATTATCTCTCAAGAGCTTTGTAACTGGTTTCAAATGATATCTCCAAGCTCTGTCTTCCCTGGAAATATCCGGAAAAACTTGGATTTCTTTCTCCTCAAACTTAGGAACACCTTCCAGTTCTCTTATTTTTGCCATGACCTCTAGTTTATCTCCAAGGTTTGCAAATCTTACTAAAACATTTCTAATCGCTCCACCTTGCCTCTTATAACCAATTCTAAAAACACTTACTAAATTTGCTGCTGTATATTCAAATCCAAAATCATTCAACCATTTTAGCACCCTCTGCTTCAAATCATCCGATCTATTTTCTGGAATATTACGTATAACAATATTGAATTTTCTAGCGTCTTCCTCCAAAAGACTAATTCTCTTATCTTGTTGCTGGTTTTTATAAAAAATTCCTTCCATCTTACGATCAATTTGTGCATCGTGTGCATGGATTTGTTCAATTTCATCTTTAATAAATTTCACCTCCGCGTTTTGCTTTACAAAACTAACATTCAATTCACTTATCTGTTCTTTAGCTTTTTGAACTTCCAATGTCAAATTCGCCACATGATCCGTCAGTCCGGTTAATTTTTCGCCAATTGTATTTAAAGCTCCGAAGATCCGTTCCAGCTCTGAAGGCTGTTGAGTCGACATTTCAGTTCAAAGACAAACTTAATATTTATATTTCTTTGCCAAGAGGGTCTTTTATGAAGAATAAGGGCAAACAGTGTCCCGAATCAGATAAGGCTAAGCCGGCTTATAATGCACCAAAGGAGCCAAAAAAAAAAAAGCCTAGGAGAGCTTCCCCAGTTTATTTAACTTTTAAGCCTCCATTTTAAGTGTAATCCAAAAAGCTTGTCCGCTACATTCAGCTCACACAATCCACTTTAAAAGAATTGGAAAGTTCAAAGGAGTTATAATCCACATGCCATCACCAACTTCCTTCTTTCTTAAACTTCAGCTTGTGTTTATTTATAGCCTTGTAGCGAGACAGAAAGCATGCAAATGATCTTTGCCAAAGACAAAGGGTAACCCCCCTTACCTCGGCCGCTCACCCAACCCTCTGCTCCACGGAGAAACAAAACTTTGAAATTCGAGCAGTTCGGGTTGTTCAATCACTTTGAAAAAGCAATTTACAAGTCACACCGACCTTCCAAAACATCTGTAAACATTTCCAGCTCCCAACGGCGCGTTTTAATCATTTTAATCCACATTTGTTAGTAAAAAAAAGCCCTACGAGGTGGAGAAAACGTCCTCACCTCATCCGGCCATAACCACGCCCCCCCAGTTCAAGTATAACTGGAGTGCTCTGTCTGATCCTTTTCATGCTGTCTAATGCTAACTATCTTCTGAATTGTAAGCAAATAAACATATTTCTTTGCAGCTACAGGTTTTATCAAAATACATATATAAAATACAGCAACAATATCCATTCAATAGGTAAAGGTGAATGTTCCCTTCGCACATAGGGGGCAGTGCTCATCTCCGTTTCAAAGCCAAAGAGCCAGCTCTGTCTGAAGATGTCTCCATGGTCATGTGGCCGGCATGACTAAATGACGAGGTGCACAGAACGCTGTTACCTTCCCACCAAAGTTGATCCCTATTTTTCTACTTGTTTATTTATTTTATTTATTTATTTATTTTTATTTTATTTAGATTTATACCCCGCACCTTTTCCTAAAAGGACCCAGGGCGGCGCACAGGAAATTTAAAACATAACAAATATCAAAATACAAAATTTAAAAACATATTAAATTCCTACCCTGTGCTAAAATCGATTAAAACCCCCCCGAATTAAAACTATCTAAGAGCAGTCACAGCGGGAGGTAACGCTTGATGGAAAAGGTGTGTCTTAAGACACTGGCAGAAGAGGCAGAGGTCTGAGATGGTACGTAATTCAGGGGGTAAGTCGTTCCAAAGGGTAGGGCCCACCACAGAGAAAGCCCTTCCCCTGGGGGTCGCCAACCAGCAGTGCCCGGCTGACGGCACCCTGAGAAGGCCCTCTCTGTGGGAGCGGATCGGACGAAGGGATGTATGGGCCATGAGACGGTCTCGCATATAACTAGGTACTTAGATTTTTACATGCTTTCAAACTGCTGGGTTAGCAGAAGCCGGGACAAGTAACGGGAGCTCACTCCATTTTGTGGCGCTAGGAATTCAAACCACTGAACTAACTACCTTTCTGATAAATAAGCTCAGCATCTTAACCACTAAGCCATTGCATCCCATCTATTCATTCAATACATTCCCTCTAATATTAACAATACTAATTGTCAAGATGTACTTCTGTTTTGCTGGTCTCAGGTGTAGAAATAAAGACAAAGTCCTGGTATTTGCCTTGAGAAGCGATACACATTTATTCAGTTGAATAAAGACAGGCCCCTCAAAGCAAGAGAGAACCCTGAACACACTGTGATATTCATATTTATATGCTTGCTAAGGTGTTTGCTTCATTATAGAGAGAAACTGGTACTCTATAGATGAGATAAAAAAGCACAGAAATAATCAACCTCCTCCGTAGGTGGTTTACCAAGGACATTGTGTGGGTACCTCATGGACATTGGGTATTTCTTGAGGGATTTTCCATGGCCCTGAAGACCTGCTGAGGTAATGGTGCCAACTGCATATATATATGAGGTGAAAGACCAAGATTGTTCTTTCAATAAATTGTGATCTTCCTCCTCAGTGTTGTTCTTTCACATCCACAACACAAACACTCTTGAAATTTAGATATTTGATGATCATAGGCAGGTTGAGGCTTTGAACAAAGAGCAGGATACCGAGATGCTATCAATTCCACTCCATCTTGAGCATGAAAATATGACATTGCATTCCATAATTTAATAACTTTCTCAGTTCATCAAGAAATTCAGGGGGTCAATTCCTCACCTAAATATAATTCAAACTACAACTACAACTGTTGTATCAAAGGTGCTTTTCCAAATAGCAACTGAATTTTCTGTTTTTCCTTGAAGATGTTTCACTTCTCATTCAAGAAACTTCTTTAGTTCTGAAGAAGAACTGGATAGAACTGAAGAAGCTTCTTAGATGAGAAATGAAATGTCTTCAAGGAGGAAAAAAAAGGAAGTCCAGTTGCCTTTTGAAAAAGCACCTTTAGCACAACCATGATCTAGATCAGGGGTCTGCAAAGTTGGCTCTGGAGAATTCTGGGAGTTGAAGTCCACCAGTCTTAAAAGAGCCAACTTTGCAGACCCCTGATCTAGATGACTGAGATGTTCTGCGTCTTGAAACAATGATCTGGGGCTTTATTTTATTTAAGGCTCAGAGCATTTTTCCTACTAGGTCCATGTCAGAGAACAAGAAAGGAGAAGGGCAAAAGGGTGATTTAATCATTTGAAGAATGCTTTACAGTAATAACGGTGACACAAATGGCCTTACATTTCTTCTGTGATTCACATCAAGTTGTTTACCACTCCACAAATAGGGACATTTTAACTTTCCCTTTGGTTTTACCTTCTGCAGTAAATTCTGGTGAGGTACTTTAGAGACTGAAAAGATGACAGATTCCCTAGTCAAACGTAAGTGGGTTTTAGATCTATTTCCCCCTCCCCATTCTGGCAAAGGGTTAGTGGGCTAGGTGAATTCAGTGCCCTATGAAAAATGAGGGGCAGATGTGATATAACAAGGTGTCATTTAGCAAGAAGGATGACAAGTTTCATTTTAAGGGATTTTATTATTATTATTATTATTATTATTATTATTATTATTATTATTATTATTATTATTATTATTATTATTATTATTATTATTATTATTATTAATTTAATTTATATAACGCCCTTTTCCCTCTCGGGACTCAGGGCGGTGAACAGCCACAGTAAAAACAGGAAATACAAAAGTTAAAATGACATATTAATATAGATTAAATACTTTGGCCTACAGTTAAAACCCAATACTAAAAAACCCAATTAAAAAGGCTATGACAGGCCGGCTGCATGAAATAGATGTGTCTTCAGGGCCCGACGGAAGAGATGTAGGTCTGCGATCATGCGTAGTTCAGGGAGTAGGTCATTCCAGAGGGCAGGAGCTGCCACAGAGAAGGCTCTCCCCCAGAGGGTCGCCAGCCGACATTGTCTGGCCGAAGGCACCCTGAGGAGGCCCTCTCTGTGGGAGCTGACTGGTCGGTGGGAGGTATTTGGCAGCAGGAGGCGGTCTTGCATAACCAGGTCCCTTGCCATGGAGGCGGTCTTGCAGGAGGCGGTCTTGCAGGAGGCGGTCTTGCATAACCAGGTCCATTGCCATGGAGCACTTTAAAGGTGGTCACTAATATCTTGAAGCGCACTCGGAAAGCCACAGGCAGCCAGTGCAGCTCACGTAGGAGAGGTGTCACATGGGAGCGTCTAGATGCTTCCAAAATCCCCCGCACGGCTGCATTCTGAACTAACTGGAGCCTCCAGGTGCACCTCAAGGGAAGCCCCATGTAGAGAGTTTTACAATAGTCCAGGCGGGAGGTGACAAGAGCTTGAGTGACCGTGCGCAAAGCGTCACAATCCAGAAAGGGGCACAACTGGCATATCAGGTGGACCTGATATAAAGCCCCCCTGGCCACGGCCGTCATGTGCTCTTCTAACGACAGCCGAGAGTCCAGGAGGACACCCAAGTTGCGAGCCCTCTCTGTGGGGGCCAATGACTCGCCCCCAATAGCCAGAGATGGCGTCAACTGGCTATACTGTGATGCCGGAAGCCACAGCCACTCAGTCTTGGATGGGTTGAGTCGAAGCCTGTTCTTCCCCATCCAGACTCGCACGGCTTCCAGACACCGGGACATCACTTCCACGCAGTGGCGTAGCGTGGGTTGTCAGCACCCGGGGCAAGGCAAGTAATTTGCGCCCCCTAACCCATGGATTTTAGCACTTGAGTCTCTTCCACTAGATTAGTTAAAGAAACCCTTACCCCCTAAGCACATGTATTGTTTGTTATGAAAATACTGATGTAATTAAAGTAAAATGCATCTAAATACAAGTTTATTTTCAAACACTTTATTCAGTGCGAACATGCATTACACATTCTCCACATTTTCAGCAGGTCTATGAATACAAATCTACAAATGTAGTAACCTAGCATGGGCCATGCTATTATATGTCGTCTCACAACCATCATATCAAGATGATATCTGTTGTGTCCTCGACCTGCGACCGGTCTCGAGTTACGACCGGCCGCAGGTCTTCCAGGCTGCCTCTTGGAGCCTTGGCAACAGGCTGTAGCAAGGCGGCCAACCGACAGATGCGCCTGATTGGCTGAGGCGCGCCTGGCACTTGCTGCAGCCTGATTGGCTCCCCCTTTGACAGCTCCAAATATAAAGAGCTGTCAAAGCGCGGGAGCCCCTGTCTACCGCACCTTTTCTTTTACTGAACTTATCTTTCTTTGTAAGCCTTGCCTAGCTAATAAAGCTATGTTTTTGAGCAAACCTGATTCCGGACCCTGTCTTTTCTTGAAGTTACAACAATATCAATATCAAGAACAAAAACTAAACATCAAAATGGAACCATACCCTGGAGATGATCCAAGACTGGGCTAGATGGAGCCAACTTCCTCAATCCTGTGCCTCTAATTGTAATTCTTTAATAGAAGTGCAAGATATCAATCTGTATATAATATACAGATTAATTTAAATTCGTCTGCTTTTAATTAGTGCAAATTTTTCAACAACAGAATTGAAATCTACATTAAAGTCTCTCTCAATGGACAGTATTGCTAGATTACTCAGTCTTTCTTGGCTCATTGTAGATCTCTGATATGTTTTAATTAGTTTAAGTTTTGAGAAACTTCTTTCACAACTCGCTGTAGAAACAGTGATAGTACAACCATGGCAGCACCCATCCCCCACAGTCACATGATCAAAATTTAGGTGCTTGGCAACTTGTATTTACAAAGTTGCGGCATCTTGGGGTCATGTGATCACCATTGGCAACCATTGGCAACCCCTTCCCACATGCAAAGTCAATGGGGGGAGCCAAATTCGCTTAACAACAGCCTGATTCGCTTAACAACTGCCGTGATTTGCTTCATAACCTTAGCAACAAAGGTCATAAAATTGGGCATGACTTACTTAACAAACGTCTTGCTTAACAACAGAAAGTCTAGTTAGTAGGGAGTGACCCAATGGTTGTTGTACGTCAAGGGCCATCTGTAATATGGAGGCTTGCTTCTTTGCCTGTCAGCCTGAGACGTGAATGCAGCGGGGAAAGTCACTCCCTACTAACTCAAATGTTTGCTTGCTTGCTTCAGGGAATTAAAAATCTTGCTGGAAATGCTATCGATGAACCAAAACGTCCCACTCCCTTCTTTTAACTCTCTCTTTCAGCACTGAGATTGCATTGTTTTTTTTGCTAATGCCAAACATAAGTTGCATGTTCAGGTAACTGACCATTTCTTTGCATTTGATTTATTATCTCAAAAGTCATTTTTTTCAAGAGTCAACTGGACTTTCTGGTTTTTCTTTGAAGACATTTCGCTTCTCATCCAAGAAGCTTTTTCAGCTTCTGATGAAGAGCTGAAGAAGCTTCTTGGATGAGAAGCGAAATGTCTTCAGAGAAAAACCAGAAAGTCCAGTTGACTCTTGAATAATAATAATAATAATTTATTAAATTTCTAGACGGCCCCCTCTCCCCGAAGGGACTTGGGGCGGTGTACAGGAAAATTAAAAACATCTAAAAACATAACAATACGTACATAATTAAAATCGAATTAAATAACCCTGTACTAAAATTTATAAACATTAAAAACTGTATCCCATTAAAACCAAATAAAACAATTTAAACTACAGACTGGGGCGAGGAGCATAAATTAGGCCAAGCCGGCCTGATGGAACAGATAGGTTTTGACTTTTTGGCGGAAGGAGCGGAGGTCCGTAGTAGTTCTAATATTGGGGGGTAGGTCGTTCCAAAGGGTCGGGCCCATCACAGAGAAGGCCCTTCCCCTGGGCGTTTGAAAAAAGGAGCTTTGGGACAACCATGACCTGGATGACTGAGAATCTCCATAGACATTTAATTTATTAATTACATGCTCTCAGTTGTTGATTGCTACCAACCTGCCTTCCATTGAGGACCTGTTTACTGCACAAGTGAAAAAGAAGGCTGTGAAAATATCTACAGACCCCTCGCATCCTGGACATAAATTGTTTCAACTCCTACCCTCAAAATGACGCTATAGGGAACTGCACACCAAGACAACTAGACACAAGACCAGTTTTTTCCCCGAACGCCATCACTCTGCTAAACAAATAATCCCCTCAACACTGTCAAACTATTTACTAAGTCTGCACTACTATTAATCTTCTCACCGTTCCCATCACCCATCTCCTCCCATTTATGACTGTATGACTGTAACTTTGTTGCTTATATCCTTACAATTTATATTGATTGTTTCCTAATATGATTTGCTTATTTATACCCTATGATTATCATTAAGTGTTGTACCTTATGACGAATGCATCTTGTCTTGTCTTTTTATGCACACTGAGAGCATATGCACCAAGTTCCTTGTGTGTCCAATCACACTTGGCCAATAAAGAATTGAGTTCTATTCTTTTCTATTCTATTCTATTCTATTCTTTACATATAGATAGAATTTCTCATTCTTTGCATTTAGTGTCCTTGAGATAGAGCTTCTGAGCTGAGAAATGTAGAAATGTACTTAAGATAGCTCCTTGCACTTGTATTGCAATAGAACAGAACTCAATTGCTAATACCTAGTCTAGTAGTTAAGGCTCCGGAGTAGAAAAGAGGAGACTGGGAATTTTAGACCTGTCTTAGATACAAAAACCAGGTGAGTGATTTTTGGCCAGTCAATCTCTCTCAGCCCAACCCCCAACCCCCACAGGATTGTTGCCGTGGGGCAAATAGGAGGAGGAAGGTATATTCACTGCCTTGAATTTTTTATAAAAATAATACAGACAAGATACAAATAAAAAATAATTACTTTCTTCATCTTTTTTCTTAATTTAAGCAGACGACTTCCTAACCCTTGTCAACTCCGCTCATCACTAGATTCTAAGAGAGTATTTAATTGAGGTTAGGAGCAGCATTTTTTTTAATGATTAATATTAAAGAAGAATTAGGAGAGGGCGATGCAATCAGACAGAAGTACCGTTCAGTTTTGGATATCTCATGAAGCTTGGATCCATTCCCAGCATCTCCGCTCTTTCCCACCAGCTGCTCCCAATGCTCAGCTCACACCAGAAACGGCTGATGCCCTCTGTGTCGGGGGTTCCCCCATTAGCCCCACTGCCAATTCCCAAACTAGGGTAAAATTACACCCGGGGCGTCCAGCCAGAGCCCGTCGGCTCCTCTCTTGTCCTTCCCTTGCCGGCCCATCTGGCTGAAGGAGATGCTGAAGGTGGGGGGGGGGAACCTCCAGCGGGCGTCGGACCGCTAGGTACGCCATCCTGCCGCCTCCTGGGCACCCCCCCCGCAGACAGAGCGCGCCGCGCGTGGTGCCGAGGGGGAGCCCAGCCACCCCTCCCTCCATCCCTCTCTCCCCGCGTGGGGACCCGCCGCTGCCTCTTCCAGTGCAAAGCCCGCCGCAGCCGCAGCAGCAACAGAACGCCTCCCAGTGCCCGGCCCACCTGCATGACGTCATGGGAGGCCTGTCAATCATTGGGCAGCCACCTGCTGTTAGCGCAGGCTGGTTGCAACCGGGGTGGAGGGCGGGGGCGATCAAGCAGGGTGGGGAGGCAGAGAGAGTGAGTGAGCCAGGCAGGGGCAGAGAGCTGTGAGTGCGAGCGCGCCCCCCCAGATGTTGCGCCCGGTGCGGCCGGCCCCCCCTGCACCCCCCATGCTACGCCTCTGCTTCCACGGCATCGTTGGGGTGGTCCGGGGTAGTGATGTCTCATGAGGAAGAGTGGGAAATAAAGCTATTTTTTTGTGAAAAATAAATAACATTGGAAGGGATGTACAAACAGGCCCCCTGTTTTAAGAAACTGTAGTAAAAGGCTGTATTTTCAGACATATAACAATATGACAAGATATATCTGGTATCTTGATATTGACTGACAAGATATATCTGAGAAGTTTTATGATAATAGGTCGATCTACTGAATAAATTATATGGTTAACAAAATAGTAATAACAACAACAGCTGGAACAAACTGTGGAAGAGGGGGAAAAACAGCTTTAATGACTGCACTAAAAAAGCAAAAGAGCCTTTGCTGAAGGAGGTGAACAAGGGAAACCTCTTGAAAACAACAAGACTGAAAGCAGAATATTGAAAGGAAACAACTGAGCGTCAAGTGTCTAACTAGAAGAAGTTTATGCACAGTCAATACCTGAATGACATTGAAGGGGAAGGAGAAGCAAAGCTGACATGGATATAGTTGGAATCAAGGGTGCTGAAGAAAGAAACTGAAGCTCTGCAGACCAATTCCCTGGAAGCAAAAATTCAAGTAACAACAGCAAATGTTGCTTATGCAACAAGAAAAATGAAACAGTGAATCGCCATATCAATGACTGCAGCAAAATCTCACACAAACTGATTATCTACAATGTGATGATTGAGTTGCCAAATTCATACATTGGAAGCTTTGTCAGAAGTTTGGGTTCAAATGCAGCAAAAATTATTAGGAATACCAAATTTAAAAAGTTATTGAAAATGAACAGGTCAAGATCTTATGGGACTTTTCAATCCAAACAGAGAGATATCTGGTCCATTGACATCACTGTTGTGGAAAATAAAATTATGTGGTTCATAAATAATGCAATACCAGATAATGCACGAATTGAAGAGAAACAACTAGAAAAAATAACGAAATACTGTGATCTGCAAATGGAAGTTGTGCGATTGTGGAGGAAGAAATCAATGGTTGCACCAATTGTAATAGGAGTCTTTGGAGTAATATTAAAAGGGTTGCCTAGTAACATGGAAATTTTGAACTTATCAGATCTAAATATTCTGAGTTTGCAAAAAGCCACCTTACTCAGAACTGCCTATATACTTAGACATTACCTAGCTCTTGAACTGAACTGTTACGTTTTACCAGTCCCATACTGTGAATTTAATTAAATATCATCATCATCATCATCATCATCATCATCATCATCATCATCTTAAAGTCCTAAATCTAGCCATGAAATTGATCCTTAGTTTGGATTTAATGTTAGAGGTTTCTTTTAAAATTCTATGAATGGCTCTTTTAGCTGAGAGAAAATGTTTATATTCAAATTGTTATAGAACTTCTATAATACTTATCTTTATTGGTGAATCCATTCACACAGTCAGGGAGAAACAGAATAGAGCTGGAAGGGACCTTGGAGGTCTTCTAGTCCAGCCTCCTGTATTATCCAGTCTCTTCTTGAAAACCTCCAGTGATGAAGCACTCACAATTTCTGATGGCAAGCTGTTCCACTGATTAATTGTCCTCACTGTTAGGAAGTTTCTCCTTAATTCCAGGTTGTATCTCTCCTTTCCAGCCATTGTTTCTTGTCCTGACCTCCAGTGCTTTGGAGAATAAATTGACCACCCTCTTCTTTATGGAAGCCTCTCAAATACTGAAACACTGATATCTTGTCCCCCCATAGTAATCTAGACTACCAAAACTGAAATCCTGCAACCATTCTTCATATGTTTTAGTCTCCAGACCTTTAATCGGGTATAGGGTTTCCTGTCTAGGCAGGGGATTAGACTAGAAGACCTCCAAGGCCCCTTCCAACTCTGTTATTCTATTCTATTCTATTCTATTCTATTCTATTCTATTCTATTCTATTCTATTCCATTCCATTCCACTCCACTCCACTCTATTCTACTCTACTCTAATTATCTTGCTTTTCTTTGCACTTTTTCCAAAGTCTCAACATATTTTTATAATGCGGTAACCAAAACTGTATGTAGTATTCCAGATATGACCTTATACTGTATTTTATAAAGCAATACTAATACAAAATTTGTGTTTGTGAAGGATCACAACTTGGAAGAAGAAGAATCCCATTCTGTATTCTTCTCCTTCCTAGTGTATTCCCACAAGTGCAGGGTCTGCTTTTCGGATCCCACTCTGTTTATCCAAACTGAAATTCAGAATTTCCAATCACTGAGTTTTTGAGGAGTTGTGCAGAATCTCTAGAAGAAACCCTTGCAAGGACCTTAAGTATGAAAATTCACCAGCCAACACATTTCAAAAGTCATTCCCACATATTTTCAGTTTCAAATCCTGAACTATTGCTTCTAATTAAGTTTTGACTTATCCTAGAAATCAGGCAAAGATCTGCGGTCAAAACATGGGCTCTAAATAGATGTTCAAAAGACTAACTAAGAATGTGATCCAGAAATATGCTTGTTGCTTTTGATTCCTTCCCCTTGAACTGCTGATATTGAACAAATAAAATCTTGACAGGAGATGATACAATACAATACAATACAATAGCAGAGTTGGAAGGGACCTTGTAGGTCTTCTAGTCCAACCCCCTGCATGGGCAGGAACCTTATACCATTTCAGACAAATGGCTGTCTAACATCTTTTTAAAGACTTCCAGGGTTGGGGCATTCACAACTGCTGGAGGCAAGCTGTTCCAGAGGTTAATTGTTCTTACTGTTAGGAAATTTCTCCTTAGTTCTAAGTTGCTTCTCTCCTTGGTTAGTTTCCACCCATTGCTCCTTGTCCTGCCCCCAGGTGCCTTGGAGAAAAGTTTGACTCCCTCTTCTTTGTGGCACCCTCTGAGATATCGGAACACTGCTATCGTGTCTCCCCTGGTCCTTCTCTTCATCAAACTAGACATACCCAGCTCCTGCAGCCGTTCTTCATATGTCTTAGTCTCCAGTCCTCTAATCATCTTGGTTGCTCTTCTTTGCACTCTTTCCAGAGTCTCCACGTCTTTTCTACATCGTGGCGACCAAAACTGTATGCAATATTCCAAGTGTGGCCTTACCAAGGCACTATACAGTGGCATTAACACTTCACGCGATCTAGATTCTATCCCTCTGTTGATGCAGCCTAGAACTGTGTTGGCTTTTTTGGCAGCTGCTGCACACTGCTGGCTCATATTTAAATGGTTGTCCACTAGGATTCCGAGATCCCTCTCACAGTTGCTACTATTGAGCAAGGTACCACCTATACTGTACTTGTGCATTTGGTTTTTCTTGCCTATATGTAGGACCTTACTTTTTTCACAATTGAATTTCATTTTATTAGACAGTGCCCAATGTTCAAGTTTGTCTAGAGCCTTCTGTATCTTAAGCCTATCTTCTGGAGTGTTGGCTATTCCTGCCAGCTTGGTGTCGTCTGCGAATTTGATGAGTTCCCCATTTATCCCCTCATCCAAATCGTTGATGAAGATGTTAAAGAGTACTGGGCCTAAAACAGAGCCTTGGGGGACTCCACTGCATACTTCCTTCCATGTAGATGCAGTTCCATTGAGGACTACACGTTGAGTGCGGTTGGTCAGCCAGTTACGAATCCATTTGGTGGTGCTGCTGTCTAACCCACAATTTTCTACTTTATCTAATAGTAGGTTATGGTCTACTTTATCAAATGCCTTACTGAAGTCCAGGTAAATTATATCAACAGCATTCCTCTGGTCCACTGATTTTGTTACTTTGTCAAAGAATGCAATTAGATTCGTCTGGCATGATCTGTTTTTGACAAACCCATGTTGGCTTTTGGCTATTACTTTGTTTGCTTCTAGGTGTTCACTTATTTGTTGTTTAATTATCTTTTCCAGAATCTTTCCTGGTATTGAGGTCAGGCTGATGGGTCTATAGTTTCCTGGATCTGTTTTTTTTCCTTTTTTGAAGATGGGAACCACATCTGCTCTTTTCCAGTCTTCTGGCAGTTCCCCGGTGCTCCAGGATCTTTGAAAGATATAGTTCAGTGGTTCTGAGATCTCGTCTGCCAGTTCCTTCAGAACCCTGGGGTGTAATCCATCCGGTCCTGGTGATTTGAACTCGTCCAGGGCAGACAGGTGCTCACTTACCATTTTCTTCCCTATTTCAACTTGTGTTCCTAATCTGATATTTGTGGTGCTGTTTTTGATTGATTGGACTGTTTTATCCCTTTGTGTAAAGACAGATGCAAAAAAAGAGTTAAATAGTTCTGCTTTCTCCCTGTTGCTTATCATCTTCTTGCCATTTTCTCCCAGCAGTGGACCAATTGTTTCCTTAACTTTTTTCTTATTTTTAACATGTTGGAAGAAGCTTTTTTTGTTATTTTTTACTTTTTTGGCAAGCCTTTCTTCATTGTGAGCCTTAGCTTTCCTCACTTCATCTTTACAGGCTCGGGCTATTTGCTGATATTTTGCCTTGGTTATGTCCCCCTTTTTCCACTTTTTATATTTATCCTTTTTGTCTTTCAATTTGTCAGAGAGTGATAATGCTGTTGCACTTGTCTACATACATAATTAGAAACCCCATGGCTCCTGATCACATGGAAGGCTGTAATTGTATAATCAAGGATGGTTAAATCTTTTCCATGCCTCTCTACAATTAAACTTTTGAATATCTCAAAAGAAATGAAGATTAAGGGAGAAGGGGAAAAGCAATTGTGCACAACCTATATATTAGTACAGGTAGTTTTGTACAGGTAGTCCTCAACTGAACCCAAAATTTATACTGCTAAGAAAGGAAGTTGTTAGGTGAAATTTGCCCCATTTTGCAACCATTTTCACAAATGTTAAGTGAATCACTGCAGATGTTAATGTTAGTAACATTGTTATTAAGAAAATCTGGCTTTACCCCCATGGTTTTGCTTGTAAGAAAGTCTGTCAGGTCCCATAGATCCCTATTGGGATGCCGCCATTTTGGTGGAGAGGGCACCTATGTGCATTCTTTAGTTTATAACATTGTTCCTGGTGCCTATCTATGCTGTACTTTGGTTTACCTTCCTGGAAATGTAAGGGGGGATGGCCATCTGTTTTGTCTCAGCTCTGGAGCATCCAACAAGAGACGTCTAATAATAATAATAATAATAATGTTGCATTTATTGACCGCTCCCTCTCCCCACAGGGACTCGGGGAGGTGCAAAGGGAGAATAAAAGCAATAAATATACAAAAATACATACAAATCTAAAACAGATTAAACTAATTCCTGTGCTAAAATCCCTTAACTAAAAATCCCCACTAAATATAAATATACATTTAAAAACCCATAGAGAGAGAGACTACTCTAGGCCGGCCAGGCGGAAAAGATGAGTCTTCAATTTCAGGCGGAAGGAGCGGAGGTCCGTGGTCGTTCTAATATCGGGGGGAAGGTCGTTCCAGAGGGCCGGGCCCGCCACAGAGAGAGCCCTTCCCCTGGGCGTCGCCCGCTGACAAAGTCTAGTGGACCGCACCCGGAGAAGTCCCTCTCTGTGGGAGCGAATCGGCCGTGAGGATGTGTGAGGCAGGATCCGATCCCGCAGATAGCTAGGTCCCGAGCCATGGAGCGCTTTAAAGATGATAACTAACACCTTGAAGCGCACCCGGAAGACGACAGGCAGCCAGTGCAGCTCGCGCAACAGCGGTGTAATGTGGGTGAACCTAGTGGTTCCCATAATTGCTCGCGCGGCTGCATTCTGAACCAACTGAAGCCTCCGGGTGCACCTCAAGGGGAGCCCCATGTAGAGAGAGTTACAATAGTCCAGTTGGGATGTCACGAGGGCATGAGTGACTGTGCAAAGGGCGTCCCGATCCAATAGGGGGTGCAATTGGCGAACCAGGCGAACCTGGTAAAACGCCCTCCTGGCCACGGCTGTCACTTGCTCTTCCATAGACAGCCGGGTATCCAGGAGGACACCCAAATTGCGCGCCCCATCCACAGGGGCAAGATGTTCGCCCCCTATGGCCAGCGTTGGAGAGAGCTGGTTGAATCGGGCAGCCGGAAACCACAGCCACTCGGTCTTGGTCGGGTTGAGCCTGAGTCCGTTACTTCCCATCCAGATCCGCACGGCTTCCAGGCACTGGCACATCACCGCTACGGCATCGTTGGGGTGGTTTGGGGTAGATATATACAGCTGAGTATCATCAGCGTAGAGATGGTACTCTACCCCAAAACCACAGATGATCTCACCCAGCTGCTTCATGTATGCATTAAACAGGAGAGGTGAGAGGACCGACCCCTGAGGCACCCCACATGTGAGGGGTCTCGGGGTCGACCTCTGCTCTCCTGCCAACACAAATTGCGATCGGCCAGAGAGGTAGGAGGAGAACCACCGTAAAACGGTGCCTCCCACCCCCAACCCCCCCAGCCGATGCAATAGGATACCATGGTCGATGGTATCGAAAGCCGCCGAGAGGTCTAATAGGACCAGGATGGAGGAACAACCCCCATCTCTGGCCCTCCAGAGATCATCCACCAACGCGACCAATGCCGTCTCGGTGCTATGCCCGGGCCGAAAGCCGGACTGGCGCGGGTCTAGATAATCAACTTCCTCCAGGTGACGGGGAAACTGTTGTGCCACCACACTCTCAACAACCTTCGCCAAAAAGGGAAGGTTGGAGACGGGACGATAGTTGGTTAAAAGAGCTGGGTCTAAAGAGGGCGTCTTAAGGAGGGGCCTCACCATAGCCTCTTTTAGGGAAGCAGGCAAGGAACCCTCACTTAAAGAAGCGTTGACGACCTCTTGGAGCCAGCCTCGTGTCACCTCCCAGGATGCCAGTACAAGCCAGGAGGGACACGGGTCCAATAAACATGTGGTGGCTCGCAGTCACCCACGTAACCTGTCCATATCCTCGGAAGCAACGGAGTCAAATTCCTCCCAAACAAGATCAGCCTCGTGGCATCCCACTGGGCCATGAATGGGGGCTAACTCGTTCTGTATCTGAGCGGTTTTGTCCTGCAGAAAAGTCACAAATTCCTCTGCTCTACCCTGTAGCGGGGCTTCCCGCACCCTCTGTTGCAGGAGGGAACGGGTCACCCTAAACAGGGCGGCAGGGCGGTTTTCTGCGGATGCTATGAGAGTAGTGCAATGATGGCGTTTGGCCACTCTCAGCGCCACAATGTAAGTCCGTAAATGGGCTCTTACCTGTGTCCGGTCAGATTCAGAGCGAGTAGCCCTCCATCTTCCCTCTAGGCATCTCTTGCGGCGTTTCATCGCCCTCAGCTCCTCGGTAAACCAAGGAGCCGGGGCGGCTCGGCGCCGCAAGAGAGGCCGCAAGGGCGCGACCCGATCCAAGGCTCCCGCGGTCGCAATATTCCATGCGGCCACGAGGTCCTCCATCGGGGCGCGGGTCAGGAGTACAGGAAGTGGCCCAAGCGCCATCTGGAACCCATCCGGGTCCATCAGGCGCCTGGGGCGGAACCAGATAGGTAGTTCTGGTGCCGCCTCCTCGCGGAGGGGAGTAGCGGTCTGAAAGTCGAGCTGGAGAAGTGAGTGGTCTGACCATGACAAGGGTGTGATGACTATGTCCCCTATACCCAGATCACTCCTCCATTGGCCTGAGACAAAAATGAGGTCCGGTGTGTGTCCACCCTCGTGGGTGGGGCCTTGAATTAGTTGGGTCAGGTCCATGGCCGTCATGGAAGCCATGAACTCCCGAGCTACCTCGGATGATTCGCCCAACGATGGCAGATTAAAGTCCCCCATGACTATAAGTCTGGGGGTCTCCACTGCCACCGTAGCGATCATCTCCAGTAGCTCGGGCAGGGCTGCTGCTACATAGCGAGGAGCCAGGTATATAACCAGCAAGCCCAACTGCCTCCCTAGGCCCCACTTCACGCAGAGGGACTCGCAACCGGTAGTCTGTGGCACAAGGTCTCTCTTGGCTAAGAACAGCTTCCTATCACATTCTCAACACCAAGTCTTAAAATAACTTCACACCTGTGGATTGGCTTATTCAACACCGGACTGAGGGGAGGGGTTTCTGACAGCCTCAACCTAACTGAATTGTGTGGAAATCTTCAGATCCTGCTTCCTTTGCCTTGCTATCTCTTTCTCTTCAATAAAAGGCTCCTTTTAAAGTGCTAATTGTCTCAAGAGTTCCACTTTCTTGAACAGAGAGGAGAGGCAGGCCCTTACAAAGTTACAAAAAAATATCACATAACCATGGGACACTGCAAATGTCATAAATATATCATGGGATATTGCAATTGCAATGGTCATGTCAGACCTGCAAGCCATCTTTTACATTTGGGCCTTCAGGCCTGCCACATTTTCTACTGTGGGAAAATGGGAGGGGAGGATTATATACAGTATAGGTGATATATAGTCAAAATAACATACTTTCTCAGAAAGTCAAGGCCATTTGGCCCTGCAGCTGCGAAGAAGTGATTGGGAGGTATCTCCTGTTTTGGATGGTGCCTTATTGGATCATTTGATTGACATGTGGGTGATGGGGAGAGATTTAACCCTGAACATGTGGGTGCTAGGCAAGGATGTTTGGGTGAGGAAAAACTGGAAACTTTCAGATTCGGGTTTTCCTAGATGTGCCAATATGACATCTCTAATAAAATGAAACTTTGAGGAAATTCAAGCCTCAGAATCTTTGTTTGTTAGGGTTGTTACTTGGAACCCTGACAGGTCAAAAGTGTGAACAATGGTCATAAGTCACTTTTTCTGTGCTGTTGTAACTTTGAATGTCACTAAACAAATGGTTGTGAGTCTAGAACTACCTTTAGACCATGAATGGACTTTTGAACACATAAAAAGTCCTATGACTTAACATCAGGGCTGACCAATCTTCAGACCACATGCAGTCTTCACAATCCCATTTTATGGGTCCTGAAATGTCTCTTGACCTCTGATATTATTGAAAATCAGAGTCAGAATATTTTGTAAACCAGTGTCATTATTAATCTGCTTTGATTGAAACAGGAATGCTAATGCACGGGGCGTTTTTGTCAATGGGATGGATAGAGGGAATATTTTAATATTTTCCTCCTTTTTGTCAGGTTACTTTATGTAATAAACATACTGATGTCATCAATAAACCGGACAGCATTTCTTTCTGAATAGGAAATCTGTTTTCCTTTTCAGTGCAGAGTACTGACATAAACAGATCACCAGTCTGATAGAAACAGCTGCACATAATTTAGTTCCTAGTTCAATTATTCTTTTGTCTTTGAAACTTGATCTGTCCCCTCCCACAAATCTCAGTATATCATGACTCGATCAGATTTCTTAATTGAAACTGTTAAACATATTCAATTTATATGAATTCATTAAAAGGAACAGATGTGTTTTGTCATGTTTTCTGCCTCCCTGTTAAAGAAAAATATGTGAAAAAGAAAGAAAATATATTGTGACCACAAGTGTCTTCATTACCTTCCTCTTGAAGTCTCCAGCGCTGGACCATTTAATTCAGTGTGAATTTCTGCTCTAATTTCAAAAGGCTTTGAACCAGCCTTTGGGCAGTTATGGCTAAGAAGGATTGCACTGCAAATGTGCTGCCGTAGTTTAGTGTCATTCGGGCTTCACGATCAAGAAAGCGATCAAAGCTTTTTGGCAATGGGAAGACTACAGCTAATGGCAAAGAGGTTTGCAGAAAATATAATTGAACTGTAAAATTCATTTCCTTGGAAATGGCTAGATTAAAACAGCAGCTGGAAAATTTTGGCATGATCAGCGGTAACTTTTGTAAATGTTGAATCTCAAGGAGAAAGTTGCTATGATAGAAGGAACAAGCCTATTACAATAAAGGACAGGAAACTAACTTCAAAGCTTTTCTTGTAATTCATGCAGGAGACCCTATCATCTTATAGCAGGTTGGTTCAATAGCAGGAATACTTCCTTAAAGCTTTTTTTTTCCAACCATTTTTGCTGTTATTTTATTTCCAGTTTCTTTTTTATTCAGAATGACAATATCCAAATAAAGATAATGCATCTAATGTAGTAATAATATGTGTTATATACAGATGATATCCCAGAGAAGAATGGAGTCAAGTTTACATGCCTCATATTTTCATGCATTTGGTGAGCATGTGGAAGAAATAACTTAGCAGCAAAGAATTCTATTCCTTCTTGCCACCCCTTTCTATATACTGCACCTTCTTTAATAAGTCCCTATATATAATTGTGTGGGGCTGTGATCGTTCAGTGCTTAAAGAAGCTGAACTTGACAGCTGGAAAGCTGACAGCTTGGCTTCAAGATCCCAGTGCCATATGATGGAGTGAGCTCCTGTTACTTGCCCCAGCTCCTGATAACCTAGAAGTTTGAAAGCATGCACATGCAAGTAGATAAATAGGTACCACATCTGTGGGAAGGCAATCCATGCACCTTGGCATATAGATGTGCTGGTCATATGACCCTGGAAGTGTCTTCGGACAATGCTGATTCCCCCAGCTAAGAAACAGACACAAGCACCTTAGAGTTAGGCCCGATTGGACAGAGGAATCCTTTACAATTACCTTTATATAGTGGAATATTCTGTTAAATTCTAATGAATAGATTTAGATTTATCCTTTCTGCATTCCCCAAAGAGAGATATATGGGAATGTCTATGTAATATCTGTATTATATTCTTTGATAGCCTGAGAATTAAGAATACAAAGCCATTTAATATTCAATCTGCCACTGTTAGTGCATTCTGATAAAAAAATCTTGATCACCCTGTGATTTCTTTAAAAAAAACCTACATCTGTCTTCATGTAAGCAGCATTCTGAATATATCCACTTTTATATGTAGCTTTTTACAGATTTCCACTCTTGCATTTAAACAAGAATTATTTTGAGATGAATGCAACAAAGGTTTATAAATGCATGCTATATATATATTGCTGATGGATGGACAGATGGATGGATAGAAGCATTGTCTCTATATAGATGCTTAATGCACAGTTCTGCATGTTAAATAGATGTGTAGCAATTCATGAAGCACCCCTGATGATTTCTATTCTAAACATTCATTTCAGAGAGAAAAATCCTTTACTAAAGATCTACTATTGAATGAAGAATTAGACAGGACTTATTTAAATATGTACAAATGAGTAGATAAGGTAGAGAACTTTCTTATCTGGTAACCACATCTACAGAGCCACCCCCTTCCCATCAAATGCCAATTAAAATTCCTAATTCATCCACAATGTCTGCAATGAGTCCCAGAGAAAGTGATTGTATTATGAATTAGGTATAAAGTGTTGGGCAAAATATGCTGCCATGAAAAAAAAATAGAAACGAAGAAATCCAATTAATGAAACAAGCAGTATGTTAGGTAAGATGTATATCATATGTATGTAGAGATGCAAAAAAGAGTAGATTTATTGATGTTTGTTAATTAGCAGAGGCAAGAAAGATAATCCTTTAAGGAAAATAAAATAATAAAAAACCCTCCTCCAATGATGTATTCTACTGACTTCTTTTGATAAGGATCTATTAACAAAGACCTGATGTTGCTAGGAGCAGTGAATCAGTCTTGAATACAGAGAACTCATTTGTAAAACCATTACTAAAGATGAATCCCTGATCTCAATTAACTACCAACTCAAGTCAGATCAAGCTAATATGATTCATTAGAACATAACAAGAGTAAATAGCTTTGCCACCAGAACAAATTTATTTCAGAAGCATTGCAAGCCTTACTTAGAATGTCAGTAAGATTATAAATGCACGCCAAGCAAATTAATGAAAAGATTAATATCTGGGACATCTATGTTTTGGGATATAATTCTTTATGTTTCAAGGAAGGAAGGAAGGAAGGAAGGAAGGAAGGAAGGAAGGAAGGAAGGAAGGAAGGAAGGAAGGAAGGAAGGAAGGAAGGAATGAATTTTAAACCTTACTATGAAATAACAAAATTTGCTTTTAATTAATTGTTTAATTAATTGTTCAGCTACAGCAGCTGCACCATCAAAATTTCAGCAAAATAATAATAATCAGTGCAATAGGTGGCCTAATATGCAGACAAAATCCACCACAGTTTGATTCCATTCAATTCAAAGGTTATTTGATTGATTGAAATTGATTCAAAATGAATTTCAAAAAATTATTAGCCAAAGCAGTTTGAAGTATGAAATTGAACCAGATGTCTCTGAAGCAGTGTGGAAACAATTGGGGCATAATTCAGGGGCCTTGTAGATGTTTATGAAATCTTTGATATTGTCAAAAAGAAGATGGACGTCCTTCTTGATTTAAATTACTGGCAAGATTAAAAATATTCAATTTTAATTTGAACTTTGGCAACATAGACGATTAAATGACCTGTGCATGCATATGCTACATCAATAGAATAGAATAGAATAGAATAGAATAGAATAGAATAGAATAGAATAGAATAGAATATTGGCCAAATGTGATTCGACACACAAGGAATTTGTCTTTGGTGCATATGCTCTCGGTGTACATAAAGAAAAAATAAAATATATTTGTCAAGAATCAGACTGAAAAAAGTGAAGACTGTCTGACCCGTGGCATCTTACAAATACAAGTTACATGCAGACTTAGTATGTCACAATCTGGGTAAGTATGTAATAAATAATAAATTCAGTGAGAAGTTCTAACCTTTGATGTGCTACACTGATTTAATGTTCATGAAGTTCTGCATTTTATTCATGTTTGTTGCATTCCAGGTTTCCTCAATTTTATGTTGTGCAAAAGCAATTTTGAAGTAGGAACTATCCCCCTCCCCATTTCAGTCCCAATTAGAGACAAAGAGTGGGAGCCATTTAGCAATAGAATGAAGAAATGTAATTGTCGAGAAGATTTATGTGGCCTCTTTGTCTTTTGACCCTCTTCCAACCCTATGAATATAAGGCAAAGATTAGTTACTATGG
Source organism: Rhabdophis nuchalis (assembly GCA_039707465.1). Taxonomy (NCBI): domain Eukaryota; kingdom Metazoa; phylum Chordata; class Lepidosauria; order Squamata; family Natricidae; genus Rhabdophis; species Rhabdophis nuchalis. The sequence continues at coordinate 201,713,762 of CM077645.1, forward strand.
GTTTATAGCAGTCATTTTTCAATAATACAATTTAAGAGGGATTATGGAATAAATATAGTCACTGGAAGTCAACCACAAAGAAACAAAGAGGGAAAAGACAAATTGGTGCTCTCTGAGCTTGGTTGTTGGTTTTTTTTTTTGAGACATTTCATTACCCAACTAGTAACATTATCAGTGCTAAAAGCTAGAAATACTGATGATGTTACCTAATTGAGAATTGAAACATCTGCAAACAAATAATGAAGCTCTGTGAGGACCAAGGACTCCACAGGTCAACACCCAAGAACAAATATTCTTTTCTCCTGAGAAGATAGGTGTTATTTTTATAAATGCTATCATTAATTACCACCTTTCTTATTTTTATGTCCAGTTTCCATGATCTTGAATTCATTTTCAAGCTGAAACTTTTCAATGGAGAATTTTCCATTCACCTTTAATGAAAGAGGGTAGTTGTTGACTTTGTTCTACAACCTTTCTCCCTTTCTTACATAGAAGGGTGCTTGGTGTTCTCTGACCTTGGTGGTTTTCTTGCAGACCTTTCATTACCCAAACTAGGTAACATCATCAGTGCTAGTGATATTACCTAGTTTGGATAATGAAACATCTGCAAGAAAACAATCAGGTTCAGAGAGCACCAAGGACTCTGCATTTCAACACTGACCTACAAATATTCTTCTTTATTGGTATCTTATGTAGAAGTTGGTTTACAATGAAGTGGCTACTAAAGTTTTATTTATCAATAGCATTTTTCTTTGATATAATAGACAATTTTGTAGGCAGTGTATGTGCAGTCTTAAATAAAATCTCATGAGTTTTTTAGACTGAACTGTACAGAGAAGTTCTCGATTCCTGACCTTCCCTTCCTCCTTTTTTATTGTTTTACGCATAAAATTAGAAGACACTATATCCTGCTTCCAATAGATGTGGACATCTGTAGCACAGGGTTGAATCTGTGGTGCTCTCTGAACTTGGTTGTTTGCACTGATGCTACTGTCTAGTCAGGTAATGAAATGTCTTCCAGCAAACAACCAAGGACTGCACTATATCCTGTATTGTATGATCTCTCTTTTGGCTGACTTCCAGGGTGTCTTCTGTTTGTTTACCCATGTAAGATTTCCTGCTTTTCTTTCTTTGATTGATTTTTGTATTTATTGTTGGCTTTGTTACAATTGCTTTGTGTTATTCTTTCATAAAATGTTCTGACATATTTTGGAGATAGATGGCATAGAAACAAATAAAATAAAGCCATGGGTCTTTAAAAAGAAAAGAAAAAGAAATCATGTATAGTTATATGCGAGACCGCCTTCTGCCCCATACATCCCTTCGGCCGATCCGCTCCCACAGAGAGGGTCTTCTCAGGGTGCCGTCGGCCGGGCAATGCTGTCTGGCGACACCCAGGGGAAGAGCCTTCTCTGTGGCAGGCCCTGCCCTTTGGAACGACCTACCCCCTGAATTGCGCACCATCACCAACCTCTGCCTCTTCCGCCAGTGTCTAAAGACACATCTTTTCCAACAAGCCGGCCTAGTCTAACCTCCCATGGGGACTATTTTAGAGAGTTTTTAAATTGGGAATTTTAAAATTGGTTTTAGCATAGGATTAGATTAATTTTGATATATTTTTAAATTATGTATTTATTGTTTATATGTTTTAAATTCCTGTGCGCCGCTCTGGGTCCTCTGTGGAGAAGGCCGGGATATAAATATAAATAAAATAAAATAAAATAAAAATAAACTTACCTGTGTCATGAATTTGTAGGAAATGTATGGTATATTTATTTATTTGTTTTGTCAAACATGTGTAAGACAATATATACAAGCATATACAAGATTATGAATACATGAAATGAATACAAGTAAGTGGGGTTGTAAGGACAGGAATGGTAGGCACATTGGTACGCTTATGCACGCCCCTTACAGACCTCTTAAGAATGGGGTGAGGTCAAGAGTAGACAGTCTAAATTGTGGGGGTTTGAAGAAGAAACCACTGAGTCAGGTATCACATTCCAGGCATTGACCACTCTGTAGCTGAAGTCGTATTTTCTACAATCGAGTCTGGAACAGTTTACCTTAAGTTTGTATCTATCGTGTGCTCATGCATTGTTGTGGTTGAAGCTGAAGTAGTCATTGACAGGTAAGAATAGAGTAGCAGATAATTTTATGTACTACGCTTAGGTCAGACTGAAGGTGGTGTAGTTCCAAGTTGTCTAAGCCCAAAATTTCAAGTCTGAAATATTCAAAGCACAAGCAATACAATCCAGGTTTTAGGGAAGAAGTATGCAATCAGATGTGAATTGATACCAGATATATCCAGAATCTGAACATTTACATTGGTTGCTATTCTTCTGAATACCAATAAATGCCAGATGCATTGAGAAAAGTATTCAGATTTAGAGGCTCATTAAATACTCAGCTGTAAATCTGGTGGGTAAATTCAGTTTACACCATGCAGAGAGAAAAGCTCTGGTTGCTGGCTAAAAAGAAAGACACAGTAAGGGAGCAGGGATATACCTGTATTAAGCTTTCAAGTCTTTGCTTGAGCTGAAGTTTTAGAGAGAGGCCACCATGTTTCATGAATTAATATGAAATGTTTGTTATACATGCACACTTTGATCTCTGGGCTTCGTTTTTTTCCAGTAGATATCCTACTTTGGATTTTTAATCTCATGTAAGACAAGAGACAATAAACTAACCACATTCAGAAGAATGCTCCTAAAACTACAGGAATGCTGAAATTAAAGAAAACAACTTAGACTTTTTCCTTGGAAATGATACAACTGTTGTGTTTTTCTTTTTCTTTCTGGCTGTTTGTCTTGCTTTGCTTATGGAAAGGAAAACAGGGGGTAAATGTGGAGTTTGAAACTGTAAAGGTAATTTGTTCCAGTTGTTTCTTTGCAAATTCGTTTGTGGCTCTCTGGATTCAAAAAGATTTTATAGGAACATTCTATTATCCTTATAAATGCTAAATGTTCTCCCAATCTTGCATCATTTTTAGTTTACAGTGTAAAACAAAACAAAAACCAGTAATAAATAAATAAAACCCCTGTGGTCCCATTTGTTAACATAAAAATTTGTTGATGTGATTTTCATCTTAAAGTACTGAAATTTAGAAGAATGCATTCTGCAAAGCTTTAAAGCTTTATATCGCTTCTTGGAAAGAAAACTGTGCTATAATATATTCCAGAAGGTAATGATTTATGAAGCCTAAAATCTGCAGCCCACCTGTTTTTACAAACAAAATTTAAATGTATAAATTAGGCATGTCTGGTAACAGAGAAATGCTGATTGTTTATCCAGAATAAATGCAATGAAAAAAATAATTGATGGATGATTTAAAAATGTCACCTTGTGGCTGGCATTTTACTGGCTTCCCCTGATCCTTCCTGTCATATCTTAGGCCAGGGGTCTGCAAAGTCGGCTCTTTTAAGACTGGTGGACTTCAACTCCCAGAGTTCCCCAGCCAGCAAAGAGCCGACTTTGCAGACCCCTGTCTTAGGCCATTAATTATAGCTGCTTTGTGAGAATGAAGCATTTACTCAGGATGGAAATAGTGTGCCATGTAAGTCCTTTGAGGTATCTCTACAAAGGCAGGAGTGATTCCAAATAGGCTTTAAAGCTCCTGGCCAGGAGAACCTCCAGCAAGTGATTTCTTTTCCCCAAGTGACTTCTTAAAGCTTATTGTAAGATAAAACACAAATACAGGTAGTCCTCAATTTACAACCGTTCTTTTAGTGACTGTTCAAAGTTACAATGGCATTAAAAAAAGTGACTTATGGTATGTCTGTTTGTCACTCATACAACCATTGTCATATCCCTATGGCCCATGATCAAAAGTGAGACACTTAGTAACTGGTTCATATTTAGAACAGAACAGAACAGAATAGAATAACAGAGTTGGAAGGGACCTTGGAAGTCTTCTAGTCCAACCCTATGCTTAAGCAGGAAACCCCACACACCACTTCAGACAAATGGATATCCAATATCTTCTTAAAAGCTTCCAGTGTTGGAGCATTCACAACTTCTGGAGGCAAGTTGTTCCATTGGTTAATTGTTTTCACTGTCAGTAAATTTCTCCTTAGTTCTAAGTTGCTTCTCTCCTTGTTTAGTTCCTACCCATTGTTCTTCTTCTACCCTCAGGTGCTTTGGAGAATAACTTGACTCCCTCTTCTTTGTGGCAGCCCCTGAGATATTGGAACACTGCTATCATGTCTCCCCTGGTCCTTCTTTTCATTAAACTAAACTTACCCAGTTCCTGCAACCATTCTTCATATGTTTTGGCCTCCAGTCCCTAATCATCTTTGTTGCTCTTCTATGCACTCTTTCTAGAGTCTCAACATCTTTTTTTACATCTTGCGACCAAAACTGAATAGAGTATTCAAAGTGTAGCCTTACCAAGGCATTATAAAGTGGTATTAATACTTCACATGATCCTGATTCTATCCTTCTGTTTATGCAACCTAGAACTATGTTGGCTTTTTTGGCAGCTGCTGCACACTGCTGGCTCATATTTAAATGGTTGTCCACTAGGACTCCAAGATCTCTCTCACAGTTACTGCAAGGAGCCACATATACCGTTCCTGTGCATTTTGTCTTTCTTGCCTAAATGTAGAAACTTACCTTATTTATGATGGTTGTGATGTCCCATTGTGCCAGGATCATGTGATCACCTTTTGTAACTTTCTGATAAGCAAAGTCAAAGGAGAAGCCAGATTTGCTTAACAACTGTGTTACTAAATTAACAACTGCATTGATTCACTTAACAACTGTGGCAAGAAAGGTTGTAAAATAGGGCAAAACTCACTTAAAGTAGCAGAAATTTTAGGCTCAATTGTGGTGAACAGAAGACTACTTGTAGAAACAAAAGTTAAGAAAATTTAAAATGGAAGAAGAGGGTGAAGAAAGAAAAAGGAAGGAAGGAAGGAAGGAAGGAAGGAAGGAAGGAAGGAAGGAAGGAAGGAAGGAAGGAAGGAAGGAAGGAAGGAAGAAAAATAGTGGAGACCCTCAACCTTTTGCTTAGATTTCTAAATGATTTCCAACTATTTATATAATGTCATTCTAATTATCAAAATCTAAAATGAAATTTTCATTTTTTTTTCAGTTTCAAGTACAAATTACAGAATCCAAAATCCAAAATTCCCCAAAAGAAACAAAACTGATTTGTTCTAATTAAAGAAAAAAAAATCTATCAATTTTTCCATCTTTGCCAACTTTATCATCTTTGCCATCTAGTTTATATTTGGAATGAATGTGTCTTTCCATCTTTGTGCATTTCTAATGAAATCTTCAATAAGTATAAATTATACCATGTTTGTTTATTTTGGTTTGTTCTTTTAGAAAGTTTGGGCCACCAGAGTATCTCTCAAAAAGCCCATTGAAAGCCCGTCTGCTTGTTAAAAGTATTCAGATTGTGGGCTACCTTTGTTGATATGGTTTATTGATGTGGTTCCCCCTTGCAGAGATGCGTGTCTCCAATGAACTATCAAAGCAGGAACAACCAGTCTTGATGGGTAGATCTGTCTCTCTGTATGTGGATAGAAACAACTGTTATAAACCAAAACTTAAGAAGTTGCTCTGCCATTTAGAATAGTCCAGTGAACCAGGATAATATTCTTTGATGAGGGAATGCTGTTTGAATGTTGTATTTCCTAGAAAAGTAAAGATTCTCAGTCTTCCAGGTCATGGTTGTCGCAAAGGTGCTTTTTCAGGAGACAACTGGACTTTGTTGTTTTTTTTCTTTTGAAGACATTTTATTTCTCATCCAAGATTCATTCTTCAGGTCTGAGAATGTCTACAGACTTTTGGCTATACAATTTGGGGTGTCAGATGTGCGTCCTTCAAAATCCAAGAAACCAACTCCATGGTTTTAGAGAAAAGGTAATTTTACTGGATATGAAGTGATAGCAGCAAATGTAAAGCAAGGTCTGAGTCTAAAGGTACGAAAAATAACATATTGAAAGTATTCCCAGATCCCTCCCCCCATGGACCCAGGTTGAATGCCCAATCCCCAGCCCCCATGGGTGTCATGAGAGGTGCATCCATCTGGTATGCAAGGACGGTTGACCTTGACTGGGCATAAACAAGTTAATTCAGCTGTGCAGTAGAAGATGGGAGCAATCCTCCCTCTTCTTCATGAGACATCTCCATTAGCACTCTTCGCCTCCCAAATACCTAAGCCACACCCCCGTTACTATGGCAGCCGATAGCAAGCAAGCAAGATAGAGGCTGACAATCCTTTGAATGATGCGGGAATAGGAATGGATTTCCAGAGGGAAAAAAATGTAGGAAACTACATGAACCAGGAGCACTACACAGGTGGTCCTGTGATTTCCAGAGGGAAAAAAATGTAGGAAACTACATGAACCAAGAGCACTACACAGGTGGTCCTACATGAACCAGGAGCACTACACAGGTGGTCCTGCACTACACAGGAGGTTTACAGATAAACCTCCAAATGCTTCAATGACCCTCTAAAAGGATGCAAATGACCAGCTGTCTGCAAGGAATAGAAATCCTACCATTCCCCTCTACTTGTCAGAGCTGAAAAATCTTCTTAGATGAGAAGGGAAACATTTTCAAAAGAAAAAAGACAAGAAAGTCCAGTTGCCTCCTGAAAAAATCATCTTAGTTCCTAGAAAGAAGCATGGTTAGTTAGCTAAAATTCTGCACAGTAACTATATTTTGGTTGCACATCACTGTTGCTATTTGTAATTGTAAGGACTTCTGAATTCATAAATACTCCTTGTATTCACATTAGTGGTTTTTTTTTTCTGGTGTCGTAGCACAACAGGCCCTGGTAAAGAATGTATAGGGATCTCTTTTGAGCACTAGAGAGTGCTATATACATTGCAAATTTAATTTGGGTCCCTCGAGGATCCCTTCTAGCTCTGTGACTCTGTGGCGAACTTTAGAGTTTTATAACAATCTTGACACTTGGAAATGGTTATGAGATGTTTTATGAAGCATGACACAATGAAACTCAGGAGCTTTTACACTTGGTCACTTGTCACACATTTCATTGATTTGTGTCATGATGCTAGAAGATTTTAATTCTGTCTCAAGGCATGTCTTTTCCAGAACTTGAAACCATACTTAAGTCAGGCCAAACAAACTAACTGTCTTAGGCAGGGGTGTCAAACTCAAGGCCTGGGGGCCGGATGCATCCCGTGGGGTGCTTAATTCTGGCCCATGGGGATGTCCTGGGAATAGCAAAGGACTAGCCCGCGGTACCTATGGCAGCCAAAATAGGGCGGGTGGTGGTGATGCAATGGCCTCCTGGTGCCCCATTTTCAGCCTAGATTGTGTCCTTCAGCACCCTGCTGATTAAACATTTTTGCCAGCAGAGTACTCCAGGAGTCACCTGTCCAGTCTCCTCCCCACCTACCCCCAGTCAACTCATGGAGGAGAACTACAATGCTGATCCTCAAATAAATCCAGTTTGACACCCATGCTCTTAGGATTGAAATTAATTTGCCAGTTCAAACATGTTGCATCAATAATTTTAAAAAAGATTATTGCAATCAGTAATAGAGAAAAATGCACCGATAATCTTTTGAACAGTTATACAAGAATCATTCTAAAAAGTTCCTGCAAGAGCAGCAAAAATTGAGTTTTGGTTGCTAAGGATTCAGTATGATTTTCTTAATATATTGTGTCAAGGTGACTAAAAATGTCACTTGAGCCATATCTGTGCTTTCAGTCATACTTTGCAATAAGTTGGGTCTGTTTTAACTATTGTTTGTGGCACAAGCCCTAGTTCTCCCCTCTTAAGCCTATATGGGCAAAGAGTTGTATTTCTTTCCCACTGAAAGCATAATTTTATTTTTATGTTATGCCCATTCTAATAATGGATGGTTTCAGCCTATTGCTGAGACAGATGCATTCCAAAGACTAAATTGTTATACGGCATACCATACTTAAGGGGTGTGATGGCTCAGTGGCTAAGATGCTGAGCTTGTTGATAAGAAATGTTGGCAGTTCAGTGGTTCGAATTCCTAGCGCCATGTAATGGAGAGAGCTCCCATTACTTGTCTTAGCTTCTGCCAAGCTAGCATTTCAAAAGCATGTAAAAATGCAATTTGAAAAATAGAAACCACCATTGGAGGGAAGGTAATAGCACCTTCTGTGCGGCTTTGGTGTTTCATCATGCCAGCCACATGACCACAGAGATGTCTTTGGACAGCACTGGCTCTTTGGCTTTGAAACGGAGATGAGCACTGCTCCCTAGAGTCGGGAACGACGAGCACACATGTGCGAGGGGAAACTTTACCTTTATACTGTACTTTAAGTCAATAGCATCAAATCCATTTTCATGAAAGTTTAAGATTCATATTAGAAGGCAATCATCTTCGTTTTTATTGTTAAGTCAAGGGTAAGGCTCCAGCATGAAGTCATTATAATGCAATTGATGAAGAGAACTTGACACAATGTAAGAAATGTCAATATTAATTTAACCAAGAAGGACATCTGGGTGTATTTATTTTATTTATTTTATTTTATTAAATTTATATACCGCCCTATCTCCCCGAGGGGACTCAGGGAGGTGCACAGAAATATAAAAAACAAATACAATACAATACAAAACAGTTTAAAATGAATTAAATTAGGGTCTGTGCTAAAAATTTGGTTTGGAAAAGGTTAAAATCAATTAAAACTTTACCCATTAAAACTAAGCCAGGCCGGCCTCTTGAACTAGATATGTCTTTAATGCCCGGCGGAAGAGGCGTAGGTCCGTCATGGTACGAAGGTCGGGGGGGTAGGTCATTCCAGAGGGCAGGCCCCGCCACAGAGAAGGCTCTCCCCCTGGGGGCCACCCATCGGCATTATCCGGCGGATGGCACCCTGAGGAGGCCCACTCTGTGGGAGCGGACAGGTGTAAGGGAGGTATGTGGTAGGAGGCGGTCCCACAAGTAGCCAGGTCCCGTGCCATGGAGCGCTTTAAAGATGGTTACTAGCACCCGGAAGGCCACAGGCAGCCAGTGCAGCTCACACAGGAGAGGTATGAGTGTGTGTGTGTGTGTGTGTGTGTGTGAGAGAGAGAGAGAGAGAGAGAGAGAGAGAGAGAGAGAGAGAGAGAGAGAGAGAGAGAGAGAGAGAGAGAGAGAGAGAGAGAGAGAGAGAGAGAGACCGCTTTGGAGTTTGCTTCAGATTAAGACAAAACAAAAGATAGCAAGAAATGTACAGGTAATCCTCGATTTACAACAGTTCATTTAGTGATCATTCAAAGTTATAGTGGCGCTGAAAAATATGACTTATGATCATTTTTTTTCCAGTTACGATTGTTGTAGCATCTCCATGGTCACATGATCAAAATTCAGCTACTTGGCAACCGATTCATAGTTATGACCATTGCTGTGGCTCAAGGTCACATCACCACCTTTTATGACCTTGTCACAAGCAAAGTCAATGGGAGGGGGGGACACCCAAGTTCATTTAACAATTGTGTTACTCACTTAAGAACTGAAGTGATTCGTTTAACAACTGTGGCAGAAAAGTTGTAAAATGGGGCAAAACTCACTTAACAAATGTTTCACTCACCAACAGAATTTTGGGCTCAATTGTGGTCATAAGTGGAGGAATACCTGTACTTCTCATTCAGTTTAAGGACAAGGAGGATAAAAGAAGAAGCAGGAAGAACAAAACAAAGGATGTATGTATGTATGTATGTATTTATGTATGTATGTATGTATGTATGTATGTATGTATGTATTTATGTATGTATGTATGTATGTATGTATGTATGTATTTATGTATGTATGTATGTATGTATGTATGTATGTATTTATGTATGTATGTATGTATGTATGTATGTATGTATGTATGTATGTAGACATTGTCTGCTTAACTCAGAACTCAACTGCTTCAAACCCATTGAATTTGGTACTTGATGCATTTTGATGTAAATATGTTATCCTGGTACTTGTACTTGGTTTGATACTCGACCTGCTGTAATAAGAAGAGGGGGATTGCTGTGAAGCATGGACAGGAACTTGACCATGTCAAGAAGTTTGCTGCAAAAGGAATCAGGGGACTGCTTCAGAGGGCAGAGAAGAAGTCAGTCATGTTGGGTTGGCTGCTGATATAGGGATAAACAGGAAGCCTTCATGACCAAAACAAAGGGTCATGTGGTAATTTGGTACTCATCATTTTTAGTACCTGTCCTATCTCCCAGAACCAATTAATGATAAGTACTGTAACAAACAGGGCCACGGAAGGTACTTAAGTGCTGGAACAAGACTAATATGGGCCTCCTTATCTACACTTCAGAGATGGTATTCTGCTGGTTTGGACTGGTTCACCTGAACCAGCAACGGAAATCGAGGATGGCTCTCCCCACCGCCCCAGCTCAATGGCATCCCAATTAGGCACTTTTTTAAGCCGAAACACATGCACAGAAGACTGAGCGCATGTGCGCACGCTCACATTTGTCAACCGGTAGGAAAGGTAAGTGAATACCACCCCTGCTACACATGAACACATAAATCAATAAGGCCATAATTGTGTATTTATTAATTGCATTCAAACGTTCTTGCAAATATATTAAAAAGAGGACATTTTGGTTAGTTTCACTTAGTTTGCATTTTACGCCAAATTGAAAAATTGTTTGTCGGCCCTTTTTATTAATCTCATCACGTTTCTGTTTTTTTCTTGCATTTTTAGCTCCAGTTTTTGCTATACAAACAAACTATAGAGTATGAAGTATATATCCAATATTGTTTTTCTTTTAAAAAAATTGGTTTGGAAAAAAAAATAATCCCTTTCATTGGCCCCCTTTGTGCTCCCTTTGTTGCTGGTAACAAACCAGCAACAAATAAAAAATAGCTAGATAGAGAAACTGGACTAAGGCAGTATTTCTCAATCTCAGCAGATTTAAGATGCATGGACTTCAGCTCCTAGAAATCCCTAGCCAGCATAGTTGGCTAAGGGGTTCTGGGAGTTAAAGTCTATACATCTTAAAATTGCTGAGATTAAGAAACATTGGACTAAGAGTTTCATCAACATAATATACAGCATGCTATAGGCCAGGGGTCTGCAAAGTCGGCTCTTTTAAGACTGGTGGACTTCAACTCCCAGAGTTCCCCAGCCAGCCAGCTATCTTGCTTTTACAATACAATACAATAGCAGAGTTGGAATGGACCTTGTAGGTCTTCTAGTCCAATCCCCTGCGTGGGCAGGAACCTTATACCATTTCAGACAAATAGCTATCTAACATCTTTTTAAAGACTTCCAGGGTTGGGGCATTCACAACTTCTGGAGGCAAGCTGTTCCAGAGGTTAATTGTTCTAACTGTCAGGAAATTTCTCCTTAGTTCTAAGTTGCTTCTCTCCTTGATTAGTTTCCACCCATTGCTTCTTGTCCTGCCCCCAGGTGCCTTGGAGAATTTTAGCCAGTCTGCTATCTGCTATCTTGCTTTTATTTAACATGTAGCATGAGTGTGACACTGATTGAATGGTCAACACCTCCTTCTTTTAAACTTGTTTGATCTTTTGATCCTAAAGATTCACCTAATAGAGCACCAGTTGCAATACTGTCTTTAAGTGAAGTACATTCATCAAAGAGCTATAGCAGACAAACTGCTCTGCAATGAAAATGTAAGTTTGTTAAAATGTGCCATCATTCTGCTGTTTTTTTCTTCTTTCCATCATAGAATTTGGCTGAAAAACGGAAACAGCTGAAAGGTAAATGAATTTTTAAAAGGGTTTAAGTTAAAAATTTAAACAACTGCACTAAAAGATCAATACAAAGACATAATGGTTAAGCGTAGCAATTAAAAAAGAAGAAAAATTGGGAATACCTTCTGGAATATGGGAATATATCCTATATAATTCAAAATATATTCCACAAAATATATTGTATCTATTATAAAGAGAAAATATTCCAAATGGTTGACCATATCCAAAAGCTTTATTTCCTTTTTTTGTCAAGAGAGGGAGAAAGATAGAGGGAAACAATTACAGCAAATGAAGTGATTGTTTTTTCCCAGTGTTATATAATAATTCTTTTAGCTGATGCTGAATCCAATTTGAAACTCCATTTTGTTTTTGTTATTCTGACTTCCATCCCAAGAGAAGAACACATATATTTTTGATTTGTGCCCACCAAATAAAAATAAAGCTTCAACTCAAGAGAACAAAATAAACATCAAGGGGAAAGTAAAGTTAGCGATGGATTATACCATACCCTGAAATGGTATAAGGCTCCTGCCCACGCAGGGGGTTGGGCTAGAAGACCTACAAGGTCCCTTCCAACTCTGCTATTGTATTGTATTGTATTGTATTGTATTAGGACCCATTTCTTTTATTTATTTAGTTTAACTGGGCTGTATCCTTGAACTCTATGTCCCTTTTTTTGGGGTTGCATCAATACTGTGCATCTGTGCAGACATATTTCTGCCTGGCAGATGAGTAGCTCAGTTACAGCCTGCAGGAATCACGAGGATTTCTTTTTCCATGGTCTTCAAGTCTCAATTAGTTTTTTTTTTTTTAAATTTAACATTCATAATAAAATATCAGGGTTTTTTTTTCATTCAATACATCTTTGTTAATTCTGAATTTTTTTAACCTTAGCCTTCACCTTATCAAGCCAGAGTAGATATTTCCATTCTATGCCCTTGCAGATAAAACCAAAATGAAGTGGCTCTTGCACTGAAATAGAGTAGAGATTGGTAGCAGACCACACAGGTCTGCTAAGGATAAGGAGTGCATGAATATTGTCTATCATTGTGATGGCGAACCTATGGCATGCGTCCCAGAAATGGGATGCAGAGCCATGTTGCCTGGCATGTGTGGCATCACCCATTCCACTTCTGGGTTCCTGGCACACATGCATGTGTGATGATCAGATGGTCTTTACATGTGCAGCAGTGCCAAAAACTGGAAGAACCGGTCTGGTGTGTGCATGCATGCGAGCCAGCTGATCATCGTGCGTGCATGTGTGCCAGTACCCGGAAGACTAACTGGCTGGTGTGCACGCGCGTGCTGGAAACTGGAAGTTCATTTCTCAGTGAGCACATGCCCAATGGGCAGCTTCTCTGCTGGGTCACGGCCCTTGGTGCCGAAAAGGTTCACCGTCACTGGTCTATCACATATTTACATCTGCAGAAACAAACTTCACTATGGAGTCACCTACCATTCCTGTTCCATGAATAAATTTTCGCTCCAGATTTTTCTTTTAAAATACTCCTTGCAAGCTTAACATCCCTGCAATTTCCTATATTATCCAGAAGACTCTAAATAAAACCTTTCTTATTGTTTCATCTCTTCTAATATGATGTGAAAAGTGCTAATATAATTACAGTTGTCTATTATATCAGAGAGCAAAAATGTTAATATCATATCCTGTGATATGAAGATAATATCATTAAGAGAGTTTCTCATTGCAATGAAAGCTTGCTAATATATTATGAAGATGTTTTCCCCTTCCTCTTTTCCTACTGCTCTATCACTATTAGCTCTTTAAAGCAATTTATACTTCCCTACATGAAGAGACAATTAAAATCTATTCTCTGTAGTTTGCAGAGGCTTTTCTGCTGTTGTTGTTAGTGTGATGTTTACTTTGAATTATTGCACAGCTGCTATGAGGCACCATTCTTTGCTTCTTTCCCAAAAAGAAAAGATCCATGAAAACATCTTTACTAGTTAGTAAAACAGGTCTACTAAATCTGGGTTGCAAACTCCAGATAACCAGTAGAGGACAACAAAGATATTGTAGATTCTACTTCTTTGCTGCTCCTCATTGTTGCAGCCCATGTCTACCAGCTGTACAATAGAGAGCAGTTAATGTATTTATTCTCTCTCTCTCTCTCTCTCTCTCTCTCTCTCTCTCTCTCTCTCTCTCTCTCTCTCTCTCTCTCTCTCTCTCTCTCTCATCCCATTTAGGCCCTTTTTTCACTAAAAGCACATGCATGCATGGTAGGCTGTCCACATGCACAGAGGTGGCATGTGCGAACAAAGCAAACACACACACACTTGTGAAATGGTAGGGAAGGTAAGTGAATGCCACCCCAGTTCATAGGATAAAATAAAAACAGTTTTTCAGTGCTAGCAATAAGTATTATTATTATTATTTATTGGACTTCTAGACCGCCCCCTCTCCCCGAAGGGACTCGGGGCGGTGTACAGGTACAAATTAAAACCATACAATCAATAATACATATAACTAAAATCGAATTAAATAAACCCCTGTACAAATTTATAAAAATTAAAAACTTAACCTTAAAACCAGATCACAAAATTTAAAAATACAAACTGAGGTGGGAAAGCTGGAATTAGGCCAGGCCGGCTAGATGAAACAAGTGGGTTTTGAGTTTCTGGCGGAAGGAGCGGAGGTCCGTGGTCGTTCTAATATCAGGGGGAAGGTCATTCCAGAGGGTCGGGCCCGCCACAGAGAAGGCCCTTCCCCTGGGCATCACCCGCTGGCACAGCCTAGTGGACAGCACCCGGAGAAGTCCCTCTCTGTGTGAGCGAATTGGCCGGAGGGATGTGTGGGGCAGGATACGATCCCGCAAGTAACTAGGTCCTGTGCCATGGAGCGCTTTGAAGATGATGATCAACACCTTGAAACGCACCCGAAAAGCCACAGGCACAGTGCAGCCCGCGCAGGAGAGGTGTTACGGAGAGGTGTTACGTGGGAGTATCTAGAGACTCCCGAAACTGCCCGCGCGGCCGCATTCTGAACCAACTGCAGCCTTCGGGTGCATCTCAAGGGGAGCCCCATGTAGAGAGCGTTGCAGTAGTCTAGCCGGGACGTCACAAGCGCATGAGTGACTGTGCGAAGGGCGTCCCTGTCCAATAGGGGATGCAATTGGCGCACCAGGCGAACCTGGTGGAACGCCCCCCTTGCCACGGCTGTCACATGGTCGTCCATTGACAGCCGGGCATCTAGAAATTGCGTACCCGATCCACGGGGGCCAGATGTTCACCCCCAATGGCCAGTGATGGAATCAACTGGTTGAACCGGGGCACCGGTAGCCACAGCCACTCAATCTTGGACGGGTTGAGCTTGAGTCTAATAAAACTTAGACTTGTATACTGTTCCATAGTGATACTCTCTGTGCAGTTTATAATGTTAGCATATTGCCCCCAACAGTCTGGATCCTCATTTTACTGACCTTGGAAGGATGGAAGGCTGAGTCAATCTTTAGCTGATCAGGATCAAACTCCTGGCTGTGGGCAAAGTTAGCCTGCAGTAATGCATACTAAGTACTGTGCCACCATGGATGATAAGGGCTGCCAGTAGTAGATGGATGATTCCACTGGTGCTCTCTTAGCTTGGTTGTTGCCTTGATATTTCTTCACATGACTAGGTTACATCACTGCTAGGAGGTGTGAGGTTAGCACTCTGTGTTTACATGCAATCGTTTGTCCTTCTAGTGCTGGTTAGAGTGTGATTTTATATAATGGAACAAACCCAACACTCGCTAAGTGATGAAGTTCTCTAGTTCTTGTTTTGTTTTGTTTTAGTTCTTTGCTATGGGAACTATGAGAGTTTCATCCAGTATCACTTGAGCTGTTTCTTTAAAGAGAAACATTTCTTGATATAGGAGAAGATCAAGCTGAGCCTGAGGGAGGGGTCAAATATATCATCATTCTCGTCCCTTCTTGCCCACAAGAGATCTAAGTTCAGCTCACCTTGAATTCCATTGACTCTTATCTGCCAATTTGCTTTGACTGTTAGTAGTTCACATTCTT
Organism: Rhabdophis nuchalis; assembly: GCA_039707465.1. Taxonomy (NCBI): domain Eukaryota; kingdom Metazoa; phylum Chordata; class Lepidosauria; order Squamata; family Natricidae; genus Rhabdophis; species Rhabdophis nuchalis. The sequence continues at coordinate 201,729,445 of CM077645.1, forward strand.
GTAGAAAGCTTAAACTTGCAATAAATCTTTATACCCATTTGAACTGCCTGGATCTTCTGATTTTTCTTGCACTTGACACTTTCTCCTGTATCTTAAAATATTAGATTTCAACTAACTGCAAAGACTACTCTATGAAATGGTTGAATATAATCATTCTTATTCCAAAGAATTGAATTGCAGTAAGAATATTAGGTTAAGTGAATGATTTATGAAATTTCAAATGTTCAGATTCAACACAAGTATATACTTATTTATATAGTTATATACTTACTTAATTGGGGCTTACCAGGGTATTGTAACACAAGTATATACTTATTCCCCTGTCTCAGCTGATCAGGATAAGAACCAGTGGTCTAGTGGCAATTACAACTGCCTCACATGTAATACTTCCCTGGTTCAAATCCCAGTAAGGGTATGGCTAGCTGTGAGAGCTAAATAGCTTGAAATAAATCTATCCTAGTCTCCCTTGTTTATTTATTTATCAGCTCAAAACCTAACACACATGTAAACAAAAGACAATGAAACAAATAGCTTTCTGTCTGCATGGTCTCTGGTGATGAGCCAAAAGACAGAAAAGGAAAGTAGTATGCTTCTTCCCTTAATTGGGGCTTACCAGGGTATTGTGACACAAGTATATACTTATTCCCCTGTCTCAGCTGATCAGGATAAGAACCAGTGGTCTAGTGGCAATTACAACTGCCTCATATGTAATACTTCCCTGGTTTGAATCCCAGTAAGAGTATGGCTAGCTGTGAGAGCTAAATAGTTCGAAATAGATCTATCCTAGCCTCCCTTGTTTATTTATTTATCAGCTCAAAACCTCTCTCTCACACACACACATATGGAACTTGATTTCTATGACATATGTTCAAATACCTAGATTCAAATTATTTGGGACCATTACATTGGATAGACATCCAGTCCAGTGAATTAATAAGCATGAATGCGATGTTCCAATTAAATTTGGGCAACTATGTTTGGCATAAAAAGCCCCCCACCCAGTAGCTTTCAAAGTATCTAACAGGGTACCTTGTGTACAATGCATTGAAGCAGTTCACTAGAAAGAGCATTGAAACAACTGATAACCATAGCTACATTTTTTATGACAAATCATAGATTAATATAAAAATATCATAAGAATTGCAATCTTATTTGTAACACCTACTGTATCTCTCTTTCTTTCTCTGCATGTATGTGTGTGATGTGTGATTTTCATTTCCAGCAAGGGGAAAGGAATTTTTCCCTTTAAACCAGAAACTGGCATGACTCACTGAATGCATTTGCAGGAAACATTGGAACATATGATCCTCTGGATATGCTTGCCAACTCATTGTGATTACACATACATGCGATATTGATAGTAATGTGACAATAATCTTATTTCTGGGAAGAGGGATGACAAAGTGTCGACATACAGCAAGTCTGTCGACTTTGAGCTTACATGCAATGAATATAAAAAAGATAGGATTCAGTATTATAAGAGTGAAGGAAAATTGGGAATACTTTGTTGAATTAAAATAAGGATGTGTTGTTTCAGAGAAACTATTGTAGTTTGCTTTCATTTCCTTGGTAAGACGTTAGAGCTGCACTTAAAATATTTTTAATCTTCAAAGCCAAACTCCCAGCTGAACCACTAAGAATATACAATTATTTATGGATGCTTTAAAAAAAAATAGAGCTAAGGGATGGACAACTGGTTCAAAAACATTCACTAATGTTTCTTCCTAATGCCCCTAGTCCTTTAGATCCTTACATTCTCCTCTTGATGTCATCTGGACCCATTATTTTATATCTATTTCTATTGACATGAAGATACCTGTTCTGTAGACTTCTTCTTTTCTTGATAGCTTGCACTTCTTCTCAAGTTTATTCTGTCCAAGCACAGCAACATTCTAAAAGCAACACAAAGGATAAATAAGAGATGCAGTTCCCTTTACTCTGCTCTTCCAATGCTGGGAGACTTTTCGCTTCCTGTTTCCAATCGTTGTTCCACAAAAGAAACTGAAGAAATAGCAGCAGCAACTGTGAGTACCTCTTCAAAGGAATTGGGTATATTTTAGGAAAAAGGAATTAACTGGGAAAAATCTGCCCCAGTTGGAAACAACAACTAAGTTATAAAAGAATGGAAATCATTTACTGTATGGACTATTTGCTGGATACAAAAATGAACTGGATATTTCCAGATTTATCAATTAATGTGGGTTGAATATGTGGAGAAGGGAAACATATAGGGGTGGGATTCAGCCAGTTCGGTTGAACTTGTAGCTCAGACGATCAACTGAGAACGAACCGGTTTGCTCCGACGATCAGTTGGGCCCACCTGCCCGCCCTTGCCCTTTACTTACTTATATCCTCTCAGCTGATTAGCGTGGCAGAGTGGATTGCCATGCCTCGGCTGTGTTACTCCCCAAGCAGTAATATTGAAGGTAGGTTTTGGTAAAACTGTGCACATGTGCAGCAATCATCAGGTGTGGACGCTTGTGAAATGTATGCATGTGAAACACGCAATCACCGAACCGGTTGTTAAACCAGTAGGAACCCATCACTGGAAACATGCCATAATTTACAACAGGGGTCCCCAACCTTGCAACTTTAAGTCTGAAAGACTTCAGCTCCCAGAATTCCCAGAAGTCTGGAGCTGAAGTCCTTCAGACTTAAAGTTGCAAAGGTTGGAGACCCCTGATTTAGAAGGGAGAAAATTGTTTCAAGTATGGCTATAAATACTGTAAATAATTGCTTCTTCCAATGCAAGTATTCCAATCCAAATATGTATCTTCCAAGCATTCGTTCTGTTATGTTTTTTTTTCTTTCTGTTCACTTTTTATTGTTTACCTTTTCAATCATATTTTTTTAAAGAGGATGAATTGACTGAAAAATACTGCCCCAATGGTCCTTATGTGATATGACTAGTTATGATGTCATAACTAGGGAATAGTTTATAAAATAGATGCACTATTGGCCATAGCAGACCATATCTCTGCTCAAAATCAAACTGAGCACCTCCACCTCCTGTAGCTTTCCCCCAAGTGGTCTCAATCCCTTTCCCTTTGTGAGGTAAATAAACCACACTTCTAAAATGAAATGCTGGCCTTCAACCAATGGTTTTTATTTTCTAAGAATGCCTTGGAAAGTTACATTGGCTCTAAAAAGAGATGCTAGAGGCTAACATTCTTCCAAGGCTTTAGTTAGCACCTTCTGACTTCAGCATAATAGTTAATACATTTCACCTTCAGTATTTACTTTATTTTGGAAATTGAAGTACTGATAGGAATGGTCCCATAAACTTTTCCCCCAGTTTCTTGCTAGGAAGTTTTAACTTCAAGTATTTGGTGGAGAGGTAGACCTTCTCTCCCAACTGGTATGGTCGTTGCAGAGCACCGTGTTTCTATGCCTGTTTTAGCTAGTGCTTTGGGCTGTTTTAGCTAGTGCTTTCTTGACATTCTCTCAAGTTGCTTCCAGTGTTGACATCCAGTTGGTCAAGCTGACTAAGGAGGGGGGAATCACTCGGGATAAAGTCCATGCCTCTCACTACTTTGAACAGTCCCATGCTACTGTGAACAGCATTGTTTTACGTGACCTTAGCAAAAAGCAGGAGGTCCACACAATTGGACTGCTGATAGTTCATGTAGCACCTCAGGTACTGCTCTACCATGATGTTCAGTTTCCCTGCTCTCCCCCCCCCATTGGTACTCAGATGAAAGACTGAGCTAAGGCCCTGGGATGACCCAATGGACGGCAGGAACTCCCTCCAGAATTTAGCTGTGAACTGGAACCCCTCTGTCTTCATTGCTGTGTACTTCAACAACCTGCATGGAAAGAAAAATGAGCAAGAGCCTTCCAAAAGCATATTGACTTCCTGTAACTAAATTTTGATTCCACCAGAGAAGTTCTAAATTAATCTACTCAATAGCAATTTTCTCGAATTTCTTCTTCAATTATTCATATAATTAAAACTTTCAAGGGAAAAGATAAAAAAAAGAAATACAAACTAATATAAAGTAAGGGGAAAAACAAAGCAAAGAGAAAGCAAAAAGTTCAAGGAAAGGAAAATATAGAAAAGAAAAGGAAAGATACAAGGAAGTGATTTTTACGTTCTTAACATAAGTTATAAATGCAATTATATTTTAACCTCTCACTCTAAAGTTACATCATGATATTCTTCTTTCTATAATCTGTGCTATTTAATAATCAAAACTGTAAATCACATTTTTTCCATTTTATAACAGAGTTTTATAACTCTGATTTTTTTTAACTCATGTGAACAGTCTTTAAGATATTAACTCTGCCTCAGGCTTTTTCCCAGAGTATTTAAGATAATTCCACTCTAGGAACCTTCATGTAATTAAATCACCCACCTACTTAATCTTTATTCTTTGCTATTCCTATATCCTCTCAGTTTCTAATGTAACATTCATAAGTTCTTGCATATCTTCGTCTTTCTTAGATTACATCTTGTATAGACTTTTCTTACTTTAAAAAAAAAAATCATTGCTACCTCTTCCCCCCCCCCCTCTCAACATACTATCTCTACAACTTTCTAGATGCTGCCAATCTAGTTGTCTAGTTGGCATTCTCAAATGTGTGTTAGTTGATAACCTTCCACCAGAAATGTCCATAGAACTGGATGCTTTTGTCATAAGAGATATGAGAAGCATTATATGGTTGTCATACATCTTTTGTCCTTTTCAAAAGTAGCTTTGATGTCATAACATTTGAACAAATGAATAGAACTTGAGTCATCATGCATCAATATTGTTTTCTTAGGTGGCAACCTGGTTTCACCTCATATATGAATCCTTACCTACCATAGATGACTTTGTCTTCTATTGGTTGTTCTGCCTTGTTTTCCTCCCTCCCCCAAAACTTTAAGTTTTATAAATGATCATGTGAAGTGTTAATACCATTTTAAAATGCCTTGGTAAGGCCACACTTGGAATACTGCTTCCAGTTTTGGTTGCTATGATGTAAAAAAGATGTGGAGACTGTTGTGTCCTCAAGCCTACGTCCCAGACAACTCGTCTGGTAACCTGTGAGTCACCGCATTCCGGAGCTGAGCCAGCAGCTGCAGTGATTAACAGAGACAAGCTGTCTGGAATCTGCCCGGGAAAATACTTACAATGTTGCAAGTGCTTGTCAGAAGTTCCTGCTTAAGGAACTCTATATAAGAGGCTCCTGACAAGAAACCTTGCCAGTTGAATCTTGTGTGTGTTGTAAATAGTGTGAATAAACGTTCCTGTTGTTTGACCATGCCTGAGTCGGAATCCCTTGTCTGATCTAACAGAGACCCTAGAAAGAGTGCAGAGAAGAGCAGCAAAGGTGGTTAGGGTACTGGAGGCGAAAACATATGAAGAATGGTTGTAGGAACTGGATATGTCTATTTTAATGAAAAGGAGGACTAGGGGTGATATGTTAGCAGTGTTCCAATATCTCATGGCCTTTCACAAAGAAGAGGGAGTCAAGCTTTTCTCCAAAGTACCTGAGGGCAGGACAAGAAGCAATGGGTGGAAATTAATCAAGGAGAGGAGCAACTTAGAACTAAGGAGAAATTTTCTGACAATTAATTAATCAGAACAATTAATCAGTGCAACAGCTTGCCTCTAGAAGTTGTGAATGCCCCAACACTGGAAGTTTTTAAGAGGATGTTGGATAGCCATTTATCTTAAACAGTATAGGGCCGCGATGGTGTACCTATGGCATGTGTGCTACAGGTGGCATGTGGAGCCATTTCTGAGGGCACACGAGATGTTGTCCTGTCAGCTCCAACATGCATGCACACGCTGGCCAGCTGATTTTCGGCCTTGATTTTCAGCAGTTTTTTGTCCTTTTGAGGCTTCAGGAAAGCCTCCAGAGAGCGAAAAATGGACTTACTGGGCCCACTGGAAGTTGGAAAATTGGCTGTTTCCAGCTTCTGGAGGGCCTCTGGGAGGGGGGTGTTTTTACCCTTCCCAGGCTGCAAGAAAGTTGTGTGTGTATGCGTGGGGCAGCAGGGCAGGGTGTCACATATGCATGCACGGGGGGCATGGCATGGGGGGATTAAATTATGGGGTTGGGCACCCGAGTGCGTGCAATATTGTGCAAGCACATGCTTTTGGCACCCGAGACAAAAAAGGTTTGCCATCACTGGTATAGGGCTTCCTGCCTAGGCAGAGGTTTGGACTAGAAGACCGCCAAGGTCCCTTCCAACTCCGTTATTCTATTCTATTCTGTTGTGTTCTTTTTTATTCTATTCTATTTTATCCTCTGGAGCAAGTGTTTCCTTTAAGACTTATCCATTGGTATATGTACTTTGCATTTTTAGAATTGATAATTTAAATAATTAAATTCAGTTTGCCCCCTAGATTTTATTTTATGTTATTTTTTCAAATTGAACCAGTAATCTATAGCATAGGATATTTTTCCACAAAATGAAGAGGCATAAAATTTGTCACCTTTTATATATGACTGAGTTTTAAATAGAAATACACAATTGATAAATATGTAATGATTTTAAAACAAGCAGGTTACGTGTAGATAAAAATTAAAAGAATAACAGATTAGCAATACACAATAAAAGGCTCAATTGATTGTAGAAAAGCAAGGGGGAAACATTTCTTGTTTATTTAATTTCTATGTGGCCTATATGTGAAAAGACCTTTTCAGAAATTCTTCTCCTACCTCCAAACCTTGTATACAATTTCACTATTAACTCCATAAGCTTTGCATTTACAGAAATATTTTGGCATGTTTTCATCCTTCTGATTAAGCACATGAATGCTAGAGTCTATGATTCATTGGAAACTTTTTTTTTCTCCATTCAATTTATTGTCAATTTACTCAGCTTAGGCACTGCCTGACTCCATACTGACTTTGGACAATATACAATAAGATCAAACAAAATAGAAAATGCAATATAATAGTATTATAAAAAGAAAAGTAATAAAAAAACTTTTTTTATCACAAAGCTAAGGGAGCTGTACAGGGCAATTGTTATACCTTAAGAGATCAGTTTCAATCCACAGTTGTGAGAATGAAATTTCTTACTAATAAAATTCAAAACTTTTCAGATATTTCTCCAATCAATTGCTGAATTGTTTCTTGAGAGAGAAATGCAACAACTTCAAGTAGATTTAACTGCAGAACCATAGGCATGATGAAATGTAATATTTAATTAGCATTTCACATATCATTCATGTCACCTAAATTAAAAACACAATAGAATATAAATGTTAAAAATATCTATTTTCAAATACCAATGTCTATGCCATCTAACCATTGAAGTGCAGCATTGTTTAATTGAAAAAGAATATATAAAAAATTATTGCTGGAATTGAGTATGTCTAGTTTAATGATAAGAAGGACATTGGACTAGAGGACTCCAAGGTCCCTCACAACTCTGTTATTCTGTTAAATCTGTTAAAAAGTACCTGGATTGGTACATGCCCTCAGGTTCAGTGGTAGGATTCAAACATTTTTACTACCAGTTCGATGGGTATGGCTTGATGGGCGTGGTGTGGCTTGGTGTGCGTGGCTTGGTGTGCATGGGAAGGATACTGTACAATGTACATTCCTACCCCACTTCAGGTGAAGACTACTGCAAAATCCCCATTCCCTCTCGATGAGCTGCGATTCGGGAGGCAAAGAATAGATGGGGGCATGGCCAGTCAGAGGTGGTATTTACAGGTTCTCTGAACAACTCAAAATTTCCGCTACCTGTTGTCCAGAACTGGTCAGAACCTGCTGAATACCACCTCTGCTCAGGTTACAACCAGTCACAATTTGATCTACAATTTGTTGACATGGTCGTTCAAAGCCTGATCCCTTTTTTGTGGGGTCATTTATATATCTCCCTACATCCGTGCATTCACTGACCTATTTGGCTTTCCATTCTGAATTGATGTTGAAGTTGTGCAACTGCCAGTGGCGGCTTCCATAATTTGAGTCTTCTAGCTGGTCAATGATGAAGGTCAGCATGCACTGGTAGGATGAAACATAAGTCAAAGTGACCACTTTCTTTATACATTTTCACATCGTGATTCAAATATGAACGAATGATGACTGTGTTATGACATTTAAACAGTTTTTTGTCATTTTGGCATCATCTTGTTTAGGAATCAACTTCTAAAGTGGCTATTTTGACATTTAACTTTACTGTTTTCCTCAGACTTTTTTTAAAAACAGTTTTAATTTGAATATATCAATATACTAAAAATATACAAAATTGCACAAAATGGTTAATTTAGATTGTTCATTTTTCTTCATTTCAATGTTTTTTATGTTTTAGGGGTTATTATTTTATTTAACTGCATGGCCAAATTAACTGTGCCTAACTATAATGGAAGTGAATTCTTAGAATATATACAGTATATTAAGTTAAATAGTTACCTCTGCTAGACTTCTTAAGTATTTTCCAATCTGACTCATTCTTCTACAATTTTTGTTACCTGCAAAAGATTTAAGGTGTAAAAGTGATATGACTTAGTGAAAGAATCATTAAAATACTTATTTTTTTATCTCCCTTCAGACAGGAGATCTACAATGTTTTAAAAAATCACTTGTTTTTGACTCTTTCTCCAAAAGGAGTTTCTTACAATGAGAAAGAGATAATTAGTACATTTAGCTCACCCTTCTCTAATCTGCATGCCTTCCAGATAAATAGATTTCATTTCCAAAATTCTTCAACTTGCATGATCAAAATTTTCAGTTTCTATTTAAAAAAGCTCTTAGCCTGAATAGCCTCTTCTGATGAGCTAAATTAAGTTAAAACAGGCCACTATTCTGATCAAAAGCTATACCAGGCTTCTGGACTTGTAACCAGGACTAGAAATGATCAAACCAAGGAACAGGTTTGACTTCAGTGTAAGGAATTCAGATTAGTAAGTGTTGTCAGGATTTTAAAAAAATCTTGAAGTAACAACACAAGAATTCTAAGGAGAATTTTATTTTCCAAATAGAATACTAATAGAGAGAAAGAAAAGGGGGGAAAAATCCTTGTTCTCTTTTGATATGGGAAGAAGGCCTGTCTCTTTTGAAAATATACACTTGCCAGCACCTGTAGATTGATTTGAAAATGGTTGTAGCCTTATCAAATCAGTTTTATTTTTAAATCACCCATCTATATTTTTTTTTTAAAAATCATCCATATAACAGCCAAGATCTTTCCTATCCTGTTACTGCTCTTTTATATTTCTTAAATTAATTTCACAAATAACATACAAATAATTAATGAATTAGGCAAATATAACATATTAAAAAGATCTAAAAGTACCGTATTTATTCGACTATAACGCGCAAAATTTTGTACCCAAAAAAGAACTCAAAGTTTGGGTGCGCATTATAAACGAGGGTTCGGGTTTCTGCGCGGCGGCGGCGGCAGCGGGGGGAGAAGCGGAGCCCAGAAAGAGACGCGGTTTCCTCAGCTGCGGAGCCCTTTGCCCTGCCGGCGGGCTGGTGAGGGTGGAATGGCGGGGAGCGCGGTGGCGGCGGGGGGAGAAGCGGAGCCCAGAAAGAGACGCGGTTTGCTCCATCGCCCCTCAGCTGCAGAGCCCGGCCGGGAAGGCAGCTCCTCCCCCCCGCCTTCGCTTCCACACACACACCCGTCCCCCTCACTCGCAGAGCTCTCGCTGGCTTCGGGAAGCAGAAGCGCCGAGCCCAGAAAGAGACGGGCGAAAGTCATGCTTTATAAAAATCGGTATAAAATAAAAATTTTATACCGATTTTTAATCGAAAATTAGGGGGTGCGCGTTATACACGTGTGCGCGTTATAGTCGAATAAATACGGTAAGTCAAGATTCCAGTAGCAACTTTTGCCTATGCAAAGATAAATAATGGCAGAATTTGGACATATTTGCTCTGCAATGTGGTTTACATTTTCCCAAACAGATTAAAAAACAACTTTTATTTTTGTCTGACAATTTTTCCATTATAACTTTCCAGTTTTTCACACCAGAGGTCCTGTGTCAAGGCTTCTGTTCCCCCCCCCCCAAACTTGTGCTATAGCCACAATTTGTTGTATGAATTGAACAGTTATCTTATTTTCAGTTTTTCAGTTGTTTCATAAGATAATGACAATAAATGTAACTTATGATTATAATTAATTTTTCCACATTCATACTATTAATCCCTTTAATCTCTTCTCACCTGAAGTTTTCTACAATTTTATAGGACCCTCCATAAATGACTACATTATAATAATAATAATAATTTAATATTTATAAAACCGCCCCCTCTCCCCATAGGGACTTGTCCAGTTTCACCATACTTTCCACATTTATATGGACCTTTTCCAGTAATTTTAACTAATGGTGAAAGAGAGTAATACCACTTATGAATTATTTTAGAATAATTTCCCTTTAAAAAAAGAAAAAGCTGAAATCCATTGTAATGTGGAGCTTTCCCAAAGTTTAGCATTTTGTTTGGCAGGGATATTATATCTTAAGTCAGATTCCTATAATTTCATTTGGAGAAATTCTACTCCAGAAACAAATATCAGGATCTTATATATTTTGGGTATTAGACCAATTAGAGCAGGGGTGTCAAACTAGATTTCATCAGGATTGTGTTTGACCGGTGTGTGTTTGTGTGTGCCCATGTCTATGGTGGGCATGGCCAGCTCAACATCACTCATGCCAGGGCGCCTGTGGTGGCCCGAGCACTGTGCCAGTGGAATGGGCTGGCATTTTAGGCTGTGATGGCCTTCTGCAAACCTCTGCCAGCAAAAACAGACCTCAGGAGGGCCGCACGCAGTACTCCCAAGCTCAATTTTCACTGGCAGAGCACTTGTTTCCAGGGCAGATCCACCGGCCAGATGGAAGCACCCCATGGGCTGGATCTGGCCCCCAGGCTTTGAGTTTGACACTCTTGAATTAGAAAATAATTAATTAAATTTATATGTAGCCTGGCATCTAGCAATTCTGGGCAGTTTATGGTAAAATGTTGCACATTGAATAGCAGGAATATAGAAATGATATTGGAAACCAATGATCACTGCAGTGACAGTGCAAAGGAATCAATTCATATTGTTCAGGAGAAGACAATGGTCAGTCAGTCTTTCATTTTTACAAAGAAAAACACAAGGATAGAAAATATTATATACAATACAATACAATACAATACAATAGCAGAGTTGGAAGGGACCTTGGAGGTCATCTAGTCCAACTCCCTGCCTGGGCAGGAAGCCCTATACCAAAATGAAATGCACAGGTACAATATAGGTGGTACCTTGCTCAATAGCAGTAACTGTGAAAGGGATCTTGGAGTCCTAGTGGACAACTATTTAAATATGAGCCAGCAGTGTGCAGCAGCTGCCAAAAAAGCCAACACAGTTCTAGGCTACATAAACAGAGGGATAGAATCAAGATCATGTGACGTGTTAATACCATTTTATAATGCCTTGGTAAGGTCACACTTGGAATACTGCATTCAGTTTTGGTCGCCATAATTTAGAAAAGATGTGGAGACTCTGGAAAGAGTGCAGAGAAGAGCAAAAAAGATGATTAGGGGAGTAATATCTTTAAAGTTATAGTGCTGGATGATGGGTCCTTTAGGCTGGATAGCATTCTAGGTATTAATGAGGAAGGCCTTTCAGAATATGAAGGATGATTATGATGTGGCTAGATTAAAGCCTTTCGGATGCCTATTTTTATCTATTTTACTTTTTATCTATTTTACTTCCCCCCCCCGCCCCCGATTTCTATGGTCGATATAAATGTTTTTTAGGTGACTTACAATTCAAGAAAGTATATATTTCAGTAACTAAGAACAGTTAAACCAATAAAAACCAATAAAAACACCAAATTAAATATACATAGGAGCAAGACTACTTGGCCAGTTTAAAATATAGGCAAGAAATGGGGATATTGTTCTACAGAAAAAGAAAACCTGAAGCCGTAAAGATAAAATTATAGTAGGAACATGGAACATAAAAATCATGAATATACGAAAGCTCAACATAATCAGAGATGAAACAAAATCACAACACATTGACATCTCAGGCATCAATGAATTGAGATGGACTGAGATCGGTGACCTTCAATGAGAAGATCCCATCATTTATTACTTGGGACATGAAAAATAAAGAAGAAATGGAGTTGCCATTTAGGAACTTATATTTAGGAAAAGTATAGCAAGAACAGTACTCACTCTGCAATCAGTGATTGAATAATATTGTGGTGACCCTAATACAACGATTATTCAAGTTCATGCTACAACTGCTGATCCAGAAGAGGAGTTGATGATCTCTATGATCAAACTCTTTACCTTACTATTCCTTTCAGAAAGCAGAATTTATTGTTGTTAGTTGCAAAGTTGCAAAGTCATGTCCAACCCATCCCAACCCCAAGAACAATGTTCTTCCAGGACTTCAAGTCCTCTACCATCCTCTGGAGTCCATTTAAGCTCACGCCTACTGCTTCGCTGACTCCACCCAGCCACCTCCTTCTCTGTCGCCCCCTTCTTCTTTTGGCCTCAATCTTTCCCAGCATTAGGCTCTTTTCCAGTGAGCAGAATTATTCTACTGCAAATGGTATTCTGTAAGTATCTATTATTAAATTGCACACAGAAGGCAGGTGTCAAAGTCACACAAGTCTAGCTTCCGAAGAAGCATTCATTAGGGTGAATTCTTTCTTCAGGTATCTTGCTTCATTAAGGGATAATCAGGAATGCATCAATAAAGTGACGTACCTGATTACTCGTGCATCTGTTTCTCTTTATTGATTTTTTGTTTTGTTTGCATGGCTGTGCTCTGCCAGAAGCCAAAATAGGAACCAAAGAATGTCATTGCATTATCCCAGCATGATGATACTGCTGGCTTTACAATGTGTATTGATTAAAATGGCAAGATTTCCCATGTTGGCTTCTTTGAAGATGTAATTTAATTGGTTGTACACATGACTGCTGCCAACATAAAGAGGTCTGCAAAGATGTTTAACAGTTGTTCTATTTAAGTGACACAATTTGAATATTAAAAACTATTTTGGTGGTGTTGGGCTTAAGCAGATGCTCCAAACTGGAAAATACATAGGTTTACAAACAAGAGACAGGTAGACAGGCAAGTAGGGAGATCTTTGTATTGCATTAATAACATTAATAATTGAATTCTGTTGCAGAATTAGAGTGTCTATGATGTGTAAAGAATCCAGAATATCTAGATATTTTTAGGCATTTTAAAGAAGGTACGCGACATAGGACTGCAGTGGCTCAGTGGCTAAGACACTCAGCTTGTCGATCAGAAAGGTTGGCAGTTTGGCAGTTCAAATCCCTAGTGCTGCGTAATGGAGTGAGCTCCGTTACTTGTCCCAGCTTCAGCCAACCTAGCAGTTCGAAAGCATGTAAAAATAGGGACCACCTTTGGTGGGAAGGTAACAGCATTCTGTGCACCTTCAGCATTCAGTCATGCTGGCCACATGACCATGGAGATGTATTTGGACAGCACTGGCTCTTCAGCTTTGAAACAGAGATGAGCACCGCCCCCTAGAGTTGGGAATGACTAGCACATATGTGCAAGGGGAACCTTTACCTTTACCTTAAAGAAGGTAGGAAAGATGGTAAATTTAATGTCAGGTTCCGAAGGGTTAATGAAAACAGCCAAACACAGAAACAGTTTGTAAATGCAGTTTGTATTCTTCCTCCAGCACAAACTGACCAACAAAGCACTAAGGCAATGAATAAATTGTCAGAGCTGCCACCCGGTGTTCCCCACCACTTTTTATAGTTACTTATTAATTAGGATAACCTGCACACCACGTATGCCCACACTCATCCCCTTGTAACCCAGAACGAAAACCGGCAATTAATCATGGATTGTTTTCAGTCAATTATCAATAGCCTTGTAGATTACTCAGATGTTTGTGGAGGAGGGAAACCTGGTTAATCTTGGCAGGTGGCCTGGTTTTCTCCCTGGAATGGCAGCTCCAGGCCTCTGGGCTGGCTGGAGCTGACATTTAATGTTTCATGACTGACAACACCAACTCTAATAAATGTGTGTTAGATTATATCACATTCAGAGTGTAGTGAGCATGCCCAATATTTCCTATGCTAATGCACTCTGGATCAGCTGTAATTTCCAGGTCATCTTAAAGAGTAGTTCCATGTAGAGTGCCTTGTAATGGCCTAACCCTGAGGTAATTAGGACATGGATATTAATTTTGTATTCTGTCCTTAAGATGCTTTTTCAGGAGGCAACTGGACTTTCCTGTTTTTTCTTTGAAGATGTTTTGCTCTTCATGCAAGAAACTTCTTCAGCTCTGACCAAACTTTTTGGATGAGAAGTGAAGCATGTGCTCCTTGGAAATATTGACTTTCTTGAAAATACTTTTATTATTATTATGGTTACAATACCTGTTTCATTTATAATTTCTCAGGCCAGAGTCCTACTCTTAGAATCACTCTTACACAGAGAGATAACATCTCCAACAAAAACATTTCCATGGCCCAATGTGTATCTTTCCTCCATCTCTTTTCTTAAATATTATACAGTATTATATAGATTTTATTGCAGCAATAAAATATATAATGAAGGGTTCTTACTTTGTAGTTTCTCCAGGCTATGGAATGCTGTACTGCCTTTTATTATATTGCTGTGTGATCCAATGTGATACAGGTTTTCCATCTAATTTCTTTTTTTCTCTCTCTCTCCATTTTGATGCAGTATTAATCAACATAAAATACATCACTGATTGGAAAGACTAATCTGAATAGAGCTGGGGTTTGCATGTTCTAACTTATAACCTTGTTGAATTCTCCTGTAGCAATTCTTGCAAATAATGTAATAATTTTGTTGCAGAAGAGGATTTTTTTGTTTGTTTTATTTTCCTTAGGAAAATAAGAGACCTGGGAACTTAATTTTTGAATGCAGCACTCATACAAAATGAAGGATTTAGCATTATCGTTTGAAAAGGACGATCTTTGCTTTTGATGAATGAAAATATTGACCTGCAATCAGTGTAGACTAGAAAGATGGTTGTCAGGCCCACAAGATAAACCAAACCTCAAAATCAAATCCCCAGAGAGATTAGTAGTATAGTTTATTGGTAAGCTATAGGAACTGATTTTTTCTAGTCTAATTTCAGGACCACTGTTGTTCTTTTTGCTTACTGTATTTTTCAGAGTGTAAGACACAGCTTTCCCCCCCTAACAGAGCATGGAAATGTTGATGCATCTTATACACCAAATACAGAGATTTTTGGTCACCCGAAGCCCCACCCTGTATCCCATTTTTGTGACACTGGGCCATTTTTCACAGGAACCGAGGCTTTTTTGCTTTCCCTCAGCTCCCAGCAGGGGCAAGGCAAAAATGCCCCATTTTTTGCAAAAAACAGGCAAAAAACTAGCTGTTTTTTGGGGGGGGGGGGAACCGAGGCTTTTTTTGCCTTCCCCCAGCCTGGGTGAAGCCTGTAGAGTGTTGCTGGGGGACTGAGGGAAGGCAAAAACTTTTTTTTTTTACTTACCTCTTTGAAATCTTGGTGTGTCTTATACATTGGTGTGTCTTATAGTCTGAAAAATATGGTACATACAATGGTTTCTTAGCGTTTGCTGCTCTGTTTTTTCTATGGTGGTATTACAATGGACATTTTCTAAAGAGCTTTCTACTTTTATCTGTCTAATTTGATCAATTTATTGCATCTATGCTGCATGGTTATTTCATTTGAGGGTGATAGACACAGCCACTGATGGCCTGAAGGCATGCATCATATTTTAGCTGTTATCTTACTACCCCATACATCCCTATGACCGACTCGCTCCCAGGGAGAGGGTCTTCTCTGGGTGCCATCGACCGGGCAATGCCGGTTGGCGGTTCCCAGGGGAAGGGCCTTCTCTGTGGTGGGCCCTATCCTCTGGAACAGCCTACCTCCCGATCTCCGTACCATCTCAGACCTCCGCTTGTTCTGCCGGCACTTAAAAACTTACTATTTTCATCTGGCCGGCCTAGCATGAGCTACTCCTCACCCTACTGTTTTATAATCAAATCAAAGTTTTAATTTATAGGTTTTAAATCTAAATTTATTTTAAGCAGGGTATTGATTTAATTTAGTTATTATTTAGTAATATTTTATATTTATGTATATTTATCCTAAATCTCTGTTCGTCGCCCCGAGTCCCTTGCGGTGAGATGGGTGCGGGTTACAAATGTGAATAATAATAATAATAATAATAATAATAATAATAATAATAATAATAATAATAATAATAATAATAATCATAATCATAATCATAATCATAATCATAATCATAATCATAATCATAATAATCATAATCATAATCATAATCATAATCATAATCATAATCATAATCATAATCATAATCATCTTATTAAAAATTGAGTCAGAGTTCCTAGTACATGAAGATAGAAGATGAGGAATAGTAATATCAATAAGTCTCTCCCACCCACCACCACATAGTGACAAAAATCTGCCTTCGAATACCATACACAATAAGCTCTGTTTATGACCAACTGTTAACTGTTTGCAGTTAACAGTAAATCTGATGAGCTCATATGCTCTCAGTAACACTATACATGAGAACAGAGGGTGGGGTGGACTTAATAACAAGGACCTTCTTGGACAATTAAAGGCTACCTCTGATGCTCATAAATCTGCTGCATTTGAGTTCCAAAGAGCCAATAGCTCCAGCAATACATGTTTTCACCAATCACAAAGTGCCATGCTTCTGATTGCGGGCAATAAATATAATATAGGCAAATGGCATGAAATATGAGCTGTTATCCATTACCTTGTCCAGATGCTACACTGTCCAGTATATTAGGGTGATTTAATGGATTTTGAATGGTTTCCTTCACCTACTAGATATATAAATATGATCCCTAACATTAAGTACTCAATTCTTTTTTTTACTGGTTGTTGGGATAATTATAATTTCCATCTTGAATGCACAAGTAATTAATTTCATTAGACAGCATAGGAGACTGAGGCAAAATCACCACTGCTGATTCAACACCCAGGATAGATTCCAATTTGTCATCTACCTTCTCAGGACTGTGTCCCATATCAGTTTGAACAAATAGACTTTAATCAAGTTGCTTGAAGGTCAGTGGGATTCATTTTAGAGTGCTTTTACTAACATCTCCATATAATAATCCATAGTAAAACCCTTTCCCAGACAAAATACATTTGCCATCTGTTTGGTTTCTCTCTCTTAGACAAGTATTTATTATTCATGAATGTTATTTTGACTATATGTCTTCCATACACCATATAAACCTACCCTCCCATTTTTCCCATAGCATTGAATGTGGCAGACTGGAAGGCCCAATGCAAAAGCTGACTTCCAGGCCTGACAGCATATGTTAACTTCATATCCCACCTTTATACTTAAGTTCTAAAAAGTATATCTAACAACTAACCATTTAGCCTGTAGATGATTATATTCAAGATTGTGTATGGTGCATATATGTGTGTGTGGGTAAGTGTGGAGATAGTTTGAGGTACCTTTGGGCATATTGTGATGCTTTATGAAATTCATAAATATGATCCCTAACATTAAATACTCAATTCTTCCTTATTATGCTTGCAAGAATGGAAGTTTTTCTGGGTAAGGTTCAAACTGTCCCCATTTGAGCTTTTAAAGAAACTCAATATGTCCTCCTTAATAGAGCCTGGAGAAAGACCTTCACAAGTAGACAATTAGAAAGCCAAATTCTCAGCTTCATAGGTTACTAGTTACTGACTCCCAGAAACTAATAAATTATGGAAGCCAGCTCAATTCATGGACAGTTTAGCTAAACAACACCTCTTGGAACAGCAGGAAGATGGGCTTTCATTTTCTCTTGCTTCAGAAAATGAAACCATATGCAGGCTAAATGAAGTTCAGGGGTGCTTTATATCTGACATAACTTCTGTAGGACCCACCTGACAGTTCCAACTTGTCATTCCAAAAGCCTCTTATGAAGTAGTTAATGAGCAATTTCCAAAACTGATTAGGAAGTGAAGTTTGTAAAACTTAAAGAGTCCTTTGTGAGTTCAAGATTGTGAGCAAAATAGCTAATCCCATTGAATTCTGACAGTCAGACTTGCATATCTGTAAAAATTGCTGTTCTGTAATCTCCTCACAGGGACCAGATGTCCAAAGTGCATGTGAGTGATCTGCCATATTCTCCTTATCCGGAGATGTCTACTTACCTAGATTCTTGGCCTTTGTCTTTACTGTTGACTCTGCTTTAATTGATATTTGTTCAGTTCACCATGCTACCCCTATAATCCCTAATTCTGAATCAGGCAAAGACCTTCTAACTTCTAATATAGTCATCTCTGATTCTCCGAGGAATAATACATAATTGTGCCAGCCAGCCACAAACAACATCCAGAATTTCTTGCTGGCATCTCAACAAAACTGCTGAATTTCTTTGACATGGCCCAAGATGAATTTTTTATACCTACTCCCTTCATATCTACTACATCCCAGTTGCTCTTTAATTCATTGATGGTCAATGTGTCCAATCCTTATTCCTCTTTTCTATCTTGGGTACACCTTTACCCTACATTCTCCATACATTAAACTACATGCATGGCCCTTTGAACCCATTTTTACAGTCAGGAAATCTGGGAAGTGAATTTTCTGCTGTTGCAAAACTTCAGACACTTCCAATAGCTTCTCTAACATGAGACCAAGCACAGCATAATGGGTTTGACTTCATCCATCAATGGAAAATTTCCTTGTCTATCACCCTTACATAAATATTGCTGGCTGGGGAGCAGGGGAAGGATTTTTGATTTTTTTTTTTGGTTGCTTTTTATTGGCCAGATTTTTTTTACATTGATGGCTATAAATGTCTGTCACTTCAGTTAGTACCCAGAATGAAGTGTGGGAGACATCACACAGGACTAAGTATCCCTGTTTCAGTTAGCTTTAACATCAAGGTTGTTTGAACCCATTGACCTATTAAAAAACCTTGTTTAGGGGACTCTATCCAGAAACATTCTTAGGGGTCCAGTACATACAAAATGGATGATTCAAGGTGACTTGTAATCTAAAAAGTAAAGTCTCTCTTGAGTTGTGTTTGACTCTTGGTAAATTACATGAGCACTCTTCTGTCCTCACCAGTGGTGGTTTCTTACCGGTTCAGCCCAGTTTGGCCAAACTACTAGTGGTTTGGCGGCCTAGATCACTGGAACCAGCAGTGACCCAGGCCTGCCATGCTCCCGATTGCGCCATCTTGACGCCAACTTGTTTTTTGCTTCTGCACATGCGCAGAGAAATTTTGATTGTTCTGCGCATACATGTGTGATGTGCCCATGAGTGAACTGGCAGTAGTGACTGCTGGAACACACCCATGGTCCTTACTACACATTAGTCTGTGTGCAGCTCAACATGCAGCTAAACCCACCTATCCTCCAATAAAACAGACTGTGTGTGTAGATCTGAATGCTTTATTGAAAGAACAGGATATGGTGAAACTGGGGAAAACAGGAATACATACAATGAGAAACAAATACAAGATAGGCAGTATGGGGTTCAGTATTGCTGAACATAACAATTAATAAACACAAGCAATCTAAATCTCACCAACGATGCTCTGTGTGGGAGATGTGGTTTGTCCTTGGATGACCATGTACCACAAATTAAGATGGATTCTTCTTTGTGCTTCTGCCTTCTCCAAATGCTGAAAGAAATGGAATCTCGCTTCTCAGCATGCACTTGGTTTGAGAGTGTGGGCTGATGGGTATGAGGCTGGTCAACTTCAAAAAATATAATTGGTATTTGTCTCTACGGCCACTAGATGGGGCTAGAGGGCAACAACAGAATATAAATATCATATGTTGGGGCATACCTCTATGGCCACTAGATGGGGCTATATACAATATGTAACAGTATATAAAAGTTATATGCTGGGGCATGACAGGCACATCCATACCATTTTCTTGGTAACTGGGATGTGATATGGCATGCCTTCTTTCTGGCCAATTCCATGCTTTTGATTACTCAGACTACCTGCAGTCCTAGAATTTTATATCAATTTCCCATCCAAATTTTGCTTAGTATTTTAAAAACGAGTTAACCTCCTGTGACCTTACAGTCCTATGCATTGTATTTATTCTTAGGACTTCACTTTACAACTGTTTGCTGCAGAACGTATGGATTCTTCCTGAATCAAACACTGTCTATAGCCAAATCAAGTGTTTATAAGAAGACTGATTAAAGAAGATTTAATCACCATCATGTTGATCACCATCTTTAAAGCGCTCCATGGCACGGGACCAAGCTACCTGCGCGACCGCATCTTACCTCATACATCCCTGCAGCCGATCCGCTCCCACAGAGAGGGACTTCTCCGGGTGCCGTCCACCAGGCAATGCCAGTGGGCGACGGCCAGGGGAAGGGCCTTCTCTGTGGTGGGCCCAACCCTCTGGAACGACCTACCCCCCGACCTCAGAAAAACCACGGACCTCCGCACCTTCCGCCAGAAATTAAAGACACTCCTGTTTCATCAGGCCGGTTTGGCCTAAGTTATTTACCTAGCCTTCAGTCTGTATTATAAATTGTTTTTAATTGGGTTTTAAATGGATTATGTTTTAACTTTTTAAATTTTAGCACAGGGATAACCTATTTAATTTGATATTAATTATTTATATTTTATATTGTTTGTTTTAACTTCCTGTGCACCGCCCCGGGTCCCTTCGGGGAGAGGGTGCGGTTATATAAATTCGACTAATAAAATAAAAATAAATAAATAAATTCCTGTCAACTCTAGTTACTAGTATTCTATTTCCACAACAGTTAGCAGGTGTTTGAGTGAAGCTGGGGACAAAAGGATGTAGGAAATAGTTTGTGCCGAGCATCTGATAGGATTTTAAAAAATAAAATAAAGGCTCCACTGTGACAGGTTGAACGAATAACTACTGTAGGTTTGTGTAACTTACTAAAATGAACATATAATATCAGAAAAGAAAGTAAGGGGGAAATATGGAATCCAGACAGTACGCCATTGTATAGTACATTAATACTATATAAATATATATTCGAAAGAAAGATACAGAGGGGGGCAAACATAATCAGGATAGATTTGAGAAGGAAAGGGAACAAGAAATGATATTTAACTATTTTGAGGTCTGTGAAAATACTACTCCAAGAAAATGAAAACTAAAAGCTGGAAGAGATACCTACAGCAATAGAAAAGAAAGGAAGAGAAAAAGAGAGGAGGTGAGAGGAAGAGGATGGAAGGGAGACAGAAGTGAGGAGAGGAAGATGAAAGGAGAGAAGGAGAGAGGGTAGAAATGGGAAGAGGAAGAGAGTAGGAGGAGGAGAGGTAAGGGAAGAAGGAAGGAAAAGGGGAGAGGAAGAAAGAAAGGAGAGAATGGAGGAAAGGAGAAAAGAAAGGGAAAAGAAAGTGGTGTCAAAACAGGTGAGGAATGGTAAATAAAGCAACCCAAATGGTATGTTATAACCCTGTAAATGGAATGACAAATGTATAAGAATGACAAATGTAAAAAAAGACTAATAATTATGTGAATGTATAGCTATAATTGTATATAGAGGACAAAAAGAAACTTTTCAAAAAAATGAATGTATGATACAATAATAGTCTAAAAACATAACGGGCTAACAGACAGCACAACCATATTTTCTGAACCTTCAAAGATAGCGCTCAAATGAATGAATTCAATGATCAGAAAGGAAATTAACCAAACATGAAAGACCTAGGTTGAGTCCGAAGGGGGAGGATTCTTTTACACAAAGCTTGAAGCAGAACCTCCCCAACAATGATGTCCATCGGTGAAAGCACTGCATCAGCACAACACATTGGATTAGATGAAATTTGACCATCTGCCCAGCTCTGTATCTATAGAATTTAACGGGTTGTTGGGATAATTATAATTGCCATCTTGAATGCGCAAGTAATCAATTTCATTAGACAGCATAGGAGACGGAAACAAAATCACCACTGTTGATTCAGCACCCAGGATAGATTCTCTAATTCATCATCTACCTCTTCAGGACTGAGACCCATAGCCATTTGAACAAATAAGGTAAAATTGACCTTAATCAAGTTGCTTGAAGGTCACTGGGATTCATGTTAGGGCGCTTTTACTACCACCTCCATATCAAAATATGGGTGCCGTCCACTAGACTTTGTCAGCGGGCCTTCTCTGTGGTGGGCCCAGCCCTCTGGAACGACCTTCCCCCCGACATTAGAACAACTACGGACCTCCGCTCCTTCCGTCAGAAATTAAAAACACACTTTTTCTGCTTGGCCGGCCTAGGTTAGTCTCTACCTCAGGGGTTAGGGAATGTTAATTTTAAAAATGGGGATTTTAGTGCAGGGACAATTAGATTTAATCTGTTTTTCCTGTATTTATTTATGTATATATTTTATGTTGTTTTAATTTTTTCCCTGTGCACCGCTCCGAGTCCCCCTGGGGAGAGGACGCGGTATAGAAAAATAAAATTATTATTATTATTATTATTATTATTATTATTATTATTATTATTATTATTATTATTATTATTATTATTATTATTATTATTATTATTATTATTATTATTATTATTATTATTATTATTATTATTATTATTATTATTATTATTATTATTATTATTATTATTATTATTAATAATAATAATAATAATAATAATAATAATAATAATAATAATAATAATAATAATAATAATAATAATAATAATAATAATATCCAAGGGACTTGCAGGAGTCTTCTCCACCACCATAGTTCAAAGGCCTCAATACTTTGGTGCTCAGCCTTTCTTATGGTCCAACTTTCACAGCCCTACATTGCAACTGGGGAAACCAGAAACAAGAAAGTTATTCTGGTGTTTATTTCATGCATTTGTAAAAGTCATTATCTAATTACAGAGGTGTGGTATATCACTGGTAAACAAGGTAGCTTGATAGTCAGAACTAATGGAACCCAAAAAGGAGATGAAATTAGTAATAAATAAAGCATTATAACAATTAACCATTTAGCCAGTAAATTATATTCAAGATTGTGTATGGTGTCTATGTGTGTGTGGGTAAGTGTGGAGATAGTTCAAGGCACCTTTTGGGGATATTATGGAGATGTTTTATGAAATTCATCACTTTAACTTGGTTAGTTTAATCAAATTTAAAACCAAAACAATGGCATCTGTCTAATCTAATCATCCCAAGAAGTCTGCTAAAAGTTACATCTCTCCATGGGAAAATACCCGCCACTTGAACAAGATGGTTGTCCTGTCTTTGTGGCAGCCCCTCTCTTGTGGGACATACCAAAATCCCAATCACAATGCTACTATCCCATATTTTGCAAAGTGGCTAAAAACCTATTTCATCCACCATTCATCTCCAGTTTGGGTGCTAATTGTGTATTTGTATTGGGTCTTCTTCCTCTTTTATTTATTTGTTTGCTTGGTTTTTACTTTGCTGCACGCTTCCCTGCCAATTATACCAATTATGCATATTAAAAGAGTTGGAAGGGATCTTGTAGTTAACTAGTCCAACCCCCTGCCCAAACAGACCCTGCACCATTTTTGACAGATGGCAATCCAATCTCTTCTTGAAAGCTTCCACTGATGAAACTCCCACAACTTCTGAAGACAAGCAGTTCCATTGGTTGATTGTTCTCACTGTCAGAAAATGTCTCCTAATTGAATCTCTCCTTGGTCAGTTTCCATCCATTATTCCTTCTCTGGCCTTCAGGTACTTTGGAAAATAGCTTGATCCCCTCCTGTCCTTGATAGCCTCACAAATATTGGAAGACTGCTATCATGTGTCCCCTGGTCCTCCTCTTCACTAGACTAGCCATGCCCAGTTCCTGTAACCATTTATTGTATGTTTTATTCTCCAGTCCCTCTCCAGTAATTTGACTAGGGTGGTTAACATATAAAAGATAAGTAAAATATTTATACCACAGTTGAGAAACCAGTTATATATTTACAAGTCAGACTCCAAAAAAAGATCGGGTTAAAAAAATGCATACGTGCTTAAAGACACTGAAATTAAGAGGAATTCTCAATAAACATCCTGAAAAACTAATCTAAAAAACAACAACACTCCGCCTATTTTTCTATCTTATAAAAAAAAACCACATGTACATGAAGATGACAGGCTCAGTATCCTTTGAAATAATTAAAATAAATGAAGTGGCAATAGAAGTAAGATTAATTAAGGACAACAGTCACACTTCCTCCTACATCTTGACACTATATACAAAGGAAATTTTTTGTGTATGTGAGGGACATCAATGCTTCCCTTTCATTTCGTGTCAGAAAACTCATCATGAGTTTTAATTAGCTAGAGTTGATGCTAAAGAGAGCATGAGACAGAGTGAGAGAACACACATTTAGCTTTTTAGATGTAAGATGCTAGATAAGTATACCCATTGTAATGATATATTTTCCACTGGGAACCCATAAGAAAATAACATAATTATGCCTGTCCTTCTGTCCATTGCTTTTAAATGAGCAAACTATGGAGGCCATAAAATCCTGTAATGTTTTTTTTTTAGTTAGTACTGGTTTTTTTCCAAAAGAATATAGCTCAGGGGAGCTAATTATTTCAGTGCCACCTTTATCTCAGACTCTCAGTATTTCAACAAACATATTGTGGCTGTGGAGCTAATTGATTTTACAGTGCCAAGAATACTCTTCATTGTATTTATTTTTAAAGTATGTATTTTTATTTTATTATTCGGATTAAGGTTTGGATTAGGTTATTTTGTTATTGTTGTCAAGGTTGAAACTTCTGAAATAACATTCCATATTCTCACTGAATGATGAATGAACTTCTTAAAGTCTAAAGGAAGATTCCCACATAGGGTGTTGGCTGGGAAATTCTGGGAGTTGAAGTCCACAGACTTTAAAATTGCCAAGTTTGAAAAAAATAATAATAATTGGCCTACTGTATATTTCTGTATATGAGGTGGCTGGATGGAGTCACCGAAGCAGTAGGCATGAGCTTAAATGGGCTCCAGAGGATGATAGAGGACAGGAAGGCCTAGAGCAGCGGTTCTCAACCTATGGGTCGGGACCCCTTTGGGGGTCAAACAACCCATTTTAATGGGGGTTGCCTAAGACCATCAGAAAACACATATTTTGAATGGTCTTGGGAATCAAGACACCAGTTTTATGGTTGGGGATCACCACAACATGAGGAACTGTATTAAAGGGTCATGGCATTGGGAAGACTGAGAACCACTGGCCTAGAGGAACCTTGTCCAAGGGGTCACGATGGGTCAGACATTATTTCACAGCTAACAACAACTGTGTATTTCAGATTAGAGTCTTTTAACTTTATTTATTTGGTATATATATATATATATGTTAGATTTTTAATTATTATTAGATAGAGTGAAGAGGATAACCAGTGGCAAGGTGGATGGACTCAATGAAAGTACTGTTAAAAGACCAGCAAAGTGACAGATGATCAGTGAGAATATCTATGTAGGTAGTCACTAAGAGTGAAAAAATGATTTGATGGCACATACTCAATTAGTTAAAACTTGCCTTCAGAACTCACAGTGATGTAGCACCCACAAATTTATCCAAGAATTATGAATATACTATTATCCATGGGAAGTTAGCCATGCTTAGATAGATGGGGTCATTTTTTTTCCTTTTAAATTCAGCTTCACATTTACCTGTAAATCACAGAAGATTTGCATGCAACTTTGATCCCTGGCAACAGGACTAGGAAATGGCCTCAGCCAGCGCAGACAACCTTGTGTGCTTGAATCCAATATAGCAATAGTGGGATTCAAAACATTTGCTATTGGTTCTGTGGGAGTGGCTTGGTAGGTATGGCATTGCTTGGTGGGTATAGCTTGGTGGGCATGGCAGGGGAAGGATACTGTAATATCTTCATTCTCTCTCCACTCCAGGGGAAGGTTACTGCAGAATCCTCATTTGCTCCTGATCAGCTGGGATTCGGGAGGCAGGGAATAGATGGGGCCAGTCAGATGTGGTAATTACTGGTTCTCTGAACTACTCAAAATTTCTACTACCAGTTCTCCAGGTCTGGTCAGAACCTGCTGAATACAATCTGTGCAATATACTCAGTAACAGCTTTCTTGGCACCTACTACCAAGGCGGAACCTGCTACTATACTATTCTGTCCCTGCCCCTAGAACTTAGGGGTATAGTGATGCAGTGGTTAGAATGCAGTGGTGCGGTGGTTAGCATGCAGTATTACAAACTAATTCTGCTGACTGCTCATTGCCAGCAATTTGGCAATTCAGATATCACTGGCTCAAGTTTGACTCAGCCTTCCATCCTTCCGAGGTCAATAAAATGAAGATTGCTGACTCTGTAAACCACTTTAAAAGGGCTGTAAAGCAGTGTGAAGCAGTATATGTCTTAGTGCTATTGCTATTATACCTGCACACAAACAATTATACATAATTTTAATTTAGTAAGGAAAATTAAGAAAATAACATATCCCCAAGGAAATAAAAGAGCACATTATAGTATACAATTTTATTTATAGGGTACCATATAAAAATAAAAGTGATGGAAGGTTGCAAGCCAGTATTTTTCTCAACATAATAACCTAAAATGGCAGAGTGTTAATGGAAGAACAGGGACTAGAGGCAATGGTGAGAAATATTTTTGTCTGACCTGTTTAACGGTCCCATTAATTAAACAATGCCATGTAATAAGAGCCAGGAAGTGGATTTTGTCTATTGTGGTATATTTTCCTCAAGGACAGCATCTTCCCAGAGATCTGTGTGGTTTCTATTCTGATTCTTTTTTCAATATATTTTGACTTTAATTTCTATTGCTTTATTTTGTCTTCCTTTGTTATAACTTGGTACAAAGTTGCTTACTAAAATGAAATAGAATTGAATATATGTAAGCTACTATCACTCTTTTCTCTCTCTCTCTCCCTACGTGTGTGTGTAACTGCATCCACTTAGATACAAATTCTGTTCAATAGAAATAACACAATAGAAATAACACACACTTCACAACATAATTTCTTTCATTATCATTTTTCTGCAATATGCTGTGATTTATGATTTAGGGACTGAACTAGTTAAGATACCCTAGAAATGCAACTGTGGGTGATTGTATTTCTCTCTCTCTCTCTCCCTCCCTCTCTTTCTCTCTCTCTCTCTTGTGTGCCTGAAACAAATTCTCAAGCAAATTGTGCTGTCACTGCAACAGCCTTCTCAGTTGCCAAGCTCATCTTTGTACTCCCGAGAAATTATTTTATAATGGAGGATGATAACAAGAGGACAAGAGTTGAAAGTCAAGGGACAACATTTTTCTGCTGAAGTCGTAGGAAGGCTGGTAATGAGACGAAAAAGAAAAGTGATCATTACTAAAGAGAAAAAGTGCACAAAGATAATATCAATGACAAATTCACTTAGTCCAAAGGCAGCTTTGCAGGCTCTCTTTACTTACTCTGGCATATATAATCATGCTTTACTCTTAACATATTACATAAAAGTCCATGCCTGAAGAATTTTGCCATCAAAGTGTTCCAATTTTACTGAATGCCAAAGGTAGATGTTCCTTCAAAATCTGCCACCTCCAACTCCCAGAGGAGCCATAGATGGGATACTGCCAACTATAGAAGCAAATCAAGATATGCTAAGAATGAATTTTTCTCATCCTTGGTTAGAACGCATTTGTGATGGTGGCTTGGGTGTAGGATGAGGATGGAGGTTCATTCTCCGAGCTTGTGGGTTGGTTTCCGAACATTTCATTGCCAGGCTAGGTAACATCTTCAGTGGGATTTAGGAGATGTCAGTGTTCTTCTGTTTATAAGGGCTTTGTGTTGGAAGTAGGTCTTGTGATGGTGAAGTCACATCAGGTCAGGGTTATATCATGTCAGGGTGTTGTGGTGTGTCAAGCATGGGTGTGTCAAGTGAGGGTTTTGTGGTAGTTCATGTGATGGGCCAGGTGTGGGTCACAAATGAGAGTCTTGTAATGGGTCTTGTGATGAAGAGGTTACATCAGGTGAGGGTTGTTGGGAGGTGAAGTGCTGCGGGGGCTTGGTTGACTTGATTGAGGATTGGTGATGTCTCTGGTTGACTATGGGATTGTTCTGAATTCTGTGGGGTTCATAGGCTAGTTGTAGGTCAATGTGTCTGTTGATGGAATTGCTTATGGAATGCCAAGCTTTAAGGAACTCATAAGCATTGTGGATGGTAGCATGGCCAATGATTCTTGGATTGCTCCAATCAAACTGATAATGTTTCATGTCAGTATGGGTGGAGATTAGGGATTGAATAGAATTTTGAGGAATTAGAGGAATTAAATTGCTATGATAGGATGCTTTGTAGATTTTTTGACAGAAAAAAACAAAAATTAAATGTGTCCAATATTTTCACTTAACATTTGGGAGTTCTTTAGCATGCCTTCTTCAGTGTTACCACAAATATTATTGAAAAAATACAGGTTTTTTTTAATGTAAACAAAATAAGACAGAGAAAAGTATACCATATGTCTCAAGATTGGCAAGACTATCACTTAGATAAAGAAATGTTTGTTTGGAAAGGATTCAGTTATTCCAAATCTACAGGTTTCCTAAAGGGAAAATAAAGCTGTCTACCATATGTCTTTTAATCAGATGTAACTTAGTGAACTTTACTAAACAATCTACTCTGAGACTGTCATTCTCCTTCTAATTAAAACTAGTATCCCCAGGAGTTCACCGGAAATCTTGTTAAGATTAAATCTTCAGCAATTGCCTATATCCGTTGTCAACTGTGATTTAAAAAGTGTCAGGACACTGACTGCATTGGAGCAGCTATTTATTTATTTATTTATTTATTTATTTATTTATTTATTTATTTATTTTTCATATTTATAACCCGCTCCCATCTCACCACAAAGGGACTCGGGGCGGCGAACATAGAATTAAATCAATATATACAAAATACAGAGATATTAGATACCTGTGTTATATTTGAAGATGGATTTGCTGGGAACAGATGTAGGTAGCCATCAATCATATTTGGTTTCAGTGACAGAATTTTACTAGCAGCAGACAAAGCAAATTTTTCGTTCAAATGAGTACACATCTTATTTGCTTATACAATGTGTTCTTTGTGTGTATTTCGTGTGTATTTTGCACAGCTCCAATACATGTCTGCTAGTCATTCCTAGAGCAAATGCATGTGTGTATACATATTATTTTTTTAAAAAACAGCCCCAATAACTTCTATTGTAAACAAGACATTCTTAGTTGGCATATTTCTCTTTCTTTAAGAATGAATGTTCACAAAGTTGGTTTGAAGACAAAAAAATAAGACTAGTTTGTTTTCAATATTTGATTAACATCATTAAAAATAATAGAGAGCTCTACTACTCCATTATTATTCTTGGCATGAATATGATGATTGCAGGAGTGAAATCCAGTAGGTTCTGACAGGTTCTGTAAAACCGATAGCAGAAATTTTGAGTAGTTTGAAGAACCATTAGCAGACATTTTAAGAAATTCAGAGAACCAGCAAGTGCCACCTCTAGCTAACCCCGAGTGGGGTGGGAATGGAGATTCTGTAGTATCCTTCCCCTGGAGTGGGATGGGAATGGAAATTTTACAGTGTCATTTCCCTGGAATGGGATGGGAATGGAGATTTTGCAGTATCCTTCCTGGTCACACACACCAAGCCATGCCCACCAAGCCATGCCCACAGAACTAGTAGTAAAAAAATGAATTTCACCACTGGATGAGTAGAGTCGCAGTCACGCAGTTTAGCATTTGATTTGCTCCCCAAAACCTCAGAAAAAGGGAAGAGCTTTGTGAACATGGTCATTGTAGCTAATGTATATGAATACAAGTCATGGTTTAATGTGATACACAAACCTAGTCAGAGAACCCTACAATCCTTCATGACTTATAACCTGCCAGGTGCTGAAATAGCTCTTTATGGTCTCAGCAAGGACCACAATCATCTCTGAGATTAATGTTTCTGTTAATCCAGCTATGTGGCTGTTCCTCACTGCCTTGCCTTCTCTCTCTTCAGTTCAACTCTTTCTTTCCAATATTCTCTAAATATCGTCAAGACATCCATAGCTCTATCATTTAAAAGAGGTTCAGTCAGTGGCAACTCTCCAAGGGTTTTCCTTATTCGCTACCATTTCAAAGGATCTATTAAAAGCAAGTCTTGCCTCTTTTCATAGGAAGTGTGCATAATTATTTCTCCACCAGCTAGTTACTAATATGTGTATGTGAGGGTGGGGGGGGGAAATCTTGCAGAGGCTGTTTTACTTCTCATTTGTTATCAGTTGGAGAATCCAGGCATGGTCAATTGCTAAACAAACCATCTATTAAACTTAACTCCATTTGGTCAGACTTCAGAATTTCATGGAAACTGATGTTACACTGGACATACAAAATAGCTGACCTGTTAATAATTAGAAGAGATATACAAATAACAAACCAAAAGAATGACAGGGATATATTTTTCAATATTTTCACAAAAATAATCCTATATTTACAAAAGAGTCTTGTAAATTTACAAAAGCTTTGAAGACGTTTATGAGAAAGGGTCAAATGAAAAAAAATGAAAAAGGAAATAATATAAAATTGGTTTATTTGATCAAGTTTTAAATATGTTTGTCATCTCTTGTAAACCTTATTAGATTTTTGCTGACTGACATGAAGCTATATGAATTTGTTTATAGGTAAGAGATGAGATATGAGAAGAAAATCTAATTGGTTGTATATTAAGAGGTGATAAATTATTAAAATTGTTCCTATTTGTTTTGATGAAGGGAAACGTCAAATATATAGTTATTTTTTCTTTACTATATCTTTATTTTCTATTTGTGTTTCTGTGTTTTCTTTTTTCATTTCTCTTTCTTATTATTTTCCTTTTTTATTTGCATTAGTTTCATTTTTGTAATTATAATCTTTATTAAAATAACTATAATAGCGAAGATTTAAGATGAAGCTGATGACAACTTAATTATTAACTACAAGAACCCAAGCTTTTGTTTCAAGAATGAACATCATGTAGACAAGAAACATCACATGGCAGGAGAGCAGAGGTCGACCTCGAGACTCCTCACATGTGGGGTGCCTCAGGGGTCGGTCCTCTCGCCTCTCCTGTTCAACACATATATGAAGCCGCTGGGTGAGATCATTCGTGGTTTTGGGGTAGAGTATCATTTCTACGCTGATGATACTCAGCTGTATATATCTACCCCAAACCACCCCAACGATGCCGTAGCGGTGATGTGCCAGTGCTTGGAAGCCGTGCGGATCTGGATGGGAAGTAACAGTAACACCCGACTTCTCTGGGTGCCGTCCACTAGACTGTGTCAGCGGGCGACGCCCAGGGGAAGGGCCTTCTCTGTGGCGGGCCCAGCCCTCTGGAACGACCTCCCCCCCGACATTAGAACAACTACGGACCTCCGCTCCTTCCGTCAAAAACTGAAAACACACTTTTTCTGCTTGGCCGGCCTTGGTTAGTCTCTACCTCTGGGGTGTTTAGGGAATTTAGTTTTAATGGGTTTTTTTTAGCGCAGGGACGATCAATTTAATCTGCTTTTATTTATTGTATTTATTGTTTGTATATATTTTATATGTTTTAATTTCCCTGTGCACCGCTCCGAGTCCCCTTGGGGAGAGGACGCGGTATACAAAATTACTTATTATTATTATTATTATTATTATTATTATTATTATTATTATTATTATTATTATTATTATTATTATTATTATTATTATTATTATTATTATTATTATTATTATTATTATTATTATTATTATTATTATTATCTGACATTTTTAAGGAAGCTGTTCATTTCTGTTATTAAATCTTTATATGTAAAATTAAAATGCATGCTGTCCATCCCATAGGATTTTTTTTTAAGTGCAGGTAACTTATATAAAAATCTAGACCACATTGAACAGATGTGTTGCCCAGTCTTCAACACACACAAAAAAAACCTGTTTTTAAAATATTTTTAAATGTAGCCAGTGATCTTAATCCTGCACAAGTAGAATTTCAGCTTTGGAATGGCATTTTTCATAAATATTACTATTTTTATATTTTATGCATTGCTTTCAAGAATCATTGAAGGCCTTGGTTACTCATGGATTTTTTTAACATACATTTTATTTTAATATAAACAATCCATTTTCTATTGAACAGCGTGTCATCTGGGTAAAAATATTTTGTGTAATAACAATTAAAATTTACAATCAAATTCATTATTTACTCTATTCCTAGCTTAATTATCAGTACCTTAAATGTCTAATACTATAACAATCCTCTTCTTGATTTATTTAACTCTATTAATTATGTTAACTCTACAGATATATTTTCTATATTTTATGCATGTACTTTTACTTCTAATTCCTATATTTATTCTCTAACCATTGATAAAATGATTTTCTATATGAATGTTTTCTAATGTTAATTGGCATGAATCATTTGAATAACATCGATTTTGAAAAACATAAGATATGAATGGATGAGTTTAAATGGAACTAATTCTAATTTGATATTATTTGATAACAGTTAGATTTGTAACTATTTTAAATGATATGCACATTCAGTTATGTTTTTATATATTATATTTTTTCTTTTGGTTTTTATATATTATATTTTTCCTTGTTTTCATTCCTGTCTTTAATATTGTACAACATTTTGAACTAGAAGACCTCCAAGGTTCCTTCCAACTCTGTTATTCTATTGTTTTTATTAGATTGATTATAAATTTAAAACTGATATGCACAAGGTCAAGAGCTCTGCTTAGTTTTCAAAATAGCACGTTGAAGGCCAGAATGTAAATGTAGATGCAATCAGAATAGCGAACTGGATGACCACAAAGCAAGTTAAACTTCAGTTAAGCAAATATTAATAATGGGATAACCTTCCTTCCTTTAGATCAGGGGTCTGCAAAGTTGGCTCTTTTAAGACTGATGGACTTCAACTCCCAGAATTCCCCAGCCAGCTGGCTGGGGAACTCTGGGAGTTGAAGTCCACCAGTCTTAAAAGAGCCAACTTTGCAGACCCCTGCTTTAGATCATATTTCCTTGCATGGCTTACAAAAAAAAATCAATTTCACAAGCAACTTCTGGAGAATCTCTGGAGGTCAATTCTAAGCTTTCAGGCATCCATATACATGTGTTTGTGAGTATCTAACTACAAGTTCAGTAACACTTTGAAGCCCTGAATCTTTTATACATGTCCAGGGCATTTCTCTCAGTTGAGACTGGATAGCTGATCTCTTTCCTGACCAGGGGATTATTACTTATCTTATAATGAACAGATGCCCAATTATTGGATTTTATATTTTCCTGAGAAAATATATCCAAGGTGGATTTTTGTGTTGCTGTTCTTTTTCTCTTCCCATGAAGCTTTGGCCTGGTCCTTCCTGCAATTTCTCCACTTGATAAGATCTCTTTTGTATGTTGGTAGGCTCCCCAGGCACTCGTTCTACAGCTTCAGAACACACAGTTATAAACTTGAATAGCAGCCACATTTTCTCCACTTTTATTTGTCTGACTACCTTGGTGATAGACAGTTGTAACTATTTTGGGGAAGGATTCTATGGCAAGTGAAGCTAAGGGGAAAAGGTATTCAAGATAGGTACAAATTTCTTGAAAATAATCAATACCAAAGCATAGTTTTTCCAGACAGCTTCAATGAACGGGGGGGGGGGGGGGGGGGAGGAAGACAGTTGAAAAAGTCATAAAGTTTCTATATATTTGTTATTTATTTATTTATTTTGTCAAACATATATTAGACAACATATATATGTATAAACATAATTTTGGATACATAAAATGGATATGAATAAAAAGAAACATTAGGACAGGGATGGTAGGCATGTTGGTGCACTTATGCATGCCCCTTACAGACCACTTAGGAATGGGGTGAGGTCAACAGTAGACAGTCTAAGGTTAAACTTTGGGGGGATTGGAGAAGAAACCACAGTGTCAAGTAGTGCATTCCAGGCATTGACCACTCTTTTGCAGAAGTCGTATTTTCTGCAAACGAGTTTGGAGCGGTTTACCTTAAGTTTGTATCTATTGTGTGCTTCTGTATTGTTGTGGTTGAAGTTGAAGTTGAAGTAGTCATTGACAGGTAGGTCATTGTAGCAGATAATTTTATGTACTACGCTTAGGTAGACCGCAGGCAGCATAGTTCTAAGTTGTCTAAGCCCAACATTTCAAGTCTGGTGGCATAAGGTATTCTGTTGCGAGAAGAGGAGCGGAGGACTCTTCTCGTGAAGTATCTCTGGACTCACTCAATTATATTAATGTCTGATATGCAGTGCAGGTTCCAGACAGATGAGCTGTATTTGAGAATTGGTCTAGCAAAAGTTTTGTATGCTCTGGCTAGCAGTACTATATTACCAAAGAAGGAGCTATGCAAGATTAGATTAACAACTCTTAATGTCTTTTTGGCAATATTATTAAGGTGGGCTCTGGCAATTAGATCATTAGATACAGTATAAGTACTCCAAGGTCCTTGGTAGAAAGAGGGTTGTCTACAACGTTGTGTCCACCCAGCTTGTATTTTGTGTTCTGATTTTTTTTTTTTGCTAATGTGTAAGACAGAGCATTTGTTGGTTGAGTTTTGAAGTTGCCAATTGTTTGACCACTCTGACACATAATCAAAGTCTTTTTGATAGGTAGCAGCATTGTTGATGATGTTAAATACAGTGGTACCTCGGTTCACGAACGCCTCTGTTCACGACCAATTCGGTTTACGAACAGAAATTTTCCTCAAAATGTGCTTCGGTTCACGAACTCTGCTTCGGTTCACAAACAGGAACCATGGCCATTTTTAATGTATTCCTGGCTGTCACATGGTTGTGACTTCCTGTAGGAAGATCGTAGAGAGAAGAAAAAACAGAAAAAAGCCCCAGCACGGACACTGTGAGTACTTTCAGTGACTTTTTTTTATTTTTGTTATGCTTTTAGCATATGGAAAAATGTGTCTCGGTTCACGAACAATTCGGTTCGCGACCAGAGTCAGTTCACAAATTAAGTTCGTGAACCGAGGTACCACTGTAG
The DNA here is from genome assembly GCA_039707465.1 of Rhabdophis nuchalis. Taxonomy (NCBI): domain Eukaryota; kingdom Metazoa; phylum Chordata; class Lepidosauria; order Squamata; family Natricidae; genus Rhabdophis; species Rhabdophis nuchalis. Next base: position 201,764,351 of record CM077645.1, read on the forward strand.
TTTTACATTGAAGAAAATTCAGTTGCTTGTAATATGATTGCAAAGGTCATTTATGTAAAATATGAAGTGTTGGTCCTAAAACGCTGCCTTGGGGAACACTGCGGTTAACAGGGGTAGGATTTGATAGGGCACTCCCTATTTTGAACACAGCTATCCAATTATGCAAGGGTTCAGAGATGCCATAAGATTTTAGGTTTAGAAGTACTTTATTGGGTACCACTGAATCAAAAGCTTTACCGAAGTCTATGTAAATTGCATCTATTGCTTTGCCTTGATCAAGTTGTGTGGTCCATATATTTTTGCAGTGTAGGAGTTCTACATTACAGGATAAGTTTTTCCTGAAACCAAATTGTTTGTTAAAGAGTAGGTTGTTCATTTCTGAAGGAAATTTCCGAGGGTAATAGATTGGTTTATGATTGAATCCATAACTTTGCAGGGGATGCAACATAAAAAGATTGGTCTGTAATTTTCAACTAGGCTGGGATCTCCCTTTTTTGAAGATAGGGATGGTTGTAGCTAGAGACCACAGTTTGGGCAAGGAGCTTGTTCTGAAAGATTTTTCAAAGATTATGCTTAGGGGTTCTGCTATGACAGTGGAAAGTCTTTTTAAGAAGTAGGCACATATATTTATGTTTATATTTATATAAACATTTATAAATATATAAATATAAATATTTATAAATATTTATATTTATATTTATAACTATTTATAACAAAATAGTTATAAATATTTGAAAACCAAAACAAAATATGTATAGAAAACAAAAAGAGGCCCAGATTTATTATTTATTGATCAAATTTATAACTTGCCCATCTCTCCCTGAGAGGAAATCTGAGTGATGTGCAAACAAAATCCTAAAAACATAAAAACAATATAAAAATTTAAAGAACACACAAGAATAGTTAAATTTGACATTAAAAGTTAAACAGCAGGCGGAAGTTCTTCAGGGCACTAACCAACCCCAGCTGTGTGCTCTTCTGTGAGGCCCAAGCAAGATGGCAGAGCAATATCTTCACACATTCATGTCTCAAGTTATTTATAAAAATAATAAAGATCGGATATAAATAAATAAATTCGGAAAGGCCAGGAAAATGGGGGCCTGCTTCATCTCTGGGGGGAGAATGTTCCAAAGCAGGGGTCTCCAACTTTGGCAACTTTAAGACTTGTGGACTTCAACTCCCAGAAATCCTCAGCCAATCTGTGTGATTCTGGGAGTTGAAGTCCACAAGTCTTAAAGTTGCCAAGGTTGGAGACCCCTGTTCCAAGGGGCAGGAGCAACAGCAGAGAAGGCTCCCTTCTTAGACCTTCCCAGCTGAAATTCTGTAACTGACTGGGTATGCAGCATACCTTCTCTTCCTGACCTGGTGGGATGAGCTGATATTTTTTAAAGATTAGATTAGATTAGATTTATTGGATTTATATGCTGCCATTTTTCCAAAGGACTCAGGGCAGCGTACAACATAAGAAACACATAATACAAAAGTTAAAAAAAAAGATTAAATAAAGAATCCAATAAGAAATAAATTAACAATTTACACATTAGATATAAAAGTAAATTTGGAATTAAAATTAATAGGTTATTGTGTTCTGGCCAGGATGGCTTGCTGATAAAGCCATCTTTTTAGGGTGCGCCGGAAGGACGAGAGGTCAGGAATTATGCAAAGCTCCGTGGGTAGCTCATTCCAAAGGGAAGGTGGTCTCACAGAGAAGGCTCTTCCCCTGGGGGTCGCCAGCCGACACTGTCTGGCTGACGGCACCCTGAGGAGGCCAACTCTGTGGGATCGTACTGGACAGTGGCAGGCTACCGGTGGCAGTAGGTGGTCTCGCAAGTAACCTGGGCCTAAGCCATGGAGGGCTTTAAAGGTCATAATTATTCCCTTGAATCGCACCCAGAAAACAACCAGCAACCAGTGCAGGCCGCCTAAAAGGGGTGTAACATGGGAGCACCTAGGTACCCCCATGATAACCTGCGCGACCGCATTCTGGACCAGCTGAAGCCTCCGGGTGCTCCTCAAAGGCAGCCCCATGTAGAGAGTGTTACAGTAGTCCAGGCGAGAAAGGACGAGGGCATGAGTGACTGTGCACAGGGCATCCAGATCCAGGAAGGGGCACAACTAAGCTAGTTTTATTTCCAGGCAGTTTATGGATAGGAAAAAAGCTAGTTAAGACTACAGTGTGGGAAAGTGTTTCCTTTGCTTTCCCTTGGCATTCATAAGGTAATGAATTTATTGCTTCCTACAGGAAGATAAAATACTTTTCCCTCCTCTGTCTATTCACTATAAGAAAAATAGTTTGGTGCAGAGATTAAGGCATCAGGCTAGAAACAGGAGACCAGTTGTTGTTGTTGTTGTTGTTGTTATTATTATTATTATTTATTAGATTTTTATACCGCCCTTCTCCCTTTTGGGAGTCCTGGCACAAACCCAGGTAGATAATTTTCAGCTAGTTACTCTTTCTCAAATAGGAGAGAGACAATGGAAAACCACTTCCAAAAAATCCTGTCAAGAAAAGTGCAGTGACTTGTCCAGTCCCGAGTTAAAACTGACCTAAAGGTACATACACAGACATAGTATGAAGACAAGACAGGTTAGAGAAGCCAGCTTTCTGTAAGTTTTAATCAACTTTGTCTTTGGATCTTCAGTTTCTGTCTCTACATATACTTATACTATTGCTATGGTCTTCCAATTCTAATTTATAGCCATGAAAATTGAACCACGGAATTGGCTAAACAAAGTGGAGAAAAGAACAAATAGTTGCAGTAAAACCACTCTGGTCATTGGAAGAAATTATTATTAAGCAGGGGTGAAATTCTGACAGGTTCTGGAGAATAGGTAGCGGAAAGTTTGAGTAGTTCGGAGAACCGGCAAATACCACCTCTGGTTGGCCCCAGAGTGGGGTGGGAATGGAGATTTTGCAATATCCTTCCCCCAGAAGTGGGGAGAGAATGGAGATTTTGCAGTATCCTTTCCCTGCCATGCCCACCAAGCCATGGCCACAGAACCGGTAGTTAAAAAAGATGAATTTCACCACTGTTATTGGGGTATTGTTGCAGTAGTCAGGAGACCAGAGTGCTCTTTCCGAGTAGTAGTTTGGCTTGCCAAGGTGCTAACCCTGTTATAGGACACACTCCACATTGCCCAAAGTCCACCATGGGAGGGAGAGCTGGCTTTGTACCAGAGAGCAAGATAAACAGCTTTTTCTGCAATATCACCCAAGGCCCCTTCCCTGCCCGGAGTTGCCTTACAAACAGGCACCACAAATGGGAAAGTCCAGAATTGTCAGAAACCTAACTGCCTGCATAGAGCACCAGCTCATCTCTTTATCAAAGTAACACCTATGTATCTACTTGCATAGAACATGCTTTCATGTTGGACAGAAGATAAGACAAGTGACAGGAGCTCACCCAGCCATGCAGTGCCAGGATTCAGACGACTGGAGCTGAGACCATCGCCAGTGCCATTAAGCCACTGAACCACTGTGCCTCTATTGGAAGAACTGAAATTTAAATATTTGGACACAATGCAGAACCAAAAGACTTTACAATACAATACAATACAATACAATAGCAGAGTTGGAAGGGACCTTGTAGGTCTTCTAGTCCAACCCCCTGTGTGGGCAGGAACCTTATACCATTTCAGACAAATGGCTATCTAACATCTTTTTAAAGACTTCCAGGGTTGGGGCATTCACAACTTCTGGAGGCAAGCTGTTCCAGAGGTTAATTGTTCTAACTGTCAGGAAATTTCTCCTTAGTTCTAAGTTGCTTCTCTCCTTGATTAGTTTCCACCCATTGCTTCTTGTCCTGCCCCCAGGTGCCTTGGAGAATAGTTTGACTTGACTTTGAAAAAGACTGATGCTTGGAAAAATGAATGACAGTCAAAAAGAATCCAACCCAAGGCAAACTGCCTAAATATAGCACAAGCATCACCTTAAAGAGTTGAAAAATCTAGTTACTGACAGATAATCCTGAAAAAAAAATCAGTTAGAATAGATCTAAAATTGTTGGAACCAAAACAAAAGCCAAAAAACAACCAAACAAATCAACAGTACAGTTCAGAATTTCCTTTAGATTTTATTTCAGCGATAAATTTGACGAAGTATCTATGACATGCTAATTGACGTTGGGAGAGGTTGGTGGGTTCAGCCTTCAGGGTTTAGTGATTAAGTGGGATGTTATACACAGCAAACTTTGGCTTTCTAAAATCCTCCAAACTCAAATCAGCCATGATTTGGTGAGAGGCAAACATTCTCAGGAAATATGGCCATCTGGTGGTCACCAAGAAAGGGAAAGAATATAAGTTTTAAATAAATGAAGCTTTATTGTCCCTAATTGCAATTGGAATTATGTCGCTATGGAATGGAAACATGGCAAGACTACTGAATCTGATTCCAAACTTCCAACATGATTCTTATATCTCTAATTTTAATTTGCAAAGGGCAATTAGTTCCTGTTAGTTAGAGGAAGAAAAATAATTAACACAGCTTGTTCTGTAACAGTCTACATATTGGATTTCAGAGCCCATGGAGGCCTAATTTGGCCAGATCATGAAAACATTAAAGACTTTGGCTGAACAATGTATGAGATATGGAACCTAAACTATAACTTTGACAAGCAATAAGGTTGTCCTCCCGTGGTTTTCTTTCTGGCTGGAACAATTAGTTTATTATTGCCTAGCAGCGTGTTTCATGAAAAGGTATAATTTGATGAAATTCAGAAACTCTACTTGAAGCAGTTTCAGTAAAGTAATTTCTGCTTTTTAAAAGCCATTAGCATTAAATGATTTGCATTTCCCACCTGCAGGAGTTCTGGCGGCTGGAAAGCTTTTGTACAAGGAGGCACCGTATCCATTTTATGTGAAAAGTATTTAATCAAAAAAGTTATCATCATCACCATCATCATCATATAAATAAGATTTCCTAAAGTGATCCAACTTGGTTTGGACTGCTTGCCACTAATTACGTCTGCTAATTGCATTCACAATTCATCTTACCGCCCTATTATACATTCTCTGGGAGATTTTAATGAGAGGAGAAACTTCACAAAGCCAGATGCATCTAACAAGTGTAACTCACTCTATTCATTTATACTTATTGTGATCTTTCCACGCTGCTTTTTTGATAGCTCAGATAAGTCTTCATTTAACACACAGAAGTACATGAACTACAGACAAAAGTCGTAATGGAAGGACATCATATGGGAAGGAGGTAGAATTCTAAGTACACAACGAGTGTATTGAAATAAGTATTTTAAAATTGGATTCTTTCCAAACTCCAAGTTATATATCACCCTTTTAAAAACATAACCATAATGTACATCCCCGATTCTCTTTGCCAGGAACAGATATTCTGTGAGCGGTTGCAAACTGTTTTTTTTTTTTTAATGTTTCTCTGAGGAATGGGGGATTCTTGTGAGTGAATCAAACCAAGATTTTTAAGGGTGGTGTGTTTATTTTTCTTTTGACATCTTGTGATGAGCTGTGGTAGCACAGAGGTTAGAGTGCAGTATTGCAGGCTACTTCTGCTGACTGCTGGCTGACTGCAATTTGGCAGTTTGAATCTCACCAGGCTCAAGGTTGACTCAGCCTTCCATCCTTCTGAGATGGGTAAAATGAGGACCCAGATTGTTGTGGACAATATGCTGTCTGTAAACAACTTAGAGATAACTGTGAAGCACTGTGAAGCGAGTATATAAGTCTAAGTGTTATTGCTATTGTGTCTTTTTGGCTTTATTGGCAAATAAGAAGTCCTTCATTCCTTCCCTCCCTCCCTCCTTTCTCCTTCCTTCCTATAGATAATAATTGATTGATTGTTTATGTATGGTCAAATTGTTTTTGATGCCTAGTGACCACACAGATAATTTAAAAAAAACCCTACATATAAAAAGACGTGTAGAAAAGACGTGGAGACTCTGGAAAGAGTGCAGAGAAGAGCAACCAAGATGATTAGGGGACTGGAGGCTAAAACATATGAAGAACGGTTGCAGGAACTGGGTATGTCTATTTTGATGAAGAGAAGGACCAGGGGAGACATGATAGCAGTGTTCCGATATCTCAGAGGGTGCCACAAAGAAGACGGAGTCAAACTATTCTCCAAGGCACCTGGGGGCAGGACAAGAAGCAATGGGTGGAAACTAATCAAGGAGAGAAGCAACTTAGAACTAAGGAGAAATTTCCTGACAGTTAGAACAATTAATCAATGGAATAACTTTCCTCCAGAAGTTGTGAATGCTCCGTCACTGGAAGTCTTTAAGAAGATGTTAGATAGCCATTTGTCTGAAATGGTATAAGGTTCCTGCCCACGCAGGGTGTTGGACTAGAAGACCTACAAGGTCCCTTCCAACTCTGCTATTGTATTGTATTGTATTGTATTGTATTGTATTGTATTGTATTGTATTGTATTGTATTGTATTGTATTAAAAGACAAGAGGAGCTTCAATCACACCATCAGAGCCACCATTTTGATTTCTTATTAACCTATTTTATATATACTCTTAGAGAAGAAACATCCTTGGGGTGACAGCATTTCTATTTATTCACTGAAGAATGCATGTGAAAGATACAAAACATTATTTATTACAAAATTTGATGTATTATTTTGCCTGTTGATAACAGTGGTTATCTTCCCACATGTAGAATTTTGTTATTTGTGTGTGAGTTGCTAGTGTCATTTAGGAAAGTGTTTTTGAATAAAATGATGCTTCTCTAACTCCCAATATTAAAACCAACTTTTTCAATAAATGTTAATGCATTTTAAATGTAATCATGACTGCTATAGTGCAAAACAAAAGGACTTGAATAAAAAAGAAACTCCTTAGTGTGCTTTGTTTTGTTTTATTTTAATGTTATTTCTACTTGTCCATCTCAATAAGTGACTCTATTATAATATAACAAGTTATGTATTATAATTGCCTTAGATAAAGGAGAGATACATCTATTTAGTTCACATTTTGCAATGTTTTTCAAGCTCCTATTTAAAATATTTCTTCCTCAGGAGGAATCACATTTTATAATCCAGTAACCATTTTAATTCATTAATTCAGTAAACAATTAATTCATACATTATTATCTTCCAGGGTTTTTTAAATATATAAAATACATGCTTTCCCCACAAACAGCATATGTTTCCTTCACCGATCCTCCTTCTGCAAAGTCTAGACTTTTGGAAGGAAGGAAGGAAGGAAGGAAGGAAGGAGGGAAGGAAGGAAAGAAGGAAAGAAAGAAAGAAAGAAAGAAAGAAAGAAAGAAAGAAAGAAAGAAAGAAAGAAAGAAAGAAAGAAAGAAAGAAAGAAAGAAAGAAAGAAGGATGGATTTCATAGCTGGGTAAAATAATTTTATTTACATTCTTCAGGGTTACAAGCAGCCTCATGAAAGAGTGCATATTACAAATGCTTAAATTATATGTATTCCCTTCTTACCTAATTATAGTCAATGGCAGCCAGACATGACAGTATTACTTCCAAATCTATGCTATCTATCAAAGTGCAATTCCAATGTGTCTGCTTCATGAAAAATAAAATAAAATCAGGAGATCAAGTCATCTCTGTGTCATTCATTTATGAGAAGGCAATAACACAAGAGTTAAAGTTGCCCACATAATGTGCACATAAATTGTTAGAGCCTGCAGGTTAAGCCTTGTGAAATGTTAATCCAACAAGTGTCATGAATGCATGAATAAATAAACAAACAAATAGAAAAAAACTTTTTGGTACAATTTTTTTATACATCTTGAGTAATGCAATGGTAGTATTTTTGTAGTAAGGTTATAAATATACATCGTACAATTTATTGAATGGTAGATTAAATTTCATATTTCATCTTCAATCAAGCTAATGGCCTACAGTGAAGCTAAAAAAAGTCACAGTTCATTTTGTCATCGTAAATGCCTTGTGCAATTTTTGTATTAATTGAAAAAAGTAGGAGAAAAGTATATTTTAGTGGAACCTATTTCAATTTCTTTGCAGAAGATAGAACTATCTGTTTTAATGGCTTATTACTAAGCACATGGGATGTAGGTTGAATTTATCTCAACAATGAGTTTTGCACTGCAAAGGTGACAGAATTGCCTTCAATGAGGTGAAAGGTAATTCTATTTTTTTCAAGGGCAACATTCACTTTGTTTCAATTATCTGAACTTGAGCTTGGAAATAACTGCTGCGCAGGAATGGAAGTATAGTGCAGTTATGGCAAATATTGGTCAAAACAAGCAGGTAGAAACACCGTACCCATTTTGCTTTTAGGAAATACATGCTATGTTGTTGTTGTTTTTTTGGTAGCAACTTTTCTCCTTGGACAGCCTTTGTTAATTTGAAGCACATCCATGAAGATCTAAACAACTTTATTTCTTCCTTGACTAATTTCAACTAATAATAGCAATAACATTTAGACTTAGATACCTCTTCATCAGTGGTGGGTTGCAGGCGGTACGCCCAATATGGGCGTACCAGAATCTGCCTGGAGCATTGGAGACCATTCCAGTACGGTGCTCCGGAGGGCCCACCTGCCCGCCCAAGCTCCTTACCAGTTTTTTAAGTCTTCGGGGCTTCTGCACTTGCGCACGGCATGTACAGTGCCTGCGTAATGCTCCGCTGAGCAGCTGGAGTGTCGCAGAGGCTCGCAGAGGTGCTAAGATGCATGCACGTGCTGCACATGTTCATGTGGACGCCGCCAGGCCCATTCCAACCATACTGGTTGCAACCGGATCCAGAACCCACCACTGCTCTTCATAGTGTTTACAGCACTCTCTTAGACATTTCGAGAGTCAGCATATTGCTACCAACAATCTGGATCCTCATTTTATTGACTTCGGAGGGATGGTCGGAGCTGGTGAGGATTGAACTCCTGGCAAACAGCAGAATTTGCCTGCCATGCTCCTAAACATGACAATAAAATCAAGCTGCTAAATGTTTGAATTTGATAATGGAAAGATAATTAAATAAAGGTTAAAATATATGGAATATGGACAAGTATGAAATTGTTATGGTGAGATCGTAAAGTAGAGGTCTGTGATTCACTTTTATACATGATAATTAAACTGAGTTGCTAATTGATTGAATATGACAGTGGAAGGACCACTAAGCATGGGTTAAAATATATGGAACATGGACATATTTGGAACTTCTAAGATGATTAACAGATATGTACTACTTGTTATTCTATATAATAGATTAAGAGAATTGTAATGAACATTGAACAGTAAAGATTGTTATTTAAAGCCAATTAAGGGTAACCTAAGCAAAGATATGGAAAAATGGAGAGGGAACATGAAATATACTTACAATTGGAAATTACACAGATTTAAAGACAGAATCACAAATTTGGGGCATATATGGATGAGAATAGCTGGGAATTGTAACCAGGTCTACATCTCAGCCAAACATAGGCTGGGAGGGTTTTTTTTTAAAAAAAAATACAATTACTATATATGTATACTTTTTGTTTTTCTCTCATTTAAAATAAGGAGGAAGATATATGTTAAAATTAAATATGTATATTGAAAAGGAATTATAAATACCATCAACATAAAATAAAGCTCGCTCAGAAGCTGGAATACACCAAGTAAATGAGATGAGGAGTGTGAAGTAAAGAAGAGAGGGATAGGAGAGGGGGGGGGGAGAGGAGGAGAGATAGAAGGAATGGAAAGGGGAGAAAGGAGAAGGAGAGAGGAAGGGGAAGTAGAGAAGAGAAGGATGACAGAGGGAAGAAAGGAGGTAGGGAAGAGGAGGACAGAGGGAGAAGAAAGTGACGGATAATGTACAAATATGTCTATTGAAGGGCCTGTGTTATATTTTGCCTCCTGCTTATTTATTTTTTGCTCCCCTGATTATGATGTGATCTTCTTTTTCATGTGTTTCAAGGATCCAACAGCAACATTCCTATTGATTTTGTGGGAAACCCCTAGTCCAGGCACAATACCATAGCTTTCTTTTAGAATTAGAATTTGAAAATGTGTTCTCAGTTTTTGTAAAGCGATACAGTCATCATGAGTAGACACTGTTTACATTTCTTTTACCCTGATCTTGGGCTTTTTGCTATATATAATTGCAGTCAGGGAAAATTGGTATGGTTAAGCAAATCAGGTCAATTTATATTGTGCCATTATACATTTTCTTAATGCCATAATTTCAGCAATCATTCAAAATTCACAGGGGCTAAATTCAGCTCCACATGTATTAAAAATAATACTGAAAATGAGGGCAAAAGATAGAAAAATAAGAAAGAGAAAATGGATTCTGCCTGTATTTGGATAAGAGTTTGCATTTTCAAATCAATTTGTAACTCAGTTTTCTTCTCTAAATTTTCATATGCTGGCCTTGTTGTATTCGGGTGTTTTCCCGTATAAGAATGAGATTGTCTTTGCAATGTTTCGGCAAGTCCTCACTTGCCATCTTGAGGTTTTGGTCAAAAACCTAACATACATACATACATACATACATACATACATACATACATACATACACATACATACACATATACATACTTGGGTCAGCTGATCAGCTGATCAGGAGGAGAACCTGGTGGCTTAGTGGCTAAAACATCTGCCTAACATGTACAATAATACAATAATACAATAATACAATAGCAGAGTTAGAAGGGACCTTGTAGGTCTTCTAGTCCAAACCCCTGCGTGGGCAGGAACCTTATACCATTTCAGACAAATGGCTGTCTAACATCTTTTTAAAGACTTCCAGGGTTGGGGCATTCACAACTGCTGGAGGCAAGCTGTTCCAGAGGTTAATTGTTCTTACTGTCAGGAAATTTATCCTTAATTCTAAGTTGCTTCTCTCCTTGGTTAGTTTCCACCCATTGTAATACAGCCCCAGTTCAAATCCCAGTAAGGGTATGGCTAGCTGATGAGAGCTAAATAGCTTGAAATAGATCTATATTAGTCTTCCTTGTTTATTTATTTATCATAACAAAGGTAAAAACATCTATATCTATATCTATATCTATATCTATATCTATATCTATATCTATATCTATATCTATATCTATATCTATATCTATCTATCTATCTATCTATCTATCTATCTATCTATATCTATATCTATCTGTCTGTCTGTCTGTCTGTCTGTCTGTCTGTCTGTCTGTCTGTCTGTCTGTCTGTCTGTCTGTCTGTCTATCTATCTATCTATCTATCTATCTATCTATCTATCTATCTATATCTATATCTATATCTATATCTATATCTATATCTATATCTATATCTATAATATATACATTACGTAAAATTGTCCCAAAGGCAACTGGGCTTAGCTTTTCCTTGAAGACGCTTCACTTCTCATCCAAGAAGCATTTTTCAGTTCTTTAGAATTGGAGAAGTTTATTGGATGAGAAGTGAAACGTCTTCAAGGAAAAAACAAAATCCAGTTACCTTTTGAAAAAGCAACCATGGGACAACCTTGATCTGGATGGCTGAGAAGCTCCAAAGACAATTCCATTCTTGACAACAATAAATATATCAGTGAAAACCTACACAACCTTATAAAAATCACACTGCTCTGAGAACTGATGTCAGAATTAAATTGTGTACCTCTATACATATCTGAAAAAAGGGATGTGGTGGCTCAGTGGCTAAGACACTGAGCTTGTCGATCAGAAAGATTGGCAGCTTGGTGGTTCGAATCCCTAGCACCGTGTGACAGAGTGAGTTCCTGTTATTTGTCCCAGCTTCTTCCAACTTAGCAGTTCGAAAGCATGTAAAAATGCAAGTAGAAAAATAGGAACCACCTTTGGTGGGAAGGTAACAACGTTCAGTATTTAGTCATGTTGGTCACATGACCACAGAGACGTCTTCAGATAGTTCTGGCTCCTCGACTTTGAAAAGGAGATGAGCACTGCTCCCTAAAGTCAGGAATGACTAGCACATATATGCGCGGGGAACCTTTACCTTTATACATATCTGACGGAACTAAAAATATAAAAGAAGTGGTGTATATTTTTCAAACTTGCAAAGTGATGGAAATGGAACAAGAAGAAAAAAAGGCAGATTAAAAAAATATCATATCAGATTTTCTTTACCCCTAATTATTAGTTATCTATACCTTTGATAATACTCCATAGGAATACCTTCGAACAAATTAATCATTAGAATGAATTCTGTGCCACAAATTGAATATCTTTACAAAAAAAGATTTCCAACATTCACTGAGGATATATAATCTAGGATTAATAAATACAGCAGCTGCTTACTATGATAACTGTATAGCAACTCTGTATTCAGAGATAGTATATTATTCGGTAGCAGATGGCGAAGTTAAACAACAAGGCAGACCTTGTTGCTCTATTTATGAAACTCTAAAGGCATCTGGCTAGCTTATCCTGGAACAGAATATTAGACTACATGGATCATCTTGTGGTCCAGGAAAGCAATTGCTATGTTCTAAAGTATAATAGCAATGAGTTGTTTTGTTTTTTGTTTGTTTTTGTTTATCTCACCCCAGTTGTCAAGACTAACAAACATCCTGAATTTGTTCTAGCACTGGAAATTGGAACAAAACCCAGCTATAGTTTTACACATCAAAACAGGCAACCATTTGAACCAACTGTAAAATGATATGCATGGTAGGGGCTATAAATTTCCATTTCAAATCTGCTCTTGTCAGATGTCATAGTGAATTAGAAACAACGAATTGTATCAGAGCTGAAAATGGGGGGGGGGATCTGCCATTCCTATCAAGCTTGATGAGCAAAATTCACTCACATATCCCCCTGTGCTTCCCACATTTTGGGGAGGGAAGCAAACAAAAATGCAAAATATGTCTGCTTCTTCTTCCACGGCTGCATATTATGTGACCCTCTGAAATAATCCTGCTTTGAAACTTAGATACATTTAGATTCGGTAAATTAATTGAGTTCACAATCTACAAAAGCGAAGTACACTTTTCATTAGTTTTTAGACATATGTGTTCACAAGGATGTCTTTTATACTGCATCCTCTTGTCCAAATTTAATTCTCTGTCTGACTTAATTGCTTGCATTCCTGCCATCTTGTGGGAATCAGAGAGATAAGTTTTCATTAGCTGAACAGCACATAGATTATAATTGACTTTTCTTTTGCTTTGATGGCATTCTGAGCAAATACGCTCTACGTGGTATCTATCATACTCACAAAACCTAACAAGGCCATCAAGCCACGGACAAAATTAAATATTTATAGCCTATCTGAACATAGCAGCACAATCCACAGTTGACTGTTTGCCTTTAAGCCATCAAAAACCAGAGTGAGTGAGCTCTTCTACTGCAGAAATTTTGCAGACCAGTCCAGATACCCTAATGTATTATCAAAAGGTACAACCTTGTTATTTCCTCCTGCAATTTAATTATGTTAGAGCCGAGATGAGGAATTAGTGTTCTTTGGTAGCCATCAGGAAATCACATATACCATCACCTCCCAGCATCATTTATGATCCTTCTTGGTTATTTAATTTAAATTTAGGAATTAGATAACAATTACTCCACCAATCACATAGATGCTGCTGCTTCAAATTAGAATAGGGTAAATGTCATTACTTAAACATGGATTCAAATTCAGCTAGAATAGATTTCAAGGTTCAGGTGAAGTGCTAAACCTCAAGTAAGTCACTGGAGGTTTTAAGGGACACAGAACTCTGTTAAAAAGGCAGAAAAATTATTCCCATTAGCCAATAATCTTCTTCTTCTTGTGCTATATCCATCATCGGACGTTGGTGAGCATGTTGGCGATCCTATTTTTATCAACAGCCTCATGAAAAAGCTGTTGAGTTTTGTTCAAACCAGTCCCTTAGGTTTTGAAGACATAACGTTCTTATGCCTGGACCTCATTTGCCTTCAATCTTTCCTTGGAGGATTAAGTGAGGAGGAGCATATTTTTATGGGTGTCGCATCACATGTCCAAAATATGTTAACTTTTTCTTTTTTAATGGTTGTGATGATTTCCCTTGACTTTCCCAGATGGCTTATCACCTCCTCATTTCTGATTTTGTCAGCCAATATTCCCATTAGCCACAATGATGGAAAGGATCACGGCATGCTAATGTTGGCTTATATTTTTCCTTTCGAGATGCTGATAAATGCTATCCTTCTTGATGCTGCTGCTTTCTTGATGTTTTCTTGCCTGCTATAAGTAAAAAAGCAAGCGACTGTTACATTATGATTTCCCCCCAATTTTTGTCAAGATTCAGGCAGACATTTTCAATCATTGAAGCTGTCTCCATAATACTCTTACAAAATTTTCCCTAGAACATACAACATTTTTCTGCAGAACATTATGTACTGCACAAACTCTTTTTTCTTGCATTTGTCTCATTTCTGCTCTATTTTTTTTTAAATCTGCACAAAAATCTAAACCTTTGGTAGCTGAATTAATTTTATAGGCAGTTTTCCTTAATATATACCTTTTAATAAACATTTTACTCTAATTATTTAAGAATGTAATTTAGGGAAAATTACATTCTTCAATGCCATTTGCCCTATTATACAAACCCCTCATATTTCCCACTATTCTAGGGAGGTATGGAAGAACTCCATCACAACATATTAAGACTTAGCAACTTGAAAATCTCAATAGCAATAGCACTTAGATTTATATACCACTTCACCATGCTTTACAGCCCATTCTTATAGAGTCGGCATATTGCCCCCAACAATCTGAGTCCTCATTTTACTGACCTCAGAAAAATGGAGTCAACCACCTCGAGCCAGTCAGAATAGAAAAATAACTGCATTGCTAAAAAAGAAAAAGAGTGCAATTTGTTAAAATGCCATTGCAAGTAAAAAAATGTAAAAATCTACCCTTTCCTAACAGCAGCAATGATTATAAAAAGTATGGTGATAATACGAATTGAGAATAATAGATAACAGGAGGATATAGCCAGCATTTCAACTGATATATTTTTTTCCTGCAAAGCATACAATGAACAATCTTCAACTGTGACCTAAGTTGTTTTAAGTCTGACATATGTCTGTAAAGCTGTACGTAGTTAAGCAAGATTCTGGTAATTATTCTGCTTTTGCTGCATGTGAAGAATCACAGGTGTGCTGAACTTGCCTTCTATAGAAGCAAGACTCTAAGTAGTAAAAATGAGGAAAGAAGATGTTTGGGAGGCTTGCGATTTTCTCCATCTCTGTAATATCAAAGAGACAGCTCAGGTTTGCCAACAATATGTAGGAGAGGCATTCGGAAGGACTAAATCCGTTCATCATTCCTTTCTAAATAATCCTCAGGATTATTCAGACAACCACAATAAACTACATTTTCAAGTACAGGTAGTCTTCAATTTATCACAATTCATTTAGTGACCCTTCAAATTTACAACGGCACTGAAAAAAGTGACTTATGACCATTTTTCACACTTATGACTGTGGCAGCATCTCCAGGGTCTTCACATTTGGATGTCCCAAAGGTGTTTTTTTCAGGAGGCAACTGTACTTTCTTGTTTTTTTTTCATTTGAAGACATTTTGCTTCTCATCCAAGAAGCTTCTTCAACTCTGACAGGATAGTGGGGAATGGAAAGATTTATATTCCTTGCAGACAGCTGGTCGTTTGCATCCTTTTATAGGGTCATCTAAGCACTTGGAGGCTTATCTGTGTCCTCAGGGTCACCTGAGTAGTGCTAATAGTTCCCGTAGTCTGCAGTTTTTCATCTGGAAATCCATTCCTACTCCTATGACCCTCATTAACAGCTGTCTGCAAGGAATATAAATCCTTCCATTCCCCATGATCCAGTCAGAGCTGAAGAAGCTTCTTGGATGAGAAGCAAAATGTTGTCAAAACAAAACAAAACAAAAAAACAAACAAGAAAACCTCCTGAAAAAAAAAGCATCTTTGAGACAACAATTTGTGATTTTTCTGCAGGAGAAAATCGCTCAGATACAGAACGAGTTAGCCCCCATTGATGGCCCAGTGGGATGCCACGAGGCAGATCTTGTTTGGGAGGAGTTTGACTCCGTTGCTTCCGAGGATATGGACAGGTTACGTGGGCGACTGCGAGCCACCACATGTTTATTGGACCCGTGTCCCTCCTGGCTTGTACTGGCATCCTGGGAGGTGACACGAGGCTGGCTCCAAGAGGTTGTCAACGCTTCCTTAAGTGAGGGTTCCTTGCCTGCTTCCCTAAAAGAGGCCATGGTGAGGCCCCTCCTCAAGAAGCCCTCTTTGGACCCAGCTTTATTAACCAACTATCGTCCAGTCTCCAACCTTCCCTTCTTGGCGAAGGTTGTTGAGAGTGTGGTGGCACAACAGTTTCCCCGTCACCTGGAGGAAGTTGATTATCTAGACCCGCGCCAGTCCGGCTTTCGGCCCGGGCATAGCACTGAGACGGCATTGGTCGCGTTGGTTGATGATCTCTGGAGGGCCAGAGATGGGGGTTGTTCCTCCATCCTGGTCCTATTAGACCTCTCGGCGGCTTTTGATACCATCGACCATGGTATCCTATTGCATCGGCTGGGGGGGTTGGGAGTGGGAGGCACCGTTTTACGGTGGTTCTCCTCCTACCTCTCTGGCCGATCGCAATTTGTGTTGGCAGGGGAGCAGAGGTCGACCTCGAGACCCCTCACATGTGGGGTGCCTCAGGGGTCGGTCCTCTCGCCTCTCCTGTTTAACACATACATGAAGCCGCTGGGTGAGATCATCCGTGGTTTTGGGGTAGAGTACCATCTATACGCTGACGACACCCAGCTGTATATTTCTACCCCAAACCACCCCAACTATGCCGTAGCGGTGATGTGCCAGTGCCTGGAAGCCGTGCGGGTCTGGATGGGAAGTAACGGACTCAGGCTCAACCCGACCAAGACCGAGTGGCTGTGGTTTCCGGCTGCCCGATTCAACCAGCTCACTCCAGCGCTGGCCATAGGGGGCGAACATCTTGCCCCTGTGGATGGGGTGCGCAATTTGGGTGTCCTCCTGGATGCCCGGCTGTCCATGGAAGATCAAGTGACAGCCGTGGCCAGGAGGGCGTTTTACCAGGTTCGCCTGGTTCGCCAATTGCGCCCCCTATTGGATCGGGACGCCCTTCGCACAGTCACTCATGCGCTCGTGACATCCCGACTGGACTATTGCAACTCTCTCTACATGGGGCTCCCCTTGAGGTGCACCCGGAGACTTCAGCTAGTCCAGAATGCAGCCGCGCGAGCAATTATGGGAACCACTAGGTTTACCCATGTAACACCGCTCTTGCGCAAGCTGCACTGGCTGCCTGTCGTCTTCCGGGTGCGCTTCAAGGTGTTGATTATCATCTTTAAAGCGCTCCATGGCTCGGGACCTAGCTATCTGCGGGATCGGATCCTGCCTCATACATCCTCACGACCGATTCGCTCCCACAGAGAGGGACTTCTCCGGGTGCCGTCCACTAGACTCTGTCAGCGGGCGACGCCCAGGGGAAGGGCTCTCTCTGTGGCGGGCCCGGCCCTCTGGAACGACCTTCCCCCCGATATTAGGACGACCACGGACCTCCGCTCCTTCCGTCTCAAATTAAAAACTCATTTCTTCTGCCTGGCCGGCCTAGGATAGTCTCTCTGTCTTTGGGGTTTTATTGGGGTTTTGTAATATTGCTTAGTTTTATTGGGAATTTTAGCGCAGGTTTGGATTTAATTTATTTTTAATGAAATGTTTATATGTATTTATTGTTTTACTGTGCCTGTGCACCGCCCCGAGTCCCTGTGGGGAGAGGGCGCGGTTTAGAAATATTAAAATTATTATTATTATTATTATTATTAACCATGACCTGGATGACTGAGAATCTCTACAGACTTTCACATATGGATGCTTTACAATTGGCTCATATTGATGATGGTTGGAGTATCCTGGGTCATATGATCACCTTTTGCAACCTTCTGACAAGCAAAGACAATGGGAGAGCCAGATTCACTGAATAACCATGTTACCGATTGAAGAATTTCAGTAATTCATTTAATAAATGAGGCAAGAAAGGTCATAAAATGGGGCAAAACTCACTTAACAAATTTCTAATTTAATAACATGCTATTTTGGGCTCAATTGTGGTCGTATGTCAAGGATTACTCGTACGCCTTTGCAATGCCGTTTTTTGCTGTCTAGATCATCATCTATCCTTTTGAATATATACTGGTGAAATGTTTATTTTGTATTACGATTTTTGTTTCTCAGACTACCTCTAACTAATGAGCATGAGATTGATTTAAGACTCTTAAATCCACACACAATTGGATTTGCAACCTCAGTATTGCTTTTTAAGAATCATCTAGCATTCTGAATGGATAAAACATATTAATTTCATAATCCTTTGTTTATTAATAAGGTGTCGAAGTAATATGTTATTGTATAGTGACATGCTGGGTATCTTATCTATTTTGACCACTGAAATATGCAGTTAAAGCCTATTTCCCCTTTGAAGTTTGTACAGCTTTTTAAAATAGAGGTGCGGGACAATTCTCTTGATAGCACCACCTGTGGGCTAGTACCCTGGCATGAAAACCCATTTGCTATTACCAGACCCGATTGTATTTTTTTGGTACACTCAAGTTTTCAACTTATTCTTTGACATTTTAAAGGGTTAGACTCCTAATCAAACTCTGAAAATCCAGGGCTAGTTGATGCTTCAAATCCTGAATTTAATGGATTGATGGTCTGAATTAGGATAAGGCAATTTCCTGAGATTCCTAAGGAAAAAATAATCTTTATAAATAAAAATGTAACAAGAGTTTGTTCAAAACTGCTAATCTCCGAAACTACTGCACCGATCACTTCCACATTTTCACACAACGTTCCTTTCAAGTACGGCATCAATGATATATATAGATTGTGTAGATGGCACACCTGTGCCAGGTACATGCAACGGAAATGTAAAAAATTGTTTAAAAGGTAGGTAGATGGATACAGAGAGAGCAGTGGGCCACAGGTATTATGTCATCTTTTATGACATAAAATACTCTGTCCATAGGTAGGTAGGTAGGTAGGTAGGTAGGTAGGTAGGTAGGTAGGTGGATAGAGAGAGAGAGGGAGAAATACGGTAGGTACTGTAGGTAGGTAGAGGGAGAGAGGGAGAAAGGGAGTAGGTAGGTAGGTTGGGGGTTATACGGTGGTTTTGTGTACATGTTTGTGTGTGCAGGTGTAGATCTACACACAGATTGGTTGGCCATTTAACCAGACTGGGCCACAGCAATGCTTGGCCAGGAACGGCTAGTAATAAATAAGAGATATTGTGGTTAAAAAAGATAAAGATTCCTTTGAGCTCAACAGATGATAATTTCATGGACATATTAAGATTAGTTACCCACACTGCATTTCAGACATTAGAGAGGGTCCAGAGGTATTTTACAAGAAGAGTACTCAACTCCTCTGCTCTTAATAAAATTCTGTATACCACCAGGTTTGAAACTTTAGGCCTGGATAACCTTGAACTACGCTGTCTACGTTCCTACCTGAGCTTAGTGCACAAGATAATCTGCCATAATGTCCTACCTGTTAATGACTACTTTTACTTCAACTGCAATAACACAAGGGCTATCAATAGGTGCAAACTCAATGTAATCCGTTCTAATCCTGATTGCAGGAAAAACGATTTCAGCAATAGAGTAGTAAATGTGTGGAACACCCTACCTGATCCTGTTGTTAGTTCCTCTAACCCCCATACTTTTTACCTTAAACTGTCTACCGTGGACCTTACGCATTTCTTAAGAGGCCCCTAAGGGGGTGTGCATACATGAACCAGCATGCCTACCATCCCTGTCCTACTGTTCCCATTTATATGTACTCTTTGTATGTGTTTATGGCTACGTTTTGCTTATTTATATCCATTTATTTGTGCCATTTTTTCATGTGTTTTCATACTTGTTTCCTTATACTTGTTGACCCATTAAAAATAAAATAAATAAATAAATAGCTGCAATCAAATTATTTATATCTCCAATTCCATGCATTGTTCAGTGTTCTCCAATAGTTACCTGGCTCTAATGCAGGGTGAAGGAAAAGGTAAAAATAATGCAAAAGAAGGAGAGGATAATTATTTAAACTGTATTGGCTAGGTTAAAAGACATCATCATCATCATCATCATCATCATCATCACAAGCCTTACCATAAATAGCCAGTCGCAACACTAAGAAAAACTAGAATATCGCAAAACAACATTGAATTGGAAGAATATCAATTGAATATCTCAGGGGCTGCAGCAAAGAGGAGGGAGTCAAGCTATTCTCCAAAGCACCTGACGGCAGGACAAGAAGCAATGGATGGAAACTAATCAAGGAGAGAAGCAACTTAGAACTAAGGAGAAATTAGTTACAACAATTAATCAGTGGTACAACTTGTCTCCAGAAATTGTGGATACTCCAACACTAAAAGTTTTTAAGAAGAGTTTGGTAAACCATTTATTTGAAATGTTATAGGGCAGTGATCAGAGGTGGTATTTAGCAGGTTCTGACCAGTTCTGGAGAACCAGTAGCAAAAATTTTGAGTAGTTCGGAGAATTGGTAAATACCATCTCTGACTGGCCCTGCCTCCATCTATTCTCTGCTTCCTGAGTCCCAGCTGATCGGGAGAAAATGGGGATTTTGCAGTAATCTTCCTCTGCCATGCCCACCAAGCCATGCCCACCACACCATGTCATGCACACCATGTCATGCCATGCCCACAGAACCGGTAGTAAAACATTCTGAATCTGGCCGTGATGGTGAATTTATGGAATGCATGCCACAGGTGGCACACAGAGCCCTCTCTGTGGCACACCAGCTGTCATCCCACCCCAGCACCACAGCACATGCACACATGCCCACCATTAGCCAGCTGGTCTTTGGGTCTCTGCCATGTATACACAGGGGGCGGGGGCATGTGTAGGGGGCACTCGCATTGCATTTTGAGGAGTTGTGTGCGTGCGTGTATGCCTTCCTTCACTCCATTTTTGGGCCTGGAAAGCCTCCTGCACCAACCTGGAAGCCAAAATGGGGGTGGGGGCAGTACACAAACCTCCCACACTGCATTTTGGGCCTGGAAAGGTGCCTGCACCAACCTGTAAGCTAATGGGCAGGGGGGGGTACATACATGGGGACACATGTGCATGTGTGTATGTGCATGTGTGGGGGTGGGGCGCATGCACGGGGCTATTCACATTGCATTTTGGGGGTTTGCACAATTTGGGCACTCACAAAAGGTTCACTATCACTGATATAGGGTTTCCTGCCTGAGCAGGGGGTTGGACTAAAAGACCTCCAAGATTCCTTCCAACTGCGTTATTCTGTATTATGTTTCGTTCAAATAAGAAACAGGATTTACTTCAGGAAGGGAATCCTGAATAGGAAAATTAAACTAAGACTAATGTTAATCACAGTGAAAATAAAATAAAACTCTACTAACATAGAAGGAAATATCGGGACTCCTTAGCGGGAAATCAACCAGATATATTCTCCAAGCACCAGCATCACTTCAGAAAAACATAGTCCAGGTAATGGGATCTCTTCCTCCACTCCAGCAGAAGCAAACTCTGGACCCAAAATAGTTCTTTGCAAAGCCAAATATGGCTTCTATATTTCCTGCTTCACTACACTACACCATAACAGCCCCACAATGATCACATATCTCACCTTACCCATTATAGTGTCATTTCATCATCATCATCAACAACAGTGTGCTATGTGATATGAGCCAGCCGTGTGCAGCAGCTGCCAAAAAAGCCAACACAGTTCTAGGCTGCATAAACAGAGGGATGGAATCAAGATCACGTGAAGTGTTAATACCACTTTATGGTTCCTTGGTGAGGCCACACTTGGAATGTGGCATCTGGTTTTGGTCAACACAATGTAGAAAAGATGTAGAGACTCTAGAAAGAGTGCAGAGGAGACCAACAAAGATGATTAGGGGACTGGAGAGTAAAACATATGACGAACGGTTACAGGAACTGGGTATGTCTAGTTTAACAAAAAGAAGGACCAGGGGAGACATGATAGCAGTGTTCCAATATCTCAGGGGTTGCCACAAAGAAGAGGGAGTCCAACTATTCTCCAAAGCACCTGAGGGAAGAACAAGAAGCTATGGGTGGAAACTAATCAAGGAGAGAAGCACCTTAGAACTGAGGAGAAATTTCCTGACTGTTAAAACAATTAATCAGTGGAACAGCTTGCCTCCAGAAGTTGTGAATTCCCCAACACTGCAAGTCTTTAAGAAGATGTTGGATAGCCATTTGTCTGAAATGGTATAGAGCTTCCTGCCTAGGCAGGGAGTTGGACTAGAAGACCTCCAAGGTCCCTTCCAACTCTGCTATTGTATTGTATCATTATCATCACAAGCATTACCACAAATGTCCAATCGCAACATTAACGAAAACTAGAAGATCCCAAACATTCTGACTTTGAAATAACAACATTAGTTGGTTTTCAGGGTAGAACAAAAAATCAGATTCAGCAAAGTATTAAATTGTGGAATACATGTTTTGTTTCATGCTTGAAATATTTCAAATGCCATTTCGAGATGAAATGATTTTAGATCTTGTACATCCCTTAATAATATCTGTACCAATGGGATTGGGAATGGGAGTTGAAAAATCCCATTTAAATACCAGGGTTTAAATATATTCTAATTGTGTGTGCATTTGTGGATATTCTAACTGTGTATTGATTTTAGTTGTTTTCACTGTTTTGTAATTTTAGAATTGTAAGCTTGGTTGAGCTGGACAGTTATAATCAGAACTCACATGTATATGTATTTATAAACTAAAGATACTGTACTATGACAATTGAAACAATGATCATTTATTTTGTTTTCATTGTAATGGTAAAAGTCCTTTTTAAATTGGCCAGGTATCTTCAGAAATGTTCATGTCCTACCTTCCAACAGCTCCTTTATACAATTTCTGGAAGGGCCTTCATATGTTTTCTTTTTAGCATTCTTGCAGTAAGTTACAGTAAAGTAGCTCATAACTTAAACATGAACTAAACAATAAGGTAGCAAATTTTCCTTAGTCTGTTTCGTTTGTACCAGTGCTAATTTGAGGTCAGTAGTTTTCACTACATTCTGCCAGTAAAAGTCTATATTTTAATATAGTTATGTTATAACTAAACAATTTAAAGCACATCTGCTTGTGCCATTTTTTGCTGGAAGAGAGATTTAAATAGTTTTGCAGATGGCTCAGTAAAACCTTGCAGTGCTTATTAAGAATTTTAGCTGTCAGAATAACTGCAATAGATTGGAAAAGTAACCAGTTTAACCAAAAAGATTGCTTGGAACACGAAGAGTGTATCGTTGAGGCAAACAGCAAGTATCTAAGGGTTTGAGTATGCAGTGAAGTATCTTTATATATTCTGTTTCTTCTCTTGTTACCTGACTTAATTTCCAATATAGCAAGAAAACTGGAAGTTTTTAGAACTGTGGCAGAATGAATAATCAGCAAGAAGATGTTCATTCAATCCCTTTCATAATGTTAACTTTAAAATTAAGAGTGTGTGTGTGTGTGTGAGAGAGAGAGAGAGAGAGAGAGATTTTCACACACAGAGAGATGTATCTTAATCTACTTAAATTACAAATTACTATCTCATAATGTTCAGAAAATTCAAGTTCAGAGATTTCATCTGAACAAATGAATAAAGGCTTCTTTTTAGATTCTTAGATGATTTCTTAGCCTGTGTACAGTCCCAGCTGTTCCATCCGACAATCTAATTTCCAAGACATACTAGTGAACTGTAACAATGAAAAGCACTTTAGCAAGTAGAATACCTCTGTGTGTGTCCAGATGTATTGCTATTGTTTAGGATCCATAGGCAGAACTTGTGTCCTGCTTTTGCGGGGTTCTTCATGCTTCTTACTGTGAGTTCTCATGCAATAGAATCAAATAAAATCAATAAAGCAAACCACAAGGTCCATTTCACAAGGATTCCTTGAAAGTTAGGGGGAATTAGTTTGTTAAATGTTCTGAAGAAGATGTTTGACAGATTTCTACTTGGAAGGATACAAGAAGGACAATATATAACAGAAGAACAGAACAGAGTTGGAAGGGGCCTTAAAGATCTTCTAGTCTAATCCCCTACTCAACAGGAGATCTTATGTAATTTCAGACAAATGGTTGTCCATTCTGTTCATAAAAACCTCCAGTGATGGAGCACCCACAACTTCTGAAGGCAATTCATTCCACTGATTAATTGTTCTAACTCAGGAAATTCCTCTTTATTTTTAAGTTGATTCTCTCCTTGATTAGTTTCCATCCATTGCTTCTTGTTAAGCCTTCAGGTGCTTGAAGAATATGTTGACTCCCTCTTCTTTGTAACAGAGCCTTAGTTACTGGAACACTGCTACTATATCACTCCCAGTCCTCCTTTTCATTAAACTAGACATACCCAATTCCTGCAACCTTCTTCATATGTTTTAACCTCCAATCTTCTAATCATTTTGTTGTTCTCATCTATGCTCTTTCTAGATCTTTTTAATATTGTTGTGACCAAAACTGGGAGTAATATTTCAAGCTTGGTTTTACCAAGGCATTATAAAGTGGTACTAATATATTTCATGATCTTGATTCTATCCTTCTGTTAATTCAGTCTAGGGCTAAGTTGGCTTTTTTGGCAGCTGCAGCATACTGCTGACTCATATTTATATTGTTGTCTACTAAGATTCTAAGATCCTTCTCACAGTTGTTAGTATTGAGCCAGGTATCACCTATTCTTTACCTGTGCATTTGGTTGTGCTTGCCTAAATGTAGAACTTTGTGGAGTTGTTGATGAGATTTTCAGAGGTGAGAGATTGAAAGAACAAAAGACAGAGTATGATTAGGTGTTGTTTGCGATAAAGAAAGACGCTTAGACAGGAATCAGATTTCTGGGAAAGCACCCAGAACAGCTGTGGGAGCTCCCCATGGGAAGGCACCCAGAACAGCTGTGCGAGCTCTCTTTTTATTGTCATAGTGGTTGATGTGGCAGAAGCTGATTCATTGATCAAAGTAATGGTTAGCTAAACAACGCTCATGGTTAATACAAAGCTCATGGTTAATGCCTAGCCATGTGGGCAGTTCAAAGTTTAGTGCTGCAAGCGATGTAATGTGCTTACGTGCCAAATCTTATGTTTCCCTCTCTTTGAAGAATTAATCATTAAGGATCACTATGTTGACTGTTGCTTTCTTCAGCATGGTTTTCCAGCCACTGAGAAAACAATAATCTCCACAATTACGTGCATGCATATCATGGACTCTATGATGGAATGAATATAAGTATGCATCTAGTAAGACTTTCTTTAATCTTATGCCATTAATTTACTTTGCTTACTACTTCTTACTCTGCTTTGAATGGCATTACTTATTCCTAAGGGGAATACAGTGACGATGTGTATACGTGTGCAGGCATTTATATGGTGGGTTTTTTTCTCCTTAGTACATAATATATTGAACTTGTCAGAATTTTGATCTAACTCTATTATTTCTAGGCTATCTTTAAAAGATAGTATGCAGATTATGTCTTATTCTGACCTTTCTTAACTTCTTTATACAGAAGACTCACCACCATATTGATTTAAAAGTGTCATGGCATCAGTAAACACGCAAGTCATTTGCACTCTTGGGATAGTTATGAAGTGGTTTTCATTGAAAGAGATGGAGAGATGAGTAATGCATTGAAATGAATAATGTTAAAAAAAATCCCTTACTCTTCCTCCACCCTCTTTCCCAGCAGGAAAATTTATGCCTGAAAAAGTTTAGTGTCACTTCCCAGCAACTTGCAGACTCTTATAGGCAATCAATATTTCCAGGAAAGAATGATGGAACTATATCTTTGGCCAGAGTCCATCATAGAATCCAGCATGATTTAACCTCATGAATCAATATCCTTAAATACTTTTAATTCTATATTGGACACAATCCAGTGCCAAATTTCTAATCAAAATAGCTGCTTCACAATTTATCAACTTTGCTGTTGTTGTTATTAGTATTGTTTAGTGTCTGATGAGGACATGACAGAAGAGAAATAAACATAGATAAACAGTTCCCGTAATTATAAGTAAAACTTCTATGGAGGTATGACAGTGGCCTTATAAGTGGATATCCAATTTGGTTATCCAGGCAATTGCCTCTTGCGTTGCTTTATGCAGATCTTCTAAGGCAGGGGTCCCCAACCCCCAGTCTGTGGACTGGTGCCGGTCTATGGCTTGATAGGAACCGGGCTGCAGTGAGCAGCGCAACTTTTAGAAAGGGCCAGAGAGGAGGAGGAGGGAGGAGGGGGCAGCCTCCTGGGCTGCTCGCACCGTTGGGGGCCCGAGAGGGGCGAGTGAGCCTACTCCCCCCCCCCAGCGCATGTATGCGACACCTGTTCCCCCTCCTCCCCGCTCCCCCTCTATACCAGACAAGCCATGGCCACTGGTCCGCAGAATTTTTTTAACATGAAACCGGTCCCTGGTGCCAAAAAGATTGGGACCCCTGTTCTAAGGAACCAGAGAATGCAAATCATGGGCATTCTTGCACAATATGTTTAATAGTTTGCATATCAGCACCACAATTTATCTATTTATTTGCTTGTTTGTTTGTTTATTCATTTTGTCAAATGTGTACAAGATAGCAGGTATAAGTACAAACATGGACATGAACATAGGAAATGGACACAAATAAATGGGGACAGTAGGACACAGACGGTATGCACTCTGGTGCACTTATGCATGCCCTCTTAGAAATGGGATGAGGTCCATGGTAGACAGTTTAAGGTCAGAGTTCTAGGGGTTTGAGGATGTAACAACAGAGTCAGGTAGAACTTTCTAGGCTTTGACCACTCTGTTGCTGAAGTTATATTTTCTGCAATAGAGTTTGGAGTGGTTTACCTTGAGTTTGTTTCTATTGTTTGCCTGTGTATTATTGCGGTTGAAGTTGAAGACAGTCATTGACAATCGCAACAAGGGGGATCTTTCCATCCCCATTTATACAGGGCAGAAGCCTTCCAGGATGATACCTAATTCAGTTTTTGCTGTTAAACCTGTCTTATAATATATGTTAGATCACTTTGATATATGTATTCAGTATACTGCCTATATGTGATCTTGTTATAAGTTTCACTGTAACTCTGTACAATAAATATTGTCTATTGTAGTCCCAAAACTTACTTCTTCCTCTTTAATATTCTAAAATGAATATTATTTAAAAATGAATTTAAAAAAGAATATCCCAAAGAGAAGCATGATGTGATGTCAGATGTGCCTCCTTCAAAATTCAAGAAAGAAAACCCCCAACTCCATTGTTTTAGAGAAAAGGTACTTTTATTGAATATGAAGTGAAATCATCGAAAGTAAAACAAGATCTGAAACTAAAGGCGCTAAATTGTACATATCAAAGGTTTACCCAAACCCCTCCCCCCAACAACCCCAAGGCGAATGTCCAATCTCCAACCCCCAAGGGTGTCATGTGGGGTGCATCTTCAGGTGGCTTCATCCATCTGGTATGCAGAAACAGTTGACCTTGACCAGACCTAAACAGGACCATTCAGCATGTGCAGAAGATGGTGATAACAAAACTCCCTCGTTGTCTTGAGATATCTTCCTCAGCAAGATTCCCCTCCCAAATACTGAAACCCCCTCCCCCCATTACTATGGCAGCCAGTAGCAAGCAACGTGATATAGAGGCTGACATGTGGTAAAATTCTGATGAACTAGGTGAAATGTTTTAGTTGGTAAATAAGTGTTTATTCTTGAATTTGCCGAGATGCTGGGCTTCAGTTCTTTCTCCACAATGGTCTTCCTGCCTTCCCAGATTTAAGTTAAATTCCAAGAGACAAGATGAAGAACATGGCTATCCCAGCAGACCCCAATTAGACTGCCTGCAAATTGGCACATGTTCAATTATGTAATTATGCAAATCCAGCTATTATGTCCTTGATCCTGATGTTCGATGCAAATACCTAAATCACATTTTTGTCATGATCTGCATATTCTGCTCTGCCTCTGTTTATGTATTTGACCTGTTCCTATGAAGCTCTGTCATATCAGATTACCCGGCAGAGAGCTGCAAGTCAGATTACTTGCAGGGAGCGGCAAGTCAGGTGAGAAACAATAGGCATCAAATTTTTGCATCCCAAGAAAGAAGTAGAAAGTCAGAAGCATTTTTTTTTAGTAAGAAATTTAGGGAAACAAATTGAAAACAAATGGTATTGTAGGAGAAATGTGTCATCACTTAGAATCCTTATGTTGCCTCAAACGACCCAAGTCCAACCCTTCCTGAGTTCCATTGACCCTTACCTGGCACCAATTTAATACAGAGCTTTTGTTGACTAGATTCTTTTTTGTAGGCTTGAATAAACCTTCTGTATTGCAACTAAAAGAATGCTCCAGATCCTTTGCGTTTGACAGGGAGAATATTAATTTTATTATTTGGTATCAAAGATGTTATAACTAAAGTACCTACCTGAAAAATTAGTTCACATGGGAGATAAAATGTCAGTCTCTTGCTTTGAAAGCTTTGGGTGAGGTAATTCAATAACACCAGGTGAGTATTGTTGTGACCCACCAGTGGCCAGAAGGACTGGCAGCAGATTTGGACAGTAAGAAGGTTGGGGAGGGACATGGACCAGTCCTAGAGGGGAGGGCTCTGATGAGAGCTCTGTGTCAGAGGCAGAGAGAGGGCCAGAGCCATATGCCAGTTATTAGCTGCCTTCAGAATCAGTCATCAGTGAGGCAGACGAACACCTGTTCCCAGGGTGTGCATATGCAAAATTGCCAGACAAAAGGAACAGCTAAAGAACAGGGGTTGACTTGGGAGTAAGGCCACAGGTGGATGATGAGTGCCCCCCCCAGAGGAAATAAAAGAGGAGTGAAAGGGGAGTGGAGTTTGCAGAAAACAATTAGTTCCCTTAATTGGTTCATGACTCTCTGAGACTCCTTGCCACGTTTTGCAGATATTGGCCTGGCAGCTCTCCAAGCCAGATAAGGTATGTGGTTGTAAATCCTCCCTTAAAAGATTTTGCTGGAAGTGAGTGAGCAGAATTTGCAGTAAATTAATAAAAGGGTTTTTTGACAGAACAAGGAGTTTGCTTCATGCTCTTGGGAAGCCTGGGTCAGAACACATATTCAGTAATATGTTGATTATACTCAGCTAGACATTTCCAACCTGGCCATGGAAATGAGATGATTGCTTGGAGGTTTTGTGGTTCTGAAAAGAGAGCAACCAACTTCAATTCTATCAGAAAAAGATGAATGGTCTTGGGGTTTTGTCCCCTTGCAGGATCTGGTGATATTTCATTTCTGATTTTGGATGGTGTTGTATTGGTCTTATGTCAACCCAAAGCCCAGAAATGAGACAGTGAGATCCAGTCAATTCCTGAGAGATTCTAGGGTGTGGTTACCTTGCACTTCTTTTCCCAACCCCATCTAGCTTGGGACTGTTCAGGTCTCTTTTGGGAAAAACTCTGACTTGGCCAAGTCCTCCCACTTTGATGCTGCAGGTTCACGTTATATCATACCTGAGCTGGTATTAAATTGGTGTTCCTCCTGGGCTGACAATTCTTGCTTGAAGAACAGATGACATTCATACTAGAGCCTTTACCCAGAATCATTGTGTGCGCTAATTATTCCTTTCCTGTCACAGAAAATTCAGAGTTTGAACTATCATGCCACAGAATATAACTTTCAAAACAAGTGTACGCTGGGAGCTAGTCTCCATTTCCTTAGTATTTTGGAGAAGGAGGAAGCACAAAGAATTCATCTTAATCTGTGGCACATGGTCATCGAAGGACAAACCCATATCCCACACACAGAGCATAGTTGATGAGATTTAAGTTACCTGTATTTATTAATTGTTATGTTCAGCAGTAACTTAATATTATCTTATATTTGGTTCTCATTGTATATATTCCTGTTTTCCCCAGTTTCACCACATCCTGTTCTTTCAGTAAAGCATTCAGATCTATGCATATGGTCTGTTTTATTGGAGGAAAGGTGGGTTTAGCTGCATGTTGAGCTGTGCACAAACTAACATGTAGTGAGAACAGAACACTCACTCTTTGGTCATTTGCCACTTGGATTACAGCACAGCCCTCTAAATGGGACTAACCTTGATGGTCACCCAACTGATCCAGTATGCAGCAGGGCAATTAGTGTTGATGCTTCTAGATTCTCCCATGTCTGAACTCTGCTTTATGAGCTGCCTTCATATCAGGTTTCCTTCTAACTGTAGTTCAAGTGCTGGTGTCATCTTTAAAGCCTTACATGGCACAGGATCACATTATTATTAGAACTGCCTCTCCTGGGAATTTCTCTCAGGTCCACGGCTCAGATAGAGTAGGAGTCAGCTCCAGTGAGCTCAGAGGCCCGGAGCTGCCATTGTGGGGGGAGGAGGGGGGAACTGGGCCAGCTGCCAAGATTTGTGCTTACCAGATGGAGATCTCTCTCCTCCACAAGCAGTCTAGCTGAAAACTCTACATAACCCTTCATGACTGACTGCCTGGAAGATTTCACTGAGAACATTCCAGAACTGATAACTGACTGAGAACAATACATGATTGATTGCTGGGTGGTTTTCACTCTGGCTCACGTGGTGATGGGTGTGCACACACATGGGGGTGGGGTTTAGTCTAATTACCAAGTAACTATAAAAGATGGTGGGGAGCATCGGATGTCAACTCTGACAATTTATTCATTGCCAGTGCTTTGTTGGTCAGTTCGTGCCGGAGAAATATAAACTGCATTTTCAAACCATCTCTGTGTTTGGCTGGTTTCATTAACCCTTCAGAACCTGACAGTAGGCATGCTTTAGTTTTCTTCTCTGAAATTGTGTTTTTTGAGACCGCCAAAGCATGCTATTTTTGTGCAGCTTCTGCCATTCCCCCAATGATCTGACAGGTCCAACCCTTTTAGCTTTCAGCCGGGTACCAGGACACAGTTGGAATGGTTTGGGATTGGCTCTTGAGGCATCCTTTGGGTGATAAGTAAGGCACCAATGTTTTGTTTTATGTTTTTAATGGCTTTTTTTATGGTTTTATTATTACTGAGGGTAATCATACTCAGAGTTTTGCTTTAGGGTGGATGGCCTTATTTTTGCTAAAAAAATAAAATAAAATTAATGGCACCACAATTGAAAACATCAGTGAGAAATGTTAACAAAAGGAGGGTTGGTGAGCAGTCGGGAAACTAAGGCCCTTTGAACAACAGTTAATTTTTTTTAACCTGAATAAAACAGAACTGAAGATAATATCAAAGCAGTCTTCAAATAGCTGAAGATTGTCACATAAAAGAGGAAATAGATTTATTTTGAGTTGCTTTAGAGGAAAGGACCAGAACCAATGGATTGAAAGTACAAGGAAATAGGTTCAGAAGGAACTTCCTGGCTGTATGAGCTGTCAGCCAATGAAACAGCCTACAACATATGTTCTCCTTTGCTTGCAGACTTCAAATACTTTGGCAGATGGATAGTCATGAATCATAGATGCTTTTTCTGAATACTACAGTGAACATAGAGCAGGATGATGGATCACATGACTTCTAACATACTTATCTACTCCGTGATTTCACAAACCCAACTTGAAGTACTGAGAAAGAAAAATTGCTATCTCACTCCAAGTCCTACAAGAAACCTACATTCTGCACATAAGGAAGAGGAACTACACTAGCAGCCTGTGGTTTGCATACACTTCATGCCATCCTGAACTAGCAAAAAATATGATACTTTTACCCTTGTTCCTTTTCTGTCAGCTCACTGGCAGCAAGGCTGTTAAGTTAGAGTTTTTCCTAAGAGGAGCTGAATCTCAGTAGCTAAGTGGCTTTCACAGTCAATGAGGGAAGGAAAAGGAAGAATTTGGGGCAGGATAGGCTGGTCTGATTAAACAAAGCTGCATTTCCTCTCAAGGAACAAGGAAATAGAGCCATAACATTAAAACTGTTTGGCAGTGGAATGCTTGGTGTTGGCTGAGTTTGGTTGTTTGCTTGCAAATGTTTCATTTCCCAACTAAGTACTATCATTAGTGCCAAGGAGTATAGTGTTTTCTTCCTGTTTATATACAGTGTTGGTCACTGTGATTTTCTCCCTGGAAGCTCCTTGATTAAGGTATTGTTTTCTGCTTGATTGTTTGTCTGGTGTTAATCTCTGAGTGTTGGCTGCTGGAGACAGTGTGTTCTGGTCTTTTTGTTTTCTTCTTAGCTTTTCTATTGTCTCTATTGAATGGCTGTATAAATGTGGTTTGTTCCTCTATGTGCCCACTGATGGCTGATTTGTTTGAATGCAAGGCTTCCAGGAATTCCCTAGCATTTTTCAATATAGGTTGGTCTAGGATGTTCCCAGTTTCCCAGCTGAAAACTTGTCTGGCAGTGCTTTCAACTGCACTTCAATGGAAAAGGAAATAAAACAGTTCAAATCTGTGCAACTGCTGGTTTCATGGGAACATTGTAATCTAGAGCTGCTTTCAAACGAGCTCAGAGTTTTCATCAAAAACTGATTTTAACTCTCTCTTTTGTTAAAAAGAAATTGCTTTCTGGACTGCTGCTACAATCAGACAATCAATAAAATCTCCCTGCCCCACTGCAACTTCCACCCTCCAAAAAAATCAAACCAAACAAGTAGCCCAGCTTCCTTATCATTCTGAATAGTAAGTAAATGGAAAGTTTGAAAATTATTAAGTCCCCTCCCCCAAAAAAATAAACAAACATGCACTGGCTATCGTTCAGTAAATGGGGAAAAATCGATTTATGAAAACACTCCCCACTGCTGGGTTTTTTTTAAACATGTTTGAATACTGATATATTTGGACCAAAAGAAGAATAGCATTTATTCTTTTTATCTATTCTCTGCTGCCATATGATATTTACCTATTTGTGAAGCGTGGTCTAAGGGGTTTTTTAGTTGTTAGGTTATTGTCAGTTTTAGGGGGTACCAGGGAGGGGGGAGGGTATAGATGCATAGAGATGGAGACGGAGAGAGAGGGCCAGGCCAGCAGACGACGGAGGGTGGCGGAGGGAGCCGTGAGCAGGGGGGAAACACGAGTCATCCCGTTAGAGGGCAATTCCATCCAGATGGTCGTGGGGAGACGCAGGTCCGAGGGGAGACAATCTCTATCCTCCCGGTTGAGGGCACAGAACCGTTGGTTATATACGGTGAAGTGCCACAACCCCCGCTTGCTAGGTGGTCGGGAAGTACAGAGCCAGGGCTTGAGGCTGATGTTTTGCAATGCCAGGTCCGTGGTCAACAAAGCCCCCCTCGTACATGACCTTGTGTCAGAGGAGGGGCCGGACCTGGCAGGAATAGCGGAAACCTGGTTGGGCCACGAGGGTGGACTCCCCCTCGTCGAAATGTGCCCACCAGGCTACCGTGCTTTTCATCAGCCTCGGGCCCTTGGCAGGGGCGGTGGGGTAGCGGTTATTGTAAAGGAAAGTCTTGAGCCGAGAGAGACCACTGTGCCACAGACTACCGGTTGTGAGTCCCTCTGCGTGAAGTGGGGCCTAGGGAGGCAGTTGGGCGTGCTGGTTATATACCTGGCTCCCCGCTATGTAGCAGCAGCCCTGCCCGAGCTCCTTGAGGTGATCGCTACGGTGGCAGTGGAGACCCCCAGACTTTTAGTCATGGGGGACTTTAATCTGCCATCGGTGGGCGAATCATCCGGGGTAGCTCGGGAGTTCATGGCTTCCATGACGGCCATGGACCTGACCCAACTAATTTTAGGCCCCACCCACGAGGGTGGACATACACCGGATCTTATCTTTGTCTCTGGCCAGTGGAAGAGTGATCTGGGTTTAGGGGACATAGTCATCACGCCCTTGTCATGGTCAGACCACTCACTTCTCCGGCTCGACTTTCCAACCGCCACCCCCCTCCGCGGGGAGGCGGAACCCGGGTCTCCAATTTGGTTCCGCCCCAGGCGCCTGATGGACCCGGATGGGTTCCAGACGGCGCTTGGGCCATTTCCTGTACCCCCGACCCGCGCCCCGATCGAGGACCTTGTGGTCGCATGGAATATTGCGACCACGGGAGCCTTGGATCGGGTCGCGCCCTTGCGGCCTCTCTTGCGGCCGCGAGTCACCACGGCTCCCTGGTTTACCGAGGAGCTGAGGGTGATGAAACGCCGCAAGAGATGCCTAGAGAGAAGATGGAGGAATACCCGTTCTGAATCTGACCGAACACAGGTAAGAGCCCATTTACGGACTTACATTGTGGCGCTGAGAGTGGCCAAACGTCATCATTGTGCCACCCTCATAGCATCCGCAGAAAACCGCCCTGCCGCCCTGTTTAGGGTGACCCGCTCCCTCCTTCAACAGAGGGTGCGGGAAGCCCCGCTACAGGGTAGAGCAGAGGAATTTGTGATTTTTCTGCAGGAGAAAATCGCTCAGATACAGAACGGGCTACCCTCCATTGATGGCCCAGTGAGATGCCACGAGACAGATCTTGTTTGGGAGGAGTTTGACTCCGTTACTTCCGAGGATATGGACAGGTTACGTGGGCGACTGCGAGCCACCACATGTTTATTGGACCCGTGTCCCTCCTGGCTTGTACTGGCATCCTGGGAGGTGACACGAGGCTGGCTCCAAGAGGTTATCAACGCATCCTTGAGTGAGGGTTCCTTGCCTGCCTCCCTAAAAGAGGCTATGGTGAGGCCCCTCCTCAAGAAGCCCTCTTTGGATCCAGCTCTTTTGAACAACTATCGTCCAGTCTCCAACCTTCCCTTTTTGGCGAAGGTTGTTGAGAGTGTGGTGGCACAACAGTTTCCCCGTCACCTGGAGGAAGTTGAGTACCTAGATCCGCGCCAGTCCGGCTTTCGGCCCGGGCATA
The DNA here is from genome assembly GCA_039707465.1 of Rhabdophis nuchalis. Taxonomy (NCBI): domain Eukaryota; kingdom Metazoa; phylum Chordata; class Lepidosauria; order Squamata; family Natricidae; genus Rhabdophis; species Rhabdophis nuchalis. The sequence continues at coordinate 201,798,999 of CM077645.1, forward strand.
GCACCGAGACGGCATTGGTCGCGTTGGTCGATGATCTCTGGAGGGCCAAGGATGGGGGTTGTTCCTCCATCCTGGTCCTATTAGACCTCTCAGCGGCTTTCGATACCATCGACCATGGTATCCTATTGCATCGGTTGGGGGGGTTGGGGGTGGGAGGCACCGTTTTACGGTGGTTCTCCTCCTACCTCTCTGGCCGATCGCAATTTGTGTTGGCAGGAGAGCAGAGGTCGACCTCGAGACCCCTCACATGTGGGGTTCCTCAGGGGTCGGTCCTCTCGCCTCTCCTGTTCAACACATACATGAAGCCGCTGGGCGAGATCATCCGTGGTTTTGGGGTAGAGTATCATCTCTACGCTGATGATACGCAGCTGTATATATCTACCCCAAACCACCCCAACGATGCCGTAGCGGTGATGTGCCAGTGCCTGGAAGCCGTACGGATCTGGATGGGAAGTAACGGACTCAGACTCAACCCGACCAAGACCGAGTGGCTGTGGTTTCCGGCTGCCCGATTCAACCAGCTAACTCCATCGCTGGCCATAGGGGGCGAACATCTTGCCCCTGTGGATGGGGCGCGCAACTTGGGTGTCCTCCTAGATGCCCGGCTGTCCATGGAAGATCAAGTGACAGCCGTGGCTAGGAGGGCGTTTTACCAGGTTCGCCTGGTTCGCCAGTTGCGCCCCCTATTGGATCGGGACGCCCTTCGCACAGTCACTCATGCTCTCGTGACATCTCGACTGGACTATTGTAACTCTCTCTACATGGGGCTTCCCTTGAGGTGCACCCGGAGACTGCAGATGGTCCAGAACGCAGCCGCGCGGGCAATCCTGGGTGCCTCTAGGTTTACCCATGTAACACCTCTCCTGCGCGAGCTGCACTGGCTGCCTGTCGTCTTCCGGGTGCGCTTCAAGGTACTAATTATCATCTTTAAAGCGCTCCATGGCTCGGGACCTAGCTATTTGCGGGATCGGATCCTGCCCCATACTTCCTCACGGCCGATTCGCTCCCACAGAGAGGGACTTCTCCGGGTGCCGTCCACTAGACTTTGTCAGCGGGCGACGCCCAGGGGAAGGGCTCTCTCTGTGGCGGGCCCTGCCCTCTGGAATGACCTTCCCCCCGACATTAGAACGACCACGGACCTCCGCTCCTTCCGTCTGAAATTAAAAACATATTTTTTCTGCTTGGCCGGTCTGGGATAGTCTCTCTCTATGGGGTTTTAGTGTATAGTGGGAATTTTAGTTTAGATTGGGTATTTTAGCACAGGTACTATTTAATTTGTTTTTAAGATGTTCTTGATTGTATATTTATGGTTTTTAGTTTCCCTGTGCACCGCTCCGAGTCCCTATGGGGAGAGGAGCGGTCAAGAAATTAAACTATTATTATTATTATTATTATTATTATTATTATTCACCTTGTGAAAGCATAATGATGAATACTGACAAGGTTTCAAAAGATGAGCAAGAAACATGCATTGCATTCCTGCATTTTTGATACGCGCTTAAAAAAAGTGCAAGAACCTTTTCTGCATCAAAATGGAGAGGAGGGTTGTGGGGTCCCTGGATCCTTATGAACATTGGATTGAATTGTACATGGAACTGCTTATCTTCTTATTGTGCACTGCTTGGAGTTGCAAAGTTTGAGTTGGGTGGCCTTATTAGTTCCTTCAATAAATGATATATATTTAATGTAATATATTTTCCAACTATAGAAGATCATTTAAAAGTAGAATAATAAACCACAGAGGAAACCTACTATAGTTTAAAAAATACAGATTTATTTTAAATAGTCACAGAGCTGTTGGCTTGTTTTAATTAAGTTCATAATAAATTTAAAATTTAAATTTATGGAATGTACAAGTGATGTATTCAAAGGCATCAATGGAGGGATTTTGATCAGAATTAACAAATGGGAGAATGAATATCACCATATAGAGATGGTGCACACCATATGATGCATGCAACTGTGTCTTAGTTCCATTTGTTACTGATTTAATGAAAAGAAGGACCAGGGCAGACATGATAGCAGTGTTCCAATATCTTAGGGGTTGCCACAAAGCAGAGGGAGTCAAACTGTTCTCCAAGGCACCCAAGGGTAGAACAAGAAGCAATGGGTGGAAACTAATCAAGGAGAGAAGCAACATAGAACTGTGGAGAAATTTCCTGACAGTTAGAACAATTAATCAATGGAACAGCATGCCTCCAGAAGTTGTGAATGCCCCAACACTGGAAGTCTTTAAGATGTTGGATAGCCATTTGTCTGAGGCTTCCTGCCTAGGCAGGGGGTTGGACTAGAAGACCTCCAAGGTCCATTCTAACTCTGCTATTGTATTGTATATAAAGATGTTAGGCAAAAAAATAATTCCATGGATAGCTAAAGGCAGAACAACAGCACAAACAAACTCACTGTAACTTACTTGGCAGTTGCTGCCTTTGAACGTATGGTAGTCACAAAGAGAATTTATAGAATTCATTTTTTTTTTTAAATCTCCTCAAAAAATCATCTTCTTATTCAAATCCTCTTATAACATAAATTTTACTGCCAGGACAAAGACTGGGAAAAAAATAAACTGAATCTCCATTTGTTAGGAAAATGGTAGCCCTGGATAAGAATTAAAAGCCACCCCTAGTGCTGAAACAAGATATCTTTTGCTCTAAGCGACAAGATTCATGGTCTGTATAGTTGGATTCAATGACGAGCAAAATGCCCAAGAAGTTAATCATCCATTTACCTACAGGATTCGTGACAGTGATTGCCATCAGTGATGTGAGAAACACTTTTGTGTGACACATTTGCAATGTTTATGGCAACAGCGGCCATATTTATCCTTCAATATCCCTACTTGGTTGTTTGGTGTAGGATAAATATGCCATGACAATACACTATTATTTCAACAAGGTCACGCAATGTCTTCCTGCAAAGACTTCTTATTTTTCTTTTCTTTTTTGATGTTTGCCTTGGTAGAGTGATGCGAGGAGGCAAGACATTTTTCTTCCTTCCCCCCACTTCTTGGTGGGCCATATGGAAAGAGAACTGTACCTGTCACAGGTTGTCAGATGTATTGAATGTACAATGAAGTAATTCTCCAGAGAAGACACTGCAGGGGTACAGAGCTTTCTTTGAGGACATTCTCATTAAAGTATAACAAGATCTCTGGCAGGCATTCTCCCCATGGTAATTATATTCCAGGAGATGTGATGGCTTTCCAGGATAGCAACCAATGCTCCGAGACCTCTCATTGATGCCAAGTTGGCATTGGCTGCTTGATGATATTAAAACGTTTCCAGAACTTGGTTGAAATGTACCCTTAATCCATTCTGGCAATTTTGCTTTCAGATAGCATACTGATTATCTTATTGAACTGGGACTTAGGACACTCAGGTTCAAGGCATTTGTATGTTCTGAGTGACTTCAGGTAGGCAGCCTAAAGAATCTCACAAGGTTGTTCTATGCACAGTGACAATATGCTGTCTCAACTTTCAGATGAAAAGCAAGTTATCCATGCAACAATTAACAATCAATCACTGCCTTTCACATAGATCAGAACTGCTGAAATAGAGCTGGAGCTATCCTTCCAATCCTTTAATCTAGATACTCCTGATAATGTCAGTGGTGGAATTTAAGAGATACAGATGTCAAGAAACTGTACACATAGGATCAGGCAGCTCAATACAAAGCTGTATTTGTAGTCAGTCAGGTTGGGCCACTTGCAGAAAGGGCTTTCTCAGTCAATGAGAGGAGGAAAAGGAAGACTTTGGGGCAGGATAGGCTCAACTGGTGGACCAAATTATGTGTACAGAATTTGTCCTCGGACATACAGTTTTATGGGATGCGGTGGCTCAGTGGTTAAGATGCTGAGCTTGTCAATCAGAAAGGTCAGCAGTTGATGGTTCAAATCCCTAGTGCCACATAACAGAGTGAGCTCCCCTTATTTGTCTCAGCTTCTGCCAACCTAGAAGTTCAAAAACAGGTAAAAGTGCAAATAGAAAAATAGGAACCACCTTTGGTGGGAAGGTAACAGTGTACCATGCATCTTCGGGGTTCAGTCATGCTGGCCACATGCCCACGGAGATGTCTTTGGACAGCACTGGCTCTTCGACTTTGAAATGGAGATGGGCACCGCCCTCTAGAGTCAGGAACAGCTAGCACATATGTGCGCGGGGAACATTTACCTTACAGGTCTTTTCTCTCTGAATCCTAATCTTTATTGTTACAGTTGATTTAGAATGCCACATTTTCTCTGCAGACTGTTTCTTAAAGAGAGTTTCTTTCATTTTTCCAGACCATGATTAGCTGGCCCTCAATGAAACAAATAAGGGTTATTTATGGTTAGATCTGTTATCGTCTACAGAAATGACAATTCATATATTAAAACATTTCAGCACAAACTCTGTTCCTTGTGTAATTTGATGCATTATCTCAACACAAGAGTTAGAGAGCAGGCTTTTATTGTGAGGTCATGATATGTATGTCATTGTTTTGGCATTGTCATAATTGAGAATTGAAACTGAAATGTTTATATATGGGTGGGTTTCACTCTCCTAGCTTAGGATCACAGTCCTGAGTGCCCCTACCACCAATGGAACTGCATTGGCCTTTATTTTCTCCATATTCTTTTTTTTTCCCTCTGTTATATTGAAAAAGTTTTATTGGTTTTTACCATTTTCGAAAAGGGTAGGATAAGGGATACAGAAACATATTAAGAACTTTCGCGTCGGGATCATTGGCCCTTCTAGGGCTTCATAATAAAACATTAAAAGAACATTTTTCCAAAAGTACTACAAGGTGAAAATAAGTACAAGATTCCTAAATTCTCCATTCTATGCTAGCAGTCGTGTACAAACATCCAGACATAAGATTATGCAATATTAATAATAATAAAAAAAAGCAAAGTTATTTTTTCGATCTAAGTCTCTTGGCAATTGTATCTTCTTTTTCTCCTCCCTGGCCCCCAGCGGGTGGGGCCGTGGCCCCCTCCGTCCCCCCTAGATCTTCCCCCAGGATAGAGGAATGTTTTTTAAGAAAGGCTTCCGCCTCAGCAACTGTTTTAATCCTTACTCTTCCTTCATCCCAGAACACCAACATCCCTTCCGGCATCACCCACTTAAACCAGATCCCATGGTCAAACAATTTTCTGGATAAGAAGGAATATCTCCTTCTCACCTCCCTAATCTTTTTTGGGATCTGCTTCAAGATGGTGACTTCCTTTTGTTGGTAAATTAACGGCCCCCCTCTCTGCGCCTTCAAAATTCCCTCTCTGGTTGACCTTCTAACAAATTTAATATATATCTCTCTGGGTACTTCATTTATCCTGGCATATGCTGATTTTTTTCTGTAGACTAGGTCAATATCCCCCCTGACCTCATCTTTAGGTTTCTGTAAATAGTCTGCTAAAATTGTACTCATAAGATCAGGAAGGTATTCACCAGATTCTTCAGAAATATTCTGAAATCTTAAAAAATATTACATCCTTTCAAAATCCATCCTAGACATATAACCAGACAAATCTGCAATTTCAATGTTGACATGTTTAAGTTCTCCCTTTGCCCCAGCCAGCCCCCCTTCCAGCTCCTCAGTCTTCTGTGAATTCTCCAGCACTTGCTTCCGTGTTTCCAGAAGGTCCTCCTTGAAACTTTTATTATCAGCTCTCAAAGCTTTAATTTTCTGCACCAAAACTTGTATATATCTCCATATTCTTAAGTTCTGCCTGAAGGCCATTCTACTTGTCCAGCTTCTTATATTCTTTTTCCTGATCTTGCTGTCACTTAGCACCACTACATCTATCACTACAGCTGTCTTCTGGTCTTTGTCTGCTACCATGTTGTCTGGTTGATTGGATAGTACCTGTCTGTATGGATCTGAAAAACCTATTGTATCTTAGCCTTCTTATTTTCTATGATATTCTGTGTTATCTCCCATCTGGATTTGGGAAGATCTAGACCATACATATTGCAGATGTTTCTCTTTTAGTGTTTGCTGTTCATGCCTGAATCTTACACCCTGCCACTACGTGTTGAACTGTCTCTGAGGCCTCTGCATCAGAGGTGGTGTTCAGCAGATTCTGACCAGTTTTGGAGAACCGGTAGTGGAAATTTTGTGTAGTTTGGAGAACTGGTAAATACCACCTTTGACTGGCTCAGCCCCCATCTATTCTCTGCTTCCCGAGTCCCAGTTGATCGGGAGGGAATGGGGATTTTGTAGTAATCTTCCCCTGTAATGGGGAGGAAATGGAGATTTTACAGTATCATTCCCCTGCCATGCCCACCAAGCTATACCACACCAACCAACCTACGCCCACAGAATTGGTAGTCATTTTTTTTTAATTCCGTCACTGCTCTGCATATTTCCACCTTGGGTCCTTTTTAGTGTAGTAGATTCCTATTTCTATGGAGCTATACATATACATACACAGGCAAAAATACCAACTTATATACAGACAGATGAATGGGATCAGATGAAGCATTTGGAAAACATTTTTAATGTTTACAGTGATCCCTCGTTTTTCGCAGCTTCATGTTTCGCGGCTTCAGTGCTTCGCGGGTTTTTCAAAAATACAGAATAGAAAAAAAATGCATCGGTAGGAGGCAAACGCCCCCTAGTGCTTGCTTTAAACGATGTCCACCAACTCAAGTTTCCGGTGCGAATCCTACTTCACGGTTTTTCAGTTTTCGCGGAAGGTTCCGGTCCCCATTAACCGCGAAAAACGAGGGATCACTGTATATAGAAGTGAAATACAAACTTTCAGATTTTAATAAGAACTATGAAAAATTCAGGTTGCCCAATTCTTGGTTTGACAAACTTTATCAATGAATTAACCTTTTACATCTTCCCTCAGCATAAGAGCTTAAATGAACTTTTCTATAAAATGCTGAAAAAGTAAATATTCTCACCTAAAATTGAGAGTTTTGAGCACAAAATGAGCAGCTCAAACTCTATAAAGCAAATCTTTTCCTCCCTCCCTGAATATAATATCCCCCTGAGTGCAATTAAAAAATCCATGCCAACATGCCACATTTTTATCTCAGGTCAGATATTATCCTGAGGCACATAAATCCTGAATTCACATATTGACAAATTGGCTTTAGGTCAGTTTACAAGAGCAAAAAGGCTCAGATGCATTAAGAGTTTGGCAAACACTTTTGGTAGGGCAGAAAACATATGTGTTTACTCAGATCATTTACAGGAAAGGTCCAGTCCAAATCTGAAATAAATCCACCTATTTTGATGCTTTTTTCCTCCCTGAACGGTCTGTCTGTCTTCCTTCCTTCCTTCCTTCCTTCCTTCCTTCCTTCCTTCTTTCCCTCCCTCCATCCACCTATCCCTCCCTTTTTTCCCTCCCTCCCTCCTTTTATCCATCAGCGGCAAAAGGCACAGAATCCAAATAAAGCACTGAGATATCTAGAAACAGGATGCATAATGGAATATTTCCTTAAAATAAGTATTTTAAATCATCTCCACTGTATCTTCAGAAATAGATTTGTAATATTGGTGGAGCTGCACAAGGACAGCGTTGAATGTCACATAAAAGGATAATGAATGCTTTTACAAATGAATGCTTTTCCCTTGGAATTATTCTTAAGAAATTATATTATAAATATCAGATCGGATCCATTTATGGAAAGATAGATATATTCATTTTTCCTGTGCATTTATACATATGCATTTGAAGCTATTTGAAGAAGTATGTTTAAAAAAATTCTATAGAACACATTATTTAACCAACTAAAGTCTGTACAACATTGAGGAAACTGTTGAAAAGGATGATGTTATATGGGATTTCCTCATGAAAATTAATTGCCAACAGTTACACAACTCTTTCAATATAACAATGATTAAAAAGAGCATTTTTTCATAGGCTTGAGGACAGCAGACCTGAGAAAAAAGGAATTGAAACAACAACAGCCACAAACAGAGATCCAATATTGAAATATGTTGATTATGGAAAAGATCATGCAAACTCATTTCTTCAGTTATTGGCTCATTAGGTGGATAAACATTTTTTTTTGCAAAAAAAGCCCTAAATATTTTGACTATATCAATTGTAAATGTTGATACCACCCCGCTGAACACTTATTATATCATGATATTACTCCTAGTGGGAACTGATTCCAGTCAAATATTTGATTCTTTTCATTTTCTCATTGTATTGTATTAGAGTTACCCTGTGGCGAGATAGGTGGTCAATAAATTTTTTGAATGAATGAAGCAATCAATCAATGCATTCATTCATTCATTAAAAAATGATAACAATGTGGACAAAAGTCCCAAATCCAGTCTGAACATATTTCTGATATACCAGAATATCAGCCATGATGTACCCAGATGGAATCTGCAAAAGTCTTTAGTTAAGTAATAGTTTAAAATGCTTAAATAGTTACAAGATAGCCAGTCATAAGATTGTTAGTCTGAATACCAAAACCTCATCAGATGTTCTTTTGCCAAGCCCATGAAATAGTTACCAATTGATTAGCTTTTTACCTTTATTATTTTATTCTTAAATGCTCAAAAGTATTTGTTTGGCTTTTTTTATTAGTTTGTCAAACAAGTACAGGATAGCAGGTATAAGTATGAACATGGACATGAACAAAGGAAATGAGTACAAATAAATGGGGACAATAGGCCAGGGACAGTCGGCATGCTGGTGCGCTTATGAATGCCCCCATATAATTATATAATACTCTTAGTATTGCACCTGAGACATTCTAAAAGCTTTGAAGAACTGGCCTACTGTATTCTAAAAGTCTACGTTAAAATGCTTGTCTAATTCTAGCATCTATAACAGAACAAAGCTCTGCAGATATTTGACAAGATATTGTAAATAACTTGAGTCTCGTAAAGGCTCAAGTTATTTCAGACTTTATAGGTCAAGGCAAAATTGGAATGGAGCAAGAACATTAAAAAAAAACAGATGACAAGCCCACCATGAAGTATGGTGAGTGATAGTCTTACAGTGTGACATCTCAATTTTTCAGTATTCAACGAAAACAAGACCCTTTCAGTTCTGTTATTGATAAGACATGAGTTCAAACTTCCAATCTGCATCCATGTGTTGGAGAAATTATCCTTCTGGGTTTATTTTTTTATTTATTTTATTTTATTCAATTTATATCCCGCCCTTCTCCGAGAGGACCCAGGGTGGGTTCAGTTCCAAGTGGGGAAAAAGACACTGGATTCATAGAAGTTGCTTGGAAAGAAGGTGTATTGATGATGGACAGGACCACAGGGTTTGAGGTCCTGGGGAGGGGGGAGGCAGAGATGCTGAGAGTGCCCTGGTTTTATGCCCTCTCTGGACTTTTGAATTTCAGCTTGTATTCTAATTGGCCGTCAGACTCCCATGAGGCCATGCAGGGGCAACACTGTAGGCTGTTGTGAGTCCCAGGCTTGGTTGAGCCTTGCTGGATAATGTGATCTTCTCAGGTGCCATGTGGTAAGATGGGTAGAGGGCATTGGGCAATTCCTATTATGGCTCTGCCTGAAGGAGATAGATATTTATTATGTAGAATAGCCTGGCTCAGGCCTTAATTGCCCATTTACAAAGATGGGGAGTGGGATGAGTTTCTGCCTCCCTTTTAGGGGAAATATTTTGTTCTTTTAATATTTCCTAAAATATCTCATTTTTCTAGGAGAAGGGTCAGTGCTGAATTTCTTTTGCCTTTCTAAGACCTGTAAACCTTTCTTTTGAAAAGGAACTATTATCTCATTCTCTTAAAATGAATTTACCCAAAGAGATTATATTAAGAAATCTCATTAAGACTTTAGATTTCTAAAACTCTGAAGGTTTCAATTGTGGAAAAAGCTGAGAGAAGCAAGGAGAAGATAATGTAACTAATAGAGATAGTCCTTGACTTACAACATTTTGTTTAGTGACAGTTTGAAGTTACAATGGCACTGAAGAAAATGACTGTTATGACCATCCCAGCATCCCCATGGCCTTGTGATCTAATTTAGAAGTTTGACAACTGATTCATAATTACAACAATTGAGGAAAACCAGGGTCTTGTGATCTTTTTTTTGTGACTTTCTTTTTTGTGACTTTTGTGACTTTTTTTGTGACTTTCAAAGTCAATGGGGAAGCCAGATTCACTTAACAATTGTGTTATTAACTTAACAAGTGCAGTGATTCACTGAGCAACTGAGACAATATTCACTTGACAAATGCCTCATTTAGTAACAGAAATGTTGGGCTCAATTGTGGTCATACATTGTCTGTAAATTGCTTTTTAAATTGTTTTGATTTAAAAATAGTGAACTCTCTGAAGTTATATTCAAGTTAGCTGAGGAAACGCCAAAGATATCAGAGCAGGGGTGGGGGAGAGAAAAAGAATAAATCTCACCCTTTTCCCATGCGGATCATGCTGCAGAGGCATGAAGAGATACAAGAGAAAGGAATATACCTGTGGAGTCCTTAGTTGCTCTGTTGATTGAGCTTCATTGTTTGCTTGCCAACATTTCATTACGCAACTAGGTAATATCATCAGTGCCAGTGAGTGTGGAGTTTGCTCCCTATTTATATACGCTCACTTCCCCTGCTACTTTCAGCGTGTAATTTTATTCTTGGTTTTTCATTGATTCAGGTATTGTTTTCTGCTTGTTTGTCTGGTGTTAATCCCTGCTTATCTGAGTATTTGTTTGCTGGAAAGAATGTGGTCCTTTTGTTTCCATTTTAATTTTTGTTATTGCTTCTTTTGAATAGTGTGTAAATATAGTTTATTTTCATCAGCCTATTGATGGCTGAATACCAGCTTCCAAGAATTTCCTAGGGTTTTTGAATTTAGCTTGGTCTAGAAAATGTAACTTCTTTTTTGTATTCAGATGCTGAATCTCCTAATCTTTCCTCCATCCTTCATAGGAAGCAATTGTGGCAGATCTTGATGGGAAAACAGTTATTAGAGACAAGAGTCAATGTCAGATATATACTGCTGATCATTTTCCTCTAGTTTGTACTTTTATTTGAGTTAAGATTATTTAAGATTATTTAAGATTATTTGAGTTAAGTTAACAGGTATTCTGCTATGCTGTTTTTGGAGAAGTGTTATTTTTTAGCACATACTTCACCAAGTTCCAAGCAATCTTAATTGCCACTCTCAAAAGACCCATAACTTTAAAACAATTATTAAAATTATCCTCTTTAGTACAATTGAATGTATTTTTGCTTGCGTGAATATCCATCATTTTCCTTCTGTGAATGTTCATTTTCCAGTCTTATTTTTTTTTAGGTAGCCGAAACCTGAGTTGCTATTATTTTTAAATAGATGGGACTATCTTCAAATATTCTTTTGTTATCTAGACTAAGCTTCAAATAACCAGTTAGCAATTGCTCAGATCTTTTAGTTGACAGTTTCAGTTTTTGCACTTTTAAGAACAATATTTCAATCCTGAGGTCTGTTTGTAAGTCAACACACATCTCTAGTCATTCTCTCCTGTCTGTACTTCTTTTTATGTCATGTCTTACAATGAGCAGCTTCTATCAAGCGCCTCAATCTGACATTATTGATGCCACATAGAGCTTTAGTCCAAATCTTAAACCAGTCACACACAAAAAGAGAAGGTGCTTCTCACAACCAAGGATTTGTTTATTGTTTTCTGAGATAGTTTTAGTGCATACAACGCTGAATGACTATTAGCAATAGCACTTAAACTTATATACCACTTTAGAGTGCTTTCAGCCCTTTCTAAGCAGTTTATAGAGTCAGCATATTGCCCCAACATTTTACCAATCTCAAAAGGATGAAAGGCTGAGCGACCTTGAGCCTTGTCAGATTTGAACTGCAAAATTGCAGGCAACCGGCAGGCAGCAGAAGTAGCCTGCAGTACTACACTCTAACCACTGTGTCACAATGGCTCTAATGCAGTGGTTCTCAACCTGTGGATCGGGACCGCTTTGGGGGTCGAATGACCTTTTCACAGGGGTCACCTAAGACCATTTGGAAAACACATATTTTTGATGGTTTTAGGAACCGAGAAAGTACTTTTATGGTTGGGGGTCACCACAACATGAGGAACTGTATTAAAGGGTCACGGCATTGGGAAGGTTGAGAACCACTGCTCTAATGCATGGCATTATCTGTCTAATTAGGGTTCCAGATCTGATCATACCCTAGATTATAATCTGATCCATTACAGGCAATTTAGAAATAGTTCAGTCTAACTTACCTTCTTGTAATTTATAATGGAAAGCAGATAAATTAGTGGGTTCTGGGTTTTTTTTTTCAGATGATAGAATGACTTGTCTACTGCAATTGAAGTTTTATTCAATAATAAAATGTGCAAATGACAACTGAGTGGAAATAGATTGAGCTACTCTTAACTAGAGTACTCTTGTTCAGATGGTTTGTTTCATTCATTGTGAAGTACGGTTAGTCACAAATCCAATTGCATTCTCTACATGGAATGGGTAGGAATGCCATCTATATCATAAAAAAGATATAGCTACCTGCGGGATCGGATACTGCCTCACACATCCTCACGGCCGATTCGCTCCCACAGAGAGGGACTTCTCCGGGTGCCGTCCACTAGACTTTGTCAGCGGGCGACGCCCAGGGGAAGGGCTCTCTCTGTGGCGGGCCCAGCCCTCTGGAACGACCTTCCCCCCGATATTAGAACGACCACGGACCTCCGCTCCTTCCGCCTGAAACTAAAGACACATCTTTTCCGCCTGGCCGGCCTAGGGTAGTCTCTCTCTCTATGGGTTTTTTAATTGTTTATGTATATTGAGTGGGGATTTTTAGTTAATGGGATTTTAGCACAGGAGTTTGTTTAATCTGTTTTAAATTGTATGTATTTTTGTATATTTATGGTTTTTATTCTCCCTGTGCACCGCCCCGAGTCCCTGTGGGGAGAGGGAGCGGTTAATAAATTCAGCTTTATTATTATTATTATTATTATTATTATTATTATTATTATTATTATTATTATTATTATTATTATTATTATTATTATTATTATTATTTTTATAAAAAGCCAACACTGAAATCTTAGTATAAGCCCATCCATCAATCTTAGGGGTTTTTTTTCCAGTATTTTCCCTTGATGGAACATTGGATTCTTGCAACAAACAAAATCAGAAGATACATTCAGTGTAACCAATTGTGCTAAAGGTTTAGTGACTTGTAGTTTATTCATCAGATGAGTGAAGTGACTAAATGATGCATCTGAAGAAGCGAACTATAGCTCACAGAGGTTTATGGCCTTTCACACAATATGTTAGTCTGAAAAAGTGTTACGGTATTCCTAATTTTTTCGCTACCGTAGATAAATCTGGCTTTGCTTGTGTGTCAAATAATGTAGATCCTGGTCATTTCTGGTTTAAGATACCACAATTACTTGGAAAATATGTGTGGGTATATCAGTGGTAGATTTAAAAAATAGTTACTACTGGTTCTGTGGGCATGGTGTGGCTTGGTGGGCATGTCAGGGGAAGGATACTGCAAAATCCACATTCCCTTCCCACTCTACTAGCCTGCTTTCCATCTCTGTTCACTTGTTCAAGGCAACACAAGAAGATTAGCTGAGAGGCAGTGGGAGTGGTGCCAGCCTATTTGCTAGTTGTCTGAACCACTCAAAATTTCCGCTACCGGTTCTCCAGAACCTGTCAGAACTGGCTGAATAACACCCATGATGTATATTTTGGATGGTTTTGATTTAATCTTTCTTTATTGGACTTACTTGACTCTAATATACAATTTAAGGAGCCATGTGGCACAGCAGTTAGAGTGCAGTACTGCAGGCTACTTCTGCTGCCTGCCGGCTACCTGCAATTTAGCAGTTCAAATCTGCCCAGGCTCCAGGTTGACTTAGAATTCAATCCTTCCAAGGTGGGTAAAATGAGGACCCAAATTGTTGGGGGCAATAGGCTGACTCTATAAACTGCTTAGAGAGGGTTGTGAAGCACTGTGAAGTACTATATAAATCTAAGTGCTATTACTATTGCTATAAAGAGATTATGTACAAGCCACTGAAGAAATAGCTTCAGGGCAAAAGAATGCAATAAACAAACAAACTCACAATACAGTAATTTAAATGAATAAAAGGCCATATAACATGACATTTTAAATTCACGTTGATAATTATGTAATGACTCTAGGGCAGGAGAAGGCTTAACAATTTGGAAGGTAATGAAGTGAAAGAAATGTTTAACGTTTCTTACGAGAAAGGGATGAATATCTCCACTGTATGAAGTAGAATATGGGTAAGAAAATGACTTTGAACGGGAGGGGAAAAGAAATAGGGAAAAAAATAAAAATTGTTTGTTACACAAGATTTAATCTTCACTATTTGCAAGAAGAAATTCACAACAGGTCATTCTGGATGGAAAGAGACCTAATAATGTGCTTATTACCTTTTTAAAAAAGAAATTCTAATTATAACCTTGATTATGCTGCAGTTAATAAAGTCCGAATCACTAAATTGATCGGATGATTTGTGCTCTCTTTGAGTGTCAATACCATCTAATGAAAGCACGAGGATTAATTAGCTTTGGAAGATAGAAGCAAATTCATCAGAATCATTAGGAAGCTTGAAGAAGAAAAAAAGAAGAAAATGAGAAAATTGCTTTTTTATTACTTCACAAACTATGCACAGCTTCTATTCCAAAGTCAAATTTTCATTCTGAAACCCCATACTGGTGCGTTAATCAACATGTGTCTTGTATGAAAACATTTAAGATTTGTTTGTTTTTTTTATAAAAAAAACCAACTCCTCAATTCAATGACCCTTATTCCTCCTAGGAGTTTTCAAAACAAAGTCGTAACATTTGTAGACCTTTCGAAATCTTTCCAAAGTTTTGTTCTATATAAAATATTTATTAACACTTGATAACAGACAGACAGGCAAGTGCAAGAAGTCACAAAGCAGTTCAAAAGTACGATAAGTTTATTTTGTGTAATTATTGATACATGAAATCTGAACTACTGAGGATCCAGGCAAATTGGTAAGACTCAATAGAATTAAAGGAGAGCTGAACTTAACTTTCTTAAAGGGGTGTAGAGCCCCCAAATTGATGATGCATTTGACCCTGTCCTTCAGTCTGGCCATCTCCTACATCACACCTACTGTATTTTTCAGACTATAAAATGCACTTCCACCTCAAAAAAAACCTCAAGTGGGTGGAAATGTCTGTGCATCTTATACACTGAATATGGTCCTGTTTTTGGCCTCCTGAAACACACACACTTACTGTACCTGTGCATCCCATTTTTGCCAGAAATGGGCCCATTTTTGCCAGAAATGGGCCCATTTTTGGCAAAAATGGGACACACAGAGGGGTTGGGAGGCCTGCAGAGTACTCCTGGGGGTTGGGGAGGACAAAACCGGATGCAGGCCCATTTTTCACAAAAACAAGACACATAGAGGATTTGGGAGGCCTGCAGAGAGAGCTCCTGTAGTGAGCAGAGGACAAAAACTATTTTTTTCTTATTTTCCTCTTTGAAATCTAGGTGCATCTTATACTCCCAAAAATACAGTACATACATCCCAGGCAATGTCTAAACTTCAGCATTTGGAATCATCACAAAACCGAGGAACAAAGTACAACCAGTTGTGGGGGGAAAGCAGAATCTGATGAACAAAAGAAGAATACATACCAATTGAATTTGGTTTACTTAGAACAAACTAAGAAGACAAAAATGCTACCAAAATCAGAGATAAGATAATAGAATTTATTATTGTTATGAGAACAGCCAGTCTGTTAATTAATTCTAAAACCTTTTTTCTTTCCCACTGCTTCCAACATCAGTTTAATATGATGCAAAGTAGCAATCACCCAATTTATTTATGTAAGAATAAGAAAATTACTAATAAAATAATAAACTGAACCACTAGTCATATAGGTTTAAGTGTTTTGAAGTACCATTATCAGACATCTGATGCCTGGCATTAGATTATGAACTTCATTAAATAAAAAAACCTCTCTAAGCTCAGGCATATATAACAAATTATTTCAAGCCAAAGCTGCTTTTTCAAAAGGCAACTGAACTTTCTTTGTTTTTTCTTGAAGATCTTTTGCTTCTCAGTTCAGAACTGAAGAAGCTTCTTGGATGAGAAGTGAAACATCTTCAAGGAAAAACAAAGTCCAGTTGCCTTTTGGAAAAAACAGCTTTGGGACAACTATGATGACTCTATTACTGAGAATTTGAAAGTAGGAATTGAAAAAGCTTTCTTATAACTCTTAAGTTGTACAACCCAGATATGCTCTAGCACCATCGTCTTTTAACATTTGATAGGTGGCTAATACATTTTACAAATAAATAAACAAAACATATTTCTTCCCATAAATTAGGCACATAGTTTTTACATTTTCCATTTGAAGCACCATTTTAGGAGGATCTTTCCGATGATGCTTCTCTGGATACCATAGTATAAAAGTATTCATGTTTCACTTGATATGATAGAATTCACAGATACAATACAGGTAATACTTCTTTAGTGACCAACTAATTTAGTGGCCATTCACAGTAGTGATGGAAAAGTAACTTTCACAGTTTTCACAGACCTGTACAGCGAAATACAGCTGAAGTCAGATCATAAAATGATGCTTCCCTAAGCAACTGCTTTGCATAATGGCCAAGTGGCTGACCCCAATTTTGGTCATTAGGCCAGGATTACCTGCATCTCTTTCTCTCTGATATCATTATTGCTGTTGTTCATTATTAAATTGGGACAACAAATATATGAATCACCACTGGAAATCAGTATGTATGAGCAGTCAGCCATCTAATATCTGCCATTAGATTATGAACTTCATTAAATCAAAAAAGTTATCTATTAGCATGAATAGGTAAAGGTTCCCCTTGCACATATGTGCTAGTTGTTCCCGACAACTAGCTCATCTCCATTTCAAAGCCAAAGAGCCAGTGCTGTCTGAAGATGTCTCTGTGGTCATGTGGCCAGCATGACTAAATGCTGAAGGCGCACAGAACGCTGTTACCATCTCACCAAAGGTGGTTCCTATTTTTCTACTTACATTTTTACCTGCTTTCGAACTGCTAGGTTGGCAGAAGCTGGGACAAGTAACAGGAGCTCACTCTGTTACATGGCACTAGGGATTTGAACCATGATCTTTCTGATCGAAAAGCTCAATGTCTTAGCCACTAAGCCACTGTGTCCCTATTAGCATGAATAATCTAGGACCATGATGGCGAACCTATGGCACGCGTGCCACAGGTGGCACACGGAGCCATATCTGCAGGCACACGAGCCGTCAGCTCCAGCATGCATACACATGTCAGTCAGCTGATTTTTGGCCTTCCAGAGGGCCAAGGGAGGCCATTTTCGCCCTCCCCAAGCTTCAGGAAGGCATCCAGAGCCTGGGGAGGGTGAAAAATGGGCCCGAACTACCAGAGGTTTGGAAATTATCTGTTTCTTGCTTCCGGAGGGCTTCCGGCGGGCTGGGAGAAACCTTTGCATTATGGGTGTCAGCACATGTGTGTGCTATCATGCTCTCGCAGTTGCATTTTTGGCACCCAACAACAAAAAGGTTAGCCATCATTGGTCTAGGACAGTGGTTGGCAAACTCATTAGTCAAGAGAGCCAAATATCAACAGTATAACAATTTAAATTTCTTTTGAGAGCCAAAAGAAGGTGTGGCCTGTTTTGTGGGACAGGCTCAGCGGTCATGTGACCGGGTGGGCATGGCCAACTTGGAAAATGTGGCGAAACTCACTTAACGACAATCTTGCTTAGCAACCAAAATTTTGGGCTCAATTGTGGTCATAAGTTCTTTCTTTCTTTATCTCTCTCTCTCCCACTTCCTTTTTTCTTTCTTTCTCCTTCTCTCTTTTTCTTTCTGTCTCTCTCTCAGTGTCTGTCTGTCTCTTTCTGTATCTGTCTCTCTCTCCTCCCTCCACCCATCTCTGTCACTGTGTGTGTCTATCTGTCTGTCCCTCCCTCCCTCTCTCTGTCTCTGTGTGTGTCACTCTCTCTGATTCCCTCCCTCCCTCTGTCTGTCTGTCTCTCCCTCTTTCGCATGCCGGCCTTTCCGCTGCTTGGGGGGGGGAGGGAGGAGAGAGGGAGATGGAGAGAGGCACAGAGAGAATGACAGAGGGAGGGATTGAATCGGAGACAGACAGGGGGAAAGAGTAAGGTGACCAGATTTTAAAATTGGCAAAGCGGGACACCATTGACAGGGAGAGGGGGACTGGCGGGGGGGGGGGACTTTTTTTTTTTGCTTATTTTTCTCCCCTTCCCCGAGTGGGGAAAGAGGCTCTGGTGTTACCTTTCTCTTCGTCATGGTGTTCCCTCCTGCAGGCGGCTGAAAGCCCAAGCGAAGAAGCAGCAGCAGCAGCCCCACGGGTTATGGTCATTGCTGCAGTAGCAGCCCCGGATCACTCTTGGTAGCCTTTGGGAAACTGCCCACTGCCCACGATCACTAGAGCTGGCAGGGCAGCCTTGCCGCTGGCTTGACCCCCTCCCCAGGTGACAGCTGAAGGAAGGGTGGCCTCCGCCTGGCAACGCCGCTCAGCGCCGTTTGGTGTGGGGGGGTTGTCCCTGGGTTTGACACCCTGGTGAAGTTGGCTCGTGTCCGCTGCGGTTATTAGTAACTTCAATGTTTTATTTTTGAGGCGGACAATTCTCTTTATTTTTTTCTTTCTTTGCAAAGAGTAGTTTAGGCTCACTGAGGATTCTTTTCAGTTAGTGTGAAAACGACTGGTTCAGACAACGTTTCCTTACCCTCCTGCCTTTTCTCTTTCCCCCCCAATGGTTCCCCCGAAAGAAACTGGAAGCCTCACTTGTTACTCTATTTTTTTTCCCCTTTGGTGGGGGGGGGGGGTTTGAAATTTGCGCTCTTTCCAGTTGCTCAGGAAGAAAAAGGGGAAAGGGGGGAGTGAGAAAGATGTACCGTGGAAGGCGAGCAGAGTCCCCTTGACCGCCGTGACCCGCAAGGCGTCTCGCTGAGGGGGCGGAGGGCCAGCAGCAGGAGCGATGCTCGCTACGCCAAAGAGGACAGCAGGCGAGAGAGGAGCAGCAGCGGGCACTCCTCTAGGAACTAGTGCTGGCTGGGGAGGCTATGGATGCCTCCTCCCGCAGCGGGCGGGCAGGGTGAGCACCCAAGGCTACGGACACCTTAAGCACCGCCAAAGCTGTCTGGGGGCCGCGCGCCCATCTCCCTTCCAGCCGCGCCTGGCGGGCAGCCCCAGAACGTGTTCCGTGGTGGCCATCAGAGGGAGCCGGTGGAGACGCGCCCGGCTGCCCTGCCCAACGCCCCTGCCGGGCGACCTTCAGGCGGCAGGAGCTGCGCGTTGCAGGGCTCAGGGGTAGCAGCAGCCGCAGCAGCTACCTATGGCGCAGACGGAGTCTGCCCGGCGGAGAAAGAGCCACACTCGAGGGGCCAAAGAGCCGCTTCTGGCTCGCGAGCCGCGGTTTGCCGACCACTGGTCTAGGACAAATGCTATTTCCACTGCAGAACTAATGTTTTGGATAATAAGACTATGAATGTTTTTGTTAGGCTCTCATAGAACTTATAGTCCCCTAGAGTCGGGAAGGACTAGCACATATGTGTGAGGGGAACCTTTTCCTTTTACATAGAACTTACTAAAATGGGGTTTGTACATGGTAGATGTTGTCAGCTGAAAACCTGACTCTAGAGTTCCTTTTGGCTCTGATTTTTCAGACTTTCCCAGGCCTACAGCTGCAGTCTCATTATTGAATCCAAAACTATTCATTATTCAAAAAGTCATGCTTTTCTCTGTTTTGTTACCACTGCACAGAAAAAGAATTGGAACAGGCCATTCTTCTGGGTAAACAATTTCAGACAGCAGCTGCTTATCTACGGCTTGAACATACCAATAAAGGGAAGGCCACCACATCTCTGAGACCTTGGTTCTACTGTCAACTACAATTTACTTTCAAGAAAGTTTTATAACTTTCAACTAGAATTCCTGTAACTTAGTTTCAGTATTCCAGGTCTAGCATTCTGGAATAAGAGATAATAGGCCTTCTTCTGTGCGCTGGTATTTTAGATATTTAATCAATTAGCTGTTTTTTCACAGCTAAACATATCCAGTTTTCAATCTTTCTTTACAGGTTTTCATTCTAATTCTTGATCGTTGTTATTCCTCTAATTGTATCTTTTGTTACTCTGATTCCTGAACAAAATAGAATAGGGCTATTTGTGGAGAAACACTTTCTGAAAATGTCTTATCCCCATTTCTATGCTTCATCCCATATCCCCAAAAAGGGTTAATTAAAATATCAGTTTCGGGGATGTCTAGCATGTGGAGAGACAATTTTAGTTGGAAAATTGCAAAGAAAAGAAAGAAAGAATTGATACCCTATTTTCCTCCCTCCTCTTCCAATTCTTCCCTCCAATAACAATTCTGTGTTATTGTAGGGGAGACTGATTGACTCAAGGGCACCCAGCTGGTTTTTATGCCTAAATTGGAACTAGAACTCACACTCTCCTGCTTGCTAGCCTGGTGCCTTAACCACTAAACCAAACTTTACCCTTCCTTCCTTCCCTCCCTTCTTTCCTTCTTTCTTTCTTTCCTTCCTTTCTTCCTTCTCTTTCTTCCTCTCTCTCTCTCTCTCTCTCTCTCTCTCTTTCTTTCTCTCTTCTTTCTACCTTCCTTCCTTCTCTCTCTCTCTTTCTTTATTTCAGTATAAGTATACTATTTCAAAACTGAAAGTGCTGCATTGTACAGTTAAAGATCAGCTTCAAAATATCTTCTTCCTGTTCATTGCTGGTTTAATTTAAAATGGAGAAATAATATTATATTTTTTTATCACATCAAACAATCCCAGGTGCTCATATTAATTGAACTTTCTCGGTTTATAATCTCAACTTGTTTCAGCTATTCTTTCCAGAATGCGTGACTTATTTAAGTTGCATCTGGTGGCACATTTATATTGGAGAATTTGTTTTTGCTCGGTGGAAAGATGCTGCCAGGCTTGGTTTGTTGTTTTCTTCCTCTTTCCCCTGTGTAGAAAAAGAGAACTCCCTGTTTTGCCTTCTATAGAGATGCATCCAAACAAGATGGAACTTTTCTTGGAATAGTATGTCAGAATATTCATGAACTGGAATAGGACATGGCAACAGGTCAGCCATTGGGGACTGAATGGAATAGGGCATGGCAACAATACAATACAATACAATACAATACAATACAATACAATACAATACAATACAATACAATACAATACAATACAATACACTAGCAGAGTTGGAAGGGACCTTGTAGGTCTTCTAGTCCAACCCCCTGCGTGGGCAGGAGCCTTATACCATTTCAGACAAATGGCTATCTAACATCTTTTTAAAGACTTCCAGGGTTGGGGCATTCACAACTTCTGGAGGTGAGCTGTTCCAGAGGTTAATTGGTCTAACTGTCAGGAAATTTCTCCTTAGGTCTAAGTTGCTTCTCTCCTTGATTAGTTTCCACCCATTGCTTCTTGTCCTGCCCCAAGGTGCCTTGGAGAATAGTTTGGCTCCCTCTTCTTTGTGGCACCCTCTGAGATATCAGAACACTGCTATCATGTCTCCCCTGGTCCTTCTCTTCATCAAACTAGACATACCCAGCTCCTGCAACCGTTCTTCATATGAGGTCAGCCAATGAATAGGCATAGCAACTACTGTATTTTTGGGAGTATAAGACACCTCTTTTTCCCCCCAAAAAGAGGGTGAAAATCTGGGTGTGTCTTATATACTGAATACTGCATTTTTGGCCTTGTGAAACCCCACCCCCTTTGCACAATGGACGTGCAAAGGGTTTGGGAGGCCTGCAAAGTACTCCAGGGGGCTGGGAAGGGAGGGAAAAAACAAGTGAAAAACAGGCTGTTTTTGTTCACCTCCCCCCCCCAGCCCCCAGGAGCACTCTACAAGCCTCCCAAAGCCTATGCATGCTGTGTTTTGGGATTTTTTGCACAAAATGGGTCATTTTTGCCCAACCCCCCCCCCCTCAGCCCCAGCCCACAGGAGCACTTTTCAGGCCTATCAAACTCTCTGCATGCCCCATTTTTCACAAAAAATGAGACATGCAGAGAGTTTTGGAGGCCTGCAGAATAATAATAATAATAATAATAATAATAATAATAATAATAATAATAATAATAATAATAATAATAATAATAATAATAATAATAATAATAATAATAATAATAATAATAATAATAATAATAATAATAATAATAATAATAATAATAATAATAATAATAATAATAATAATAATAATAATAATAATTTAATTTCTTGACCGCTCCCTCTCCCCGTAGGGACTCGGAGCGGTGCACAGGGAAACTAAAAAACCATAAATATGCAATCAATATACAACATCTTAAAAACAAATTAAACCATACCTGTGCTAAAATACCCATTTTAGACTAAAATTCCCACTAAACAACTAAAACCCTATAGAGAGAGACTACCCTAGGCCGGCCAAGCAGAAAAGATATGTTTTTAATTTTAGACGGAAGGAGCGGAGGTCCGTGGTCGTTCTAATGTCGGGGGGAAGGTCATTCCAGAGGGCTGGGCCCGCCACAGAGAGAGCCCTTCCCCTGGGCGTCGCCCGCTGACAAAGTCTAGTGGACGGCACCCGGAGAAGTCCCTCTCTGTGGGAGCGAATTGGCCGTGAGGATGTATGAGGCAGGATCCGATCCCGCAAATAGTGCAAAAACATATTTTTTAAAAAAATTTACCTCTTCAAAATCTTGGTGCCTCTTATATTCTTGTACTCTTGCATCTTATAGTCCAGAAAATATGGTAAGTCAGCCAATGAGGGCTATTTAGAAACTGAAGCAGTATTTGCGGGACACAGCTAGGCCCTTGGGTGTGGCTTAGGCTTAGTTTAAGTGCCCTGTATAGAGAAGGTTCTCTTTTGTCTGTATTAAGCTCTGAACTCTGAACTGAAACAATCTCTCCTTTCTACCACGGTGGAATAATCTGTTGTTGGTATTGTACATTTATTCATGTGTTATTATGTATATAGAGAAGTTAATGAATCCTGCTGAATCAATTATCTATGTGTTCTTTCTGGATTTGATTTTTGCAACAATCTCTGACATAGGAAAATGCTTGATCCTTTGAAAACTGCATAGGCTGCTTAACTTCACATGTAGCTCAGATTGAACATCTGAGCTATCACTGGTTTAAGGCAAATGTACCCTTTGTTTTATGGACTGTGTCATTTCCATTGTCTCATGGTGGTATTATTGTTTGTCATGGATTGTTTACAAGCTGACTGCCTGGAGAATACACACTCATGTCACATAGGTCTAAATAACTTAAAGTGGGGCTTCTGCTCCAATATATATCCCCAAGAGGGTGTAACAAGTGACCATCCAATCTATCTTTTTCTTCCTATGGCTGTCGTAGGTCTTTTGTTTTCAGATATCAGATAAAATGCCTATTTGTTATTTGTACCCTGTCCAGGCTTCCAGTAGCTGTCATGAAAATAAGTGAGTTTAAGATGGTTGATAAAATTCTCTGTGTCAGGGAAGAAAAGAGGGAGATAATCCGATTTTACTTTAAACATCCCTTGAATATTCCTCATGTTTTCTTTCTCCTCTTTGAGCTTACTCTAATATATTCACTGTGTTTATCTGAAAGGAAGATTTCCCAAATAATTTACCTTTTAGGTCAGAGGTTTGTTTCAGATTGGCTGCAAATACTGATAACAGATTATTTTCACTTTAAAGAATCAGTTTTGGGGAAAAGGATTGCCTTAAATACAAAGTTAAGATCTGTGCCATTAATGATGGTAGAAATGTTTATTATTAAGTGTAATAATAATTTATTTATTTATTTATTTTATTAAATTTATACCCCGCCCTTGTTAGGACCCAGGGCGGCGCACAGGCATCTTAAAAACACAAAAATACAATACATATCGATTAAAATGTAATTAAATTCATTAACCCGTGCTAAAAACCCAATATTAAAAATCCTACCAAATTACAAATTTCCTTAAAACGTCAGAAACGGGGGGCTATCCTAGGCCGGCTTGTTGGAATAAGTACGTCTTAAGACGTTGGCAGAAGAGGCGGAGGTCCAAGATTGTGCGAAGGTCGGGGGTTAGGTCATTCCAGAGGGCCGGGCCCGCCACAGAGAAGGCCCTTCCTCTGGGTGTCGCCAACCGGCATTGCCCGGCCGACGGCACCCGAAGAAGACTCTCTCTGTGGGAGCGGATCGGACGAAGGGATGTATGGGGCAGGAGGCGGTCTCGTATATAGCTAGGCCCCGAGCCATGGAGCGATTTAAAGATGGTCATCAGTACCTTGAAGCGCACTCGAAAGGCCACAGGCAGCCAGTGCAGCTCGCGCAGGGGAGGTGTTACGTGGGTTTGCCTTGGGGCACCCATAATCACCCGCGCGGCCGCATTCTGTACTAACTGTAGCTTTTGAGTGCACCTCAAGGGAAGCCCCATGTAGAGAGCGTTACAGTAATCCAGCCGGGACGTCACAAGTGCTTGAGTGACTGTGCGAAGGGCTCCCCGGTCCAGTAAGGGGCGCAACTGGCATATCAGGCGTACCTGATAGAACGCCCCCCCTGGCCACGGCCGCCACATGGTCCTCCATGGACAGCCGGGAATCCAGGAGGACGCCCAAGTTGCGCGCCCTCTCCACGGGGGCCAGTTGTTCGCCCCCAATGGCCAGAGTTGGACTTATCTGGCTGAACCGGGGTGCCGGAAACCACAGCCACTCGGTCTTGGACGGGTTGAGCTTGAGTTTGTTACTACCCATCCAGATCCGTACGGCCTCCAGACACCGGGACAGCACCTCGACGGCATCGTTGGGGTGGTTTGGGGTGGATATGTACAACTGAGTGTCATCAGCGTACCGATGGTATTCCACCACAAAACCACGGATGATCTCGCCCAGCGGCTTCATGTAGGTGTTGAACAGGAGTGGCGAGAGGACCGACCCCTGAGGAACCCCACATGTGAGGGGCCTCGGGGACAACCTCTGCCCTCCTGCCAACACCCATTGCGACCGACCAGAGAGGTAGGACGAGAACCACCGTAGAACGGTGCCTCTCAGCCCCAACCCCCCCAATCGGTGCAATAAGATACCATGGTCGATGGTATCGAAAGCTGCTGAGAGATCTAATAGGACAAGGATAGAGGAACAACCGCTATCCCGTGCCCTCCAGAGATCATCCACCAACGCGACCAATGCCGTCTCAGTGCTGTGCCCTGGCCGGAAGCCGGACTGGCGCAGGTCTAGATAATCAACTTCCTCCAGGTGACGGGGAAACTGTTGAGCCACCACACTCTCGACAACCTTCACTAAAAAGTGAAGGTTGGAGACGGGACGATAGTTCTCTAACAGAGCCGGGTCCAGGGATGGCTTCTTGAGGAGGGGCCTCACCACCGCCTCTTTCAAGACGGTGGGCAAATACCCCTCACTCAGAGATGAATTCACAATGCCCTGGAGCCAGCCTCGTGTCACCTCCCAGGATGCCAGTACAAGCCAGGAGGGGCACGGGTCCAATAAACATGTGGTGGCTCTAAGGTTCCTCCGCAACCTGTCCATATCCTCGGTAGCAACAAAGTCAAACTCCTCCCAAGGTGTAATCTCAAGACCAGCACCGGACGCCACGACCGGACCACTAGTGGAGGGCAACTTGTTCCGAATCTGAGTGATTTTGTCCTGCAGGAAAACTGGGCGGCAGGGCGGTTTTCCGCGTGCGCGATAAGGGTGGCACAATACTCCCGTTTGGCCACTCTTAGCGCCACTAAATAAGTCCTAATATGGTCTCTCACTAGTGTTCGGTCAGCTTCGGATCGAGAAGATCTCTACCTACTCTCTAGGCGTCTCTTGCGGCGTTTCATCTCCCGAAGCTCCTCGGTAAACCAAGGAGCCTGGGTGACTCGACGCCGCATGAGAGGCCGCAAGGGCGCGATTCAGTCCAAGGCCCCCGTGTCCACACTATACCATGCGGCCACTAGGTCCTCAGTCGAGCCGTGGGACAGGGACACAGGTACTGGCCCAAGCTCCCTCTGGAACCTTTCCGGGTCCATCAGGCGCCTGGGGCGGAACCAACTCGGTGTCTCCGGTTCCGCCTCCCCGCGGTGGGGTGTGACGGTTGGAAAGTCTATCCGAAGGAGAGAGTGATCTGTCCATGACAAGGGTAAGATGACTAAATCCCCTGTTCCAAGATCACTAATCCAGTGTCCAGAGACAAAAATCAGATCCAGCGCGTGTCCTCCCTCGTGAGTGGGGCCCTGAACTACTTGGGTCAGGTCCATGGCCGTCATGGAAGCCATGAACTCCCGAGCTGCCTCGGATGTTTCGCCCGCCGATGGCAGGTTAAAGTCCCCCATGACCATAAGTCTGGGGGTCTCCACCGCCATCGCGGCGATCACCTCGAGTAGCTTGGGCAGGGCTGCTGTTACATAGCGGGGAGCCAGGTATACAACTAGCAAGCCCAACTGCCTCCCTAGACCCCACTTCACGAAGAGGGACTCACAGCCGGTCGTCTGAGGCACAGTGGTCTCCTTCGGCTCCAGACTTTCCTTAACGATAACCGCCACCCCTCCACCCCTGCCTAGGGCCCTAGGTTGATGAAATGCACGGTAACCTGGTGGGCACATTTCCACAAGGGGTAGACCCCCCTCGGGGCCCAACCAGGTCTCCATAATTCCCACCAGGTCCGGGTCCCCCTCTGACACAAGGTCATTTATGAGGGGAGCTTTTTTCACCACGGACCTGGCGTTGCAGAACATCAACCTAGGGCCCCGGCTCTGTAATCCCTGACCACCTAGCCCACGAGTGGAGCACAGGGGGTTGGGGCAAGCGATCGCTCATAGCCAGCGACCACGAGCCCCCAACCCACGATGGACATCCTGTCTCCCACCACCCCTACCCCTCCCTAAGACCAACCGAATGGGACGGCCCTCAACAGAGATGACCCCTGGTTCCCCCTCCCTAATGGACTCCTCCTTTATCCCACTTCCGCCAGCCGGCCCTATAACTTGACCCCCCCCGACTGAATAAACCCTCCCCCCACCCCGGAACCCCTTAAAAGCCTGATTAAAAATTTGGATAAAAACCCCCTTAGTTTGTGCCTCGCCCACCTCTCTGGATCTATCAATCCATCCTCGAGGTGGGCCCGAGTTAGACCGGGGGGCCTGGCCTGCGAGAGTGGGAGCTCCCGCAGGCGGAGAAGGTCTAACCTAGAGTACAACATCCTGAGGCCTCACAGGCATTTAAAAGGAGTTGCTGTTGTTAGTTGTGAAGTTGTGTGTCACCTATCGCAACTCCATGGACAACATTCCTCCAGGCTTTCTGTCCTCTACCATCCTCTGGAGTCCATTTAACCCCATGATGACTTCAGTGACTCCATCCAGCCACCTCATTCTCTGTCGTCTCCTTCTTCATTTGCCCTCAATCTTTCCCAGCATTAGGCTCTTCTCCAGTGACTCCTTCCTTCTCATTAGGTGACCAAAGTATTTGAGTTTTATCTTCAGGATCTGGCCTTCTAAAGAGCAGTCAGGGTTGATCTCCTCTAGGACTGACTGGTTTGATTGCCTTGCAGTCTAAGGACCCGCAGGAGTCTTCTCCAGTATCATAGTTCAAAGGCCTCAATTCTTTGGCACTCAGCCTTTCTTATGGTCCAACTTTCACAGCCATACATTGCAACTGGGGAAACCATACCCTTGACTATATGCACTTTTGTTGGCAGGGTGATGTCTCTGCTTTTTACTATGCTGTCTAGATTTGCCATAGCTTTCCTCACCAGGAGCAAGTGTCTTTTAATTTCTTGGCTGCCGTCCCCATCTGCAGTGATCTTGGAGCCCAGAAAAATAAAATTTGTCACTATCTCCATGTTCGTTAGAACTATACTTGTCTGAAAAGAGAAACACAGTATGTTCACAACTACAGTTGTGCTGTTTATAATGGTGTGTCTGTATACTTGGTTTCACAAAGCTGTAGGGTGTTTGATTCCAAACAACTGTCCTGAAGTCATGCCTTGCTGACATTTTTTATGGGATATTTATCCATAATATGTAGACAAAGTGTGAAGAGAGGACAGGAGATAAACACTTCATCACTCTTCGTCCCTGTCACATCTCTAGATTATTGCTCCATTCTTGGTGTAGCTGCCTCCTATATTATTGTTGAAGAGGATGAAGGATACAATAGCGCTGCAATATAATCTCTCCCCAAAGCTATATTTTAGGCACATTGGCATACATTCAATACAGATGATTGGAATCATTCTACAGATTCATTTTATAAAGATGATTGCGGTTATTAGAAGGGCTACTACAATCTTAATGATTAAGCTTAATGATTGCAGCTACCACTAAAAGTATCATGTTTTTTATTTTTATTTTAAAGACAAAGCCTTTTAATGGAACCAAAACAAATTGTCAGTGTTGATTGTCTTGAAGTCAAGAAACATCTCTTTTTCTCACACATAGCTTTTCCCAGTAATGAAGGCTTCTAAAGCTATGTGTGCATCACGTATTAAATCTCTGAGTTACATTTCATGGAAGTACTCTATAACTGTTTTGTTTCCTGACCGTATTTATAATAATATCCGAGCCTCCTAAAATCAAATGGACATAAATGTTTCTGAAAGAATGATGTTCACCAGACACAGTGAAAGCCTATTTTTATCAAGAGTTCCAACAGCACTTCCAGAAGGAAGAAAAGTCAGGTTGGGATATGGTTAAAGGCATCAGGCCAGAAATTGGGAAATCCTAACTTTTACTCCCATTTTAGGCATGAAACCAGCTGAGTAACCTTGAGCCATTCATTCATTTTCATTTTATTCAATTTATACCCCGCCCTTCTCCAAACAGACTCAGGGAAATGGCTCATTGCTTGAGCCAGTTATTCTCAACTCTCAGAAGAAACAATGGCAAATCACTTCTGAAAATTTTGCAATGGAAACTGCAGGAACCTGCAGGAGTCAACACTGAAACAAACGAGGAAGGGAGGGAGGGAGGGAAAGAGAGAGAGATTTTATCCATGATGTTTAGTTCCTAATCTGGTCTTTCAGATCTTCCAACAGTGTATCTTTATTGCTTTGGCTCAACATTCACACATTTTCAGGTATCAAATTTTTTAGTTGAAGTTTGATTGCCTCAGTTTTAGGTTCTCATTTGTGTAAAAGTTTAGTGATCTAGAGTTTTTGGACTTTTTAAAAAAATAAACAACTGAACATTTTAATTTAATGGCCATGAACATCAACTGGAAAGGGTCCCCACTATCTTACAATCAGCCATGATGGTATAAATTATGGATTCTTCAGTGATTCTTAGTAGGTTTTAAATAATACAGGGAAAGGAAAAATAATAGGAAAATAATACAGAATAAGTAGTATTGTTTTATAAAGATCTATTTTTTGGACTGGCTTTAGGAAAATAATACTTAATTATAGTTATGTTAGATGCTATTATATCAAAATTAAACTGATTGAGTCCATAGAGAAGTTTCAAAAGCATGGGAATGATATATCTCTATTTTTTTTTCTTACATTCAATCATGTCCAATTCTCAGACACTGCCTGGACAAGTCCCTGCAGTTGTCTTGGCAAGGTTTTTCAGAAGTGGTTTGCCATTGCCTCCTTCCTAGAGTCAAGAGAATGTGACTGGCCCAAGGTTACCCAGCTTACTTTCTGCCAAAGGCAGAACTAGAACTCATGGTCTTCCAATTTCTACCCTGATCCTTAACTACTGGGTCTAACTGGCAACATTACTTCTATGTTAATCATGGTTTCTGTTTGAGGGCCATTGCCACAACAAAAATATTTTCTCCAAGTTCTAGTTAAGGACTAAGCTCATTTCTAAATTTTATGTATCTTGGAATCACTACCTGGATGTCATAAGAAAAATGCTTTTTGCCAATGTGCAAAGCAGCAATCATACCTAATCTCATGTGCACAAATGAGAACAGTAGAAGTAGTAACCAGTATTTAGTGTGTATTTATTTCTTTATTTATTATATTTATACCCCGCCCTTCTCCAAACGGACCCAGGGCGGCGCACAGGAATACTAAAATACATACAAAAACATATAACATTTTAAAAAACTTATTCCAATAAAATCCTGTGCTAAAAACCAAATTAAAACCCCAAATTTAAAACTATCTAAAAGTCAGTAATGGAGGTTACGCTAGGCCGGCTAGATGGAACAAATGTGTCTTCAGACACTTGTGGAAGAGGCGGAGGTCGGAGATGGTGCGAAGTTCAGGGGGTAAGTCGTTCCAAAGGGCTGGTCCCGCCACAGAGAAGGCTCTTCCCCTGGGTGTCGCCAGTCGGCATTGTCCAGCCGACGGCACCCTGAGGAGCACCCTCTCTGTGGGAGCGTATCGGTCTGAGGGATGTATGGGGCAGGAGGCGGTCTCGCATGTAACTAGGCCCCGAGCCATGGAGCGCTTTAAAGATGGTCATCAGAACCTTGAAGCGCACCGGAAAGACCACAGGAAGCCAGTGCAGCTCGCGCAGAATTGGTGTTATGTGGGAGTGTCTAGGCGCTCCCGTAATCACCCGCGCGGCTGCATTCTGGACTAACTGCAGCTTTCGAGTGCACCTCAATGGAAGCCCCATGTAGAGAGCATTACAGTAGTCGAGTCGAGAGGTGACGAGTGCTTGAGTGACTGTGCGTAAGGCACAGGATACCAAGTGTTGGTATCTATTCTACAGTGTAGAATAGATAACAACAGTTGTCCAGTGTATTTAGATTTTTTTCCCCTTTATGTTCTTGCAAATGATGGGTCATCCTTTAGGATAATTTATTTCTTTATAGCTTATTTTTTTCATAGCAGCAAGAATCCTGAATATATGCATACTGCTTGCCTAAGAATGAAACTTACACAAGATTATTTCTCTCCCCTCCTTCCCGTTTCAATATTCCTTGGATATCTACCTGTATTATCTCAGTCTAGGTAATTTATTCACTCTATATGTCAGGGAGCATCCTGAACCTTGTGCACTACCACTATCATTTACTGAAGCATAAAATATCTAGATTAATAAAAAAGACTCTTCAGCTTCTTCTAGCTGGCCTTCCAAGTCTTTAAAAAAATACTTCAAACTTTGTGAATCCTTTGGGAACTTAGTAGCAAATAAAAATGAGATGACACTATATGATTATTGCCGTAGCGGTTGGGAAGAAGAAGAAACTCGTGCTTTGAGTTGTTGGTTTTTTAATTTTAAATCATTTTTAAGGCCAGAATTTGATTACAAAAGGTTACAACACAGCAGCCATCACAACAAATACAGAAGAACAAAATGCAAGAAAATACACATAACTAGATAAATTCAAGCTAGTAGGCCATCTGGCCCCACGCACAGCTGATCTTATTTTCTTGCTGCTTCCCATTTAATTCTCTGTGGGGGTGAAGTTTGGATCAATATTTTGAGAATGTGAAAATTACAAAAGGATTCCATTTAGCAGAACACCTTTAAAAGGGCAGCTCAGGTTTGTTGAGGTTTATGCTGTGAGGTTAAGCCCTGCATTACACAAGTACAGTTAAGAAGGATGAAAGCAAAAGAAAACATTTGTTTTTTTTCGGGTGTTTTTTTCCCCTTTCTTTCTTTCTTTCTTTCACATTGTTCAAGATCAAGGTGCCTCTACACAGCAGTAAGCAATGTGAGATTTTTACACAGCAGCGTTCTTCAGGCTGGGCTTCTTCAGACTTCAGTTGCTAGACTTCCCAGCCAATATAGCTACTGATAAGTTACTTCTGTATAATTCATACTTGCAGTCCCTTTGAAGATGCCGAAATGCCCAGGTGAGGTGAGAATCCTGAAAAGTGAAATCCAACAGTTCCAGGAGGCATCCTGAGGGAGGTAGCTTGGTAGCTCAGCTGAAGAAAGTCAAATTTTTATATATTCAGTTTTATAGCTTCTCCTTAACCAGCATTAAAAATCACTTCTATTTGCAAAGGATTAGACATCTTCTTGCACTTTTCCTTGTTTGTCTTGAAAGCTCTATCTTTTGATTTGAGCCAGGACTAAACGAACAAAACCCTGGAGTTTAATTGAAGTGAAGATGAATAGAATTCTAACATAATTAGTAGTTCCTGCTTTACATTTACAAATTGTTTTTTTTTTAAATACCTTTCTTGCAAGAGTTTGGACAGTAGGAAGTTTACATTTCTACATAGGCTTTTAAGGCTGAAATCCTACAATAGTTATCTGAAAATGAATTTCACAGAATAGATTGGAATGTGTATTTGAGTAAATAAGCATCAACATAGGGTCTTAAGGGCTTCCGTCAGCAACTAGATTTTATTGTGAGTTAGATGAATTTATTTACAGATAAAGGACAATGCCAGTGGGTTTATTTATTTATTTATGCACTTAGGAATTCTTACTGTATTTGTATCTGGTGATTTGTGTTTTGAAACAAGGCAAAAACAAACAATTTCTGGCATTGTCTAGAGGTCCATGAGGCCACCTGGGTGAGAAAAAGAAAGCATAAATAAAACTAGTGTAGACTGACGGGATGCACCATACTTCTTCATTCCCTTTTCTCCTGTAAATCATCTTCCTTCAACTCATTCTGTCAACATTTATTTATTTTATGATTTTTTTTAAAAAAAAAATCTGTATGACAAAACCACCTTGGTGGCCCAGTGGTTAGAGTGCAATACTGCAGGCTGCTTCTGCTGACTGCCAGCTGACTGCAATTTGGCAGATCGAATCTCACCAGGCTCAAGGTTGACTCAGCCTTCCATCCTTCTGAGGTCGGTAAACTGAGGACCCAGACTGTTGGGGGCAATAGGCTGACTCTGTAAACTGCTTAGAGATGGCTGTAAAGCACTGTGAAGCGGTTTATACTGTAAGTCTAAATGCTATTGCTATTAACATACTTCTATATTGGTCAGTCACATTTCTATTTAATGCATATTTATTCAACACCTGTTCATTCTTAAGTCTATCTCTTCTTGTTTCACTGGAACAATATTGTGACAATTCCATGAAAAAGCACTGCCTTACAGCCTTCCTGAATGATGGAGAGACAGAGACTATTCTTAATTTCATAGTGCAGATTATTTCAAAGCAAGGAACACTTCTGGAATTCTATAGTCTTGAAATATTGTGGAAATATTTCAGGACAATAGAAAAATATCGTATTGGGAGTAGATTAGATAGATAGATAGATAGATAGATAGATAGATAGATAGATAGATAGATAGATAGATAGATAGATAGATAGATAGATAGATAGATAGATAGATATGATTTCTTACAGCAACTTAAAACACCTCACCTTTTACAATCCTATAATCCCTTAATTCAGAGTAGAGTCAGGGAAAATGGATGGAGTTGAGTGTTTACTAGCCAGATGCCCTTCTTGACACCACACCAGAGTTCAGAGCAGATGTTTTTTGCACCCTAGAAGAGAAACATCTGCCACTACCTAGGATTGAACTCTCAGGCGAGAAATGGGAAGCAAGCATCTTCACCACTAGGACACCATGTCAGTCAAACTTACAATAAAATATCAGGACAAAATGTCCTTATGACTATACAGCACAAAATAAAAACACTCATTGATATAAGTAAAAAAAAGGGG
The DNA here is from genome assembly GCA_039707465.1 of Rhabdophis nuchalis. Classification (NCBI taxonomy): domain Eukaryota; kingdom Metazoa; phylum Chordata; class Lepidosauria; order Squamata; family Natricidae; genus Rhabdophis; species Rhabdophis nuchalis. Next base: position 201,832,458 of record CM077645.1, read on the forward strand.
GAAAAAGAGTAATAGAGAGAAAAATGGATGGGAAACTGATAAATTACAAAATTTTATAGCATGTAAATTCCAATTAGTATGTAAACTCCAATTAAGAAAGCAATAGCTATAAGACAAAATGTAGCTAATTTCCTGGAATCTTTACTAAACTGATGACTTTATAAAAGTGAATGCCCTGTGAAAGTGTATGACAATACAGAAATTTTGAATATGTGTTTAAAGTTAAAGGTTACCCTCGCAGATATGTGCCATCCATTTCCAACTCTAGGGGGCGATTCTCATCTCCATTTCAAAGCTGAAGAGCCAGCGCTGTCCAAAGATGTCTCCATGGTATGTGGCCGGCATGACTAAATGCCAAAAGTGCACAGAATGCTATTACCTTCCAAACAAAGGTGGTTTCTATTTTTCTACTTGCATTTTTATATGCTTTCAAGCTGCTAGGTTAGCAGAAGCTGGGACAAGTAATGGAGGCTCAGTTCATTACACTGCGCTAGGGATTCGAATCGCCAAACTGCTGACCTTTCTGATTGACAAGCTCAGCATGTTAGCCACTGAGCCACCGCATCCCTCTATATATGAATATATGTTTAGAAGTGATGAAATTGAAATATCAGTAGTATGTGCCATAACAGCTCTGGCACCTAGCAAGTCAAGATCTTGAATTCTTGGTTTAACTTCATATCAAGCTCTTTCCAGGCCTCCCATGTGTAGAATACACATGTAAACAAATAAATACATACAGAAATAAAAAGTAAATCTGCAGTAAACCTGTTTAGACAAATGATGGTATTTCCATGAAAAGGTGTGGATGTCCAGGATCATGACCTGTGCCAGAGATTCTGCTCTCAAAATTTGCTGGAACCATTATTTTAATTGACATATTCTTAAGTGGACTTTGGCAGAGATAGTAACTGAAAGAGAGCATTGAAGTATGAGATTCAGAATGTAGATCTCAGCAATTTAGATCCTATTGATTCTTGTGCAGGAATATTCTTGTATACATTACACTGTGCACAATATAAGATAAGACTTTGCCTTAAATTATTTAATTAGAGCAAGCATCTTAAAATCTATAAAAGCAGCATAGTAAGAACCTCTCAACATATTTTGTTTTAACAGATTAACAGAGTTGGAAGGGACCTTGTAGGTCATCTAGTCCAACCCCTTGCTCAAGCAGGAGACCCTACAACCATTTCTCGAAAGTCTCAAGTGATGAAGCTCCCACAACTTCTGAAGGCAACTTCTGTTCCATGGGTTGATTGTTCTCACTGTCAGAATATTTCTCCTTATTGCTAGGTTGAATCTCTCCTAGATCAGTTTCCATCCATTATTCCTTGTCTGGCCTTCAGATGCTTTGGAAAATAGATCAACCCCCTCCTCTTTGTGACAGCATTTCAAATATTGGAACACTGCTATCATGTCTTCCCTGGTCCTTCTTTTCACTAGACTAGCCATGCCCAGTTCATCATATGTTTTAGTCTCCAGTCCCCTAATTATCCAGGTTATCCTCTGCACTTTTTCTAGAGTCTCAACATCTTTTTTTATAGTGAATTGTTGATAGATGCTTCTATCAACAAGATTGTGAGTTCAGTCCTAGGTAGAGGCAGATGTAGGGTCTCCTGCTTGGGCAGGGGGTTTGGACTGGATGACTGCAAGGTACCTTCCAACTCTCTTAAATCTGTTATTATTAATTCAACCATCTCCAGCTCTTTGTAGACTTTACAACGTCTGGCTATTCTGAGTTGAAATGTGCTGATTTTCTCCCATCTGGGAAGTTAGCAAAAAGAATTTTCAGATTGTTCTGAAATGTGAGTTCTAGCAAGATAAAAGTGAGAAACTTTTGAGTTAGAAAGTATAGTAAAGCGTTTTGGAAACAGCACTCAACAAGAGGTGCTACTAGCACAATAGTAATGGCAGCCAGACCATTAGAGAAAGAAACAGAAAAGAAACAATCAGAGGCTTTATAAATACATTGATTTGGTATCAGCTACCTAGTGGTAGCCAGTGCAGGTCCTATAAGATTAGTTTAATTTTTCTGAACTAAATGTTATCAAGCAAGTAGCTCCATTCCCCCTGCTCCCTATTTTTAGTAGGTTCAGCTTCCAAATTATTTCCATTAGTAGTCTCTTGTAAAGCAAATTGCAGTAATCAAGCTCTTAGATGGTGCAGTTACTTTTGCTAGTACTTCCAAATCCAAAAGAATTTGAAAGTTGGTTTATGCTCTCGTTTTCATCATGCATGAGTCATCATTTTCCCTGTCAAACACAATTGTCTTACACTTTGTGATCATATTTATTACTTCATCTTACAATCAACCACCACCTCCTGAAAACAGTTCAGGATCTCACCCAACAACAGCATTTTATATGCTATTTCAGTCTTTCTTATTTCTTTCTGCTTCTTCCATGTTCATTTTTCAAGCAGAAGAGGCAGAGAAACAACAGGATCAGCTCTGGTTACAACTTGGAAGAACATCAAGAAATTATAGCCTGGGGAACCTGTCTGTTTAAATAAATGTAAGTAAAGGAAATGAACATGCACTTTTTAAATAATTGCCAAAAAGTATGAACATGCCAGGACTTCCAGAGGAGGAATGGCAGACTGAAGACATCTCTGAAAAAATGGAGCCAATGCCAATGGCAAAGAATGAAGAACTAGTGAATAGACTGATTCTTTGGAACTTCTGGAAAAGAAGAGGATTGGGGATTGCCCACATATTCTGGACAGCTTTTTCTCACCAAAAGACTGTAGGATAATGGCAGTGGTGGGTTCCTATTGGTTTGGACTGATTTGGCTGAACCGGTAGTAATTTGGTGGCCTGAATTGCTGGAACTGGCAGCGACCCAGGCCTGCTACACCCCCAAACTGGTTCCCCAGGTGGCGCCATAGGCACCAACATCTTGTTTTCTGCTTCTGTGCATGCGCAGAACAATTTTAATTTCATTGCGCATCAAGCACACACACGCATGCAGCACACCCATGAGTGAACCGGTAGCAGTGCCTGCCGGAAGCCACCCCTGGATAATGGTGTCCCACAAGTTTGAATGCTGCTAGATGATGGGAATAGCCATCTTGCTTGCAACTGGCTACTAAAGGGCATTAAATTTGCTAAGTTCAAATATTGAAACATCTACAATAAGATTTTGGTATTTATTCTAAAGAACAAATAGCTTCTGATGGAAAACAGATCCTGTTTTGTTTTTTTCAAGGCATAACAAAGATTGTAATATCATGATTTTAATAACTGGATATTAGAAGGGACTAAAGGTTTTAGGCAGAGAGAAAAAAAGGAACCTAAAATGATGCAAATTATTATATTAATGAAAACACAAAGGGGACTTTTGAAAAATAGATTCAGAAAATAGTAGCCAGAATATCAGCAATATCAGTAATGATAACTGCTTTTATGGATAGATGTTATTAGAGTAATGGCTAATGTAGAACAAATTCTATCTGACAAAATAGAAGTGTCATCATGACTTAGTTTACTGTAAGGCAAAGAGAATAACTTACAAAATGATGTTTCATTTGTCTTTACCAAAGAAATTGGCTGAGGTTTTAAAATTTAAAAAGGAAATACAAATCACAAACTTTGTGAATGACCTGGACAACTTTTTCCTATTGGATTTACCAAAGAGGCTTGTTAAAACCTTTAAGAATTCTGTACGAAGGAACAACATAGAAATGAAATCAAACCCTGTCAATATCTAAGGGTTTGGCACAAGGAGGAGGGTCATTTTATTCTCAAAGCACCTGAAGGCAAGACAAGAAGCAATGGATGGAAACTAATAAAGGAGAGAAGCAACCTAGAACTAAAGGAGTCATTTCCCAACAATGAGAATAATTAATCAATGGAACGACTTGCCTCCAGTTGTGGGTACGCCAACACTGGAAGTTTTTAAGAAAAGATTGGACAACCATTTCTCTGAGATGGTATAGGTTTTCCTGCTTGAGAAAGGGGTTTGGACTAGAACAGGGGTCTCCAAACTTTGCAACTTTAAGTCTGAAGGACTTCAGGTCCCAGACTTCTCCAGCCAGCAAAGTTGCAAAGGTTGGAGACCCCTGGACTAGAAGACGTCCAAGGTCCCTTCCAACTCTGTTGTGTTGTTGTTACTAAGTATGAAGGTTGTTAATGAAAAGACTATGAAGTTGATTTATTTGATCAAGGTTAGAAGAATATGTGTTGCTACTTTTGGCAACTCTTTATGGATTTCCTGCTGACACCAGTAATGAAATGTGATGTTTTATGGATTTGTTTACAGAGGTGAGATGAGATGTAGGATGAAGAGATAATTGTTTGTAACTTAGAGGAGGTGGAGAATCATTAAGTTTGTTTGTACTTATTGTGATGAAGGTTAGAAGTCAATTTATATATTTATTTTGTTGTTATTATTATATTCTTGCTTTTATCTTTCTTCCCTCTTTCTTTTGTCTTACATTTTTAGATTCTTTTTATTGTTTTCTTTTTCTTTCTTTTACGTTTTGCATTTACTGTATTTAAAATATCTCATTATCTCATGTTACACTCAGTTCAAGTAAGATCTTACTATCTTTATCTCTAAGTATAGCCATTATAAAATGAAAAAAGAGCTAATAAAAGCATATAACCTACCGGCAAATCCAGTTCATACAATCCAATTGTCCTCTATTAAATGCTAATTGTTTATATATGACAAAGCTCATAGACTAGTTTTGGTAACATATTAATCAATAAGAAAATGCATCTAACAGAGATAATATTACGTTCATTTTGTTTGCTTACCTTTTACCATGTCAGATGGATATTATCAAAGATGCCCTTAATCTTCTCTTCTCTTTAACTTGATACTGTAATCACTTCCCTCATTTGCAAAGCAGCTGAATGATACTCAGGGACTAAAAACTGATCAACAAATCATTGTATGCAAATATATTATGTATTATTCCCTCTGGAACGACCTACCCCCCGAACTCAGAATGACCACGGACCTCCACTCCTTCCGCCAGAAACTAAAGACTTATTTTTTCCAACAGGCCGCCCTGGCCTAATTCACTCCACCTAGCCTATAGTCTGAAATTAAATTGTTTTAATTGGTTTTTAAGGGAAATAATTTTAATGATTTTATAAATTTTAGCACAGGGATAATAATTTAATTTGGTTTTAAATTTTGTATATTGTTATGTTTTATGTGCTTTTAATTTCCTGTGTACCACCCCGAGTCCCTTCTGGGAAAGGGAGTAGTCTATAAATCCAATAAATAAGTAAGTAAGTATTACATTGTTAAGTTAGTAATATACACAATTATACCATTAATTTATCTAAGCCAAACATATTATAACAAAGCATATCTAAGCCTTAATGTATGCATGACATGTGTATAATTGGAGCTTTGCTTGGTGTTTGAATTCTTTGGAAAAAAATATGCCAAGAAATAAAAGTCTCTATTTGTAGATGTAAATATTTAAACTATGCACACCTACACACAGAGAATCATTAAAAATCCAAGTGAGTTTCTAAGCAAAGATACAACCCCCCTCCCCCCCCCCCAAAAATCAATATTACCTCAAGATTGATAAAGGGACTTAGAGGAATTTCCATGTTAATACATTTAAGGTATTTCAAGAAGATGAATTACTGGCATTATTTTTTTGTGTAGGAAGGACAGTGCCTTGGATTTTAGTGGTGGTTATATTATTATTTTCCTGATTTTCAGCCTTATCACTGTCTCATATTTCCACCTTTTTCATTATCAAAATAAGGCACATCACCAGTTATGCGAACACTCATGTAAAGCATTAATTTCAGTATAGCATTGCTATTTTCTTCTGCTCTCCTTGCTTCCTTTTCTGATAAATAAAAATAAAGTCCAAAAAACCCTACCAGCCTAATTTATCTGTACCTGGTCATGCATTTAGAATGAATTATTCTGCATTCAGTTTTGGTCGCCACGATGTAAAAAAGTTGTGGAGACTCTAGAAAAAGTGCAGAGGAGAGCAACAAAGATAATTAGGGGACTGGAGACTAAAACATATGAAGAACAGTTGCAGGAACTGGGTATGTCTAGTTTAATGAAAACAAGTATGGAGTGACAAAGTAGAAGTGTTCCAATATCTCAGGGGCATATTGAAGAAGAGGGAGTCAAGCTATTCTCCAAAGCACCTGAGGGCAGAACAAAAAGCAATGGTAGAAATTAATCAAGGAGAGAAGCAACTTAGAACTGAAAATTTCCCAACAGTTAGAACAATTAATCAGTGGAACAACTTGCCTCCAAAAGTTGTGAATGCACCAACACTGGAAGTTTTTAAGAAGATGTTGGCTAACCATTTGTCTGAAGTGGTGTAGGGTTTCCTGCCTAGGCAGGAGATTGGACTAGAAGACCTCCGAGGTCCCTTCCAACTCTGTTATTCTACTCTATTCCTCTTCCAGAGACGTATGCAGCCTACAATGTACAATCTGTACGGAACATTATTTTTACATCTACTTCCAACAACTTACTAAGGGTTAGATATATAGTTCATTATGTGGTCTGGCAGTTTCTCTCAGCATCCTTTCTCTCTGCAGACTCCCTTGGAAATCACTAGTACAAGGAAGACATATTCTCACAGTCCGTTTCATTCTTCAGTTATCTTTGGACCTCTACTTCAAGAGTCTTGCCTGAGGCTCTCCTGTAACCAACAAGCCTTCAACAGCCAACACTGCCTAGAATCCTTTCGGTTTAGCATCATTTTCTTTGACCTCATCCTCTACCTCTCTTTTAAGACTGCAGCTTTTTTTTCTCCCCCTTGTTAGGATCGCCGTGTTCCCTACTGTCAGTGAGAAAATGTGTTATCTCTTGTTTCAGCTTCTACCAAGTAAAAACAGTGTATACATTTGATAAGTATGTGACAAGATGACCAACAGCCCTGTGCTTGGCATGCTGTCACAGTCATTATTAGAAACCAACCAGTGCGCTTTTTAAAAAAAAAAAAAGTATCTTGGAAGGAAAAGATTAAATGTTTTCATGGATATACATGACAAAAGGTATATCAGACAATTGTGATTTCTATAGTTATGCTAAACAGAATAATCCTCGAAAAATAATGAATGTGCCACAGTGGATTTCAATTGAGAATAACTTTTTATAAATTATATTTTGGCATGTTTGCTCAGGCTAAACTGTCCTATATTTGCTTAGCTTCTGTGAAAGAAAAAGAGAAGAATCTCACCAGGATACAACAAAGTACTAAGCAAAGATAACTTTTATCCTGTATCTACCTTAGAAAAATGTGGACCAAAACTCAAAAAGAGCAAAGTGCCCTTTTCTCTCCTATTTCACTTCCGTCTTTCAGCATTCATTTTTATGCTTTTGCTACAAGATCTCGTAAGATAAAGAAATAAATTAGTAAAAGAAGACAAGATTTGTATAATTAATCCTTTAGATCATATTTTGGAGCACTAAAGACTGAATCAAGAAATATTGTTGAAAAAAAGTAATTAATTTTTTTTCTGTCAACTGTCCACCTAGTGAACCCAAAATAAGGAAATACTCTCGGGAGCTTTGAATTCCCAAAAGTAAAACTTTATTGGATACACTATTTTGGTACTGAAGAATGAAAACTAGCTCTGGTTTTCCCATGCAAATGGTTAGTTAAACAATAGCTTCCCTTTCTCCCCACCCCTGGCTGATCACATTGTCCAATTATGAGACGTTTTTTTTGTTATGAGAATGGTCCATCTCTTTCTCAGCCACCTGCAGTGGTGACCTTGATGGCTTTCACAGTCCATGCACTTATTCTCAGCATTCTATTTCACCCTTCCATCTCCCACCCACAATTCATTGCCAGGTTGAAAAGTGTTAAGGTCAGTGGTGGAATTCAAACAATTTTACTACTGGTTCTGTGGGCATGGCTTGATGGTCATGGCATGGCTTGGTGGGCATGGCAGTGGAAGGGTACTGTAAAATCTCCATTCCCACCCCACTCCAGGGGAAGGATACTGCAAAATCCCCTTCCCTCCCAATCAGCTGGGACTCAGGAAGCAGAGAATAGATGGCGGGCAGGGCCAGTCAGAGGTGGTATTAACCAGTATTAACTCCAAACTACTCAAAATTTACGCTACTGGCTCTCCAGAACTGGTCAGAACCTGCTGAATACCACCTCTGGTTAAGACTAGAAAGAAGCAAAACACTCATTCTATGCATACAAAGGTAAAGGTTTCCCATCCAGTCCATATATTCTATTTGGGGTTTTTTTTCTGAAGTATTTTGATGGTTTAAAAAAACCAAGCCAACCCCCAGCCAAAAAAGGACTAAAATAGTAACACAAAATAAGCACACAATAAGACCTTAGAAGTACTTCGCAATCTTCTAACCATCTCACATTCTACTTCGATGTTCGTTCTATTTTACTGACAAGCATCTTTGTTGCCACTTTAAAAATAAAACTTTTAAAAAGTTAATCAGAAGTTTATGAAATACATTTCTGACAGGAATTGTCTTCTGTGTACTACACTATTATTTCAAAATCGTTGATCACTTATGCTCAAATGGAAACCACTGGGGAACTCTCTCTCTCTGTGAAGATTGCAGAGAAAATCACTTTTTACTTGTCTGTTGAGAGGGAAGTGTAGACTACACAGATGAAATTATAGGCTTACATAGAGAAGGAGAATTTAAAGAACTGAGGTATCTAAAGTAATGTAAGCATAAGGGAGAAAAAAAAGAAACAGCTAGCAATCTAAATTTCATGATTAAAAAAATGGTTTGGGGAAATTTTGCCATGTTTTTTAAAGTGACTTTTATATATAATCACAGAAAAGCCAAGAATTTTAAGTGCTAAAACATATGCCAAATATTAGATTTGGCTTATCCAAGATGAGCTCATGTTCCAATATTTGAGGGGCTGCCACAGAGAGGAAGGGGTGAAGCTATTTTCCAAGGCACCCGAAGGCCAGACAAGGAATAATGGATGGAAACTGACCAAGGAGAGTTTCAACCTAGAAATAGGGAGGAACTTTCTGACAGTGAGAACAATCAACCAATGGAACAGCTTGCCTCTACAAGTTGTGGGAGCTTCATCACTTGAGACTTTCAAGAAGAGATTGGGCTGCAATTTGTCATAAATGATATAGGACCGTGATGGAGAACCTATGGCACGGGTGCCACAGGTGACACGCAGAACCATTTCTTAGGGCACTCGAGGCGTTGCCCTGTCAGCTCCAGCACACTTGTGTGCGCTGGCCAGCTGATTTAGGCCTTCTTTTTAGGCCATTTTCTGCCTTCCGGAGGCTTCAAGGAAGCTTCTGAAGCCTCTGGAGGTGGTGGGGTGAGGCTGTTTTCACCCTCCCTGGGCTCCTAGAAAGGCTCTGGAGCCTGGGGAGGGGAAAAAAAGCACGCCAAAAGCAGGTGGTCACACACATAGCATTATGGGTGTGGCATGCCCATGCAGGACCCCCCCTGTGCTCCCCCCGCTTTTGGTACGCTAGCCAAAAAAGGTTAGTCATCACTGGACTAGAAGGAGCCACCAGAGGCCTGGAAGCTGCTCCTCTAAGAGAGAAATTTGCCTAGAAACTTTGGATTTTTTCACTCCTTTCTCAAGGACCGCCCGTTTGATTAAATGACCATTTAAATTTGAGATATAATGATGTATCAGAAGATTGATAGACCTGTTTCCTATTAAACTGTATTTTAAAAATAGTTGAAATTATTACTGCTTATAAAACTGTTAACCAGGGTTGTGAAATGCCCATCTCTCATTGAAGTGTAAAATCTGTTTTTGTAGGAGAAGAACTGACAGAGCTGGGGGGAGGGAATAAAACATGACATCAGTTTAGAGTCCTTGTGATCCAAGCCAATTCCTCTTGAATTCTATTGACCCTTTTTAGCACCAATTGGCACTGATTGTTAATTGACCAGATGCTTGTATATAGGTTTCAATAAACCATTTCTACTACAATGTGATGCCAATGTGACACCTCTTACCCTGGGATGTGAGTTTGACATCCCTGTGCTAGAGAGGTGTTTCCTGCAGATGCGCTCCAACATAAGTCTGAAAGTTTGGAAGACTAAAACTCTGGTCCTGATGGTCCTAAAACTCTGGTCCTAAAACTCTGACCCAGATTAACTGCTGCAACATTATGCACCAATATACTGGAACACATATATTTGCAACATACTCATGACAACCTGTGTAAATTTCTTGACCTGATCAGCCTCAGACTTAATGCTGTGGTATATAGATTCACCAAGTGGCAAGCCTTGTATGATAAGAAATAGGAAAAACAACTTTATACTAGAACAATTAAGGTAAACTCTAGCCCATGACCTCAACAATTGACTGGAGGTGAGAAAAAGGTGTAATCGTGAAGATATGTCTATCAATAATGATGCCTTTAAGCGATAGGAAGCAGCATTTGAGACTAAGTCCTTAGACCAGTGCTTTCCAAACCTGGATAAAGGTAGAGGTAAAGGTTCCTCTCACATATATGTGCTAATCATTCCTGACTCTAGGGGCCAGTGCTCATCTTTCTTTCAAAGCCGAAGAGCCAGTGCTGTCTGAAGACATCTCCATAGTCATGCGGCTGGCATGACTAAATTATCCCAAATTATGTAAACATGGTTTTACTTTGGATACCAACACCAACTCATTACCCAATCACTTCAGGGACATTTAGACCCACTTAAAGTGTTTTACCTACATGGGTAAAAAGGACTTTCCCATAAGCAGTTTTGTGTAATGAAGAAAAAGTACTAGCAAGCATTGCCTTAGACATGTTTATCCCCTTTCTGTTAAGATATGATTTCATGAGCTCTGACAAAGATGTTTCAATTTCTCTGCATGCTTTTTGTTTTGCTTAAATTGTTAGCTTTGCATTTTAACAAGCACACTTATAGCGTCAAACTTTCTATGAGACATCACAATTAAATGGTAGAAGTAGTGCTGCCTCTGTCACAGTTACATCCTGACCACATTGTTGTCTAATTGGAACAGCAACTTGACAAACCTGGAAATTATTCTTCTTTAAACATAACTTGAAAACTTGGATTCAAAATAACTTAATCCTAACTGCTTGAAGACAAGAAGGGGAAAAATAAATTTTAATTTTAATATATGATTAAAAGTGATAATTCAGCACTTTGTTTGGCTTCCAACACTATTATAGGGGAAGACTTTTTAAACCTAACAAATTAATCCATAGAGCAATGGAGATGCCCATTTTTAAGTAACAGCAATCTTCAATTCATTGTGTTTTTCTTCTTATTTTTTCCTAGTATATTTTGTTAACTTGACTCTTGCAGTAAAAGGTGAAAAATAATTGAAAAGAACTCAATATTTTAAAATTAACTTGCAATAGATATTCCTAAAGAGGAGGAAAAAAGATGACACTTTTAAGATAGGATTTATTAAGCTTTGGAAGATAGATCCAATTAAGCTCTAATAAATCCTTGCTCAAAAATAAATCCTCCTGCTTGCCGTTAATTTATGCAATCAAATAGTTGGTGGTGTGTCTTTTTTTTTTTTTTTTTGCAGAATGAAATGGCTGTTAAATATTGAAATAAACAATCATGAAATGATAATCCCAGTCTATTTTTTTTTTAAATTAGGCAGTTATTTTATAATTTACCATGCCTAAACCATTGTGGAAATAGGAATCTGTTTCAATAGAAACAAGTTAACAGGAGAATTATGGGAAAAACTTCATTGATAAGAGGGATTTATCTGTGTTAGTCCATCTCATTTTTAAAAAAAGAATTAGAAGAAATTAAAATTAAAACAATCAAAATAAATGCATGACAATTCATTCACATCTTTCTATGGTGTGCTTAGCATTGTATACATTTTTCACAAGTCCATCAATAGGAACAGCAAAAGCCATGATGACGCAGTGGTTAGAATGCAGCATTCTAGGTTAACTCTGCCTGTAGCCATGAGTTCAATCCTGACCGGCTTAAGGTAGAGTCACACTACCGTCCCCGCAAAATAATTTTAAATATATATTCTAGGTATAGAATAATACCTATAGAACTATATAGAATAATAGAATAAAAGGCAACTTCACTTGGAACAGTTTGCATCCTGCAGCAATACATTTGATCATCAAAGAACAACATCTGGTTATTCCAGGTTCTTTGTCATCTGTAGGTGCATAAGTAAACATCTGGCTGACCGTGCAACCAGTTATGATCATCATCATCATTGCAAGAGCAGCATCAACAATTTTGCAGCTAAGTAACCCTCCCTTCTGCTTGCTGTTTGTTATTCCCTAAATGGATTATTTTTAGATACAACTTGATGTTGTTATAATTAGCACATTATATGTTTGAAATGGCATTATTTCTTTGAACCTGGCATTTACGTCTATGCGTATTTAATTTAAAATCCAGAATTTCTCAGAAATGATTGTTGAGGAAGAGAAATGATAAATTGATAAAGTCTCAGATCTCAGATCTTCATCTGGCAGTTTAAATCCATCCTGTTAAATAATGCATTAATGTTGGAGGCATTTCTACTTAATCATAATGAGCTCAGATTATGTAAGAATTTTTAACAGGGTACCTTTCATTCCAGCATTGAATAATTGCACAATTAATAACTTCTTCGGATGGTATTTGAAGATCATTTCTAAAGCAAGTCACTGGGGAAAGTTAAAAAATTTCCATTGATAATGTTGATGATTGAAAGCACGCTCATGCTTTCCATTGTGTTTGGAAAGCTCTTTCAAACTATTATTTAGAATAAAATCATTTGTGGAAGGGATAGAGATGAGATGTCAGTGGAAGTCTTTCCATTTCATTGCTCATCCTCTTAAGATCTATAAAGACAAAAAATTAAACATGTGGCTGTCAGCAAGGATAGTAATACCAAGATCAACAGAACATTTTGTTTGGAAATTGTCAGCAAGCCCACATTTTCCCATCTATCTTTGGAGAAGCCACTTTGTAATATATTTAAGGTGTGCAGTTACCCAGTCCTACAGTTCTTTCACCAAGCATCATTCTGAGGAATCCTTCCATGTGACACCTTGTTCTGACCTAGGCTTCTCAAGAGCATGCAGCAAATTCTTTGTCCCGACAAAAACCCCTTTTATTAATTTACTGTGAATTCTGCTCATTCACATCCAGCAAAGTCTTTTAAGGGAGGATTCACAGTCACAGACCTTATCTGGCTTGGCGAACTGACAGGCCAATATCTGCAAATCTTGGCAAGGAGTCTCGGACAATCATGAGCCAATTAAGTGAACTAATTATCTTCTGCAATCTCCATTCTTTTTGCTCCTCTTTTACTTCCTCTGGGAGGGCCATTCATCGCCCAACTGTAGCCTTACTACTAATATAACCCTTGTTATTTAGCTATTCCCTTCATCTGCACACGTGCACACTGGGAACCATTCCAGCTGTTCATCTGTCTCACTGATGTCTGACTCTGAAGACAGCTCATAACTGGCATACAGCTCTTTTTGCTCCTCTTTTACTTCCTCTGGGAGGGCCATTGTATGATCATTGTATGTGTGTGCATGCCGGTAACAGGAAGTCTAGGTGGTTGGTGCTCAAGTGCATGCTGGAAACCAGAAGTTCATGCCCCCTTTACAGCTCCTCTTCCAGGTTGTGTTGCTGACAAGCATGCAAACATTTCTTTTTTTGGCACTCGGTGCCAAAAAGGTTTGCCATCACTGACTTATAGGAATGCTATGAAGTTACAATTAATGAAAACACAGATGCCCGTCAGAAGCAACAAACTCACATCAAGTTCAAATTGGTTTATTACAGGCAATGACTAGCTTAACAACGTTCCAAGCTGAAGCAGTCTCGTTTCTGATTAGTGCACAAGTGCATTTTAACAACTCATTTAATGAATGAGAAATTGCTTTTGAAATTCTTTTAAAGGAGAAGAGAGTTTCACAGAATTTCTTACAGATAGAATGTGATATTCTAACACTAATTTTATTACAAAGTGGCCAAGGTTTGACTATAAATGTTCTATCCTTAATTATACAATTATCTCTCCAATGATTTAACAATGAATTGTTATATCCCAAGAAAAGGGACCACATAAGTCTCCACCTGGAGAATTTTGAAAGACTAACTATATTCAGAATAACAGAGTTGGAAAGGACCTTGTAGGTCTTCTAGTCCAATCCCCTGCACAAGCAGGAGACCATATACCATTTCAGACAAATGACTGTCTAGTCTCTTCTACAAAGCCACTAGGGATGGAGCTCCCATAACATCTGAAGGCAAGCCATTCCACTGGAGGAAGAGGAGGAAGAAGAAAACATTTCACTTCTCATCCAAGAAGCTTCATCAATTCTGATGGTGGGCGGATGGAAGGATAGGTACTCATGATTGAGACTAGATGGTGGGGGGGAAGGAAGGATAGGTTTTGATAGGATGGGAGGAATGGAAAAAAATATATTTCTTTGCAATCTTCTGGTCATTATCACTCTCGCTGAGAGTTGTTGAAGCCAAAGCACCTTTGAGATAACTACGAGAATCTTCACAGACAATAGTAGCTATTATTTATTAGTATTAATACAAGTTTTTTTTAATAGTAGCAAATGTCCCAAAGAGAACTGCACATCATGATTTGATATATTAACATATCATACTACTGTACATCATCACATGGGTTTGATGGTTTTTGGCTAAGCCTATTCCAGCAATTATGGTTGTTCCTTATGGTTCATAGTGTCATACAATCTATCATCTTCATTTAACAACCCCATATTCCCTTGTGGGGTGTAGTCTGGGCAACTGAATGGAGCTAGCAGAGTTTTGTAATGGCCAATTGCCCTTCCTGATGCCAATGCAGAGGTTTTTTTTCATCAGACATATTCTCAGTGTGCCAAGAAAGAGAAATATCTGCTTCTACCTAAGATTGAACTCACAGCCTCCTGATTTTGAGGCGAGAGCTCCACCTCTAGGCCATCATACCACTTTATAGTGTAATACAATATATACAGTCATATAATTTGGATCATAAACCTTGAATAAACAAAACATGACTTAATACATCGGTCAAATCAGGCCAGCTATGCTATAAAATAATTCAAATTCACTGATACTAAGAGACATAATCCAGGTTAAGTAATGCCTTTATTAACATCATGGAATGGAAAAGACTTCTGAGTTCTCCAGAACTCTTTATCAAATAGGATGCTACAAAAAGAGCTATTGGAATCAGATGATCAATAAAAATAAATAAACAACCAATTAAATTACAGGAAGTAGGAAGAAGGAACACATTTTATTTTCCTGGGCTCCAAGATCACCGTAAATGGGGACTACAGCCAATACATTAAAAGACGCTTGCTCCTGGGGAGGAAAGTTATGGCAAATCAAGACAGCATACTAAAAAGCAGAGACATCACCCTGCCAACAAAAGTACATATAGGCAAGGGTATGGTTTTCCCGGCTGCAATGTATGGCTATGAAAATGTGGACCATAAGGAAGGCTGAACACCAAAGGATTGAGGCCTTTGAACTCTGGTGCTGGAGAAGACTCCTGTGAGTCCCTTGGACTGCAAGGCAATCAAACCGGTCAGTCCTAGAGGAGGCCAATCCTGACTGCTCTTTAGCAGTTTCATCTTCCTGAAGAGGAAACTCAAATACTTTGGCCACCTAATGAGAAGGAAGGAGTCACTGGAGAAGAGCTTAATGCTGGGAACGATTGCGGGCAAAAGAAGAAGGGGACGACAGAGAATGAGGTGGCTGGATGGAGTCACTGAAGCAGTCATCATGGGGTTAAATGGACTCCAGAGGATGGTAGAGGACAGAAAGCCTGGAGAAACGTTGTCCATGGAGTTGCGATGGGTCAGACACAACTTCACAACTAACAACAGCAACACCATTATTATTACACTTAATAATAAACATTTCTACCATCATTAATGGTACAGGTCTTAACTTTGCATTTAAGGCAATCCTTTTCCCCAAAACTGATTCTTTAAAGTGAAAATAATCTGTTATCAGTATTTGCAGCCAATCTGAAACAAACCTCTGACCTAAAAGGTAAATTATATGGGAAATTTTCCTTTCAGATAAACACAGTGAATATATTAGAGTAAGCTCAAAGAGGAGAAAGAAAACTTGAGGAATATTCAAGGGATGTTTAAAGTAAAATCGGATTATCTCCCTCTTTTCTGCCCTGACACAGAGAATTTTATCAACCATCTTAAACTCACTTAGGAGTGAGCTTAAAGGGACTCTGGGGGATGGTAGTGGACAGCAAGGCCTGGAGGAAGGTTGTCCATGGGGTCATGATGGGTCGGACAGAACTTTGCAACAACAGGAAGAAACAAGAATATTTAAAAATTGGCCATGAAGTTTATAGTTCAGACCAAACAAACTGAATAAATTTATTATTGGTTGATCTATATCAGGGTTAGGTTTTTCTCACAATTGGGGGGAAAGAAAATAATACCTGCCTTCCTCAGCTCTGAAAATATAAACCCATTAGCCTCCAATCTATTTTCACTACCAACAAATCCACCCAGGCTCCTGTCTTAGTAGAGTTAATATAGTTCATGGACATAAATGGCTGGCCAGCTGTAGTAGATTTATTTAGTGGGCATGGTCTATTGGCAAAGAGCTCTTTTTATAATTAATCACTTAATATATTATGTTTTCTGAATGGTGCATCATTAATATTAGGAATGGAAAACCCACTAATTGCATCTATGGTCTTAATAAGAGTATCTGGAGATAAATGTGTGTTAGAAAGGGAGCACAAAACATTGTGTTAATTAGCTTCATTATGGAATCATTGCTTCAGCATTGTTAATTAATTTGCCTAATTGGGAAAGTGAAGTCATTGTTGTTAGAGCAGCACCACTCATTCAAGTGAAGGGCTTGTGGTGTGGGTGTGGGTGTTGCAACCTCCTTCAGCAAGCAAGTTGTAATTTCAGAAGAATATGAAGGAATATAAAATAAGACAGTAAGATTAAAGAGTGAAGGAAAGGCAATATCTCATCAATAGAGAGGTAATTTAAATGAGCATCCTGGGAGTAAGCCAGAAATAAATAAATCTTTGAGGTGTGCTAGAAAACCTCTAAATAGGAACTTTTTCTGAATCCTCATCATCTTTTAACAACCCCATAATCCCTTGCGAGGTGGAGCCTGGGTAACTGAATGGAGCTAGCAGAATGGCTGGATGCCCTTCCTGTCACCAATGCGGAGTTTTGTTCAGCAGCTATATTCTCAGAGTGCCCAGAGAGAGAAATATTTGCTTCTCCCTAGGATTGAACTTGCAGCCTCCTGATCGTGAGGTGAGGGCTCTACCTCTAGGCCACCGCACCACTCCGAGGAACTTCTTCTGAATCTGGAGTATTTTTTAAACATGTTACATGATTGTTATCACAAATTTCTTCCCTTATATGCACATGCAGGTCAAAATATTTGTAGAAAAAGGATGGAGCTTGCATTGTAACAGATATTGTTTTTTCTCTCTCTCTCGTTCCTCTGCTATGGAAGCCCATGCTTCAAAAAGAAGATTGAAGATCAAGATCACGAAGAGGTCTGTGTTGGAACAAAAACTAGAGCTAGTGGATTGAGACCAGTCTACTTATCTCCATGCATTCTATGTTGATATTTAATTAATATTATTTTCTTCCTTGAATTTGAATTCTATATAAACTAACAAACTATGAAATCTTCCAGATTTATTATGATGATTGTTTCTATTGCACATCTGGGCAACATACAGATAGATGGAAGGAAGGAAGGAAGGAAGGAAGGAAGGAAGGAAGGAAGGAAGGAAGGAAGGAAGGAAGGAAGGAAGGAGACAGACAGACAGACAGACAGACAGACACCCATCTACCTATACTTTTATGGAGTATGCAAAAGACAGAAAGAGATAGCAGGCTAGATAGGGAGGGAACATACTGTATCTAAGATTAGTGTCCATAAAAAATACTGTTCATTGTATATTTCTATTACTTTCCATCTTTATAATTTATATTTTTATTGCTCCTACTACAGTGATACAGAGATATAAACTAATACCTCTACTATGAATAAGGATGCCTAATAAATGATAAATTACTTAAATGCTGTTATTTCAATTATGTCTTAATGGAGACTATTAGAATTTTTTTCTAATTTATGTGATAAGGTTATTTATAATGCCATATTTCTACATGTTCATTATAAGAGCAGATCTGGTGCATTCTCTCAGTTCTGAATCCCGAAACTATTCTTTTGAGAAAGAAAGAAGGTTATTGTCATTGCTAAATTAAAATCATTTAGAACATTGAAATATTAAATATATTTACAAATACTTCTAAATGAGCTGGAATCCAAGTATGATTAAACTTCTATTGTAATCCAAAGGGAATATTACCATATCACAAACCTGATGAACATTCTACTTTGAATAAAGAAATATTTTCTTAATCATGGTAGTACTGAACACTCAGAATCCCTGAAATATTTGATTTCCTCTTCTATTTCAGAACAGCCAATACCACCATAATTAAAAGAAATGTATACTTAAGCCAAATGGAAATTCTTTGCCAAATGTTTGTTCTGTGGGTTATTTTATTAAGTTAAAATATATGCGTGGTTCGGGATCACTGCATTAGTAATTGAAACTAAGGCAAACAATAGAATACTGTCGAAACTGGATACTGTATGGGAACTACAGCCAGCTATAGCTGGAGTAGGGAGTAGGGGTTCGTCTATATTTACTAGAATAAAATAACAGAGTTGGAAGGGACCTTGGGGGTCTTTTAGTCCAACTCCCTACTTAGGCAAGAAATCCTAAACCACTTCAGACAAATGGTTATCCAATCTCTTCTTAATATTTTAATTGTTCTAACTGTCATGAAATTTCTCCTTAGTTCTAAGTTACTTCTCTCCTTGATTAGTTTCCACCTATTGCTTCTTGTCCTACCCTCAGGTGCTTTGGAGAATAGCTTGACTCCCTCTTCTTTGTGGCAGCTCCTGAGATATTGGAACACTGCTATCATGTCTCTCCTAGTCTTTCTTTTCATAAGACTAGACATACCCAGTTCCATCAACCATTCTTTATATGTTTTAGCCTTCAGTCACCTAATCATCTTTGTTGCTCTTCTCTACACTCTGCACTCTTTCTCGTTCAACATCTTTTCTACATCGTGGCGACCAAAACTGAAAGCGGTATTCCAAGTATGGCCTTACCAAGGCACTATACAGTGGCATTAACACTTCACGTGATCTTGATTCTATTCCTCTGTTTGTGCAGCCTAGAACTGTGTTGGCTTTTTTGGCAGCTGCAGTACGCTGCTTGACTCATATTTAATGATTGTCCACTAGGACTCCAAGATCTCCCTCATACTTTCTTCTGACTGTTAAAAGATTAAACATACAGAAATATTAGATTGTTTTGGTTGGGTTAGGCCAAGCAAGGAAGAGAGAATGAGCAACAGATTTTCCCAATGTGAGCTGTTTTTGATTCCATGGAGCTGAAGAGCAAGAAATAAGTTGCTACTGAAGAAATAATTTTTTTTAGCTTTCTTGCAAAATGAAAAAAGAGCATTGAACAGCCCATCTGGAACTATTGGTAAATGCATGTCTGAAAAGAACAATTAATACCAGCTTTTGAATTAGCATTGCTAACAGAACAAAAAAGATAGACTATTTCAGGAAGGCACTGGTTTCAGCTCTTCAAAATAGATAGGATAAAGTTGCAGATTTTAGATAAAATATGGTACAAATTGTAAGAGGTTTATGCTCCTTGGAATTTATGCAATGATAATCAAAGCAATAATGATTTAAAAAAAAAAAAAAAACTTCCTTGGGCTCTGTCACACCTTCATGATTTCCTGTCCATACATGTCTAATCTGGAAATCATCCTTGCTTCGAAAAAGGCATATACTACATTAAGCATTGTTCCATCAAACATAACTTTGTCATGTTTCCATTCTTCCTTTAAATATTTGTTTTGAATTAAAAAATTTATTCGTTCTCTTCAAATCTCCTTAAGCATTTTTCATACTTGTCATTTATTTTTTGCTTCTGGTCCATGCTCATTCAGCATCTTTTCATGGTTGACTTTATCTCACCTTGTTTTACCATGGACTGTCTTAAGTACACCAATTTCTCTCTGTTCAAGTTGATTTTGTTTTCTTGGCATACTCATTTCTCATTTCCATATCACAAAGTGAACAGAAACATTCTCTTATGGCAATTTTGCCTTCTCGCCTTCTCTGTCTCTGTCTCTCTCTCTGTCTCTGTCTCTCTCGCATTTCTTTGCAATACACCATGTATTATCACCAGCATTGTACTAGATTTACATCTTAAGATTTTTCTATTCATGTTCACATCATTAGTAAACATTCTCCTAATAATAGTAGTTCTTGACTTACAAAAGTTCATTCAGTGACCATTCAAAATTACAACAGCACAGAAAAAGGTGGCATAATCGTTTTTCACACCTATGACCATTGCAGCATCCCTGTAGTCACGTGATCAAAATTGGGATGTCTGGCAACTATATCATATTTATGATGGTTGCAATGTAATCCCCTTTTCTTATATTCTGACAAGTAATGTCAATGGGGAAGCCAGATTCATTTAGCCGTGTTACTAATTCAGTGCTTCTCAATTATTTTCTGTCAGGCCCCCCCTAGGAAGAAGAAAACATTTCGCGCCCCCCCCTTTTTTACTGTAAAAGCATTTTATTAAAATAAATTTGATAAAAATAAAAAAATCCGGTTTAAATAAAAAAAATCCGATTTATTTTTTTTTAAAATTAGATTTTTAATTGTTTTTTTTAAAAATCATCGATTTTTATCCACCCTGCAAGGAAATACCTGTAACTGGGAATTTGCAGCCCAGTTTCTTATGCCATCTTAACTGGACTCTGTCCTATCTCTCAACGGCACTGAATAATCTTCCGTCTTAGTCCCATCACCGGAATCCCTTAGCTTGCCATCCTTTCGACCTCACCTTTCCACGCTGATTGGCCCGAAGCGCATCCCCTTCCTTATCCCCGCCGGCCAGTAGAGGGCGCGTCCGCTTTCTGCCTCGTCCAGCCTAGCGGTGCTCAAGAGGCACGGCTTCCAGCCGCTCCTTCTCTGACGCCTTTCTCAGTCGCCTTCGGGCTTTACCTACAGCCGCCGCCACCGCCGCGGAGCGGGCCTGGGATGCCAAGATGGCAGCGGCGGTGGTATCGGTCTTTCCGGGTGTGAGGCTCCTGACTATCGGCGATGCCAACGGGGAAATCCAGAGGCACCAAGAGCAGCAGGCGCAGCCGAGGTCAAACGCGCCCCCCTTTATGGAGCCTTGCGCCCCCCCTGGGGGGCGCGCCCCACTATTTGAGAAATGCTGTACTAATTTAACAGTTGCAGTGATTCACTTAAAAACTGTGGCAAGAAAGCTCATAAAATGGGGCAAAACCAAAGGTGGGATTCAGCCGGTTCTTTCCAGTTTGGGCCAATCAGTAGCGGCAGCTGTAGGAGGCTCTACCCACCTGCCCCGATGTAAGGCGCGAGCACTGTGCAGAAGGTGGTGTGCATGCACAGGTATCTCTGAGCAAAACTGACTTAACAACTGTCTCACTTAGCAACAGAAATTTTGGGCTTAATTGTGGTTGTAAGTTAAGGACTACCTATGTATACAAATTCATCTCCTTGCTCTAGTTTACAATGTATGTACTTGTTGCAAGTGTTCATTCTATGTCTTTGTCAAATATAATCACTACTGCTGTTGATATATACATTTTGAAATTCACACTTATAGCTTCATCATATATGCTCTAACCTCTGCAGCAAATCATTCTCATTAATATGCTTAAATCCACACTGTCACACCATGTAATATAATTTACTTTCTTTTGCTCCAAGCTTTCTATTTCTTTGAGCTTGTCTTATACTCACTCTATTGGGGAATTCATATATCATCTAATATTTTTCATTAAAAATATACGAAGCAGTCATTTGTACAATCCTTTACTTTTACTTTAGTTTCTTTTGTTAAGCATAATTTTTATTGACAGTATATTTATAAAGATAAAAACAATACAAATATTAGACAGGAAACGAAGTAAGAAAGAGTAGTGAATAAGTGAAAGAAAGAAAATAGAAATAAGAAAAGAAAAGGACTGTAAAGAAACAGCTTCTAATCTTTTTTACAGTAGTTATAAATGTACCGTATTTATTCGAGTATAATGCGCAAAATTTTGTACCCAAAAAAGAACTCAAAGTTTGGGTGCGCGTTATAAACGAGGGTTCAGGTTTCTGGGCAGCAGCGGTGGCGGCGGGGGGAGAAGCGGAGGCAGAAAGGGATGCTGGGGAGAAGCGGAAGGCAGAAAGAGACGCGGGGGAGAAGCGGAAGGCAGAAAGGGATGCGGGGGAGAAGCGGAGACAGAAAGGGACGCGGGGGAGAAGCGGAGGCAGAAAGGGACGCGGGGGAGAAGCGGAGGCAGAAAGGGACGCGGGGGAGAAGCGGAGACAGAAAGGGACGCGGGGGAGAAGCGGAGGCAGAAAGGTTAGGGTGGAACGGCATCGCTCCATCGCCCCTCAGCTGCGGAGCCCGGCTGTCATGCTTTATAAAAATCGGTATAAAAATTTTATACCGATTTTTAATGGAAAATTAGGGGGTGCGCGTTATACACGGGTGCGCGTTATAGTCGAATAAATACGGGTATTTATATTTTACCATCTCTCTAAGATTATTTCATAATTTTCTTCTTTCCATAGGTTACCCTTGCAATTCGTCAAACCCATACATCTTTTTTTTCTTTTTCCAGCAAAAAGTCCATAAGTGGTTTCCAGTCACTGATATTAATTCTGCTCTATTTATGTGTTTTTTTGCATGTATATTAAGAAAATGATTTATTCCATGTTTAAAGCCTTGTATCACCTTTGTATTCCTCACCAATTATTTCAGTTTTTCATCATTTAGTCCTTGTATACCACCTAGAGACATTATCATGAGATAAGCAATTATATAAATAATATAAGAAAATAAGTGAGTAAATAAATAATATGACCATGCTTTAGATTTATATTCATTTTTTGTATTTTCTTCTTGTTCCATCTGATCCCATAATGCTACTACTCCATGTACATATACAGCAGAGGGATTCCAAACCTTTTCTTATAGGTTGTATGAGAGCTCGCGCACTTGCAGCACTCAAAGACCGCCCTTGGTGTCAGTGTTGGTGAGCTGAGCTGTGGTTTGCCTCAGTTGAAGCGCGGAAATCCACTCTGTTGCATGAATCATCTGAGCTTAAAAACAAGGGAATATAGGACAGGGAATGGGAGGGCAGAAGGGTGGGGCCAGCCAGAGGTGGTATTTGCCGGTTCTCCGAACTACTCAAAATGTCTGCTACCGGTTCGCCAGAACTGGTCCGAACCAGCTAAATACCACCTCTGTACATATACATGTATATGTATAACTATGCGAAACTCATATTTAGTTTTTCCTTATGTAACAAGTAACTATCACCAAATTGATAGATGTTTATTTTAATACACAATCTAGATTTCACAATTTCTGACACAATTTGTAGCTTTTTCATTCAATACCCCCTGTATTGACCATTAGACAGTTTTAAATTTGGGATTTTAATTCGGTTTTTAGCACAGGTTTTACTAGAATAAGTTTTTTTTAATTTTATATGTTTTGTATGTATTTTAACATTCCTGTGCGCCGCCCTGGGTCCGTTTGGAGAAGGGCGGGATATAAATTTAATAAAATAAATAAAAAATAAATAATTAAACTGTCAACTTCAGTTCCCTAAACTCCAATCCACAATGTTAGATCAACTTTATTCAAATATATGGTGTTCCGTTTCCTTATCTTCTTTCATTTCATTTGTTAATTCATGTCTTTATCCATGTTATATATAGTCTCAAAATTCACCATATGCCATGGATATGAGGCCAGAATTTTAGTTGCTCAGAGATGTGATTGTTAAGGGAGTCCTCTTGTGACCAAATCTAATTTTATTATCATTCTTTTTATCACAGACATTAAGAAAATTGCTTGACTGTTAAGTGAATCATATAGTTGTTAAGTGAATCCAGTTTCCCCAATTTACTTTGTTTGTCTAAAACTGATGGGAAGGTCACCAGCCATGTGATTATTTGTCTGTAACCATTGTAAATTTGTTAAATGTGAGCCAGTTAAAAAGCATCCAAATTGTGATCTCACGCCAATGGAGGAAGTGGTGCTTATAGTTGTAACAGTGATAACAAGTTGTAAAGCACTTTTTCCATGTAATTTCAAACCTTCATTAAATGAGTGGTCATAAATCAAGGATTAACTTACTAAAAAATACAGCAAAGGTAAGATAGAGGTTAAGACTTGTTGCTGCTGTTAGACAACTAGGAGCAATAGAGGAACTTAGAATTAGGGCCCTTTGGACACTTGTAGAAAATGAAACTCAGAAACTGAGTTAGAAAGCACAAAGTAAGCCATGGAGCAGATGCAAGAGGCACATACATATATCAAAAGAAAACAGTGTGGCAGATGTTTGGTTCTGAGCAACGGCTAGGAAAAACCAAGAAAAGAACTCTGTCAAAGGGAAAGAGTAAATTATTAATATAACTAGAAGTATAAGGCAAAAGCACAAGAGTCCCCTGCTGGTTGAAGAAACAGCAGCAGGTGTGTTCAAAGTCGGGTGAAGATCCTATCTAGCGGGATATAGCAGCTAGCTTCTGTGTCACCTGCTATACTACTTAGAGAGTCTAATCCATTATTATATTATTCAGTCATTTCCTGAAGATAAAATTTATCAATTACTTTTCTTGATTTGACCTTTAGATAGTATCTCTAATGTCTCTTTATCATTATGTGCCAAAATGACAAATGATAGCATGTGAATGCTGCTAAGAGAGGTGTGTGTGTGTGTGTGTGTGTGTGTTTGTGTGTGTGTGTGCTTTTCCTATTGCTTCTATACTGACTAAAACGTAGCTCGCAAATCTGAAGGAAATGTTGGTGACTTGCTTTATGGAGCAGGCTCTTTCCTAGGAAAGGAAATTGGCCCCATATCCTATAATCTGATTTCCCTTCCCCCCTCCCCAGAGGCGAATGTAGAACATTTATTTAATTGGGGCTTTTTTATTATATTTTTGGTGTATGGTTATGGAATTTTATATATACAGCATTTAGTTCCTACCATGGAAATGTAATTTAAATGCTTGTATGACTTGCCATTACTGTAAACTCCTAAAGTCTTGTGACCGCAGCAGGCATAAATATGATAAACAAATAAGTTTAGTTTAGCTTAATTATTAAACTAAGCATAATGTCATTATTTCACATGTTGTTTAATAAGTTTGGTCCTCTATCAAGTTAACAATTGCATTTCCATGAAAAGCTTTATATGAATTATGTTGCTGTCATGTTCCCCAGACCAGCAAATTAGCAAAGCCTTGAAATATAAGGCAGCCGGGTAATCCAAATTCATGACATTCCATCTAAAACCACTGAGATGCCATGGTTAAGATGATGATGAAGGAAGTGAGATATCCTAGTCCCCTTTAACAAGAGAAGTTCACTAAAGTGTACTTATTCCGTAGGATTATTACCAGTGGTGGGTTGCAGGCGGTATGCCGTGGTACGAGTGTGCCGGTGCCTACCTGGAGCACCGGGTACGATTCTGGTATGGTGCTCTAGAGCAGGGGTCCCCAACCTTTTTTGCACCAGGGACCGGTTTCATTTTAAAGAAAATTCTGCGGACCGGCTGGCCTAGAGGAGGAGAGGGGGAGGGGGAGCATGCGCACGTGGGGGGGGGAAGTCGGCTAACTTAGCCCTCTAGGGCAGTGGTGGGAAAACTTATTAGTCAATAGAGCCAAATATCAACAGCACCACTACTGAAATTTCTTTTGAGAACCAGAAGGTGTGGCCTTTTTTGTGGGAGTGGCTCAGTTGTCATGTGACCCGTGGCCAACTTGGAAAATGTGGTGAAACTCACTTAACGGTCTTGCTTAGCAACCAAAATTTTGGGCTCAATAGTGGTCATAAGTTCTTCCTTCCTTCCTTCCTTCCTTCCATTTCTGGCTGGTCTTTGGTCTTCTGAAGATGGTAAAAATGGATTTATGGGCACTCGTTATATATAAAGGCAGCCCATGACTCTTTGGGATGCTGGTTTGAATCCAGGAAATGACTCAGAGGATGTGATTCCTTTGAAATGACCGCTGGGAGAAAATAGATTTCTTCCTTTCCTTTCCTTTCCTTTCCTTTCCATTCCTTTCCTTTCCATTCCTTTCCTTTCCATTCCTTTCCATTCCATTCCATTATATTCCATTCCATTCCATTCCTTTCGATTCCCTTCCTTTCCTTTCCATTCCTTTCCTTTCCTTTCCTTTCCTTTCCATTCCTTTCCTTTCCTTTCCTTTCCATTCCATTCCATTCCTTTCCTTTCCATTCCATTCCATTCCATTCCATTCCATTCTATTCCATTCCATTCCATTCCTTTCCATTCCATTCCTTTCCATTCCATTCCATTCCTTTCCATTCCATTCCATTCCTTTCCTTTCCATTCCATTCCATTCCATTCCATTCCATTCCATTCCATTCCATTCCATTCCATTCCATTCCTTTCCATTCCATTCCTTTCCATTCCATTCCATTCCTTTCCATTCCATTCCATTCCTTTCCTTTCCATTCCATTCCATTCCTTTCCATTCCATTCCATTCCATTCCATTCCATTCCATTCCTTTCCATTCCATTCCTTTCCATTCCATTCCATTCCTTTCCATTCCATTCCATTCCTTTCCTTTCCATTCCTCTCCATTCCTTTCCTTTCCTTTCCTTTCCATTCCATTCCTTTCCATTCCTTTCCTTTCCTTCCTTCCATTGCCTCCCTCCCCCTCCCTCCCTTCTTTCCTTCCTTCCCTCTTACCCTCCATCCCTCTTTCTTTTTCTTTCTTTCTTTCCTTCCTTCCTTCTTTCACTCCTCCCTTCCTCCTCCCTCCCCCTTCTTTCTTTCACTCCCTCCCTCCCACCCTCCATTCATCTTTTTTTCCTATTTTTCTTTCTTTCTCCTTCTCTCTCTCTCTCTCTCCCTCTCCTCCCCCCCCATCTGTCACTCTGTGTGTGTGTGTCTGTTTCCCCCTCTCTCTCTTTCTGCCTCTCTAAGTCTGCCTCTCTGTGCGTCTGCCATTCTCTCCCTCCCTCCACCCGGGGAAGCAGCATGTCGGTTGCGGAGGTTATCCCGCAGCGAGCGGACAGAGGACCCAAGCTGCGGCTATATACGAGACCGCCTCCTGCCCCATACATCCCTTCGTCCGGTCCGCTCCCACAGAGCGGGCCTACTCCGGGTGCCATCGGCTGGGCAATGCCGGCTGGCGACACCCAGGGGAAGAGCCTTCTCTGTGGCGGGCCCGGCCCTCTGGAACGACCTACCCCCCGACCTTCGCACTACCTCGGACCTCCGCCTCTTCCGCCAACGTCTTAAGACGTACTTATTCCAACAAGCCGGCCTAGGATAGCCCCCCGCATCTGACTTTTAAATATAAATTATAATTTGGTTACGGTTTTAATAATGGGTTTTAGCACGGGTGAATTAATTTAATATATTTTTAATTGATTGATGTATATTGTATTTATGGTTTTATATAATGCCTGTGCGCCGCCCTGGGTCCTAACAAGGAGAAGGGCGGGGTATAAATTTAATAAAATAAATAAAAATAAAATAAATAGTGCAGGTGAGGAGGAGGGGCCAGCATGTCGACTGGGAAGGTTATCCCGCAGCGGGGGGGCGGGCGAAGGACCCAAGCTGCGTGCTGCCGAAGCCGTCCGGGGCTGGGCGTGCGGCGCCCGGATGGCTTTGGCGGCACGCAGCTTGGGTCCTTCGCCAGCCCGCCCGCTGCGGGATAACCTTCCCAGTCGAGATGCTGGCCCCTCCAGGAAGCCCCGGAAAGTGCAGGGCGCTGAGGTGGCCGTCGGAAGGAGGTGTGGAGGCGCGCTCGCCCATCCTCTGCTCAGGGTGCTGCTCCCTCCTCCTCGCCGGCCCTGCGGCCCGGTTCCTATGAAGCCGCGGACCGGCACCGGTCCGCGGACCGGGGGTTGGGGACCCCTGCTCTAGAGGGCCCATCTGCCCATCCGAGTTCCTTACCTGTATCGAGCTCTTTGGTGCTTCCACGCACGTGCATGGACACACAGCACCTGCGCGACGCCCCACCAAGCAGCTGGAGCATTGAGGAGGCTCACGGAAGCGTCACAAGATGTAATGATGCATGCGCATGCTGCATGCGTGTGCGCACATGCTGTGCATGTTCATGTAGTGGATGCCAGGTCCCGTTGCGATCCGGAACCCACCACTGATTATTACTGTAATAAATAATAATATAATAAAGAAATAGGGATGAATAGCAATAGCACTTAGACTTATATACCGCTTCATAGTGCTTTGCAGCCCTTCTAAGCAATTTACAGAGTCAGCATATTGCAACAATCTGGATCCTCATTTTACCAACCTCAGAAGGATGGGAGGCTGAGTCAACCTTGAGCCTGGTGAGATATGAACTGCCAAATTGCAGGCCGCCGACAGTTAGCAGAAGTAGCCTGCAGTAGTGCATTCTAACCACTGTGCCACCACAGCTCTGAAGGAGTGCTCATGGAAAAATGAGGTGTAAAAATTAACAATTAAAATAATAATTTAGCCCTTCCAGTAAATAAAAGCTGAGGATCCAGCTTCCTCTCCATCCATGAAGGTCACAGGCATGGATTCTATCCATATATTTGTCTGTCCGTCCATCAACCCCCTTAACTCTTGAAGAGAACATCCCCTCATACAAGAGACTTTTCTTTTGGGTTTAATGGAACAAGACTTCGAAAAAGAATTCAGAACTTTGATATTATATATGCCTATGGCAGCAAGACTACTCTTCACACAGAAATGGAAGGTCACTTGACCCTCACAATGGATGAATGGCTGCAAAAACTGATGGGCTTAGCAAAGTTGGCTAAATTGACTGTTCTGATTAAAGAAAAAAACCTAAATACCTTTACTTCAACTTGGAAACCACTTCTGGACTTTGTGTTTGAGGTGGAAAAAGATGAAATTTTGATCTTGGGTTTTACCGATTAGATAGATTTGTTATTACAGAAATGACTAGCTTTTATTATTATGAAACAGTAAATATTTGAGTATAAATCTTAACGCCTTATTCTCCTCCTATCCTGAGGGTTGACCCAAAGCATTGCTTCCTGTCCTGAGGTTTCCAAGATCCTGAGAATGCTATGCTCCACCAAAGCCCAAAAAGCAGTTCCACTCTCAGAGTATAATCCTATCCTAATTATTTTAAGATCCTCACTAGATCAGAGACCACATTGAAACCTTTCAAGGGACTTATATTACCCTCTAGTCTAACAAAAAAAAAGGTACACAGAATATCCCCTGCACCAGTCACTAATTTTGCAATCTAAAATGTTGCCTGTGACATTTAAGCACACTAAACCTTAAGACAATCTTAATGCATAAGAGCTAGACATGTTTCCTTCTGTGTCAGACTCTATAGTTGTAATCATCTGAGCATTTTCATCCATTCTCTTTTGCTGTCTTAATTATTTGTACTGTTGCTTTAACCCTTGTAGTATTCCCAGGGCTGTATACAAGTGGACAGCCATAGAAAATGAATAAATGAATGAATGAATGAATGAATGAATGAATGAATGAATGAATGAATGAATGAACGAACCGTATGTGTTACTTGGAAACTGCAGAAAAGCATATTCCTCTTAGGCAGGAACCTTCAGGAAATTAAAATATTTAAGCAGCTAGATTGCCAAAATTCAGCAATACAGTGCTTTTCATTGCATGAAAACTCTTTTTTTTAACCAGGGGTTTAGCATCTAAATACATTCAAGGACCATGTCACATGGAGACCAGATTCCAATCTAGACATATGTTCTGAAGAATGATGTGTTGAAGATTATTCAGTTAGCATCAGCATGAGAACGGCAGCTGTTGTATTGAGCTAGCAATAACTAAGCAAAAGTGTTAATTAGTCTAATAACCTGAGTTTCTAACTGCTGCTCTTGATTACTCCAGAACGGTACCTGAAATAAGTATTAGTCTCACCCCATGGTGTAACTTCATCTCATTCCAGTATTAGCTTACATTTATTAAATGGAAAGCCAACTTATTCATGCCAGTTAGTAATTCCTCATAAATAAAGTTATTTTATAAAGAGTTTATTAGAATCAAGGGGAAAAAATATATTTCACTTACAAAGTAAATTAACTGTGAAAGTGTATGAGCTTTAATTTAAAATAATTTATGCTCAATATAAGCCTTGTGATTTTCAGGGGGAAAGTAATTTTATTTTATTTTTCTCTGTTGCAGGTATTTATTTGTATAGCTTCTGCTAGAATAGTTGTTGGCCCTAAATTTAAAATCAAATTCCCACACAGAATCTCCCAAAAAGGAGATTAACTTTTAGCATTTATTGGATTAATTTTCATCCATCTTGTTGCCAAACCTTCTACAAGCAGGTTTCTACAGGTTCATATATCCAAAAGGAAGAAAAATATGCCACATCTAGTTGCTGAATTTTAACACCTTTTATTTTTAGAAAAATAATTAGACTAGAAAAAAACCACATAGATTTAAGAAGATAACCACAGAAGAAGTTTTAAACAACATCAAGTTACTGATCTAAAGGGGGATGGGTTTCCTAGAATAGAGAGGGTTACTTTAAGCTAAAGTGGTCTTTCTTACATAACAGGTCTCCTTAAGGCTACACTACATAAACAATCCAATTCTAACCCTCTACTTGATTCATTGTTGTTGAATAGAATTGCACTGCATAGAAACTCTATGCCCAGGGTGCAACTTGTGGACTTAATTTCCCAGAATTCCCCAGCTAGCATGGATGGTTGCAGAATTCTAGGAGCTGAAGTCCCCCAATCTTAAACTTGCCAAGTTTGGACATCCCTGGCATAGAGTTTATATGCTCTGTGCCAAGATAATTACAATGAATCAGGTAGAGGTAGGCAACCCATTGCATAGAAGGCCTTCTATTATTCTTTTCTTATGATAGACCTTCAATCTGTGTCTATCACCTTCTATTTCTGTTGGCATTCCAAGTCTTAATTCACCCCTAACCCCATAATCATTGGGTAATTTCCTACCCAATGAAACTCATCAACTCCCTAGTTTCCAAACTGCCAGCCTTTGCTTCTGAATTCATTGCTTTGCTCCTCTTTGGCAAGTTACTGAAGACCTCAGGAGTACTTTTTTGTAAGTATGTTTATATGTGTGGATATTATTTAATGAAGTAGCTTTGGAGTTTACATAGTCCTTAAACTTATAGATTGCAAATCAGAGGGGGGAAAAGCAGTATCTGAGGAAAAAAATCAGTTAAGTTTTAATGCATAAATGCTTTTTTTGATGTTGTTAATTCAACCTGAACCTTCACTGCATGTTACAGTGTTGGGAATTATACATCTACTAATGTCAATCTATGAACTAATTTCAGATGTTGGCTGTTCACAAATTGAACAGGAAAAGCAGACATCCAGTAGTTAAATCTGCAAGCAAATGTGTTAGCTCAAGTATAACATTTCGTTTGCACAATATTTGGAAGTTTCAGTTCAATTACTTGCTTTTTGTCTTCCAATATGGTGAAATTTCTCTTGCGCTGAAAATTGCATATTGGCTATCAATTTAAGAAAGCCTACCTTCAGAAACATAAGGAAAATGCATTAAATCACCTTGGCAGAGTTCAATGACAATTAGTATAGTTTAAGACTGTGATATGCAAATTAGCAATGTTTCAAGAAATTAATTGTGAATGAGTAAAAAAAAATGTTGGGGGAAAAAAAAAACAGAGAACCATGGGATAAACTACAAATGAAAAGCAAAATACAAGTGAGGCCCTTTAGTAAGAATCTTTAATATCTGACTTGACAAAATAGCAGAGCTTATTAAGATAATTTGATGGTGCTTCTTTTTTTACAGGGTAATAATAACCATACCGCAAACTAATAATCTCCAAGGCCAAAAGTATATATATCAACCAAATATATAATTATTACCGAGTTAGGAAAGCCTCGAATGGCTATTATACTGTAATCATACTAATTGTATATTATTGGAATACACAAACTATAATTGACATTGGAATAACAATGGCTGTAAGAATAATAAAAAAGCAGGGTGTTTTTTTTGCTTTGGAATAGCCGGCCAGAATTGTAACATAAAAATTTAGGAAGAGTTCTATACATACTGAAAATTGCATACATCCCTTTATGGGTAAGTGGTGCTATGGAAAGGGCAGAAAACAATTAACAGATTAAGAGTTGGAAGGGACAATTGTAGGTAGTTCAACCCCCCCCCCCACTCAAGCAGGAGACCCTACACCATTTTTGACTGATGGAAGTCCAGTCTTTTCTTGAAAGCTTCCAGTGATGAAGCTCCCACAAATTCTGAAAGCAAGCTGTTCCATTTTCTCTGTCCAGAAAATTTCTCATTTCCAAGTTGAATCTCTCCTTGTTCAGTTTCCATCCATTATTCCTTGTTTGTCCTTCAGATGCTTTGAAAAATAGCTTGACCTGCTCCTTTCTGTGGCAACCCCTTAAATATTGGAACACCGCTATCATGTCTCCCCTGGTCCTTCTCTTCACTAGGCTAGTCATGCCCAGTTCCTGCAACCGTTCATTAGTTATTCCAAACAACTCAGATCCACCAAGGCCACTTTAGTGATGTCCCATTTTACACTGCAGTTGAAGTAACATCTCATAGTATGCTTTTTATCAAAAGAAAGATCATAAGATAAGACCTTGGCAGTAGTGTCAGTGTGTACTTTAAGAATATTTCAAAAATGCAAATGAAAAGGAAAATGTAGCTAAACAGGTGTACACCACCTGTTCCCCCCCCCCCCCAATATTATTGCATCTTGCAAAACATCCTTGTTTCCAGCACATCCATTTATTGCTTCATATGTAACCTTTTCTTCCTTAAACTTCTAACTTCTCTCTTTTTGAAGATCCCGACAATAGATTTCTTGAGTTCCCCATGTTATCAACCCCTTAATTCTACATATCTTCATTTTGCTATGCAATTCTCCTTTATTCACCACATCTATCCAGCAACAACTTCATCAATCTTCACCAATCCTGTCAACTCACTTACTCTTCTAATATAGATTTACTTTGCTATTTAATCCTCAATCTTCTTTCTATATATCCAAGCCATCCAAAATACCTATTTCATTTTTGTCACTCAAATGCATTTAGCATTCATTTATTCTTGGCCTCCTTGTGTTGTTTTAACATACACGCTTCCTAAATGTCTATTGTATTCAGTTTTTTTCTGCTCATATACCTAAGTTTCACTCCACAGAGCAAAGAGGTCAGAAATTTGTCCTACACAGCCATTTTCAGGCCCATCAATAATTAGTCTTTCTAAAACACCATGTAAGTACTTTTACAATGTGCATATTTAAAATGTATCTTACCAGGATTCAAGGTGTCATTAAATATTGCCATCTTAAAAATTTTCAATGTTTCTTATTGGCTCTGTATGCTTTCTCTGGGGGACTAATATAGAGAGCCTCTATTTTTATCAATACAATTTGATCCCAATGCAATTGTTCAAGCATTTGGCTACCAAACGGTAAGCAAGTTTCCTTTTTATTATTATTTCAATAAAATCCTTGAATTGCAAGGTTTTTTTTCTTCTTCTCATCCCCTCAAAAGGTGAAAAGGCTATTATTCTCTGGACAAATGCTGCTGTTGTGGCCAAAACCTGACCGACTTTATTATTTTTTATTTTTTTATTTGTCAACAAGTACAAGGAAGCAAGTATGAAAGCACATGAGAAAATGGCTAAAATAAATGGATATAAATAAGTAAAACATAGCCATAAACACATAAAAAGTACATATAAATGGGACAGTAGGACAGGGATGGTAGGCATGCTGGTGAACATTTATGCACGCCCCCTTAGGTAACGAGTAAGGTAGATAGATTAAGGTAAAAGGAATGGTGGTTAGAGGAACTAGGAAGAAGTCTTAATTCAACCAAATTACTTTCAAGGTATAACATACATTTATTAAACATGCCAACACCTGTAGTGCATACAGAGTTTCCATTTGCAGCTTGCTGAGCAGCTCTGAATAAAACCAAAATCACAGTTTATGTACATTTGGCCTTGTACATTGCAAAGACAAGACAAGGAAGAATTCAGAAAACAGTGTAAATTATAGCATAATGTTGGTCCTTTTTTTTTATAAACATCTGGTTGACCTTCTTATGATTTATCCCTTCCTAGTATGACAGCACGCTAGCTATATTATCTTTGAGATATAGTCAGTGATATATATATATTTTTAAAAATGGCTTCTTGGACCAATGATTCCTGCCTTATTCCATTCCCTGTCACCACTTTGGGTTAATTCAGCTTGTTGTGAATATTTTATTGCCACACAATATTTTATTACAAGGCCAATTTAAGCAGCTGGCATATATTTGTGGGTGGGAAGATATCTCATAGGTTGGAAGTGCATGTGGGGATGGAACCTTTTACCACCACAGTGCAAAGTTATTATGGTTAGGAGGTTGCCATAATCTTATCTGCCTAGTTTCCAGTGAATAAATTATAAATACGCTTGTATCAGCCTCCTCTTTTCACCAGTCAGTGTTGAGATTATGCTATAATTTACACTGTTTTCTGCATTATTCCTTGTCTTGTCTTGTAATGTACTATTGATGCTGGATGCTGGAAGACGGAAACTATAACATAAGCTATTTATGCAGAGATGGTATTCTACCAGTTCAGACCAGTTCGCCTGACCGGTAGCGTAAATCACGGGTAGCCCATTTAGGGTCCTTTTTTTAGCCGAAGCGCATGCATGGAAGCATGAGCGCATGCCAGATGGGCGCACATACATTGCAAACAGGTAGAGAAGGTAAGTGAATACCACTCCTGTATCTATGTTGCCTTATGTTACTGTGAGGGGCATGGTGGCTCATTGCCTAAGACACTGAGCTTGTCGAACATAAAGGTTGGCAGTTCAGGGGTTCGAATCCCTAGCGCGGAATAACAGATTGAGCTCCCATTACTTGTTCCAGCTTCTGCCAACCTAGCAGTTCAAAAGCATGTAAAAATGCAA
Source organism: Rhabdophis nuchalis (assembly GCA_039707465.1). Lineage (NCBI taxonomy): Eukaryota > Metazoa > Chordata > Lepidosauria > Squamata > Natricidae > Rhabdophis > Rhabdophis nuchalis. The sequence continues at coordinate 201,867,465 of CM077645.1, forward strand.
GTAGAAAAATAGGAACCGCCTTTGGTGGGAAGGTAACAGGGTTTTGTGTGCCTTTGACATTTAGTCATGCTGGCCACACAACTAAAGAGAAGTCTTTGGACAGTGCTGGCTCTTTGGCTTTGAAATGGAGATGAGCACCATCCCCTAGAATCGGGAATGACTAGCACATATGTGTGAGGGGAATCTTTACCTTTATGTTACTGTGCCATGCAGCTAGATAAGAACGATGGTTTTGAATGACTTCTTTCTTCATTGGTCAATTTTACATCTTATCTTACAAATTGATCTCTATGGTCAACAACTCAGAATTCCTACCTGACCTTTGTCTGACCTCTAAAGACATTTTGCATTGATATAATCATTTTTAGGAGTTTTTTTTAATTAAAAATATATTTGGATTAGAGAATTACAATATGTATCTTCTCTATGGTTCTGTATTATTTCTTTTATTATACTTTAACTCTTGGTATGACAACACTTAGCTGATTTTGTATGATCCTAAAAGTTATGTAATCTTCCATATTTTAGTGTTTTGATAGATTCGCCATATTTGTGGCATTACTGTTTTTAGAAATATTGGGTTCATATAACAGTAGCAAAATCTAACTATTAAAACAAATGTTAAGATTTCACAAATTACAATCAAAATGCAAAATAGTACTTTCGGCACTTTATTCCATCTTTACCTCATTTCGAAGTATTCCTTCACAGTTCTTCTAAACTGAAAATCTGCTGTAGGTAAATCTATGAGAATGAACACAAGATGTCACTGGGGAGTTTGTTTGAAAGTTGCAAGTTTCCTAATCAAAGCAGGGCATTAGAATAAATTAGGTAGATTTCATTTACCCAAGCATCAACTTAATAACTGAAAACTCTGAACAAGAAGGTGCCTTTCACTTCCTCAGCCCCACGCAGTTCATTAGGTGGAATTATAACATAAATACCAAATGTTCTGAAGGATCTTAGAGAAAGTAAAGAGTGCAATCAAATCAGATAGTGAATTAATAATGGAGAGAGGAAAAGGACTGGTCAGCAGAGCACATTTTATGGAAAAGTGTTCAATTAATCTTAAATATAACACAAATATACTGGTATGCTTAAGATATATTAAGGATTTTTTTGCACGTCATATACTGTCATTTAATTATGTATGGAGATTCTCAATAATCCAGGTCATGGTTATCCCAAAGGTCCTATTTCAAGAGGCAACTGAACCTTTTGGTTTTTCTTTGAAGATGTTTCACTTCTCATCCAAGAAACATCCAAAAACAGAAAGTCCAGTTGCTTCTTGAAAAAGGACCTTTGGGACTGTAATGTAATCATTCAGTGGTAGCTTACCTCCTCTTTGCTCCAGCATATATTATAATGCATGGCATATAATTTATGGCTGTTGGACCATATGAAAGGCTGAGGGCCAAAAAATTGAGGCCTTTGAACTATGGTGCTGGAGAAGACTCCTGAGAGTCCTTGGACTGCAAGGCAATCAAACTGTCAGTCCTAGAGGAGATCAACCCTGACTGCTCTTTAGAAGGCCAGATCCTGAAGATGAAACTCAAATACTTCGGTCACCTAATGAGAGGAAAGGACTCACCAGGGAAGAGCCTAATGCTGGGAAAGATGGAGGGCAAAAGAAGAAAGGGACGACAGAGAACGAGGTGGCTGGATGGAGTCACTGAAGCAGTCAGCGTGAGCTTAAATGGACTCCAGAGGATGATGGAGGACAGGAAGTCCTGGAGGAACATTGTCCATTGGGTCACAATGGATCAGACAGGACTTCATAACTAACAACAACATAATATTAAACCCCATGAATCAAACTGAATAGTCTACAATGGTGTCACTGAAGTTAATTGAACAATTTGTTACCAAATACAGGTAGCCCTGGATTTACAACTATTCATTTAGTGACCATTCGAAGTTACAATGTCACAGAAAAAAGTGAATTATGACCATATTTCATATTTACACCCTTGTAGAATCCCCATGGTCACACAATCACAATTCAGACACTTGGCAACTGAATTGTATTTATGATGATTGCAAGTGTCCTGGGATCAGGTGATCACATTTTGCAACTTTCTGGCAAACAAAGTCAGTGGGGCTGTAACAACTGTATTACTTCCTTAACAACTGCAGTGATTCGTTTAACAACAGTGGCAATAAAGTAATGGAAATTTTAAACTCAATTGAGGTTGTAAATTGAGAATTACCTGTAAGCATAGGAAAACCATACATGCCGCTTATAAATTTTGAATCTGCAATGATATTGGGACTGCAGTAATACCTAGTCTCAAGGCACTTCACAATCTGGGATGAATGATAAAATGATACTCACATATCTATTCTAGATAAGATGGCTATTTATTCCATCCATTCACTTTATGATAGATAATGAAGTATAACATAGTTATCAACCACAGTTTATTGATATGTCCAAGATGGTACGTCTGTTTATGCCACACTGTCTGCCACCCAAAACAGCTTTTTCTTTCTTGCCAACATTGTATGCATGGTCTAGGATTAAAATAAACAATAAACAAATATTAAGGTCATTTTTTATCTAGATTGACAAATGACTTTGGAAAGGAACAGGGACATATTATAACAAAAAATATGATGCATGAAGACCATTAATAAGAATGTATCATATGTCTCTTATAATATGAAGTTGGCCAAGTATCTCCAAGTGCTCCAAAAATGTCCACTCCTCCCAAAAATATTACTGCTGAGTACTTACTAATGGACTGCACTGTCCATAAAAGGTCTTACTGTCCATCCTATTTCAGTAACAACCTAACACATTATTTTACTCCTAGGCTTGAATGGATTTTTTTTAGTCAATGTCATTTTCAAATTGGTTTTAACACTATAATAGTCAGAAATAATGTAGAAACATTTCCATGGCTCTTAAGGTTGCATGTACATGAATTGATTCATAATACAATTTTATAGATAGTATGTTGTGCATGCAGTATGTCTTGTGTTGCAAGCATGTTAATTTCACCAGTTTGGTCAAATGCAAACTTGTACTGGATTTCTTTACCTTTTGCATTCCAGGTGTTCCTGATTTCTGTGCATCTGGCCATTCAACCTATAAACCAGGTTTTCTAAGCTAAGAGGGAGTAATGGCTCAATATGCCAATATAAATTACACAAATAAACTGAACTTTGCATAAAATGCTCCAGGGTAAAAATTCAACCCTTTAGCGAATATACCACAAGAGTTTAGAATGGAATTCCTTACCCAAATGATAGGTCTTAGGCTTAGCTACAAAAGTTGAATATTTACAAAATGTGTGAATAGTCTAATAATACAAGAGTAAAATGTCTTCCATTATATATATAAAAAGCTCTAATATGGTAATCCATTTGTTCAGTTCTCTTCAGTGAGACAATCCAACGTTGTTGAATACAAAACAAACAAAACTGAAGAAAATGAACCATTGTAAATACATGCTATCATGCTTAGTTGCACTAGAGTTAAGAGGAAGAATTACAGAGCTAACAACTTAAGGCAACTAAAGGTTTTCAAAGTTTAAAGATCATGTCTTCCAAACCTTGTTCCTGTTAGGGAAATGGTATATTTAGTGATAGAGGCTAGATGCTGAAACTTAAGAATTTAAAATGTGATAGCAAGAGAAAATTGACATGAGAAGCACAAGTTATTTTTTTCTCCTGGTAAAGTTAGGCAATTGGTGGGGGTTTTTTGGTTTTTTTTGTGATGATCAAGTTCATATTTTATGGAAGTTAAGAAAAACAAAACATCAGAATCCTGTTATTCATAAATACTCCCCCACTGCATCTAAATCACAAGCTGGAAAGCTTGTTTTCCTACGTTTTCATGTACACACTCTTTTGCTGCAATGAAATGGGGCAATTACTCCTGTATATAATAATTCTATCTCCCAGCTAAATAATACAAGGAAATAACTTAAAACACATTGATTGACTCCAGGATGGAACACGGTTTACAAATTACCTGCAACACTAATAGCCTGGAAACAAGTAACTCATGGTCAATTTTGGATGCTGAAAGGGCATTTTACTTCTTTCTCTTTATGTCTTGCTCTGATGAAAAACCAGCTTTAAAAGTGAATGTGAAAGTCTATACAGCGTTACAGGAATCTTCTCTGCTTTTCAAAATGTGAACATGAATTATAGTAATGGTACCAAGTGTTTCCTTTTTGCTTGTTTGTTTTATGTGACTTTAATTAAGATAGGTCGGGTAAAAATATAGCCATTTCAATACCTTCATTCCAATATTTCTTATGTAATCTAACTCAATAATCAATAATTTTCAATAATTTAATTTGTTGACCGCTCCTCTCCCCATAGGGACTCGGAGCGGTGCACAGGGAAAACTAAAACCATAAATATACAGACATATTAAAAACAAATTAAACATATACCTGTGCTAAAATACCCCATTAACATACTAAAATTCCCAGTTAAAACAACTAAAACCCCATAGAGAGAGACTACCCTAGGCCGGCCAAGCAGAAAAGATGTGTTTTTAGTTTTAGACGGAAGGAGTCTAAACTATAGGAATACCTCTGTCTGTTGCCTTCTTTTTTTCTACAGAGCAGAGAAATAAGTTTACAGTACTAAGTGGGATTGATAAATGTAATGGGGGGTTATGAAAGAATGAAAGTTTTTTCCCGAATGCCATCACTCTGCTAAACAAATAATCCCTCAACACTATCAAACTATTGACTAAGGCTGCATTACTATTACTATTACTGTTAGTCTTTTCATTGTTCCTATCACCCACTTATGATTGCATGACCTTAACTTTGTTGCTTGTATCCTTACAATTTATATTGACATTGATTGTTTCCCGGTTGCTTATTTATACCCTATGACTATCATTAAGTGTTGTACCTTATGATTCTTGATGAATGTATCTTGTCTTTTCATGTAAATTGACAGCATATGCACCAAAGACAAATTACTGTGTGTCCAATCACACTTGGCCAATAAAGAAGAAAGAAGAAAGAAAGAAAGAAAGAAAGAAAGAAAGAAAGAAAGAAAGAAAGAAAGAAAGAAAGAAAGAAAGAGATGTAGATCAAATACTAGCAGAAAGCAAAAGTAGCATAGTGTATAATTAATTTTAAAAAGGTTAATGCTTTTACATGTATTTAGTGAAGTAGATTAGAGAAAAAAGCACACTGATGCAGTTACGGGATATTGTATATGTTTATACTTTGGTAATTTTCTTCTTAATCCATTGATGGGCCATAATCATTTGTTTTCTGAATTATGCACATAAATTCATTGCTTTCAAGTTTGAACAATCTGGAAAAAAATTTCTCCTCAAATTCTTTAATGAATTGCATTTCAGAACAGTTTCGAAACTTTGGCTGGTCTTTGATAAGACTTCAAAGAAGTACATGAAGGGTTTCATTGTAATCTATCTAGCACTATCTGACTGAGATCTGAGACATCTTTTCTCATATATAATTCCAATAAATTAAGACAAACTGTAACAATATTTGATAACGTGGTTCCATTATTTCAGGGGTGTGAAACTCACAGTAGCATTACAACAGCATCATGTGACATATTGGGACTTTTCCCTTCTCGGCTAAACTGGGAGTGAGCGTGGCCAGCACATAACACATCCAGCCCAAGGCTGGGAATTTGACAGTCATGCATTATTTGTATAGGGAAAAACAAGACTTCCTAATCATAAAGATATGTGATTATATATATCAGAATGAATTCTATTAGGATAATTCTACATAGAGAGATGCTATTCAGCGTCATGGTATCAACTTCTATATGATATGATTTTCCCAGTTACTTTAACTTTACTAGAATACTAATTTTGTTTGGTGAAATCTTTAAAATGATTTTTTTAATTACTTTCATAAAATCATCCAAAAGGAGACTAAATTATGCTAAATTATAGCGATGTGCACATGACTGATCCAGCAATAGAGCTGTATTCATTTAAGCCCTTTTTCAAACAGCTGTAATCATATTGCTTACTGTAATCTATGAATTACAGAGAATGAAGGAACTTCACTTCACTTAACAACCTGTTACTACTTTAGCAACTTCAGTGATTCACTTAACAACAGTGGCAAGAAAGGTCATAAAATGGGGCAAAACTCACTTAACAAATGTCTCACTTAGTAACATAAATTTTGGGCTCAATTGTGGTCGTAAGTCGAAGTCTGCCTGTATCTGCGATTTTGAAATATTTCTCATGCATGGCATCAAAGGGTGAAATGTTGAAGGAAATTGGTATATGTGGTTGGTCAACAATAGAAATATTTTTGTAGGTTATGATTATAAAAGAAAAAGTGAACAATCTTTCTCTAAAATTATAATACTGAGATATGGAGAACACCCTCATAAGTCACAGAATAGCGCAACAATGCCAAAGAGACAACTTATAATTAGGAAGCAAGTTAATGGAATAAGGACAAAAGGTTCACAGTATGTCAACGTCTGAAATTTCTAAAATAAGATTTGAATGGTAATTGAGAACCATTGTGGGAATTATTAGCAGAACAAGTCTGGACTGGTATTAAAGAAATTGTTTCCTGTCCTGTGAACAATTTGATTGCAGAAAGCATTTAAAATTTTCCATGGTGCTTTTACTGTATTTTTTCCCCTTCTTTAAATTATTGAATCTGGAATTAATTCATTTTGATTCATTTATAATAGCTGAGAAGCTAACATTGCATTATTTACGGAGAATAAATCTCCATAATGTTCAATGGTCATTAAAAGAAAGACATCAATTTAATAAAATTGACTTGCATCATTATCAGTGTTCCTAGAATTATCTTTGACTTGAGGTAACAAGAAAACCATTGAGGTAGACCGGTTGCTTTCATGGTGTGGAGACAATAACTTGGTCCTTAACTCCAATAAGACCAAGGAGCTTATAGTGGACTATAGAAGGAATAGATCTGATATCCAACCCTTGCTTTTCAATGGAGAACGAGTGGAGCAAGGGGTCAGTTTTAAGTTTTTGGGTGTTATCATAAAAGGGGACCTGACCTGGGATCCTCACATTGCAGCGCTGGTCAAAAGGGCCTAGCAGAGATTATACTACCTGGAACTTCTCAGGAAACAACAACTGAATGAAAAACTGCTGGTGACCTTCTACCGCTGTGCATAGAGAATATTTTAACTTTCTGCACCTGTGTATGGTTTGCCAATTGCACCGTGGCAGATAGGACAGCACTCTAGAGCAGTGTTGGGCAAACTCATTAGTCAATAGAGCTAAATATCAACAGTACAAGGATTGAAATTTCTTTTGAGAGCCAAAAGGTGTGGCCTGTTTTGTGGGAGTGGCTCAGAGGTCATGTGACCAGGTGGGCGTGGCCAACTTGGAAAATGTGGTGAAATTCACTTAACGACGGTCTTGCTTAGCAACCAAAATTTTGGGCTCAATTGTGGTCATACGTTTTTTCCTTCTTTCTTTATCTCTCTCTCCCACTTTCTTTTTCTTTCTATTTTTCTTTCTCTCTTTTTCTTTCTCTCTCTCTCTCTGTATCTGTCTCTCTCTCTTCCCTCCACCCATCTCTGTCACTCTGTGTCTGTGTGTGTGTGTGTGTCTCTCTGATTTCCTCCCTCCCTCCCTCTCTCTCTGTGCCTCTCTGTCTGTCTCTCCTGCCCCCCCTCTGTCTCTCTCTGTCTGTCTGTCTGTCTCTCTCTGTATCTGTCTCTCTCTTCTCCCTCCACGCATCTCTGTCACTCTATGTGTGTGTGTCTGTCTGTCTGTCTTTCTGTCTCTGATTCCCTCTCTTCCTCCCTCTCTCTCTGTGCCTCCCTCTGTCTGTCTCTCCCTCCCTCCCCCTCTGTCTCTCTGTCTGTCTCTCTCTCCCTCCCCCTCTGTCTGTCTCTCTCTCTCTCTCTCTGTCTCTCCGTGTGTCTGTCAGTCTTTCTATCCCTCTCCCCCCCTCCTCCTCCCCCCTGGGAAGCAGCAGAGGGGCCGGCATGTCAGCTGGGGAGGCGGGCAGGTGGAGGGACCACCCAAGGCTGCGGCTACCTTAAGCGCCACCAAGGACATCCGGGTGCCATACGCCCACCTCCCTCCCAGCCCTGTGGGGCGGGCAGCCCCGGAATGTGCACCACGGTGGCTGTTGGAGGGAGCCGGTGGAGATGCGCCTGGGTGTCCTGCCCGATGCCCCTGCTGGGCGACATCAGACAGTGGGAGCTGCGCATTGCAAGGCTCGGGGGACAGCAGCAGCAGCAGCAGCCGCCTATGCAACAGATGGAGTCTGCCTGTGGCTGGGTGGAGGAAGAGCCACTTGTGGTTCACGAGCCGCAGTTTGCCAACCACTGCTCTAGAGGGTTAACATTGTTGCCCAGAGGATCATTGGTCACCTTCTCCCCCCTTTTGGAAGAGCTTTATAGCTCCCGCTGCCTTAAAAAAGTTCAATACATTCTTACAGATTTATCTGAACCTGGCATCCTTTTTTTGAACTATTACCATCTGACAGATGGTACAGGATAATAAAAACAAGGACAAATAGGCTGAAAAATAGTTTCTATCATAGGAAGTATCTATATTGAATTCTACTGTATAGTGCAGTATTGTGCAATATTAATGCAACATCGGTTTTCAATGCAATTATATATAGAATGTGAAGGGTGTGTGTTTGTGTTTTATTTTTATAGTTATAATGTACACTGAAGATGGCATTTAATTCCGTTGTATGAGGTGCAATGACAATAAAGTAAATGAATGTACTTAATTCAGACTAGTTTGCAGATTAGAAAATACTATCCTAAAGGTTTTTATACCTGAAAAGATTCAGGGAATCTTTCAACTCAAGCTATCTATTTCTACATTTAAATCTATTTACAGTGCTGTCTGAGGGAAGGCAAATTATATATAAATGAACTTACAGGAATTTGTTACTCATTCAAAACAAGAAAAGTTAAAAAAAATCTTCGAATCATAAATAATTACAAGTTAGTAACTAATCAGCAATGGTTCCCCTGCTAAATATAAAATATAAAAACAGGGTCATGCTGAAGTCAAATGAAGACATAAGCTAAGGAAGGTCACCGGTTCCAGTCAGGTTATTAAGAAGCTGATAGGATAACAGCTTTGCTTGCTGAGGGTTTATAATACATAGGAGTTCACTGTATACAACACTGGTCCAAACACTGATGCATTAAGAATAAGAGCCACCTGTTCAGCTATTTTAAAAAGAGTGGAATAGTGAAACCATCACTTATCACCTATTTATTCAGGTATTTGGCTACTGCCTTTGACATTCACAAAGATCCTTTCCTTTGTCCTTGAGCTATACTACTGTATATTTCTATTTAAATTACAGTGATACTTTCTAAATATGTCTCCAAAGTCTTTGGCATATGCAAATTTGGTGTCTGTTCCCTTTTGTTCTGTTCCCCGCACCCATGCAATATATCCTAATTTTTGATGAAGCATAAATAATCACATACATAGGAGCAAAATATGTTTCAATGACAAAGAGAATTGACACCAAGAATAAAATGATTAGAGATGGAAGGGACTTCCATTCTTGCAGATATCAAGTCCGATTGGGAAGAACAGGTAGATTATAGTGGATTTTAAGTGATTTAGTTTATTTTAAATTACAAATAAGGTTAAGATGGATGGATGGATGGATGGATGGATGGATGGATGGATGGATGGATAAATGATAGGAAGGTATGGAGGGAAGGAAGGAAGGTAGGTAGGTAGGTAGGTAGGCAGGCAGGTAGGTAGATAAGTAGATAAGTAGATAGGTATACAGATAAATGAGAATATATTTTTATGGATTAAAGGACTTGTCTTTATAAAGATATAATATTGACATACAAACTCGTACCTAATTTCCATAAGACATATTCAAACAGTTAATTTATAGAATCTCCTATTTCCATTTCCATTACAGACTGAAGCATTTTATTTACACTTGTTACTAAAAGATAAGATATTCACATTAGGGCTACTACTTATGTAAAACCTAGTTTTTATCTTGGAGAAGAGATAGATGTGGAGAAACAGTTGCTCAGTCTCAAAAAGAGATTCACAACACTGATTCTGCTTTGATTTGGATGGTCTTAAAAGGGGGCAGACAAGTGAAGGTTTGAGCAAGCTTTCAAGAATCTGTTAATATCTCTGTAACAATAAAGTAATATTCCTTGGAATCCCTGAGGTACCTATTTCTTAACCTAGCCTGACCTGACACAACTGAAGAATCTAGCATCTCATTTCTCTTTGGATGGGTCAACCCAGGGAACATTTATTTGGAGGAAGGGAAGGGAGGAAGAAATGGGTCAGAAAGAAAAATTTATTTTTATTTTTTTATTTTTTATTTTTTTAGAATTTATACCCCGCCCTTCTCCTTATTAGGACTCAGGGCGGCGCACAGGCATTATTAAAAACCATAACAAAACAATATATACTATTAAAAACATATTAAATTAAATTAAAACCCGTGCTAAAAACCCTTTAAAACCCTAAAAAATTAAAATTTATAAATAGAGTCAGAAACGGGGGGCTACGCTAGGCTGGCTTGTTGGAATGGGTACGTCTTAAGACGTTGGCGGAAGAGGCGGAGGTCCGAGGTAGTGCGAAGGTTGGGGGGTAGGTCGTTCCAGAGGGCTGGGCCTGCCACAGAGAAGGCCCTTCCCCTGGGTGTCGCCAACAGGCATTGCCCGGCCGACGGTACCCGGAGAAGGCCCTCTCTGTGGGAGCGGATTGGACGAAGGGATGTAAAGAAAATGTAAGAATTACATTGAAAACAAACAATTTAAGATGAGGGGATAAATGGAGAACTTATCCAATTTGCAAATGACAACAAGCTGGCAGGAATAGCCAACACTCCAGAAGATAGGCTTAAGATACAGAAGGACCTTGACAAACTTGAACATTGGACACTATCTAACAAAATGAAATTCAATGGTGAAAAGAGTAAGGTTCTACATTTAGGCAAGAAAAATGAAATACACAGGTACAATATAGGTGGTATCTTGCTCAATAGTAGTAACTGTAAGAGGAATCTTGGAATCCTAGTGGACAACTATTTAAATATGAGCCAGCAATGTGCAGCAGCTGCCAAAAAAGCCAACACAGTTCTAGGCCAGGGGTCTGCAAAGTTGGCTCTTTTAAGACTGGTGGACTTCAACTCCCAGAATTCCCCAGCCAGCTGGCTGGGGAATTCTGGGAGTTGAATTCCACCAGTCTTAAAAGAGCCAACTTTGCAGACCCCTGTTCTAGGCTGCATAAATGGAGGGATAGAAACAAGATCACATGAAGTGTCAATACCACTTTATAATGTCTTGGTAAGGCCATATTTCGAATACTGCAGCTAGTTTTGGGTGCCATAATGTAAAAAAAATTGTAGAGACTCTAGAAAGAGTGCAGAGAAGAGCAACCAAGATGATTAGGGGACTGTAGTTTAAAACATATGAAGAACAGTTGCTGGAACTGGGTATGTCTAGTCTGATGAAAAGAAGGACTAGGGGAGACATCATAGCAGTGGTCCAATATCTCAAGGGTTGCCACAAAGAAGAAGAAGTCAAGCTATTCTCCAAAGCACCTGAGGATAGAACAAGAAGCAATGGGTGGAAACTAATCAAGGGGAAAAGCAACTTAGAACTAAGGAGAAATTTCTTGACAGTTTGAACAATTAATCAGTGGAACAACTTGTCTCCAGAAGTTGTGAATGATCCAACACTGGAAGTTTTTAAGAAGATTATGGATAACCATTTGTCTGAAGTGATGTAGGGTTTTCTGCCTAGGCAGGGGATTGGACTAGAAGACCTCCAAGGTCCCTTCCAACTCTGTTTTTCTATTCTATTATCTCTAAGAGTTGGATGTGGCCCAGCCATCTCTGCACAATGAACTTCTTAGCATATATAAATGGAAAAGAAACTTTAAAAAACTTGTATAAGAACAAGATTCAAAGAATTTTAAAAATATTGTTTAATCCAGCAAAATGATTGCAAATCTCTAGTGACTCTAGCCAGATTTATAACAAACTAAGTTCCAAGTTCAGTTTGCAATCTTTTTTTCATTATTTGTGTTTTTTTTACAAGGACTGCCTTGTGGGGGCTTAATAGAGAATTGCCACATAATGCAAGTTGGATATATCAAAATTTTAAGGGAATGCAGCAGATGAAGGGGAAAGGAAAGGCTATAGCACACGTTAGCTATATGTGCAAACAAGCACTAAAATATGCAGGATCATGTTGTCCCTGTAAAAATGACAAATGAAAGTTGAAAGAATAACTGTGAACATAAACTGTCCTAAATTCTCTTGGGCTTCCTAAAAAGGAAATATGGAAAATGGCTTATGCATATGAGAAAGACCTTTAACAAGGCTTAAAACATTAATCACTAGAGATTAAAATTTATTTTGCATTGATTATTTTACCAGGCTGTCTGTTTCAAGAGACTATTTCAAGAATGGTTTCTTCCAAAATGAGAACATCACAAAACGTAATGTTGATGAGCAACCATGTTTTAAGAGCCTGGACAATAAATCCAAAGTCAATCCCATTTCTTTCTCAAATCATCTTCAGGATCGGCCCTTCTAAAGAGCAGTCAGGGTTGATCTCCTTTAGAACTGACCGGTTTGATCACCTTGTAGTCCAAGGGACTTGTAGGAGTCTTCTCCAGCACCAGAGTTCAAAGGCTTCAATTCTTTGGTGCTCTGCTTTTCTTATGGTCCAACTTTCACAGCCATATATTGCAACTGGGAAAACCATAGTGTTAGGATATACAGCCTTATATTGGGTTGACAATATATATGAGTCTATGTTCATATATATGAGCCTATGTTCTTAAGGAATTGTGTAGCTTTAAGAACTGACTTATAATCTCTATGGCTGTAATTATACAGCTCTGCTATAAAGGAAGCTCAGAATCACAAGCTCATTCCCTGTTCGATTCCTTGTGATCTTGTGTTTTCCTGATTGCCGTTGGAGAAGCTGAACTGTGAAGAAGAAGGAGTATTGTTTTGCATCACTGTGAGAAACTATCTTTGTTTGGTGAAGGACTGTTGATATTTGTTTGAAGAGTTATTCGGAGGAAGCATTTTTAGTTGCTACAAAGTAAAGACTATTTATTTTCTTACTATCACTATTTTAGAGTTTGTCTGTGGTTTACAGCAACGTATCTCGTTACTGTCCGGTGAATTACACTAATCCGCATTTATATGCTAACACTGGTAAAGGAACCAAAGTTCTGACACTGGTTCTGAACCCAGAGTTGCTAACACATAGCCTTGACTATACATACTTCTGTTGGCAGAGTGATGTCTCTGCTTTTTAGTATGTTATCTAGATTTGCCATAGCTTTCCTCCCCAGGAGCTAGTGTCTTTTAATTTCTTGGCTGCAGTCCCTATTTCCAGTGATCTTGGAGCCCAGGAAAATAAAATCTGTCACTACTTCCATTTCTTCCCCATTTATTTGTCAGGAATTGAGAGGGCCAGATGCCATGACCTTAGTTTTCTTAATGTTGAGTTTCAAGACAACTTTTGCACTCTGTCTTCACCCACATCAAGAGGCTCTTTAATTCCTCTTCACTTTCTGCCATTAGAGTGGTATCCTCTGCATATCTGAGGTTGTCTGCATATTTGAGGTTGATGTAGCTACATCCACATAAATGTTCTGGCAACAGGAAAGCTCACCATTATGTTTACTTAGGATTTTGTTTAATAAATCTAGAATAATGAGTTAGGAAATACCTGAAAATTTAAGTGGATAGTCAGTTCAGTGATACCTTTTGTAACTGTTCAGACAGAGGTAAAAAAGGATGGTTGTTTTCCTGTAATGTAGCTCATGTTTCTCTCAAGTTCTTTCTGAGTACGTTAATATTCAATCTATACCCAGACTGACTCAGTCTTCAGTGACATATGTATGTGACATCTGTACATTGCATACTTTGATGTCAAGAATGTCAAGGATGACATTAACAAAATTATCGTGCTTGGATTATGGGTTTTCAGCATATGGACCAACAATGTGCTGAAACCGATCTTCCAATATTCAAACAGTTTTCTTCTGCAAAAGAACTTTTAATACTTCACTCCTCAAGGCAGTTTTGGCTTTCTTTCCTATGATATTTTTTCGGTTGTGTTTCCAAGCTTAGCCTATTGTGATGAAGTCACAGAGATTTTTGTGGTTATTACTTTTCTACTCACCTCTCCATCACTTTGCATCTTCCTGAACTGCACACACGTCCTGATCCAAAAAGGCTCCATGTTTTTGTCACAATCTCTGCACTTGGGATTTAATTAAAGGAAGGCAGAGTGGTGGCACAGCACTGATGAGAGTTGTGCAGTGAAACACACACACATCTATCTCTCAAACACTTCCAGGTAAATGAAAGAACTATAACTTCTCTTGCAAATGTCAAAGGTATACTTTCCTTAAAAAAAAAAAAATCCGAAGCAATTTTTCTTCTCATCTTACTGAATGAGAATTCTTGCACGGTAGATAGTTTTTTCTTTTATAAGGAGTACAAATTTTGAATTTCAAACCAGCTAGCCAAAAAGTGAGTATTTTTTCCCTAATAGTCTACAAGTATGGTCTACAGTATTCTAGTCTGGAAAAAGCTCTGGGGAGGTTATAATATAGTACAATAATTTAAATACAGTCACATAAAAACAAAACAATTAGAAACCAATAAACTCAGAGAAATCCAGAACTAACCTTCCTTCTTTCCTTCCTTCCTTCCTTCCTTCCTTCCTTCCTTCCTTCCTATTTCCATTATTGAGAAATTGTGAAGGCTGATCTTTATTTAAGGGAGAGCACGGTAATCCTATTTAGCAAATGCCTCATTTAATAATAATAATAATAACTAAAAATAATTTTTAATTTATAACCCGCTCTCTCTCCCCAAAGGGACTCGAGGCGGGGTACAGAGAATTAAAAATACAATTAAAAACCACAAACAAAGTACAATGTTAAAACGAATTAAACTAACCCTGCCTTAAAAGCCCATATAAAACTAAAACTAAACCCTAAAAATCCCTAAAAACAGTTTAATTACCCTAGGCCGGCCAAGCAGAAGAAGTGTGTTTTTAATTTTTGCCGGAAGGAGCGGAGGTCCGTGGTTGTTCTAATTTCAGGGGGAAGGTCGTTCCAGAGGGTCGGGCCCACCACAGACAGGGCCCTTCCCCTGGGCGTCGCCTGCTGGCATAGCCTAGTGGACGGCACCCGGAGAAGTCCCTCTCTGTGGGAGCGAATCGGCCGCAAGGATGTATGAGGCAGGATGCGATCCCGCAGATAGCTAGGTCCCATGCCATGGAGCGCTTTAAAGATGGTAACCAACACCTTGAAGCGCACCCGAAAGACAACAGGCAGGCAATGCAGCTCGCGCAGGAGCGGTGTTACATGGGAAAACCTGGAGGCTCCCATAACTGCCCGCGCGGCTGCATTCTGGACAAGCTGAAGCCTTCGGGTGCACCTCAAGGGGAGCCCCATGTAGAGAGCATTGCAGTAGTCCAGTCGGGATGTCACGAGGGCATGAGTGACTGTGCAATTAATGACAATTCACAGTTACAGTGGCAATGAAAAAATAATTTTACATCCCTTGCATCTATGATCTTTGCAGGTTTGTAAAGCAAAGCAAAGCTAAAGCAAGATCATAAGCACAGTTATGATTTCAGTTAACGACCATTTCACTTATATATTATAAGTGAATTTTCCTCATTTGGAACTTTTTCCCCATTTGGAACTGAACTCAGATGGATATTTCTTCCAACACGTGGAACCCTCACCTGCTCTTATCTAACCTGAGCTGGGTTAGATAAAGTACAAGAACAGATGTTACTCATTAGGGAATTTGGGGAGAAAAAGGGAAAGAAAGAAAGAATCGAAGTCCTAGACATCGTACAAATGTTATTTGCTTGTTTCCTACAGGGCGACGTGTTTTTCTTTATTGCATAAAATATTAATGGTAACCATTAACCCTCTTGCATTCCAAACAACAGCAATAGACACTGATTCAAATGAAGGTCATAGTGCACTATTGCAATTAGAATAGATTATAAAGTGAATAAGGAGGGGGGGGATGTATGGTCATTTAGACAAGCAAAGATCTCAGACTGGAAGCAGGTGTGAACAGGAAATATATTCTGCAATTTCCAAAGGATGTTCAACTAAGACACATTTTTCATTTGTGACTATATTCTTTATGCCAGATAAAGTAATCGGATTTCCTTTCCATATGATAAACTTTGGATGTTATGAATCTGAAATCATATCTTCCATATTTAATTGGTTTCTGGCAGTTATTGATCATCATAACTTATTTATATTCCTATTTCACTTTTTTTCGCCTTTGAAACATTCATGTTAATATTAAGGAATAGAAAGCAATTCAAAGTTCCTGGCACAGTTCAGAATTTGAAAAGATAGAAAGGTAATTTTTTGTTCAAGCTCCTTCTGATGATTTTGCAGGCTTGCTCATAGCACTCTCCTTGATAAAAATAGAAAGGAATTTGCCATGACATTCCTTTCTATTTAGCCTATAGTCTATTTTCATTGGAATCCAGCCAGGCCTGACCCAACTTAACTTCCCAGACAAAAGTTCGCGAAAAGTTGCCAATGCTAGATAAGGATTCTCAATGGAATAAGTAAATAGCAATAATACTTATATTTTGATCCATGATGTTTTACAGCACTCTCTGAATGGTTTACAGAGGTCAGCACATTGGCCTGAATAATCTGGACCCTCATTTTACTAACCTTGAAGAATGGAAGACTGTGTCAACCTTGAGATGGACAGGATTGAACACCAGATTGTGGCAGTTAGCCTGCGTTACTGCATTCTAACCACTGCGCCACTATGGCTCAACTGTAACAAAACAATAGCACTTAGACATATATACCACTTTACAGTGTTTTTTACAGCCCTCTCTAAGCAGTTTTACAGAGTCAGCCTATTGACCCCCAACAATCCGGGTTCTCATTTTACCCACCTCAGGAGGATGGAAGGCTGAGTCAACCTTGAGTCTGGTGAGATTTGAACTTCCAAATTGCAGGCAGCTGGCAGGCAGCAGAAGTAGATTGTAGTACTGCACCAGTGGTGGGTTTCAAATTTTTTAGAACCTACTCTGTAGGTGTGGCCTATTTTGTGGGCGTGGCTTGGCAGTCATGTGACAGGGTGGGAGTGGCCACCTTTTAAAATGTGGTGAAACTCATTTAACAAAGCTCTTGCTTAGCAACCAAAATTTTGGACTCAATTGTGATGATAAATTATTTATTTCCTTCCTTCCTTCCTTCCTTCCTTCCTTCCTTCCTTCCTTCCCTTTCCTTTCCTTTCCTTTCCTTTCCTTTCTTTCCCGTTGGGTCACTGGCAGCGGCGGGCCAGATTTACTTCCAGGTACGCCGGTGGAACCCCCTCTCACCGGTTCTCTAAATTTCACCAACCGGCTCTCGCGAATAGGTGCGAGCCTGCAGAAACCCACCACTGTACTGCACTCTAACCACTGCACCACCAAGGCTCTTAAGCACTGTAAGCAGTGTTAAAACATAAAACGTTTACATATCCAAGACAGAGGTGGGCTGCACTTACCTTAACAACTGGTTTGCTGTTTGTGAGCACGCGCATGCACACAAGCTTGGCTCCCACGCACCTTTTCAGGGCTGAAACGAAACTTCAAACGTGCAGCTAATCAACTCAGGCAGCTTCAGTGAGTACAGCACACATGGCGCAGAACTCCGCTGGGCGGCATGGGTGGGTGGGGGGAACGAGCCAGAAAGTTAGTTATAAATGGAAAGGATAGGGCAGGGGCGAGTGGGAAGGTCCAGCCTGTGATCACAACTGCTGGTTTGCCCGAACCAGTCCGACCAGGCAGCAACCCACCACTGTTCAAGACTTATTCTAACATGTAACAAATAAGGTAAAAACTAAATTGTATACATAGAGGGCCTTTTATTGGTCCATATTATATAAAGAAATACATTGGCAAGATAGTGAAGATTTCTAGAAATCAGGGATAATATTTTAGCCCTAGACATATTCCGTAACTTCCATATCCAGTTCAAAGGTTTGTATGCAAAGTCCATTTTGCAAATATAGTAAAGCTACAGAACTCTGAAAATCATATCTTAAACCTGAGGAATGATCCAAATTCTTTGAATGTGGTAGAGAATTGAGTATAAAGGTGGTGGTGGTGGGGGAAGAATCATCTAAGCCTAACTACTCTGTTTTATATTTATATATTAGAG
Source organism: Rhabdophis nuchalis (assembly GCA_039707465.1). Lineage (NCBI taxonomy): Eukaryota > Metazoa > Chordata > Lepidosauria > Squamata > Natricidae > Rhabdophis > Rhabdophis nuchalis. The sequence continues at coordinate 201,885,649 of CM077645.1, forward strand.
ATATATTTGGATGATGTTCCTCTCTCTGAGATGGTGAGCTACTTTTTACTGGAATTCAATTCCTTTGTGGAGGAAAAAAAAATAGGGACATAAAGGTGACAATAGTAGAAGCATTGATGGATTTTGTTCCCCCAGCTTAGTTTTTAAGAAAAAGAGCAGATGGCAACTTCTTCAGAGACAGTGTTCATTCCTTGAGGGGAAAATGAAATGTTGCAACATTTTACCATTGCACTGGAGCAGATAATTAGGCAATCAAAACTATTAAGGGCTGACAAAGTACACGAATTCAATGAACTTTTCTTTGCTTCGTTGTGGTAGCAGCTGTGACAATCCAGGTACGGGGAGACAACATAAGGCACAGCAGATTTTAATGATTCTGAATATTTCTATTTAAAGCGTGGTGGTCAACCACAGACTTCATTTCTCAGGGACGGGAGAACTGGTTTTATTATGTGAAGCATGAATATCAGCAGAAAATAAGTTCCACTGAATTCAGAATGGATGATCCTATACCCGAAAGACCACAGGAAGCCAGTGCAGCTCGCGCAGGATAGGTGTTATATGGGAGTATCTCGGAGCTCCCGTTATTACCCGCGCGGAAACCCCACCCCCTCTGAGGCGTGCAGAGGGTTTGGGAGGCCTGCAGAGTGCAAAAACCTTTTCTTAAAAATCTACCTCTTCAAAGTCTTGGTGTGTCTTATACTCCGGTACATCTTATAGTCTGAAAAATACAGTACACTTATTTCTCATGTCAAGAACGGTTTCCAAATAAGTAATTTCATGCTCTGGTGCCTACGAAGACCAGCTGGCTGGCGTGCATGTGCACACCAGAAATGAGAAGACAGTTGGTGACGGTGTGCCTGCCCACAAAGGTTCACCATCACGGGGCTAGGATTTAGAACTACCGTATGTTTCTTGAAAGAGCAGGACAACCATTAGAAAGGTCCTAATTAATATTTTACTCAGATACAGATTTTTTTTTCTATATTCAACAATTATTTTTCTTGCATCACAGCAAGAAATCCAGGCACTTTGCACTGATGTCTAAGCATATGTATATACGTAGGCATATGGATAAAATGTGTTTAAAATTCCCTGAGAAAATCAACACATGTTTATTCCAATTTAAATGAAAGCTATATTAAAAGTACAGAAAGACAATTATTTGAATGTGGAAAGCACTCGGTTTTAAGAAAGCATGACTTTAAGAAGGAAAATTAATGCATCAAATTTAGCATGTTGCCTTAATGTTATATTGGTAATGTAAAAAAGTATATGGTTAGAAATATTATTGTCAAATTATTTCATTTTCATTTTCATTTTATTACATTTATATCCCGCCCTTCTCCGCAGAGCACCCAGGGCGGCGCACAGGAGATTTAAAAAACATACAAAATTGAGCATAGATAAATAATTTAAAATATATATTAAATAATCCCGATCCTATGCTAAAACCAATTATTAAAAACCCAATTTAAAACTTTTCTAAAAGTCCCCATGGGAGGTTAGGCTAGGCCGGCTTGATGAAAAAAGTATGTCTTTAGACATTGGCGGAAGAGGCGGAGGTCGGTGATGGTCCGGAGTTCAGGGGGTAGGTCGTTCCAAAGGGCAGGGCCCACCACAGAGAAGGCTCTTCCCCTGGGTGTCGCCAGTCGGCATTGTCCGGCCGATGGCACCCTGAGAAGGCCCTCTCTGTGGGAGCGTATTGGTCTAAGGGATGAATGGGGCAGGAGGCGGTCTCGCATATAACTAGGCCCCGAGCCATGGAGCGCTTTAAAGATGGTCGTCAGAACCTTGAAGCGCACCCGAAAGACCACAGGAAGCCAATGCAGCTCGCGCAGGATTGGTGTTATATGGGAGCTTCTGGTGGCTCCTGTAATTACCCACGCGGCTGCGTTTTGAACTAGCTGTAGCTTTCGAGTGCACCTCAAGGGAAGCCCCATGTAGAGAGCATTACAGTAGTCGAGACGGGACGTTTATTGAACTGCCACTTTCTACTTTACTCTCCTTTTAAATTACTACTAATGAAATAAAAAGATAGTTGTCTATGAATAACTTAAAATGTATGGCATTATAAGGGGAAAATATTTTCAACAAAATTACATTAGAGATGTAATGGATGTAGAAATAGCACCAAAAAAAGGTAAAAAGACGCAACGTATATGGAAAATGAAGTAGAAATTGAAACTCATGCTATAGGTTGTATAGTTTAATGAAAATCAAGTAGTAAATGACATATAATCCAAATGCTTCATAGAATTGGTGTGCATTTCTTTAGCCACAAATTCCAATGAAAATGAATCTAGGGTTAAGGTTAGGTCTAATTGGAATCAATGCCAAAAACTAACGCTAGGGATTGATTCTTAGATATTTCTAGGGAAAGCAGATGGGAAGGCAACTGCATTGTGTGCCCCTTCTGCGTTTAGTCATGCTGACCACATGATCACAGAGACTTCTTCGGACAGCGCTGGCTCTTCGGCTTTGAAACGGAGATGAGCACCATCCCCTAGAATCGGGAATGACTAGCACATATGTGCGAGGGGAACCTTTACCTTTAAGGAAAACAACTTTTCATTCAGAATTGATTATGACCCACGACAAATTACATAGGAAAATCCCATTGCCAATGAAAATAAATCGAGGGATCAGGATTAGGGTAAGGATTATGGTTGGGATTAGGTCTATTTGGAATCATGAGCAAAAGTGAATGTTAGGGATGGATTCTTAGAGATTTTCTAAGGGAAGTAACAGTTAATGGTTTTGGTTCAGAATTGAGTATGGGTATATTTATATTTATTCAATTTATACCCCGCCCTTCTCCAAACGGACCCAGGGCAGCGCACAGGAAAATTAAAAAATACATACAAAACATCATATAAAATTTAAAAAACTAATTCAATGGATCCTGTGCTAAAACCAGACTAAAATCCCCAAATTTAAAAACTATCTAAAAGTCAGATTAGGGGGCTACGCTAGGCCGACTAGATGAGTCTTTAGACACTTGCGGAAGAGGCGGAGGTCAGAGATGGTGCGAGATGGTGTATGAACCAGTGGTGGGTTCCTGCTGGTTCAGCCGAATCAGTAGTGGTTTGGTGGTCTGGGTAATTAAAAACGGCTGCAACCTAGGCCTACTACATGCCTGGTTTCCTGGTCCACACCATCTAGTTTTTTAGTTGCGTGCACAGTGAAGTGCGCACATGAGCGAACCGGCAGTCGTGCCAGCCGGAACCCATCCCTGGTATGAACCACAGAGAATTACATAGGAAAACCTCAATTTAAATGAATCTAGGGTTGGGATTATGTCTACTTGGAATCCTTGACAAAAATAAGTGTTAACGATTAGATGAATGTTTTGATGTTCCCAAGGAAAGTAATGTTTACAGCTTTTGCTTCAGAATTGATTGTAAATTACACGGGAAAATCTCATTACCAATTAAATGAATCAAATCTAGGGTTAGGGTTAGGGTTTGTTCTATGTGGAATCATGGCCAAAAACTAATGCTAGGGGTGGATTCGTAGATGCTTTCTAAGGAAAGTAGCAGTACTTTGGAGTTTGTAATTCCATAGTGAATTACATGGGAAAATCCCATTGTCAATCTAAATTAGGTCTACTAGGAATCCTGGACGATATCTAGGATTTAAACCCCAGATGCATATTTAAATGCATGGATTACTGTGAATTGCAGTGGATACACACTACTTCTTTGTTTTCTTATTTATTTTTCTTGCTATGATAGATATGTGGAAATTTTCTCTTATCAAGTTTCTGAATGAGGATTGTATTTCTTACACATTCAATATTTGTTTATTTGGCTAATGTGACATCTAAGAGCTTGCAAGTCCTCTTCCATTGCTGTTGATGTATTTATGATCCTAGATAAAATTCAGATGATAAAAGGGAGGAGGAGGAGGAAGAGGAGGAAGAAAAAGTACCATATTTTTCAGAGTATAAGACACACCAAGGTTTTGAAGAGGTAGATTTAAAAAAAAAAAAGGTTTTTGCATTCTGCAGACCTCCCAAAAATTGTTCATTTTTTTGCAAAAATGGGCCTGTTTTTTTTCCACAAAAAAAGAGAATGAATAGCTTTTAGGAGGCTTGTAGAGTGCTTTGGGGGGGGGGGAGAGCAAAAAAGGCTTTTTCACAAAAATGGGCCTGTTTTTTTTTTAAATCAAAAAAGGGTAAGCATAGCCTTTAGGAGGCTTATAGGATACATCTGGGGGGGGGCAAAAACAAGCTAAAAACAGCCCATTTGTTGCTCATTTCTGCCCTCCCCAGTCCTCAGGAGCACTTTGAAAACCTCCTAAAAAATAGCCATTTCGGTGAAGGAGATGGGGTGGGGTTTCGGCAAAAAATGCTGTATTCAGTGTATGACACACCCAGATTTTTAGCCACTTTTTTGTGAGAAAAAGGTGTGTCTTATACTCCAAAAAATACCGTAATATCCGACATTAACTACATCAAGATAATAACGTTAACATTAATACTTCTTTTTTAATGTATTTAACAAATCTCTGTGTGGAGAGGTATCATAAAAACACTACATTTCTCTTTAATAGTTATGATTTTTCTGATAGTAGATGGATTACATAATAATCTTATCATTATATTTAAATTAGAACTGGAATTCACAGTGGATAGTAAATATAATAGGGACACATGTAGCTATCTTTATTTCCTTCCTTATGTTAATGCATGACTATATTTCCTGTCTGAAAATGGAAGGATAAGCTTCTAGACTGCCTAAGAACAAAACATCTTGATTCAATGTGCAAGCAACAGTAAATAGCTGGCAGCTATAAAGATTGTTATTAATCCATCCCCTTAAAAGGGAAGGGATTATACTCAAGTCTTTCGGACATTCTATTTCCAGCATTGTTGGATATCAGCCTTATTCTACTCAAAAACTACAGCAATCAAAAATTATCCTGAGAGCCAGGTTGGCTGAAAATCATTTTCATTTTTGGTCTTCTGGAATGAACCATTCAGAAAGAATAGGCTCTGAACTTTTCATTGTTCAGATTATTTCGTTTGGATTACTTCTCAAAAGGAGAGGCACGTGAATTCTAGGAAAAATGTAAAACATTTACCTTAGGAAAATAATACACATAAATATTTAAGTGATTTCTTTTTCCCATCCTAAAACAGGATAAAGGTAAAGGTATATATGTGCTAGTTGTTCCCAACACTAGGAGGCGGTGCTCCTCTCCGTTTCAAAGCCGAAGAGCCAGCACTGTCCGAAGATGTCTCTGTGGTCATGTGGCCAGCATGACTAAATTCCGAAGGTGCACAGAATGCTGTTACCTTCCCACCAAAGGCAGTTCCTATTTTTCTACTTGCATTGTTACATGCTTTCGAACTGCTAGGCTGGCAGAAGCTGGGACAAGTAACAGGAGCTCACTCCATTACACAGATTCAAACCACTGAACTGCCGACCATTCTGATCGATAAGCTCAGTGTCTTAGCCACTGAGCCACCGTGTCCCTAAAGCAGGATGGAAATTTAATTATTGACAGTGAGGAAAATGAAAGCACATAGAAGTACTGGAAGGTAAGATGCAAAATGTAGCAAAAATACCCGTAAAGGACATAATCAATCACCCTGTCATCCTCCATAGGATCTTGAAAGTTTGGGGCTTTCCCTGGCATTATATGAGACCATCTCTAATGCTTTTTATAAACGTTGCAATAACATTTCTATGCCTTATACACGGGAAAATCCCCAAAGCCAGCTATGCCAGCATATATATATATACATACATACATACACACACACACACACACACACACACACACACACACACACATATATATATATGAGAGAATATTTAAGGGCTGAAAATAAAAATCTAACACATATCTAAAAAATGTCACACAGCAGTAATCTATTTGGTTCTCTGTCTGGATGATCTCTAGGTTGAGTCGAAGGGCAGAGAGGGATGATGTAAGTCTCCTCCCCTTAAAGGGACCTCTGAACAGGAGCTGTGATAATATTCTCTCATTTAAGAGTCCTGTAAATTGGCTGATGTATCAGGGATACCGGATAGCTCAAGGCATAGAGAGGCCTGCCTCAAATGCTGGAAAGCACCGGTTCAAATCCCAGTAGAAGGAGTATGGCCAGCTGAAGAAGGCCAATAAGCCTGAAATGGATCCATCCTGGTCTCTTTATTTTCAGCCCTTAAAAATATAACATATACATATGTTATCGGAGATTTTCCCGTGTATAAGGCATAGAAATGTTATTGCAACGTTTCGACAAGATCTCACTTGTCATCATCAGGCAGGCTTCTGTCTGTGACAGACAGACATAAAAACTAACACATATCTAAAAAAAATATTACACAATGTAACTAAAAAATGGTTCTCTGTCTAGATGGTCTCTGGTGATGAGCCGACAGGCAGAGAGGGAAACAGCATGTCTCCTCCCTTAATTGGGGCCCTTACAGGAAGTTGTGGAAACAATTATCTATACTAAATACTCCTGGATTAGCTGATGAAACAGGGTAGAACCGATTAGGCTGGAGTACTAGGCTTCTGCCTTGGATTCATTACAGCCCCGGTTCGAATCCCAGTGGAGTGTGGCCAACTGATGAGAGCTAATAAGCTCGAAATAGATCTATCTTGGTCTCTCAAAATTTAAATTTATTGATCAGCTCATAAAAACTAACACATATCTAAAAAAATATTACACAACGTAACTAAAAAATGGTTCTCTGTCTAGATGGTCTCTGGTGATGAGCCGACAGGCAGAGAGGGAAACAGCATGTCTCCTCCCTTAATTGGGGCCCTTACAGGAAGTTGTGGAAACAATTATCTATACTAAATACTCCTGGATTAGCTGATGAAACAGGGTAGAACCGATTAGGCTGGAGTACTAGGCTTCTGCCTTGGATTCATTACAGCCCCGATTCGAATCCCAGTGGGGTGTGGCCAACTGATGAGAGCTAATAAGCTCGAAATAGATCTATCTTGGTCTCTCAAAATTTAAATTTATTGATCAGCTCATAAAAACTAACATATATATATGTTAGTTTTTATAAGCCGACAGGCAGAGTTAGTTTTGATAGTTAGTTTTGATAGTTAGTTTTGATGAGCCAACAGGCAGAGAGGGAAACAGCATGTCTCCTCCCTTAATTGGGGCCCTTACAGGAAGTTGTGGAAACAATTATATATATATAGCTTCCGGCTTGGTGCTTCCAGGGGCATACAAACACCCGCGAAAACCTCAGAAAACATATATATATATATATATATATATATATATATATATATATATTTAAAAACCTAACATATATATATATATAAAATAAATGGGTGATTGTTGATGGCATGTTATCCCCGTAGTGCTTCTAATCTTTTATTTTATTTCCTGACATTTTAAAATAACCAAACTGCTAATTATGAGCTTCGCTTTCTAGAAGCTAGATTTCATTATATTATAGAACAAATTTCAGAAAATGCATAGAATGTATTCCAGAGGAAAATTAGAGAAACAAAAGCTACCCTGTTGACTTTAGTCTGTCTGTTAATGTGAGAAATATAGCTTGGATAATAAACAATAATTTGGAGCAACAGAGAGAAATTACTTTTTTCACCCTTTGACATACATATTACTTACACACATTGTTTAATGATGAACCTTTTCAGTTTACAATGCAGTCCTTATTTTTCATTCTCTACTGTCAGTTTTCAATTACATTCCTCTAATTAAGGTTCCAAAGGTAAATTTGAAGTTGAATATATCAAGGGAAATGTCTTTATTAAATCAAATTATATAAGATGCATCGCTGTCTTCATACATTCTAGAATGCATGTCTGATATTTCCTTTTGTCTTGAACTTTGGCCTGATTGGAAAAGAATCATAATCTCAGAATTGATATCAAATCATAATCTCAGAATTGGAATCAAAAGCATATCATCAACATGGATCATAAGTCAGGATTTAACACTTGAAACAGTGAAAGTTTAGGAGCTGATGACAGCGATTTAATGATGCTTATGAAAAGAATAATGCTCTTAATAACATCTGCAGCTATTTTACTAGCCTTTTTAAAACCAATTTATGACACAATAGTTCCTCAAATCTATAGGTCAATGTTTCTCAGTCAGATCAGCTTGAAGTTGTCATGGTTGAGAAACATTGTTATAGATCATGGCAGCTCCTTCTACTGCTGATTTGCTCAGAGATGCACTTCAGGTGCAGGCGTGCTTCGGGCGCTCTTGATGCGCACTCCATGTGCATGTGCAGGTTAAAAAATGCTTCTGTGCATGTGCAGAAGCAAAAAACAAATGGTAGCACCTATAAAACCAGTTCGGGGGCATGGCCAGCCACGTTACTACCTACTCATCTGAACTGGTCCAAACCAGTAGGAACCCACCTCTGAATCACAGGGGTGAAACTCACTATGTCATGTTGCTGTCATGTGACATTTTGTGACATTTCTCTCATTCACGGAGCTGGGGTGGATGTGGCCTGAGCATGACACATCCAGCCTGCAGGCTTCAGTTTGAAACTCCTGCTGTAGATTATTGGCCCTTTTAAAAAGGAATGATTTTTATTCTGATTTTCTGGGGGGAAAAAGGGGGGGGGAATGTAGTAGCTGACAGATGCAAGCCTAAATTTAGGGGATGTATCTGAAGGAGTTGTAGCTGAAGGTAAACAATTATCCATCATAAACAGACCTTAGGGAACCTACAAACAGGAGAAAATCCAAGCTAACACACTTAAAATTGCACTGTCCCTTGTATTTAAATCTGAACAGATACGGTATTCTTACAACCACTGCTGGTGGCTTCAGTAATTTTAAACTATTTTATATAGCTACAATTTCCTAAAATGCAGTTTCCAGTCATCACTGTCTCTGTGGGAGCCTGACAGATACTGGAGAAATAGTTGAAAGAGGTGAATCTTACAAGAGAAAAGAATATTAAAGAGAGAGATACTGCATTTAAGTGACCTAAAGGCTGCCATATATTCATTTCAAAAGTAGAACACGCTTCTTCTCTTTTTCTCTAAGAACACGGTTAGAATCAAAAAGTAGAAATTTTAAATAGGATATTGTTATTTGTTTTCTATGCATTTATTCTAGCTGCCCATCTCAGTCAATGACTCAAAGAGGCTTACAATTAATTGTAATACAATTATTACAAAACAGTACATCCAAAGAATTCTCATGAGAGTTGTTTTCTCAAAAGACTATTAAAGGGGTTTCAATTACATTAGTTACATTCCTCAGAAGAGTTTGCATAACCAAATAAACCAATTCACCATGTGGCAACATCTAGCTGATTTTGACACATTCCCACTAGTATTTTGGATGGGAGTCAACCTTGGAATGTCAAAGTCACTGGAAAATCACCTCCTTGAAAAAAAAAAAAAAGCAAATATTTCCATTATTCTTGAAAATAAAATAAACTTTTAAAAAATGGATGATGGATGGATGTGTCCGTGTAAATTACCAAGAGACAATCTCAACAGCAACTTTAGTTTCAAAGTCAAGCAAATTGGATCCCTTCTTCTAAGCTGAGATAGGGAACCATGGCCTCATTATGACTTGTGGATTTCAACTCCCAGAATTCCTGAGCCAGCCATGCTGGCTTAGCAATTCTGGGAGTTGAAGCCCACAAGTTAATTAGAACTTCTTTAACAATCTTTAGAGAAATAAAGCTTATTAGAACTCTGAAAATTGATGTCCACAAGTCAGAAAAGGGCCATTGTTCCCCATCCCTGTAGAGCTTTCTGGAATCAAATAATAAGCGTCCAGATGATAATTCTACCTTTCTGGCAAACAAAGTTTGTGATTTGAAGATAACTGTTGAGGTGGTATTAAGGCATATCAAGATGAATGTCAATGCAATTAGTGCTTGAGAAATTTAAAGTTACAGTTTGAACTCAAATCTGCATGAAATCTATTTACATGGTACCCTGCTTTGTCAAGAGGCAGCAACTTTGAAGCCCATGACAGGATAAGTGAATAAAAATGTGTGCTTGTCAACTTGAGTTGTGCCAAGAATAGTTGGCATGGGCTACTTTTAATTAGTGAGTATGAAATAATCTTGATAGTGGTATAATTAAAAGTGTGATACTTTATGAAACACCACTTCTTTCATCTACTTTTTTTTCCTTGAGATATTATTCTGCCTCACACTGAGAAATCTAAAGGAGATCTAAGAACAAATATGGCATATCTATTTCAGGTAAAGACATAGAAATGGGGGGAAAAGGAATGGAAATGAATAATGAAATAGGTATGGTTAGTCTGATAAACTGTTGAATTGTTTTGTATTCTCTCTTCTTTCCCACCTTATTTTCAAATTTGCAAGACTATAGTACAATATGCACTCTCCTCCCCAAATAATTGGGACATCTATATCTCAACAGGGTGTTGTTGTCATTTTTTGTATTACATAATCAGAAATCATTCAATCTATTCTTTTTGCTGCCATAAAGAATTAGAATGTAAACAGTACAAAATACTCAGATGCACGTACAACCTGAAACAGGTTTCAATGATATGCATACATTTTCACAACCAGAAAAGGAATATAAAATGAACATACAGCCATTCCAAAACATTAAGCCTGTGGTATAGATTTCTAGCATTTAGTGTTTTCCTGTCAGTTTTTTTTCATAGCCTCAATCTTCCAAAAAAAAAAAAGTCTTTCTATATTGTAAAGGAGGAATAATTAGAAAATAATCTGAAGTTTAAATTTGTATGTAAGTATGGTACGGTACGGTATGGTATGGTATGGTATGGTATGGTATGGTATGGTATGGTATGGTATGTATGTATGTATGTATGTATGTAAGTAATTAAGTAAGTAAGTAAGTAAGTACGTAAGTAAGTAAGAATAATCTATAGTCAAGGGTATGGTTTTCCCAGTTGGAATATATGGCTGTGAAAGCTGTTCTCTTCACTGATGATGTAAAACTCTGTAAGGGGCATGCATAAGCACACCAATGGGCTTACCATCCCTGTCCTAACAACCCCATTTATTTGTACCCATTTCATGTATTCATAATCTTGCATGTACTTATATTATCTTATACAAGCTTGACAAAACAAACAAACAAACAAACAAACAAATAACTAAATATGCTCTCAGTGTACATAAAAGAAAAGATACATTCGTCATGAATCATAAGGTACAACACTTAATGACAGTCATAGGGTACAAATAAGCAATCAAATCATACTAGGAAACAATCAATATAAATCGTAAGGATACATTTATACATTTAGTGTAACATCATGGGATAGGGTGAGAAAAGATACAGAGATATGACTGCTCTGCTCTGCTTTCACTTAAATCATGTTTTCAGAATGCTTCGTAAAAGAATATTGATATATTGAAAGCATATATGTCAACCATCAAGAAAAGAAACTTATTTCTTGATAAATGTATTAGAATATGTACCAAAAAAAGACAATCTAGCTGGGCCATTATCCATTACAAGTAAAATAGCTAGGATGGATGGATATTATGCTGGCATAATAAATAGTTGGCATCAGGATGGATATTATGCTTTCTGGAATAAAATGTTAGATTTAAGCAGTGATATGTCAAGTTAACATAAGTTGAGGCCTAGTGGGAATCTAGGAATCAAATTTTGAGTAGATGGAATGAATTGCTTTTCTTCAACGTTGATTGACAATAACCTTTTAAAAATGTTTCCCTACCTTCAAAACCCTAAGGAAAACAGAAGTCAAAGAAAAATCTCTTCTTTCTAACATCCTAGTTATATTGTACAATATTTATAGGAGTGTATTTAAAAATGTTTAGAAACAAAAGACAATCATCTTGATCCAAAACCTGAAATCAACAAATTGACCAAGACAATGAAAACATCACAATCTCTTCAGCATACTTGGTCAGGAGATGAAGGGAGAAAAAAGCTGAGGAAAAAGTAGAGTGGACACTATAGTCATAAAATATGCAGGTATACTTATCACAAAGCACAGACAGATTGCATTAACCTTTGAGACAAAACATTTTGTAAGCTGATGGCTTTTTAGATATTCAGTTTTGTTCCCAAGACAAGTCAGTCTACTTAATGACATGGTTTCTGTGGAAAACATTGGAACTGAAATGCTTCAAATACTTTGCATGAACATGCAACCACAAATGACCATTGATAGCATTGATAGCAATTATTCATAAATAAGCAATCTCTTCAGCTTTCTAGGAATTCCGGAAGGAGTATCAGCCCTACCATGAGGCAAACTTTATTGTATCTCTAAGATAGCAAATATTAAGTTGAAGAGAGTTAGGATTTTCAACCAATGAAGCTGATAGCTCTGCCATTATAAGAATACCATCCATGAATATCTTTCTATATATCACAAAAGCTGGTCTGTTGTCTTCAAGTGCAGTAGAAGACATCCCATTTCATTTCAGACAAATGGTTGTTCAATCTCTTCTTAAAAGCTTCCAGCAATGGAGCACCCACAACTTTTTGGGGCCGGTTGTCCCATTGATTAATTGTTCTTAGTGTCAAGAAATGTATTATTAGTTTTAGGTTAGATCTGTCCTTGATGAGTTTCTATCCATTGATTCTTATCCTGCCTTCTGTTGCTTTGGAAAATAGGTGGACCCTCTCTTCTTTGTGCAGCCCCTCAACACTGCTATCATGTTACTATCCTTTTCAACATCTGCTTTGCATTCAGAAGACCCAAGAGTTCAGTCCCGTGCCTAGAACGTAATGTTAGACATTTGGGCCTGGTCCAAATTTTAATCCAGCATTTTGTTTTTTCCCAGATTCTTCTGAATTATGCAAAAAAAATGGAGGACCCCCCCCTCTCTCTCTTCCACAATTCTCCTCAAAACTAACTTCAATTCAATTCAATTCAATTTATTAAATTTATAAACCGCCCCACTCTCCCTGAAGGGACTCGGGGCGGTGCACAGTAAGTTAAAATAGAATAAAAAGACACACATAACAATAAATAGTACTAAAATTAAATTAAATCCCAATGCCCTGTGCTAAAAAACCTAAAACCATTAAAATCCTAAAAACTTTATCCTTAAAAGCCAAATTAAAATAATTTAAACATCAGTCTGTAACTAATGGTGTGGATTAGGCCAGGCCGGAGAGATGGAAGAAATACATCTTCAGACTTCGGCGGAAGGAGCGGAGGTCCGTGATAGTTCTAAGTTCGGGGGGTAGGTCGTTCCAGAGGGTTGGGCCCGCCACAGAGAAGGCCCTTCCCCTGGGCGTTGCCCACTGGAACTGCCTAGTGGACGGCACCCAGAGAAGTCCCTCTCTATGGGAGCGAATCGGCCAAAGGTAGGATACGATCCCGCAGATAGCTAGGTCCCGTGCCATGGAGCGCTTTAAAGATGGTGATCAATACCTTAAAGTGCACCCAAAAGGCCACAGGCACCAGTGCAGCTCGCGGAGGAGCGGTGTTATGTGGGAATGCCTTGAGGCTCCCAAAATTCCCCGCGTGGCCGCATTCTGAACTAACTGTAGCCTTCGGGTGCACCTCAAGGGCAGCCCCATGTAGAGAGCGTTACCGTAGTCTAGATGGGATGTCACGAGCGCGTGAGTGACTGTGCAGAGGGCGTCTCGGTCCAAAAGGGGACGCAACTGGCGTACCAGGCGTACCTGGTAAAAAGCCCCCCTGGCCACGGCTGTCAGATGATCTTCCATAGACAGCCGGGAATTCAGAAGGACACCTAAGTTGCGTGCCCTATGCACTGGGGCTAGATGTTCACCTCCAATGGCCAGTGATGGAGTAAACTGATTGTACCAGGACGCCGGAAACCACAGCCATTCGGTCTTGGACGGGTTGAGTCGGAGTTTGTTACTTCCCATCCAGACCCGTACGGCCTCCACACACCGGGACATCACTTCAACGGCATCTTCTGGACAGATGCTGCCACAAATGTGAATGTGAACTTTGAAGGTCCAAAAATCTTAATAGGGTAGGTCCTTCATAAATTTACAAACTTCTCTGATTAGGATAACCAGATAATGAGATGGGTTTTTGCTTTCTGGCCTTGTCTAAGGCAGATTTCTGCATATCTGTAATAGGGTGAGTCACACAAGAAAGTATCTGGGCAACCAACCTTGAGTTAATCAGTGGATTATGCTTTCCATCTTGAAATAGAAGCTCTATTTATCAATTGCCAGTCCATATTTCCTGATCTTAAGAATAGGAAAGGAGGCCTGTAAAATAATAATATTCAAAACCTATTATTTGCTACATAATAATTCACTGTTCATCATCAACAAACAAACAAACAAAAAAGCCTCTAGTCAGAAGGACAGAAGCAGGTGACAAGAATAACTATTGAAAAATTGGATTACTAAAGTATATTGACATAATAAGAAACTCAGGCTGTCACAGAAAGTTGAATGGTCCAGATGGAAGCATGTTACTTAGCCAAAGCCATTTTTATGGTGATGCAAATTCGTTCCATCATACTATACTGAGAAACATTAAAGTGATGGATAGAGCTAAGAAAGTTTTTAATTTCCAGATAAAATTTGAGGTAGAACCTCCTTCTTTCAGGTATGTCTCTCAATTTTAACTAACCTGGCAAAATAAGTAGGGATGGATGATTAATACAGAAGAAAAAATATAACACCAATGGGATGAATTACTTTGTGATTAATGTGTCTGCATTATTTTGTGAAAATCAGGGAGGCTGCAAAATACTAAGTACAGAATACAATAATGTTTTGCTAATTGTAACAAAGTTCTCAGAGAAGTAAACTGTGTAAATTAAGATTTACACAAAAGGAAGAAAAAAAGTTAGTCGCTATTTAAAGGAAGGGGAGGGAAAGAAGTTATCTACAGAAAATAAGACAATGCTAAGACAAGAATGTCATGTTAAGCAGCTCATCCAGGAAAGACATAGACAGCTAGACTGTTTGGTGCCTACTGTTTCCCAGTTCCACGTAAGATAAATAACCACAGATGCATTCCTGGGACAGAATATGAAAAGCAGGTATATCTACCTTACCAGCCCAGTAATTGCATGAAACCAATCTGACAAATTAATTACTTAACATATGCATCTGTTCCTGTTAACTAGATAATAAATCATACATTGACTAAACAACAATGGTGGAATATAATAATAATAAAAAAGGCTTCAGCAGCCATTTCTACTGTTGGAGGAAATAGACCTATCTCTGTAGTCAAACTTTGTGTTGCTGTTTTTTTTAAAATATTCAAAGTCACATAGGAGCAACAACTTCTTGGAGTAATCTCAGGGGTGGTATACACTTAGTTCACTAGTAAAGAGCTGTTTGTTGCACTCAGATTTCAAGTCTGAGTTTGCCTCTTCCATCACACGATCTAACACTTCCCTTCCCTATCAGTTTGCAAATATGAGCATGTGCATGCACAGATCCTTCTGCACATTCATTTTTGGCTAAAAAAATGGCCTAAATGGGATGCCGTAGAGCCTGTCATGGGTGGGCGGAGCCACCCACAATTTCCGCTACCGGTTTGGGCGATTCGGTCCAAACTGATAGAATACCACCTCTGGGTAATCTTCATTGCCTTTTCTCACCAGGCGATCCCTGTCTCACTAGGTTTCTCTGAAGGCTTCCTAGAGAAAACATTTAGTTTCTAGTCTTTAAACAAACAGTGTGAGCTTTTTCACATCCTTCCTCCTTTCTCCTTCTGATCTTACTTCTGAGATGCAGCTTCTGATATTCCACCTTTGAGGCAGGAGACAATGAATCAAATTTATTTTGTAGGAAACCCATTGTATTTTGAATAAATGTTTCCTAATATTTATCAATACAAAGTCTATGTATGGATAAATGCATATGTTGCAAGTGTATGGATAAATATACCAAAAGATGAACTTATTGATACAAACTACAGTAGATTAACAAAAAAAAGCACGATAGTCACATAAGTATATTATAAATTAATTCCCTTTTAATTCTTAAAAGTGGTCTGTGCCTTTCTCAATATCAACTCCTCTACCAAAGACATTGTAGTTTAATGGTTCTGTGACCTTCCTATCTGTGCTGAGAGTTTGAGGCATATTAGATCTGCATTCTTCTGGACAGTTACATCATCCCTGCGATCACTTCAATAATATTTGCATTAGATAATCAGATAATTTTAATATTGTTGTGCTTGTTGTAAATTATCTGGAATTGCCTGAGGGTGAGATGGGAAATGTAATAAATAAATATGTTGTAATTTTATTTATTATGTATTATTGTTATGTATTATTATTCTAACAATATATACTCTTTTTTTCGGGGGGTGGGTGGTTCTGGAGGTTTTTTTTGTTTTTTTCTCCTGTTATATTTTTTAACTTATTTTTAAGTATGCCTTAAGTCCTTGACTTATGCCCAAACCTTCTGTTGCTAAGCAAGACATTTGTTTAGTGAGTTTTGCCCCATTTTATGACTTTTCATGCCACTGTTGTTAAGTAAATCACTGCAGCTGTTAAGTTAGTAATATAGTTGTTAAGTGAATCTGGTTTCCTGACTGATTTTGCTTTTCAGAAGGTTAAAAAAGGTGATTGCATGACCCCAAGGTACTACAATTGTCGTAAATATGAGGCAGTTGACAAGTTTTGGAATTTTAGTCACGTGACCCTGGGGGTGCTGCAATCATCATAGTTGTAAAAACCTGTCATAAATCCCTTTTCTCAGTCGCATTGTAACATTGAACGGTCAATAAATGAACTGTTGTAAGTCAAGGACCACCTACGTTATGCCTCTGTTCTCAATAAGGGTGGAGATAGCATCCATGTATGGGTTAAACCTATCCACGCTCTGATTGGACTGAGTCATAATATTAAATAATTAATTAAGTAGGCATGGTATATAACCCCCTACGGAGTAGCCACACCCAGTTTCCGACTCAGTTCCAGCTCTGGGACTATTCGGTGTCCAACTCCTATTTGATTGTTTGAATTGAATCAGAGATTGAGATTTGGATTTGATCACATTGAGCGCTGTGAGTAGACAGGGGACCCCCTCCTTCAGGAGTAGCCCAGGGCTCAGGCTTCCCTGTCTCAATTCAGCCACAGGCCCCGGCCTTCGGCTGCCTTTAAGGCCTCAATACTAGCCTCCTACCTGAGCCTCCCCCACCTGAGTTTCCAGCATTCCTCGCTGTGGCTGCTGCTGGTTAGGAGAGGAGGATGAGGTCAAGCGCTATTAGGAGGCGGGCCGTACGCGCAGCTTTGCTGTGAGGCCTTGTCCCTGCTGCGGCAGGTGCGCACTCTGCTCCCCGGCTAGCTTCGGCCTGCCGCGCAAGTGCGATCGCTCCCAGGACCTTCTCTGCCGAACCAAATTAATTCTGTGCAGGCTTTCCCACAACTGACAGGCCTCTGTCAACTGTGAGGGCTGTTCCACTGGGCCTAAATGAATGGTGCCTCTTTATTACCCCTTTTGGAAAAGAACAGAGCCAAGTCAGCTTCTAAAGGCTGTTTTGGAGAAGGGGTCAGGCGTGCGGAAGCTCTTTGCAGCAAGGCCGCTCTTTCACTTTAT
This sequence comes from Rhabdophis nuchalis, assembly GCA_039707465.1. Classification (NCBI taxonomy): domain Eukaryota; kingdom Metazoa; phylum Chordata; class Lepidosauria; order Squamata; family Natricidae; genus Rhabdophis; species Rhabdophis nuchalis. The sequence goes on from CM077645.1 coordinate 201,903,123, forward strand.
ATTCAAGCCTCTCTCTGGGGCCTTTGGCATGAATCGCCATTTTGAAGCCTGCCTGAATCAAGAACCAAAATGGCTGCCGCCTCAGCTTCAGAGGACAGGGAGTGGAGTCAGGTCCTCACGGCTACGACCAGTGGCCCCACGGAAGGAACAGAGGCTCCTGCAGTGGTAATTGCCCCCATCGCCACAAGGCAAAGGGGAAGAAAGAGCATGTGGAACCACAAGCCTCAAAAGGGGCCAAATTGGGGTTCAAAATCCCCTAAGCCTGCCTTTAAGTATGAGAAGCAGAGGCATGAGGCACTAGAAAGCATTTATAAAAGTACCAGCAGCCAGAAGGCTTCTCTTGTCCTGAGCACTAAGGTGAGGCAGTCTGCACTCTCTTCGCCTGGGAGAGCTGCAGAGGATCCCTCCATGTGAGGATCCCCATTGACTCCTCAGGCCCCTGGGGTTCTGGCCAAGGTTGGCAGTCGCCCCCACGCACTGCCCCATGGGGGCTTCACCTCAACCTCTTCCCTCTACATCCGCAGGGGTTGGTGCTGCTCAATTACCCCACTCGGGAGGGGGAGCAATTTCAGGACCTAATGTTCAGGGCTTTCCAGCAGTGCAGCGTTGCTGCTTCCCAACGGCCTCAGATTCAGCCACAGGGTGCTCCTCCATCTGCAGTTCCTGTGGGGATAGATGGTTAGGAGTCTCCCCTGTTTCTTCCCAGGACAATAGTGAGTCTGAATCTGAAGAGGGTGAAATCAGAGAGGAGAAGCTTTCAGGGGATGAGGGCATACGCCCTTCTAAGCCTTCCTTCTCAGTTTGTTTCAGCATTGTTTAAGTGTATGCCCTTTAAAGCTAAGGCATCGGCCAATTTTGGCGAAAAGCCATCATAACCCCTGGTGCTACGGCTGGGCCTTTTTGCCGAGACTATATTTGGGGATCAGGCTATTGGGGCTGACATGTTCCCACCCCCCAAGTCCTTCTTGACCTAGTCAAGTGCCAGTGGGCATCTCCAGCATCTGGGCCCACTTCCAACGGCTATATGTTCATTAATGTGGACAAGGACATGGTTCAGGTGCTGTTGCAACCCTCTGTTGATGCACCGGTCACAGCCATACATGCATCTGCAAACATGCCCAGGGAACCAGAGCACTCTCTGAAGCCAGAGGATGATGATGATGATAATGATGATGATGATGATATAATAATAATAATCTTTATTGTCATTGTACTAAAATTACAATGAAATTGACAAAAAGGGCTGACCTCACCTTACAAAGGGGCCATCAGGCTGCTGCCTGGGCAGTGAGAGCTGCTACCACTGCCTCCTTCTTTAATGGTCTTCTTTGCTTTGATTGCAGGATCTTCAACAGCAAATGCCAATAGCAGATTTCAGGTCACATCAGGACATCAACAAACTGGTGGTGGCCATCCAATTTTCTTCGGGCATCGCTTTAGTCGCAGCCAGGTTTGCCTTCAGGGCAGTTGCTTCATCCATAGGCTGCAGCTGTGGCAAGCTGATGCGTGCCACATATGACGCCTGGCGTCATCCCTCTTTGCTGGAGGGTCCTTCTTTGGGGGGTCTATTGACCTTTTCTTAATTGAGAATTAGGGCAAATGGAAGGTGTTTCTTGCAGCTCCTAGGAAGGGCAATTTCTGGGCAGTGCCCTAGCCCCGTTGCTCCAATTTCTGTGGTCAAACTACGGTCCTTTATTCTGGGGTCAGGACTACAGATCTTCTTTTAAGGGGTCTGATTTCAGTCAGTCAGGTTTCAGGCTGTACCAGGGAGGCTATGCCCCCAGCCAGAGATATCAACTGGATAGGCAGCAGAGAGGTGGACAGCAGAAACAGCCCTTTCATGGGGGCGAAGGAGGCGGCACTCTTTTTCCGCAAGAATTAATTCTGGGCCCAGCTCTCCCCTCATCGGGGGATGCTTGGCATATTTCGCAGATTGTTGGGACTCCTCTACCTCCGATGCGTGGGTACAATCAACCATCAGGTCTCGGATAACCCGACTCGGAGGTGACTTATGCAGGAAGCCATTCAACACCTATTGGACATTAGGGCTATCCAACTGGTGCCTCCAGTTTAACAGGATCAGGATTATTAGACCTTTCTCTCCGGGATCCCAAAGGCTTGGGGCGGCTGGAGAACTATTTTTGATTTTAAATAGTTTGACCGCTATGTGCGTTATCGCAGGTTTAAGATGTGTTCACTGCACTCAATATTAGAGGGTATTAGGCAGGGAGATATCCTCACATCCATCAGCCTTACTGAGGTCTATCTGCACATACCTATAGCCCCTGAATGCTGACAGTTTCTCAGGTTTTGTTACCTTGGGCACCACTTCCAGTACCGAGCCTTACCCATCGGGTTGTCATCTGCACCTCAAGTCTTCAGGTAGGTGATGGTGGCATTGGCAGCGTTCCTGAGACAGGTACGTGTGCAAATCCAAGGCGGCCTAGATGACCTGTTGCTACAGTCCTCTTCTATAAGTGATGCCCCAAGGGACTTAGACATTACCAGGTTGACCTTGCGAGGCCAGGTGCTTTCGATCAATCTGGCCAAAAGCTATCTAGGCACTATGGTGTCTTGCCATTGGCATTGCCTTACCAATAAAGACCTTCAATGGTTTCTTTCACCATTTCAGCTAAGGCTCATGAGCTGCTCCCAGATCCAGGTTCTTCTGCCAGCGGAAGTCTCCTGCTCTTTGATTGGTGGACATCATCTAGCCTACCCAAGGGGGAATTCTTCAGGGTCCCAGACCGAGGTCATAGTCGCTTCAGACACCAACCTACTCGGAGGGGGGGATCCAACTTCAGGGGAGAACCTGGTGGCTTAGTGGCTAAACCATCTGCCTAATGTAATACGGCCCTGGTTAGAATCCCAGTAGGGATATGACTAGCTGATGAGAGCTAAATAGTTTGAAATAGATCTATACTAGTATCCCTTATATGCAGATGGCACAGGGACAATGGAGCCAAGCGGAACTGGCTCACAACATAAACTGGTTGGAACTCAGGGCGGTCCACCTGGATCTCAAACCATTTCATTTTTCGGTCAAGGGCACACATATTCTGGTCCTCACAGACAACATGGCCACCAAGGCTCATATTACAGGCAGGGGGGGACCAGGTCAAGGTCCCTCATGCTGGGGGCCAGGAGCTTGGGTCTTTGGGCAGAGAGGAATTTGCTCTCAATAACCGCAGAACATATAGCGGGGGTGGACAATGTCAGGGCTGACCAGCTCAGTCGGATTGAGGTGGACAATTCAGGATTGCAGCTGCAGCTGGCTATCTTCCAGGCAATTGTGGACCCTTTTGGCTGCCCAGAGGTCTACCTGTTTGCAACTCCCCTCAATACTCAGCTCCCGATATTTTATTCCCAGTTCCTTCGCAGAATGCAGAGGGGGTGGATGCTCTCCACTGCCAATGGCCTCTGGGGCTCCTTTATGCCTTCCTGCCTTTGCCCCTGATTCCCAGAGTCATTCAAAAGATCTTGCGGGAGGGGGCGGAGGTGGTGCTTGCCCCACATTGGCCTCAGCAGCCCTGGTTTGCCGACCTTTGATCTCTATAGTGGAAAGGCTCTGGAGGATTCCCCAAGAGATTATTTCCTTCAGCCAGGGGTCGCTGGAGCATCTGGAGCCTCAATGGCTCTAGTTGACGCCTAATGCTTGAGCGGAGCGTTCAGAGACAAGACACCTTTTCCTCCAGGATCATTCAGATTATTCAGGCTTCCTGTCCACCTTCCATGCGGCTCATATACTGTGCAACCTGGGGCGCTTGTTGTAAGTGGTGTTTGATGAACCACTTTGACCCAGTACAAGCCACTATCCCACAGGTCCCGGAATTTCTTCAAGTGGGCCTGGGCAAAGGGTTGACTCCTAATACCATTGAGAGACAGGTATCAGTAGTTTCTTCTGTACCTTTGTGCGGTAGGTCACAAACTTTGACTCAACGTCCTAGAGTCAAGAGATTTCTCAAGGGTGCTTTGGTACTCCTTTACATAAGGTATTGGATTCTTTGACAGGTGCCCTCTTGACACTGTGGAAGGAGATTTTTCGGATTTGTCTGGATCCCTCCTTTGCCCCGAAGATGGGGTCTTGGTTCCGTCGGGCTCAGGAGGTGGTCCTCCCCAGCTTTCCTGCAGAGTCTGCGCAGACCTCGGAGGACCGGTGGCACTTGCTGGATGTCAGGCGTGCCTTGCATGTGTACATTGATTGTATGGCTGTTATTTGCAGGTCGGAGTCTCTTTTTGTCTCCTTTCTGCCAGGTTCCCTGGGTAAGAAGGTGTCTGTCTCCTGTGTGGGACGATGGGTTTGTCAATGCAATTGAGAACACCTAGGCAGCTTGTGACGAGGCAGTTCCTCGAGGAGTCACAGCACATTCTGCATGCAGTGCAACGACGACTTCGGCTTGGGCGATGCAAGCTTCTCTGGGAGAAATTTGCAGGGCTGCAGCGTGGTCTTCTCCATCCCCTTTCGTGTGGTATTATACATGGGACACGTTTGCCTCGGCTGAGGCCGACTTTGGCCGCTGGGTTCTGTCCGCCCTCCTTCATTGGTGCAGGTCTGATCTCGACCCTCCCGTGGGTCCTTTTCAGGGCTTTGGTATGTCCCATACATGGATGCTATCTCCACCCTTATTGAGAAAGGGCGTTGGTACTTACCTGATACGCCTCTTCTAATAAGGGGGGAGATAGCATCCGGCCCATCCCTTTCTCGTTCAGCCCTGCCTGTGTTTGGAGTCTGGCTCTTGTTGTTCTTGGTAGTGTTACTGTTGGATTTTTCTTGCTAAAGGAGTTGGTTCGTACCGGTGAGTCTGTATTCTTTGTCGAAAACTGGGTGTGGCTACTCCGTAGGGGGTTATATACCATGCCTACTTAATTAATTATTTAATATTATGACTCAGTCCAATCAGAGCGTGGATAGGTTTAACCCATACATGGATGCTATCTCCCCCCTTATTAGAAGAGGCGTATCAGGTAAGTACCAACGCCCTTTTTGTTCTTTTAGAATTTTTTCCCCTTTTTCTGTTATTATTTTAAGAGCAATAAAGTATTTTAAAGAAAATTATGGTAAGAAGGTTCAAGTTCCTCTGGAATATTGTGATTTAAATAGAGGAGGGGCCTGAGGTAGGTGGGTTACCTGCAGAGCTCCCATTGGCCCATTGCACGGTCACTTGTCTTCAGAAGATGAAGAGCAAATCATCTTGATCCTGGCCTAAGGAGGGGCGGGCCCAGACTCAGCCAAAGTCTCTCAGAAACGGTGAGGATAAAGAAGCAACTAAGCGAAGCTGCACATAATCGATGATTGTCCTCTATCAATGTGAGAATGCAATTCCCTTTTGTAACCACAGTTTAAATACACTGCTTTACTTCCTACCTTTCAATGGACTCTTTATGAGGTATTTCATACCTTGAAGATGAAGAGTGATTGGCTGTTGACCTTACTGACATTTCTGCCCCGAGAGCTGTTGGTTTTCAGCTTTATCTTCGCAGATTCAAACACCGGCTAAAGCAAACAGCATCTGTTGCCAGTTTAGTCAGTAGACTCTAGAGTTTCAAAGTACCATATTTCTGCTTTGAGCATCTCTGCGAATAAACTTGTAAAAACAAAACTTGCTGTGCTTCGGCAGCTTTGTATTTTTGCTTAGCAGTACTCCTCGTGGGAGGTTTCACACATAGAAATTAAAACAAAACTAGGTGGCAGCTGATTGGCCTATAGTTATCGCCTTCAGAAAAGGAAACGTTTGTAAAATACAATACTTTTGGACTGTGTTCCGTCAAGAATCCATCTTCTTAAAATGGAGTTAAGATGGTATCCACAGAGACACGGTTCTTTTATGCAGGAAAAAAAAAATCCCGTAAGATATCTGCATGGAGAAGAATATGATATGAAACTGAACGTTTCTTGATTTATAACTTACACGCAGTCATTTGACATTTGCTTGGAATAAAAATGATCCTCACAATATGGGTTTCAAGAAAAAAAGAATGTGTTAGGAAAAAAAATAGCAGATGGTTAAAAAAAAAGATGTGTCATTACATTCAATGTATATAATTTAGCTGTTGGAAACTGGAAACCTTATTTAAGGAAGGTAGTTTATTCAGATATATGTTTTCTTCCATTTTCTTTGTAGTTAATGCTGTTTGAAGTTATTACTTACCAAATATCAGAATATAAAGATGATAAACAGCAGAGGTGGTATTCAGCAGGTTCTGACTTGTTCTGGAGAAATGTTGAGTAGTTCAGAGAACCAGTAAATACCACCTCTGACTGGCCCCACCCCCATCAATTTTCTGCCTCCTGAGTCCCAGCTGATTGGGAGGGAGTGGAGATTTTGCTGTAACCTTCCCCTGGGAAGGGAATGGAGATTTTACAGTATCCTTCCCCTGCCACACCACCAAGCCATGCCGTACCCACCAAACCACACCCACAGAACCAGTAGTAACAATTTTTGAATCCCACCACTGATAAACAGGTATCAAGATGGTAGGTAGGTGCCCTTGATTGATTGATTGATTGATTGATTGATTTTGTATCACCTTTCCATGAATTCTTCTAGAATAAGTCTTTGCATTTTAACTGTCCATAAAGATCAATAGGTTTAGGTTTAGGTTTATTAGTTTTTTATACCACCCTACTCCCGAAGGACTCAGGGCGGTGTACAGCCAAAGTAAAACAGATATATAAAAGTTAAAAAAAAAGTTTTAAAAGCACATTAAACAATTTGGCCTCTCTTAAAATTAAAAAACCAAACAAACCCAAATTAAAATTAATAAAATTCATTAATAAAAATGCATATTTAAAAAGTCATTTTTATGCCAGCCCGGCTTATTGGAAAAAAAAGGTTTTGAGAGCATGGAAGAAAGTGCGTAAGTCAGGGATAGTTCTTAATTCTGGGGGCAATTCATTCCAGAGGACAGATGCTCCTACAGAGAAGGCTCTCCCCCGGGTGTCGCCAGTCGACATTGTTTAGCTGACGGCACCATGAGGAGACCCTCTCTATGGGAGCATACTGGCCAGTGGGAGGGTTTTGGTGGCAGAAGGCGATCTCATAAGTAGATGATTTAGTAGATGATTTATATGAAATAGATGATTTGTTAGCTTGTTTTAGTAGAACACCAGTTTCATTTGTACCAGCCAACAGTGTTTTGAAAATATTATTTATGGAATAATATTGTGGTATATACAGTATAATAAAAATTTTCAAATGTTCCTCTGTGTTAGGTATACATACAAGAGAGCCAGTTTGGTATAATGATTGATACATCATGCTAGCATCCAGGAGACTGAGAGTTCTAGTCTGAACGTAGGCACAAATCCAGCAGGGTGGCCCTATGCTTCTCTCTTTCTCATATTTCCTAGCTATAGGAAGTTGCAATCCACTTCCAAAATCTTACCAAGAAGAAAGTTACAGGAGTGGTCCAGACAGTTGTCAATAGTCAAAGCGGACTCAAAGACACAAAAACAACAAATGTGTGCATGGACACACATACACAGAGAAAAGGGGCAGGGAGGGAAAGATAGGGAGGGAGAGGGACAGACAGACAGACAGACAAACAGAAAAACAGAGAGACAGAGACAGAAACAGAGACAGTAAGACAGAGAAACAGAAACACAGGGACAGAGAGACAGAGATAGACAGACAGACATACACATAAAGATAGAGAGAGAGAGAGAGAGAGAGAGGCAGGCAGGCAGGCAGGCAGGTAGACATATGGCTGAAAAGTACATAAGCATATTTTAGCACTTGTTATGTCTGCTTATGACCTATATCTTTGAATTAAAACTCTCTTTCCATTTAATAAAACAGGTTGAAAGGAAAAAGATTCTGTTTTAGTACTTTTTTTTATAGTTCTAAAGTTCTTTTCTGCCAAGAATTCTAATCTCTATATGTTTTACCATTAGTTTTAATTGAGCATTGGTGCAATGAGAAAGGACTAATTAAGTGAAGTAAAATGAACAATGATATATTATTTGCCTGGAAATAATTGTTTGCCACTGCCTTCTTGCGTTTCTTTTTAACTTCACAGTGCAAACTTCACCCTTGGAGTTCCTATTAGTCTTCTCACTGAGCCCTATTCAGATCCAAGGCTGGTTAATTTTGCTTTCTTTTAATCAACTAAGGTTGCTTAGATGCTACTTTTCACTTAGATTTTTGAATAGATCAATGGACAAGAAAGATTTACCTAGTGCTGAACAAGAATGATAAAGGAACACCAAAACAACCACCCAAACAAACAAGGAAACAAATATCCTATACAAAATTACTGTAGGTCTGACTATCATGAGATGTCTCCTTATCAAGGGAAACTAAGACTTCTTCAAGACAACAGTACCATGTTTCCCCGAAAATAAGGCAGGGTATTATTTTCTTTGACCCCTGAAATAAGCACTTAGCCTTATTTTCGGGGAGGTCTTATTATTTTTGAGGTGCAGGAGGCAGCAAGCATGGTCACCTCATAGCTGCTGCTGTGTTAGATTGTTTTCGGGGAGGGCTTATTTTCAGAGGAGGGCTTATTTTAGCGCATGTGCTCAAAAGCCCGATTGGGCTTATTATCCAGGGAGGTCTTATTTTCAGGGAAACAGGGTACTCTGAAGCATTTAAGTTTATCTTGAGATGAAGTTCTCCTATGTAGCATTTTAGAACCATGATGGAGAACCTATGGCATGCGTGCCAGAGGTGGCTTAGTTTAGTTTTTAGTTTTATTTGATTTATATACCGCTCCTTCTCCAAAGATGGACTCAGGGCGGTGCACAGGGAATTAAAAAACAGCAATAAATAACAATAAATACAGTAGTAATAACTAAAATACAATTAAACTTAGAACCTGTGCTAAAATATTCCCATTAAAATTTTAAAATCCATTTACTTATTGGCTCAGATTGTGTTGCGGCTGAGCTCTAGCTCTAAGCTAGACCGGCTTGCTGGAAAAGATATGTCTTAAGTGAGCGGTGAAAGAGGGGAAGGTCTGTGATAGTACGAAGTTTGGGGGGTAGGTCGTTCCAGAGGGATGGCCCAGCCACAGAGAAGGCCCTTCCCCTGGGCACCGCTAGTCAGCATTGACTGGCGTTTGGCACCCTGAGGAGGCCCTCCCTATGGGAGCGGATCGGTCGCTGGGTGGTGTGTGGCAGGAGACGGTCCCGCAAATAACTAGGCCCTGTGTCATGGAGCGATTTAAAGATGGGAACAAGCACCTTGAAGCGCACCCGGAAGGCCACCGGCAGCCAGTGCAGCTCGCGCAGGAGAGGTGTTACATGTGAGCTTCGGGATGCTCTCAGAATCCCCTGCATGGCAGCATTCTGCACCAACTGGAGCCTCCGGATGCACCTCAAGGGAAGCCCCTTTAGTCATTAGGTGACTAAAGTATTTGAGTTTCAAATCCAAAATTTCTTTGCCAGCCTGGTTTTTATTTAAACCACACTAGAAGAGCACATTAAGACTTACAGTCTTTCTATATTTGGAGAATATTACCAGGTCCCCAGCAGATGTCATCAAGCAAAATTAATTCCAACAAACCTTGTATATTAAAAGTAGAAAAGAAATACATTTTGAAATGTCATATAAATTTACCCATAGGTTATATAACTGACAAAATGATTACATGCAAGATAATATTCATAATAACTGTAATCCTGGCTGGAAGGATAAAAAATGTATGTCCTATGTTAGAAGGTGGCAGAGGAAAATCTGTCACTGCAGTAATGTTAGGTTATTACAAGATGTTTTTGGAAGATACTTTTTCTAGATATTAACTAGTTTATTTCCCTTTGGTTTGGTTTGGTTTATTAAATTTGTATACCACCCTTCTCCCTTGTGGGACTCAGGGCAGTGAACAGGCATCAATAAAAACATATAAGAACATCAATAAATAACATACTTTAAAATAATATTAAATTAATTAGGGCCTGTTCTAAAATCCAAGTTGAATAAAACCAATTTAAAATAACCAATTAAAAGCTACTAAACAAGGCCGGCCACACGGAATAAGTGCGTTTTCAGAGCCCGACGGAAGAGGCGCAGGTCGGTGATCATATGTAGGTCGCGGGGTAGGTCATTCCAGAGGGCAGGGGCTGCCACGGGCTCACCAGGCAGCATTGTTTGGCCGACGGCACCCTGAGGAGGCCTAATCTGTGGGGGCGAACTGGTCAGTGGGAGGTATTTGGTAGCAGGAGGCGGTCTTGCAAGTAACCAGGCCCCGTACCATGGAGTGCTTTGAAGATGGTTACAAGCACCTTGAAGCGCACCTGGAAAGCCACAGGTAGCCAGTGCAGCTCGCACAGGAGAGGTGTCATGTGGGAGCACCTTGAGGCTCCCAGAATCCCCCGCGCGGCCTCATTCTGTACTAACTGGAGCCTCCGGGTGGACCTCAAGGGCAGCCCCATGTAGAGAGCATTGCAGTAGTCCAGGTGGAAAGTGACGAGAGTGTGAGTGACCGTGCGTAGAGCGTCACGATCCAGAAAGGGACGCAACTGGCGAATCAAGCGAACTTGATAAAAAGCCCCCCTGGCCACAGCTGTCATGTGATTGTCTAACGACAGCCGAGAGTCCAGGAGGACACCCAAGTTGTGAGCCCTCTCTGTGGGGGCCAGTGATTCACCCCCAATGGCCAGTGATGGAACCAGCTGGTTGTAACGTGACGCTGGAAGCCACAGCCACTCGGTCTTGGACGGGTTGAGTCGAAGCCTGTTTCTCCCCATCCAGACTCACATGGCCTCCAGACACCGGACCATCACTTTAATTAAAGTTTGAAATATAAAGGAGGAAATCAAAAGAATAAATAGGATAGGATAGGATAGGATAGGATAGGATAGGATAGGAGAGGAGAGGAGAGGAGAGGAGAGGAGAGGAGAGAAGAGAAGAGAAGAGAAGAGAAGAGAAGAGAAGAGAAGAGAAGAGAAGAGAAGAGAAGAGAAGAGAATTCTTTATTGGCCAAATGTGATTGGATACAAAAGGAATTTGTCTTTGGTGCATATGCTCTCAGTGTACATAAGGAAAATAAAATACATTCATCAAGAATAAAAAGATACAACACTTAGTGATAGTCAAGGTTACTAATAAGCTATTAAATTGTACTAGTAAATAAATAAAACAATATAAATTGAAAGAAACAAGCAACATGGCTACAGTCATAATTGGGAAGAGAAAGATACTAGGAAGGAAGAGAAAAATAATAGTAATACAGTCTTAGTAAATTATTTGACAGTATTGTGGAAATTAGTTATTAAGCAGAGTGATGGCATTTGGGGAAAAACTACCCTTGTGTCTAGTTGTTCTAATGTCCAATGCCCTATAGTGTCATTTTGAGGGCAGAAGTTGAAACAATTTATGTCCAGGATGTGAGTGGTCTCTAGATATTTTCACAGTCCTCTTTTTGACTCGTGCATGTCTTCCACCAAACCATTGTGATACTGAGTTTAAAGTCATATGCTACTTCTGAAGTATCCTTCTAAATCTGTGCTACTACTTGTTTCCAGTGACAGACATTAGTTAATTTGGGGTCTGGTACAGAAAGCAGTCATACCCACAAATAAATTGTCTATGAGTAGATAGGTCTAATTGGGTTGCATTAGTTTCAGCAGGTAAAAGCAGAAGTGGACCTTCAAGAATTAGAGAATCAATTTGGTGTAGTGGTTAAAGCATCACTCTAGCAACAAGGATAGTCCCACCTCGTGCACAAAGCCAACTGAGTCAGTCCTTCTCTCTCAGCTGTCTCATGTCTATAAACGTTGCCAAGAAAATTGCAAGGATTTGTTAGGCTATCACCGAGAGTCAACACTGACTTGAAACCTCTATACACATACAATATATAGTTCAAGAATTATTCACAGCAATCTGCATATGTTATCTCTTTCAAATCCTAATTAAATATTTGATTTCAATGCAGGTATAATTGGCTACATTGGGTGATTGCCAAAATGTTACAGTTTAATTTAATTGCTGGCTAATTTTTAATTTTTAGAGATGGTTATAATGATCAGGTCATGTCCTCAAAGAATAGATTCTGGTAGAGATGAAAACATTATATAAGTTTCTATAAGGAATAGTTCTATTAAAACATAGTTATCTAAAACATCGGTCTTTACAGCATGGTGGCCCAGCTTGAGGGCGGGGAGAGGGGGGGGGCAGAGGTGAGCCAGACTGTGTGAGTGGTGAGCCAGCATGTGTGTGTGCACATATGCTGCTCAACTCAGATGAATGGTGGGCTGGTGTGTGCGCACAGCTTGACTTATACAAGCTAAGGGCTGGTACATATGCACATGCTCACACTGCTCAATTACAAGTCAAGCTGGCACACATGGATGTGTGCACCACCCCACCGTGCATGCAAATTGAGTTGTGCATGTTATATGTGCACCAGCCCATGGGCTGGTTGTGAATAGGCTATGACCTACAGGTTGGGGAACCCTGATCTAGAAGTTTTTTATTTACATTTCAGGATTTCTGTCTTTTGCCCTTTCAATAATATGTTAAATTACATGTTAATAGGATATAAGGCTGTAGAAATCACACACACACACACACACACACACATGCAGTACCTGCACAAAATTTTAAGTCCCCCAGTATTACTGTTACTACCTATTATATCTTGTATCATTTATATAACATTTTAATGTATGTTCTATCTAAATTTATTGTAACTTGCCATTAAAACTTTTTAAATTTTATTGGTAATTGATTCAAACTTTTTTAATGAGAAGCAGGGTTTATACATGTTATATGAACACCAACCTTAGTTTGACTATAATTGATGGTGAGTTTTGAGGAGGTTGTTTGGCTAAGAATGATAGCACCCTATACAGTTCAACCTGGGTGTGAAAAATAAGAATCACGTCATCAATATTAAGGAGAAAGAGCTCTTTCACACATAATTTTGCTGTGAAAAAACTAGTTACCATTCATATATAAAGCAGTGCCATTTAGAATTATCTTAACAAGAAAAGGGGAGAGATCATGGCCTTGTGTGAAAAGTGAAATGCTAAGATAAGATGCATCTTTAGCTTAACGTATACTTCAAATTTTAATTTCACAATAAAATTTTCAGAATTTGGCAATGCCGTTTACAGCTTTATAAAAAGCTATGCCCTAAAATTAAGATAGGTAGTCATATCTTCTTCTTCCTAGCTAGTCTCACAGGTGCAGAATTTGCTTTTTGGATCATTGAACTCCACTTTGTATGGTCAACTGGGTCTCCAGGGCTCAGGCCTACAGCTTGTGTATCTTCATTGATGGTGTCTTGCCATCTGTCAGCCTCTGCTTTGCTGTTTGCTTCAGCTGCCATGTGAAATGGGGAGGGAGGGGCTTTTGCTATTCGGGTATGGGATTCTATGGTGCAGGAGAGTGATTTGCAGAAAGGAGTAAATTATCACCATCTACTTCACATACCAGTGGCTGGGGCCGTGCGGTGGTCAAGGTCAATGGTCTTGCATGCCATCCTGATGATGCTCCTTGAAGATGCAACCCACAAGGACACCTGAGGGGCTTGCACATTGGACAATGGGGGTGGGGGTTTATTTTATTCATACTTATATCCCGCACACATCTCCCACAGAGGGACCCAGGGTTATTGGGAAAAGGGGGTTGGACATATATCTTCTCTATAAATACTAATACTAATTGGTGCCACACCAAAATGTCATCAAATGGTGTCATTTGTGATGTGGTGAAGATGGGGGATGCCTGATATCCAACAGAGCATTCACATTTCCATTGAATAAAGACACCTTTCAGTCCCTGTTGTTGCTCCCCAGCATTCAGTGCCATGAAGTGCAATAGGGCAGATGGTTGTCTTGTAAATCTGGGGTTGGCGTTCATCTGTCACATAGATCACCAAGTGAGTTCTTGCCAATGCATCCAGGCTGCATTTATTCTTACTTGCACCTCGCCATTGACGTTGCCATTGCCTTGGAGATTTCCAGCTACTGAAAAAGTCCACTTCCTTAGGTTTTCTCCATTGATTTAAAGTGTTCCAGGGATGGTGACAATCTATAAGTATTCAGTTTTCTAAGACAGATAGTCATATAAATTTGCTAAATAGGTAAGTACATAAAACACTTTGGTTTTTTTAAAGATTTCCCATTCCTTTTTTGCACTACAAAGAAATATATATATATGCTGCTACACAAAATATATTCCAAAGAAATACTGGATTCAGAAGATGCATCCAGCAGCTGGTTATTTCTGATCATTCAGACATGGAGAAATCTGGCCTTAGGAACAGTGGCCTTGAAAGCCCTCTGATTCCACCAGTCTCAAAAGGAGAACTCCAAATTACCTTATGATCCTTTTACTGGATCAGATTGTACCCTTAAACAATATTAAGTATTTTGTGAAATATTCCTGGTTTTGCCTCTCTGGAAATAATTTCAAGGTTAGAAATATGATCCACCAATGTTCCATTACTGTTGTGTTCCAGAAGCATTATGAAGAATCAGAATTCTCAGTGGGGGTAATAACTGTCTTTATTGTGGCTTTGTACAATTTTTATTATTGCAATAAAATATAATCCAAGTGTCCTAGCTCCTGAGGTTCGGTGAACTACTATATTTTCCCTTTGTCTTTAGTTTTCTAAAGTTTTCCTTCTTTTCTCGCTCAACTAACAATTTTCTTCTATTCCTCTTCTGTGAATTGGACTCTTTTCTTATGTTTGTTTCTTGGAATCAAAAGTTCTGGCCATCTACTTTTTATGTTACCTTCCTTCTCTCTTTTCCTTTCTGAGCTATTACCTTGAGTTTTATCCAACAAAGTTTTCTTTCTCATTTCTTCCTTGTCAGTTATTATGTGCTCCCTTTTGAGATCGCCTCTCCTACGTGTTTGCAGAACCCTTGATGAAAAGACAATTGTGCAAGAAGAATCAGAAAACAGGCTGTCCCTAAATGGAAAATATTAAGTGCCTTTGAAGTACAGAAAAAAGGCAACAAAGATAATAGGGGACTGGAAAGTAAAACATGGTGGCAGGAATTGGATATGTGTAGTTTAATGAATAAAAAGGATTAGGGGTGATATGATAGCAGTCTTCCAATCTTTAAGTCCACCACAAAGAAGAGAGGGTCAACCTGTTCTCCAAAGCAGCTGAAGGCAGAACAAGAAGCAATGGATTCAAACTAATCAAGGAAGAAGTAACCTAGAACTAAGGATAATTTTTCTGACAGCTAGAACAATTTATTGGTGGGACAAGTTGCTTCCAATGGATGCTCCAACATTGGAGGTTTTTATGCAGATATTGGGCAATCATTGCCTGAAATGGTATAAGGTTTCCTTCTTAAGGAGGGGATTAAGCTAGAAGACTCCAAGGTGCCTTCCGTAGTTCTATTAAAATATGTGATACTACCAAGGCAACTGCCCTTTGTTGGTTAACAGAACCAAGATATTTCAAGATTGTTCTTATTATTACAAGTACATCTCTATATACTCTATATGTTTGAGAGGAAAAGTGGACTATTGTGGTATCTTCAAAACATTTTTCATCACATACTTCCTTTGCTGACCTTTAGCAATAATAGAAAGGTGCTTTCTACTTCGATAAAGTACTTGATCAATGACATCTACATCAAAAAAGTCAAGATGTAAACTCTATATGTGGGACCAAAGCTCCACCCCTTTTTCTATTATCATACCTGTAATTGACTTCACTTGAACTGCTGTTTGCTTCATGAACTCCTCTTCAATTTGACCAAAAACAAAGGTATTTGAAGAGGGTTTTTTTTTTGGAGGGGGGGAATTCATTACATTTGATAATTTTGTCACTTTTGGGTAAAAAGAAATATATTAGTCTAATGGTGATTGAATTTAAATAAATGTCAAACTCTTTCATTACATGACAAATTAAACAAAAATAGTTAACATTTTTCAAAATAACTCTCATTGAGATGTTTCTTAGAGTGTGAAAGTATTTCATGGTGGAAGGTTTTAAAGATTAATATTGGAATATCTACATAGTACAGAAGCAATAACTGGTGGAATAAGTGAAGAGCCAGTGCAGAAGATACCTGGTTCTTAGCACCAATTATTAGATTATTTACAATACAATACAATAGCAGAGTTGGAAGGGACCTTGTAGGTCTTCTAGTCCAAACCCCTGCATGGGCAGGAACCTTATACCATTTCAGACAAATGGCTATCTAACATCTTTTTAAAGAGTTCCAGGGTTGGGGCATTGAGCATTTAAGGTAAAGGTTACTCTTGCACATATCTTCTAGTCGTTCCTGACTCTAGGGGGTGGTGCTCATCTCCATTTCAAAGCCAAAGAGCCAGTGCTGACCAAAGACGTCTCCATGGTCATGTGGCCAGCATGATTAAATGTTGAAGGCATATGGAACGTTGTTATCTTCCCACCAAAGTGGTTCTTATTTTTCTACTTGCATTTTTATGTGCTTTTGAACTGCTAGGTTGGCAGAAGCTGGGACAAGGAACAGGAGCTCACTCCGTTATGCGGCACTAGGGATTTAAACTGCCGAACTGCCGACCTTTCTAATTGACAAGCTCAGCATCTCAGCCACGGAGCCACCGTGTCCCTTGATTATATTATTTAGCTGTATGTAAATAACAGTTAATTTTATCCTTCAGCAAATCACACTTGGAGAGCCAGTTTGGTGTCCTGGTTAAGATAGCAGGCTAGAAACCAGAAGACCATACATTTATCTCCTTACTTAGGCACATAAACAGCTGGGTTTATATGACCTTGGGCCAGTCACTTTCTCTCCTCCCTAGGAAGGAGGCAATTGAAAATCACATCTGAAAAACCTTGCCAAGAAAGGGACAGGCAGATTGCCAGAGCTGGCCAAAATTGAATGGAAGGAGGAAAAAGTAAAATCAAGTTGATCTCGATATACAGGAGGATTTATGTAAACTAAATTATATTGGCAAATCTCCATAGATATTAAGCCTTCTATAAAAATAACAGTAGTAAGTATGCTTCCAATGGTATATGCATATCTGTCTATTCTTTCTGCACTGAACATCTTGAGAAGTAAATTACGACTTGTTTGTCATGAATGGCAGTCCATCAGGGACATGGTAAACTAGTTGTTTTATGTTTGGATCCAGCAATACAAGGCTTTTTTTATTACACTCGTGTGTCATCCTATAAATTCAGTGAGCTGTGTTGAAAGCCACAAGATGCACCAATAGCATTATGGAAGCTTGCCACCTATTTTCCCTACTGCATCCTTCCTGTGATATGTCTTCCCTTTTCAAGTATTATATTCCCCTGTTTCGCGAATATCTACTTTCTGATCTACCTTCTCTAAAGTTCATCTGTAACAGCAGGGCTAACATCACATTCCCCACCACCCCCACAAACCTCCAAGCTTCCCTTGAGCTACTTTTGACAGTCTATTTTGATGTCAGCCCAGCGAGAAGGCAGTCAAAGACTGAAACTTTCACCTGTTTTAGCTTCAGACTATTTTTGTCTCCCCCCATGGTCTCCCCTGACCTCTTTTCTTTCCAAGAGGCAAATCTGCTTTTGGGGGAAACAGAAACACAGATGTACAAGATTCTCACTGAGTGTTAACATGCATTTTGTCAGATCCTTTGACAATTTAAATTGTATCTTTGAAATAGTTTTATTAGCAGCAGCCACTGGCCTCTTACAGTCAGTAATTGTCTCAACGGCCTCCGGTGACTCCACAGACATTATTCTTGTGCACATATTCTCTCCATCCCACCCTTTCCTGTCAACTAATCATTTATGATTTACAGCATCTGTGGATGTCTCTCTCCCCATCTTTGCTGCTAGCCATTCTTCATTGATCAGATCTCTCCTTCTTCAAGTCCTGTTGCACACCATGATTTAAAATTACTGTCCTGAGAGATCAATTTAATCTCTCTCTCTCTCTCTCTCTCTCTCTCTCTCTCTCTCTCTCTCTCTCTCTCTCTCTCTCTCTCTCTCTCTCTCTCTCTCTCTCTCTCTCACACACACACACACACACACACACACACACACACACACACACTCCCCCCCCCCTTTGCTCCAGTTGATAGTACCAGAAAATATATGACTCTTTTCCTTTTGCACCTTGGTTATCTGCTTTCAAGCTTCAGGCCAGTCAATTGTATAGAAAGCTGAGCTGGTGTCATGTCTCCCGTTCTTTGCAATATGCTCTTGATATTCTCTCATCTGTTCAGCTTCACTGCCTTTGGCTGCCCGTCCTCTTATGTAGCTCTCAAATCAAGCTCAACAAAACCATGACTATAATTGAGTTAGTAGCCTCAAATGGCGTTAAAAGCAAAATAAGACATGTGAATAAAGCCAAAGCTAAAAAAAAATACATGTACAGCATTAACATCACAGCATGACAATGAATAATCACACCTCTAGCATCCTTATAAAACTGGCTATTGTGTCATTTCTGGGCCACCTTTGCCCTTAAAAGGTTTTCACAGTTTAGATCCACCTGATACAAGTAGTAATGTTCTTTATCCATTGAGATCCCTCCTTTGTGTTCTTTGACCTCTGTGAAAAGAAGGATAGTCCAGTGGTGGGATTCAACACTTTTTACTACCAGTTCTGTGGCTGTGGGTTAGTGGGCATGGCTTGGCTTGGCATGCCTTATTGGATGTGGCTTTGTGGGTGTGGCAGGGGAAGGATACTGTAAAATCTCCATTCACTCCCCACTCCAGGAAAAGGTTACTACAAAATCCCCATTTCCTTCTGATCAGCTGAGACTTGGGAGGCAGAGAATAGATGGGGGAGGGGCCAGTCAGAGGTGGTATTTACTAGTTCTACTCAAAATTTCTGCTACCTACCTAGGTCAAAACCTACTGAAAGATACATAGCTGTTCTGACCCCCCCTTTCTTTAACTAATTACCAGACTAGCTGCTTGACTGAATGACTCTTGGCTGCTTGCCCGAACTGACCTTGAACAGACCCATAGCTTCTTAAATCGACTAGAAACTAAACCTGCAACTCGACACGAGGAAATCCAAACCTAGAAATGAACCATTGTTCTCTGCAAGGATTTCCTTAGCAGAGGCTTCCTTTCAAACCCTCTTGGGAGGGGCCAGTCATTAGGCAGCTGGAACTAATTTACTTCCTCCGAATTCATCTCTGCTGCAACTGAAGCTGCCTTCTTTCAATCCATCTTAACCTAACATCAGGGACAAACTGGCCTTGATCCTCCCCACTACTCCAAGACCCAGGTGCCTCCTGATGACTAGCCGGGCTCTCTGCTCTCTCAAGGTCATCCTTCTCCTCCAGAGCAGACTCATAGGACTCCTCTAGTGAGGAGTCCATCAGCAGCTCATCCGGAGCCGGCTGGGCCACAACACATAGCTATCACCAACTAGACACCTCAAGAAGACACTTGAAACATAGAATTATTCTCCAGAGAAGTCTAGTTCTTTTAACACCTATCATAATTTCTCAAGTACTTTATACTTCTTTTCGATGACTTGGGGTTTTTTTGTATTTCCTGTCTGCTTCTATTCTATTATTAATTTTGGGGTGATCCGTTGTGACATCTTGCATAAATCAACATATCCGTATCAAAGCAAAACTATGAATGCATTAGATGCGCTTGTTTTTTCTAAGAATCCTTTGCTTTTGTTAAGAACTGAAGCCTTAGAGAAATCAGGTTTTTCCTCCCAGAGGTATTGACAGGCCTTTTAAACTTAACATTCTTGACAACAAGCCATTCCACAGGAAGAACAGAGTTGCTTGTGCTTTGCCTGAAAGTTCTGAGCGCTACTTATTTCATTCAGGCATGTTCAAAATTGTCTGTGTAATCACAGATAAACCACATTGGTGGAAATTGATTCATTGGTGGAAATCGGAACAGAATTTTTGAATAAATTCATCTCACCAGAATTTAAAAAGCCATTGAAAATATCAGCTGCGTGTATTCAGGGATTTGCCAGCCAATGTAGCTTTATGAACAAATAATTATTGGGAGGAGTGTGATGGCTGAGCAGGTAAGATGGTGGGTTTCTCAACCAGAAGGTTGGCAGTTGGAGACCTAAGTACCATGTGACAGAATGAGCTTCTGTCACTTGCTCCACTCTTGCCAACAAAGTAGTTCAAAAACCTACAAATGAAAGCAAATAAATGGGTACCATTTTAGTGGGAAGGCAACAGCATTCAATGCACCCTGGCATATAGTCATGCCAGCCACATGACCATAGAAGTGCCTTTGAACAATGCTGGCTCTTTAGCTATGAATCAGACATAAACACCACCCTCTAGATTTGGACATGACTGGCAGGGAAAATCTTTACATTTTCTTTAGTAATTGGAAAAATAAAGAGGAAGTTGTGAAGTACATAACAAAAAATTAAGTGACAACATGGAAGAATGTAATTTAGGATCTGGCTAGGTAGGTAGTGTTAACTGAACCCTGAGGGAAGAAATTAGCAGTAGCAAAACACTTAAACTGATATACCACTTCAAAGTGCTTTAAAGCACTCTCTAAGTGGTTTACAGAGTCAACATATCACCCCCACAATCTGGGTCCTCATTTTACCAAGCTTAGAAGAATGAAGGCTGAGTCAACCTTGAGCAGATGAGGGTCAAACTGCTGACAGTTGGCAGAAATAGCCTGAAATTCTACATTCTAAGCACTGTGCCACCACAGCTGGACCATTCAATATGAAACAATTTTAGGATCAGGGTACCTCTGGAGATATCTTCATTACCACCTGAGAAAAACAGGTAGCTACTGGCTTACTAATCAAGAGTTCATGGAAATTCCTGAAAATCTGAGACTTAAAAAAACCCACCACCTCACATCAGAAAGATAAGTTTCGGAAGCATTTAAGCTAAATGGAAAAAATATATACATAATTAGTCCATAGTGAAGTAACAGCACTGGCTGTCAGCTGTTTACTGGTTGTAACTTAAGTACTGGCTATTACCTTTAATATCAGGTGATCTGCCTCTCCCTTTATATATCTGTTCTGTAGTACAGGGGTTCCCAACCCCCGGGCCGCGGACCGGTGCTGGTCCATGGCTGGGTGGGAACCGGGCCGCAGGGCTGGCGAGGAGGGGAAGGGAGGAGGAGGCAGCCCCCTGAGCAGAGCGTGCGGGAGAACACAGGCGCGGCTGTTCGCGCCGTTGGAGTGTGGATCTTCCTCCACCCTCGTCGACGGAGGGACTCCTGGGCGCCGCCGGACCGGCCACCGATTCCCTCCCCTGCTGGCATGCCGGCCACTCGTTTTCTTCCAGGGGCTGCGGGGGCTCCGTGGGCGGGGGAGGGAACTGGCGGCCGTAGGGAGGGTTGCTCTGGCGGCGCACAGGAGTCCCTCCATCAACGAGGGTGGAGGAAGAGCCCCCACCATCCTTCTGCGTTCTCCCGCGCGCTCTGCCCAATTGCCTGCCCCCTCCTCCCTCCTCCTCCTCTCCAGCCCGGCTCCTACCCAGCCACGGAGCCTGAACAAGCGAACGAGCGACCAAGTGGCAGGCGGGCTGAGGAGGCTGGGGGGGGGACGATGATGACAGACACACATAGAGAGACAGAGAGAGGGAGAAAGGGAGAGAAAGATAGACAGAGACACAGAATGAGTGATTGAGTGAATGCAAGACAGACAGACACACGCGCACACACACAGAGTGACAGAGATGGGCGGATGAAGGAGAGAGACAGAGAAACAAAGAGAAAGAAAGAAAAAGAAAGTGGGAGAGAGAGAAAGACAGACATAGAGAAAGAGACAGAAAGGAAAGAGACAGAAAAAGATACAGAAAGAGAGAAAGAGAGAGAAAGAAAAAGAGAGAAAGAGGGAAAGAGAAAAAGAAAGAAAGAGAAAGAAATAAAGAGAGAAAGGGAAAGAGAGAGAAAGAGAGAAAGAAAGAAATAGCGAAAGAAAGAGAGACAGAGACAAAGAAAGAGAAAGAAAGAGAGAGAGAGAAAGAAAGAAAGAAAGAAAAAGAGAAAGAAAGAAAGAAAGAAAGAAAGAAAGAAAGAAAGAAAGAAAGAAAGAAAGAAAGAAAGAACTTATGACCACAGTTGAGACCAAAAGTTTGGTTGCTAACCAAGATCATTGTTAAGTGAGTTTCACATTTTCCAAGTTGGCCACGCCCACCCAGTCACATGACTGCTGAGCCACTCAGCCGGTCCGCAGAATTTTCTTTAAAATGAAACCGGTCCCTGGTGAAAAAAAGGTTGGGGACCCCTACTGTAGTAGATATCTTGCTGGAGATGTGTCCAGTCTCAGAGGCTTATTTATCTATGTGGTCATTGGTGCTTTCTGAGCTTTGTTGTTTGCTTGCAGATATTTTATTCCTGACTACTTCAGTGCTAGAAAGGAGCGGAATTTGTTCTTTGTTTATATATAGTAGCTTGCCTTGTCTTGTTGGAGTTCTTCTTGGAGGTATTTTTTTTTCTTTGATAGTTCCTTGATTAGACGGTTTGTTGCTTGATTGCTACTCATTTATCAGATTAGACTGTTGACTTATACAGTACTCAAGATAGAACTTTCTCTTGTCTTATTCATAGGCTATAGAATGCACTTTCTTTGTTTGATCCAGCCTTGGATAGATATTAGAAGATCAATAAAGAGACATTCTTTGGTCAGAATTGTAATTGTTAACCTTTGCTAGGATTAATTTCCATTTATATTTTAACTTAATTGATTTTTCTCATGTTGCTGGTCACCCTTTTTATTTTTATTTTATTTTATTAAATTTATACCCCACCCTTCTCCTTGTAAGGACCCAGGGCGGTGCACAGGCAATATAAAACCGTACAAAATACAAAATACATTTTTTTAAAAACTATTAAATTAAATTTCGTGCTAAAAATCCCTTTTAAAACCTTGAGAATTAAAATTTGTTCAGATAAAAGTCAGAAACGGGGGGTTATGCTAGGCCGGCTTGTTGGAATAAATACGTCTTGAGACGCTGGTGGAAGAGGCGGAGGTCCGAGGTGGTGCGTAGGTCGGGGAGTAGGTTGTTCCAGAGGGCTGGGCCCGCCACAGAGAAGGCCCTTCCCCTGGGCGTCGCCAACCGGCATTGCCCGGCCGACGGTACCCAGAGAAGACCCTCTCTGTGGGAGCGAATCAGACGAAGGGATGTATGGGGCAGGACCCTTGACAGTCGTTTGAATAGAAAGTCACTGTGAATCAAATAAGGATATTCTCGATATATAAATAACATTCAAAATTGCCATTGTTCCATCTTATCATACTAGACTGTAGTAAAATCTGCTCAGATGTTCTAGTCTGAAAGGCCAAAGCAAGTCCCATGCTTAGAAACAAAATAAATACGAGGGACTCGGGATTATGGTTTATGTGTTTTGATGGAAATACTTCATCACTGATAGCAAATTCCATAGTTCCATATGGTGTGTAAAGGCAGAGCTAGATAAAACTCTGTATGTGACCATCCAAAACTGTTGTGCAGTGCAGCATAGCAGCCGTGTCATAAAGTTTCAGTAAGACCACTTCCTGAAGGCCATTGCCTGATCTTTTGAGCATGTATGCACATGTAAACAAAGGCTCTTGGGCCAGGATTGCCTCTTGGATGCTTGTAGTAGGGTTACTACTTTTCTTTAAGGGCTATAAATATTTGTTACATTATTAGCCAGAAAAGAGCTAAAGAGCTCTTCAAAGGAGGCTTGAATCCATATAGTGCAATATGCAAATTTATAATAAAATCATATTTTCTCTGCCTCTCTTGACAGAATAAAAACTCACAAGATACCATGTAATCTAATTATTGTCCCAGCACTGTGAAATGTGGGTTTAATGAAATAATTTAAGATGTGTGGTTTTGGGGGGTTTCCCCCCCTTTGCAAATCCTTAGGAGTCTCCCTATTGATATTGGTTGGATGGATGGATTTTATGCCATTAAAGACAATAAAGCTTAGCAGCCTATGAAATGAGGGAGTGGGGGTTGGTGGGAGGGTGGAAGGACTTGACTATGGAATTTTCTTCTTTATTACTTCTCCCTTTCTTCCTGTGCTACCTCCGAATGATTAATTTCATGAGATTTGTGCCAAGCACATAAAACAGAAAAATACAAACAAGTAAAAGATGGGAGGCTGGGGGAAAACCACTGCCAAAACAAATGCAACAAACTCAGGACCATTTTTTAATCTGAAAATCTAAGAGTTATCTCATTCTATAGGGAGAGACAGAGAGAGAGAGAGAGAGAGAGAGAGAGAGAACAATGCTGCTGTCTAGACTAGGCACAACCATTGCTTTCAAAGGGAGCTGGAGTCAATTCCACAGAAAATGAAAAGTCCACCAATCCCAGCCAGGGGTGAAATGCTACCAGTTCGGGCTGGTTCGGCCAAACCGGTAGCAAAAAATGCTTTAAAAAAGAAAAAAAAAGTTCCTATGTTCAGCTGTGCAACAATTAGCTGTGCCTGATTGTCTGTAAGGTTCCTGCTTGTTGCAGCAGCCATTTTGTGCTTTTACATTGTGTGTGAGTCAGTTTTGCAGCCTTTGTGTTATTTTTGTGTAAAGTGTGATAGTTGGTTTTTGAGCCCTCTGTGACTCTGTTAGGTTCCTGCTTGTTGCAGGGGCCATTTTGTGTGAAGTCCAGCTGCTTTTACACTGTGTGTGAGTCCGTTGTGTAGCCACGCCCACCTGGTCACATGACCACCGAGCCACATCCACAGAACCAGCAGCAAAAAAAATTGAGTTTTACCACTGGTCCCAGATCTTCCCCACCCACCAATATGTACATTGTCCAATCATTTCATGCAGTCATTTTTCTTCATTAGCTTTGAGGTTGTAGGAGGAGTGGCAGAATCTGGAGATGGAGTTAAAAGAGAGATTAGCCTAGAATTTCTATGTAGCCACAAGCAGACTAATTCCAACTGCCCTTTGAATTCCATTGACTCTTATCTAAGTCCAAGCAAGCGCTGACCGTTAGTTGAGAAAATCCCTTACAGGTTTTTAACAATAAACCAGTTTAATTGGACCTTCAGGTATGCACCTGGTTGTTCACACACCCAACAGGCAAGGTATGACAATATTAAATAAGATTACCATACCACTTTGTAACTTTTAACTCAACATATATTATTATTTTGCTAACTTTGTCTATTTGTATGTGGGGTTTTTTTCGTAAGTCTTGTAATCAGTTTGATGTAATATCTGTAAATGTATACATATATGCATATATTTAAATATTGATGTTAATGAGTTGTAAAGTTTTCTAGGTTTTAGCCATCTTGTATTGCACATTCATATCTATATGGAGCCTTTGGATGAGGAGTTCATCAACACAGTCAGAGATCATACAATCCAGCTATATAGCTGACTTTTTAGGCAAGAGATGCTATCAAGATCTTGTCCCACTGCCTAGAACAGTGATGGCTAACCTTTTGTAGAACAAGTGCCCAAAGCACATGCACCCCATCCCACCCCGTGCACGTACCTGGGCCCCCTCCATGCAGGACCACCCTGTGGTCCCAGCCGCCATGCATGCATGGCAGAGACCCAAAGACCAGCTGGCCAATGGGAGGCGCACACACATGCAGAGTGGAGCTGAACTGGGGTGATGGCTCATGTGCCATCCGAGAGGGAGCTGTGTGCCACCTCTGGCACTCGTGCCATAGGTTCACCATCACGGGCCTAGAGAGTGCTGGAGTCAACCTAGAGAGGAAAGAGTTAACTGAACCCTAAAAAGACTAGTTGTGAGTTCCTACTTGGGGAATAACAGTTTCATCTTCAGTTCTGCAGGATAGGATAGGCTTAAGAACATAAGAACATAAGAATAGCCTTGCTGGCCACAGCCCATCTGGTCCAGCATTCTGTCTCACACAGTGGCTCACCCTTTGCTTCAGGTTATTTCCAAGCAGATGTCTTCACCTGCTTATGATTCTCTGCAAATGGCATTGAGAAATATCCTGCCTATTTCTCCAACCCGGAGGGTGTCCTTAGGCATCCATAATGATAGCCATGGATACCCTTGTTCTCCATGAACTCGTCTAATCCTTTCTTAAAGGTGTCGAGGCTGACAGCTGTCACCACTTCTTCTGGCAGGGAGTTCCATAAACCAGTGATCCTCTGGGTGAAAAAGTACTTCCTCTTATTTGTTTGAGGTCTAGCTATCAAAAGTTTCATGGAGTGCCCTCTAGTTCTAGTGTTGCGCGATAGGAAAAACAGTTTTTCCTTTTCTACTTTGTCCACACCGTGCATGATTTTATAGACTTCAATCAGGTCACCTCTCAGGCGCCGTCGTTCTAGAAGAAGCTTCTCCATCTTCTTTGTTCTATTCTTTTGAATGACATATTCAGATGACAGCAAGAGTTAAAAAAGTTTAACAGCAAAGCAAAGAAGAAGAAAACCTGTGAAGATAAGACTGATAAGGCTTTCCAGGCCTAAAACAGGGGACAGGGCGGGGGGGGCAGCTCACACGGTGCCCACATGCCCCATTTTGGTTTCCAGGTTGGAAAGGCCTCCTGCCCCAACCTGGAAGCCAAAATGAGGTGCGGGAGTTCTGCATGAGGCCCCAAAATGCAATACGAGCACCCCTCTGCATACATGTTTCCAAAGGTAATTAGCCAAAAAAAGCCACTGTGCTTATAGTTCAAAATATATCCATTTAACCCCTCCCAAGCTCATTGGAAAGCAAACAAACAAACAAGAACTTGAATTTCAAGTAATTGAATTTCAAAGCAACTTCTTTTGGTGTAGGACTTTTAATTTTCCCAGCAGAAGTCCTGATAATGTAGTTGTTAAGAGTGTTTGCACAATAAAGGAAATTAATAGTTTAATTTCAAGGGAATATGTAGAGCTAATTATTTAAATATGAGAATACATTGGAAATCAAATGAAAATAGTTGTTTGTGAATCAACCTGACATCTGTTTAATTGCTGCATTAAAGTTTTCTTTTTATTAAGTCTACGGAATATGAAATTAAATCAAAAGACTACCTGGGGATTTGTAAAGGAATACATTGTCAATATAAGAGAAGAGTATAAAAGAAAATTAGTTTCAATGAATGAGAAGAAGTATGAGAATTTATAGTTTTGATGTTATGAGCAGTGGAGTAAACATTGATCCAATTAATATCTATGTAATAGATTTCCATATTGCGATTCCGAGATACTTTTCTAAAATCTCCAAATTCATGGAATTCACATTTGTTCTTGTTGATGTTATTTATATAGTATTTTATGTTTATATTGTATTTTGTCAGCTGATCTTTCCTTGAAGATTAAAAAAAATTCAGAGCTTATTTGTATACAAACAATATATCTTTCAAAAATCTATTTTTTTTCTTTTCAGTCTTTACCTGAGCTTGGGGGGGAAAGGGCAGAGAAAAGGGAAGGTATTCCTGTATTTCAGAAATCTATTTTTAAAGTTCCCTTTTCAGGGTTGCTGAGAAACTTAAAAAGTCAGGTTGTTTTAATATATTTCAAAGAGATTCTGTGCTTGCATTTCCATGAGTTTAAAAAGTTTTCCTCTTAACCAATTTTGAAGCATGGATAACTCTGGCCTTTAATTCTAGGAAGTTCTTTTATTTCCTACATGATGCATCAGCAGGAAGTAGATTAAGAGAACTATGAATTATTTGTATTTTCTTTATAGAATTTTTGCTTAAACTTGGAAATGAGCTCATACAACAGCTATCTGTTATTCACTGGTTTCCATAACAGGAAATAAATCAGTGTGTTATATACTTCTTATGTAGAAAGTAGGCAAAAATAAGATCTATGGTAGGAATAGATATTATGGAATAGGATTTTAAGGCTTCCCAATCCTTACAAACCAAGGATGCAGTGCCTCAGTGGCTAAGACCCTGAGCTTGTCGATCAAAAAAGTTGGCAGTTTGGTGATTCGAATCCCTAGCGTCGCATAACAGAGTGAGCTCCCGTTACTTGTCCCAGCTTCTGTCAACCTAGTAATTTGAAAGCATGTTTTAAAAAATAGGAAGTAGAAAAATAGGAGCCAGCTTTGATGGGAAGACAATAGTGCTCCATGTGCCTTCGGCATTTGCTCAAGCCAGCCACAAGACCATGGATACATCTTCGGACAGCCCTGGCTCTTTGGCTTTGAAACAGAATTGAGCATCGTCCCCTAGAGTCAGGAATAACTAGCACATATGTGCAAGGTGGACCTTTACCTTAATCCTTACTTATTATTGAAACTTTATTTAAACTCTTGTTAAGTTGAGATTTGTTGAAGAAAGTCATGATCTATTGGTTTAAGTCTACAAAGAGTAGATTTGGGAAGGGCAGGGTTAATCAACCATTGATTGGTATGTAGCCTTCAATAACATAGTGAACCAGTGGTGGGTTGCAAATCCCGTTCCAACTGGTACGGCTGGAATGGGGCCGGTGGCGTCCTCATGGATGTGTGCAGAGTATGTGCACACACACACAGTATGCACATGCATCTTAGCACCTCCGCGACACTCCAGGTGCTCCACGGAGCATCACACAGGCATTGTGTGCTCCATGCGCCTGCGAGGAAGCACAGAAGCCTTTAAACACCGGTAAGGAGCATGGGCGGGCAGGTGGGCCCTCCAGAGCACTGTATCAGAATGGTATCCAGTGCTCCGGGCTGGCTACGGTGTGCTCATGCTGGGGAGTACCGCTGGCAAGCCACCACTGTAGTGAACTCACAGAGAGATGGTTAAAAAACGCAGCACATTTTCATTTTCTCCTTTTAAGTGTACAAATGCTGTAGATTTGTTCTGTATCACAGATGATTAGCACAGTAATTCCCAGCCTTTTTTGGGCATTTCATGCTTACAATTGCCCACTGAGACCAGGCATTTTGTCACCCAATTCGTGAGACACAATACTGAGCTTCATGACTTACAAATGAAGTTGCTTATCTCTGATATTTATATGTGTGTGGTTGTCTTCAAGTCAGTCCCTATAACTTTCTTGGAAGATTTCGGAACTGGTTTGCCATTGCCTTCTTCCCGGGGCTGAGAGAGAATGACTGGCCCAATATCACCTAGCTGTCTGCATGCCTAAAACACAATGAGAACTCAGAGTCTCCCACTTTCTAGCTCGATGCTTTAACTTTTACACCAAACAGACTCTCACATCTTTTAACATACACAGTTTAATTTCTGGAAGTTTTAATATTTGACCTTAAACAGTACCCTGCAGAACTCAAGCAATCTCCAATAAAATCATCTGAAGTCTCACATTTTCTAGTTTTATGTAGGTCCCTCTTCCACCTCTTGCATAGCCATTGCATGGGGGATTTCATTTCATTCTTGGCCTTCAGCACATTCTAGAAGTAATTCAATTTAGCACCAAATCATTGCAGCTAAGCTCTGATGAATTACAATGTATTCCAAATAGTACTGGGGGGAAATATGAGAATGACATTGTAAAAGGGAAAAAATGAAACAAGCAAATCAAAATTTCAAGGGGTAAATTATCAAGGCATCTGCTGGAAAACTTTTTTATTCCAAACTAACTATCATACCAATAAAAGGCAATATTGTTTTCAAAATTGGAAAAAATATGGCTTTAGAAAATGTCTTTTTTTCACTACCCCTTAAAGAACAGTTAGTTTCTTGGGTATGTAAGGAGGATGTATCAAATGTTTTAGGGATGTCTGACTCACAAAACTGTGCCTAATGTATATATCTAATGAACTTAGCCAAGTTTTAGAAAAAAAATATGGCATCCAATGTTGGTCAAAGAGTCATTTAGTCAGCAATGAAACAAATTCCATATTTGCTTTATTGGTGGGCTGAATTAATAGCAAAGTTTTCTTCTTTGGATCCAGAGCATACACAGAGATCTGTAAAAATGCAGTCTCTACTTGTTTGAATTAAGTAGTAGGTCTCAAAGTTATAATCTCAGACTAATGTTTCAGTATCACACAGCGTGTTTATAAAATTATTTACAAATCTTATTTTTGGAAAATGAACAAAATCCTCAAATCTAACATTTCAAGAAATCCAAGCCCTGCTTTAATTTCTTTATTGGGACATTGTGGCTTATTTGCCCATAATAATTGAACAGCTTGTTAATTGCCCAAATAAAATGCATATAGAAATGTGACTGCTTTTAAATTTTTATTTCTTAGAAATTAACTCATGAGATCCCTACATGTGTATTCTTCAGATGTGCAACTAGTAGAGAAAAAGAAGTCAGGACTCACTGCTCATATGTACTGCAAGTTTAACTTTCACTTTTTTACCCCTTGTCCAACATCCAGATACCTGTACAGTAGAAAAAAAATTATAGTTGCTTACCTTGGTCATCTGAGAAATCTGCAATGGCAACAACAGTGATGCAAATAAAATAGATTTTATTATACTGAACTTGGCAATGTAGTTCAACAAATGTTGAGTTGAGTGTTGTATATTGTATTCCATAAAACTCCTTTGCAGTAATTTAATGATAGCATCAGACTGTACCCCTACCTACATTGGAGTGTTTTTCTCAAATTCTTACACTAATTGGGATTTCTTAGTAATTAAGCATCCAAAAACTAATGAGATCATTTGCTTAAGTTTTGGAAGTCAATCAAGATTGGCAAGATGCTACGTTCCACTGGAGCTGATTTTTATAATAAAATAGAGCCTTACTTGACTGAAGTCCAGTTTCTCACAAGTATATGGTCATAATCATGTATTGTAAGGTGTGGGAACAATAGGGAAGTTGCTTGATAGTCCCAAAGGTGCTTTTTCAAGAGGCAACTGGACTTTCTTTGTTTTTTCTTGAAGACATTTCACTTCTCATCCAAGAACTTTTAATAATCATTAATAATAATTCTTTATTGTCAGAGCACAGCATATGTACGATGAGATTGGTTCAGCTCCTTCAGTGCACCCCCCCAACACAATACAACTCACAGTGAAGACAAAAAGAAAAAAATCCCATACATAATAATAATAATAATAATAATAATAATAATAATAATAATAATAATAATAATAATAATAATAATAATAATTTACTATATTTATAAACCTCCCCCTCTCCCCAAAGGGACTCGGGGCGGTGTATAGGAAAATTAAAAAACCATCTAAAAACATACAATACACAACAAAATTAAAAACGAATTAAACTACCCTGTACATTAAAACCCAATAAACAATTTGAGAAAACAGACTGGGGCGAGAAGCGTGAATTAGGCCAATCCGGCCTGATGGAACAAATAGGTTTTTACTTTTTGGCGGAAGGCGCGGAGGTCCGTGGTCGTTCTAATATCCGGGGGTAGGTCGTTCCAGAGGATCGGGCCCATCACAGAGAAAGCCCTTCCCCTGGGCGTCGCCCGCTGCCACTGCCTAGTGGACAGCACCCAGAGAAGTCCCTCTCTGTGTAAAATGACCTTCTTCCGGAACGTCCCTAGTCCCCCTCTCCTTAATAGACCCATCCGCTTCCTTTTTAATTCCGCCCTTCGGCTTGGTTTTAGTCCCGCCCTCAGCCTGACTAATCCCACCCCCCTCCCTGGAACCCCCTAAAATCCGAATAAATCCTACTAACAAACACCCAGTCCCATTACACCAGTGTGAACATGTTACACATTGCACCAGCCCTGCATGTCCATCATACTACTTAGTTATGATGTTACTTCGTATTCAGGAGTCTGACAGCCCACAGATTAAAAACTGTTCTTCAGCCTGTTTGTGTGTGCTTCTATCTCTCCTTCCTGATGGCAGGAGGGTAAGGAAGTGCTGACCAGGGCGTGAGCCATCACTGAGGACTTCCCTCACTCTTCCACCCTGAGTCCCAGTAGGGAGAAGGTGCGGTATATAAATTTAATAAATTCTAATTCTTCAATGAGCCCTAGCAAACACATCTAGTGGTATCAGGGTGCAGCCCACAATGTTTTGTGCTGTGCTCCACTACCCTCTGTAATGTTTTTCTACCCGTGGCTGTCAAACCAGCATGACATACCGTGTTGCAATAAGTGAGGATGCTTTCTATTGTGGGCCGGTAAAAGGAGGTCATCAGTTGTTGTTCCATCCTGTTTTTACACAAGACCCTAAGAAAATGGTTTCCTTGAAACGTCTGAAAAAGAATGAAAGTCCAGCTTCAAGAAAAAGTTTCTTGGATGAGGAGTGAAACAAGAAAAACCAAAGAAAGTCCAGTTGCCTCTTGAAAAAGTACCTTTGGGAAAACCATGGCCTGGATGACCAAGAATCTCCATAGACAAACGTTTTGACCCTTCTTCGGGATTTTGTTTTCTCAATTTTTCAAGTGTGGGATTCTGTCAGGTGCAAGAAATCAGGAATAGTAGTGGCATTCAAAGCAGCAAAGGTTTATTTCCTGGTACCTCTACCCAAGAATCTGATCTATTAACTGTCAAGCCAAATTGATGCTAGATAATGGCCAATGGTATTCACAATGAACCGAACTTAGGTTTCTTGTAGGAACAGAAGGACTCTAAGCTCTATAAAGAGTCACCTTATAGAGGAGATCGGATGCATAAAAATGTAATAAATAAAAATAAATAAATAAAACTGATGACACGTTTAAACTTGCCTACCTTGCTCGTCTCCTACAGATTCCCAGGCAAATCCCTGGAAAACAGGAGACAAATCAAGTCCAATTCTACTTAATATGTGAATCAACCCATTTCAGTGAGTTTTTGAAATCAGGTTGAATAGATAGTGAACAAGTGCTTCTTGAGAATATGTACTGTAGCTTCAAATTGAAATCTTATATGAACTTTCTGTTGAAAGAAGAAAGGGTTGAATTTATTGTTTTGGGATTCTGGGATTAAAAGGAATGGAAAAAGATTAAGATGATAATTACTCAATAGAAAGAAGAGTGGAATGCATGGTTACATTTTTTTCCCCCTTTCGTTTCTTATGTCCGTTCCATTTATCTTCTTTCTATCTCTTTTTTTTTTGTTTGTCTTGTCTTATTATACTGAAAAACTACAATAAAAAAACTTTTATTTTAAAATGAAATTCATTTAAAAGCCTTTAGCTTTTATTTGAAAAGAGAAAAAATTGTAGGACTTTTTGAACGCAAGAGGAATATTGTGAGAATGCAAAGAAAGAAATCAGTGGACCTTGTTTTGCAAGTTTTATAATCACATTTTGTATTTTCTAGTTTGTAAGAAAACATGGCAGATGGTTCCTATCTTTCATCCATGTGATTATTTGCCATTTTATCTCTACTGACATCCAACTGCTTCTGTTTTGCACTTTAACAGTGGAAGAAGAATAATTATTCTTAGGTATTTTTTCAGATAAATCCCCAAGCAATGCTCTTTACACAATTTGTTTTTTATTGCTAAAGGCAAAAAAATAAATTTTGAACAAAAATGCCACTTTTTTTCCTTGCCTTTCACAGGACGCTGTGCATTAACGTGCAACTCTAAACGTAGTCGTAGGGAGCCAACTCGCAAAAAGACATTTGTATCCAGTTCAGTTTTGACTTTATTTACACTTTCAAACATTTCTGCTGATTTTCTCTTTAGTTTAGAGAGTTGGCTTCCTGATCATTATGTTTCAAGTGCATTTGTTGATGAAAGACAGCAGGGCGTACCCTTTCCCATTTAGGTTCCAAAAACCATGACTGCTGCTTTTGACTTCTTATGTTAAAATTTACTTCTGTGTTTCTTTGGACTGAATCCTCATTCAGCATGATGGCAAAGAGACTGTTTAAAAAATAAAAATTAAACCTTCAAAAAGGAAACATGAAAATGACATAGTCAAGGAGAGTGTTTGTGACAAGCCAGAGATCGATTGTTCAAATATTTCGGCAGTATGCGTCACCTTTCTTGCTTTTACACGTTTCAATGTATTTAGAGAAGATAAAAATAAATCAAGAAACTCCTCCTAGGAGGAATGACAGCCAGGAGAACTTCAAAGAAATGAAACAATGGATAGCTGAAGAAGTTACAGCAGTACCATTAGCCTTTGTATTCTTCAAAGATAGAGGAACCTTTGTAGCAGGAGTGAAATGCTACTGGTTTGGACCGGTTTGCCCAAATAGATAGTAAAGATGCCAGCGGTTTGCCCAAACTGGTAGTAAAAAAAATACATTGACTTTTTTTACAATGATCAGCTGTGCTACATGATTTATATTAGCTAGAAAGCAGGATTTCCTGCTTTCTAGCTAATATAAAACACATGGCACAGCAGATTGCCCCTCCCCCTTGCTGTTCACTTACCTTTGCAAGCACACTCAAGAGCAGGCTCTGCCCACCAGTGGTGGGTTTCAATTTTTTTTAGAACCTACTCTGTAGGTGTGGCCTATTTTGTGGGCGTGGCTTGGCAGTCATGTGACAGGGTGGGAGTGGCCTTTTAAAATGTGGTGAAACTCATTTAACAATGCTCTTGCTTAGCAACCAAAATTTTGGACTCAATTGTGATGATAAATTCTTTCTTTCTTTCTTTCTTTCTTTCTTTCTTTCTTTCTTTCTTTCTTTCTTTCTTTCTTTCTTTCTTTCTTTCTTTCTTTCTTTCTTTCTTTCTTTCTTCCTTCCTTCCTTCCTTTACTTTCCTTTCCTTAGTTTTTAGATAGTCAGGGATTTTAGCGCAGGGTTCAGGTTTAATTCATTTTAAATTTGTAGTACAATGTCTGTTGGTTTTATATATGTGTATTTTTTAAATCCCTGTGCACCACCTCGAGTCCTTCCGGGGAGAGAGAGCAGTTTACAAATTAAATTGTGCCACCCTCATAGCATCCGCAGAAAACCGCCCTGCCGCCCTGTTTAGGGTGACCCGCTCCCTCCTCCAACAGAGGGTGCGGGAAGCCCCGCTACAGGGTAGAGCAGAGGAATTTGTGACTTTTCTGCAGGAGAAAATCGCTCAGATACAGAACGAGTTAGCCCCCATTGATGGCCCAGTGGGATGCCACGAGACAGATCTTGTTTGGGAGGAGTTTGACTCCATTACTTCCGAGGATATGGACAGGTTACGTGGGCGACTGCGAGCCACCACATGTTTATTGGACCCGTGTCCCTCCTGGCTTGTACTGGCATCCTGGGAGGTGACACGAGGCTGGCTCCAAGAGGTTGTCAACGCATCCTTAAGTGAGGGTTCCTTGC
Source organism: Rhabdophis nuchalis (assembly GCA_039707465.1). Taxonomy (NCBI): domain Eukaryota; kingdom Metazoa; phylum Chordata; class Lepidosauria; order Squamata; family Natricidae; genus Rhabdophis; species Rhabdophis nuchalis. Next base: position 201,937,990 of record CM077645.1, read on the forward strand.
CTGCTTCCCTAAAAGAGGCTATGGTGAGGCCCCTCCTTAAGAAGCCCTCTTTGGATCCAGCTCTTTTAACCAACTATCGTCCAGTCTCCAACCTTCCCTTCTTGGCGAAGGTTGTTGAGAGTGTGGTGGCACAACAGTTTCCCCGTCACCTGGAGGAAGTTGATTATCTAGACCCGCGCCAGTCCGGCTTTCGGCCCGGGCATAGCACCGAGACGGCATTGGTCGCGTTGGTCGATGATCTCTGGAGGGCCAGAGATGGGGGTTGTTCCTCCATCCTGGTCCTATTAGACCTCTCGGCGGCTTTCGATACCATCGACCATGGTATCCTATTGCATCGGCTGGGGGGGTTGGGGGTGGGAGGCACCGTTTTACGGTGGTTCTCCTCCTAGCTCTCTGGCCGATTGCAATTTGTGTTGACAGGAGAGCAGAGGTCGACCCCGAGACCCCTCACATGTGGGGTGCCTCAGGGGTCGGTCCTCTCGCCTCTCCTGTTTAACACATATATGAAGCCGCTGGGTGAGATCATCCGTGGTTTTGGGGTAGAGTACCATCTCTACGCTGATGATACTCAGCTGTATATATCTACCCCAAACCACCCCAACGATGCCGTAGCGGTGATGTGCCAGTGCCTGGAAGCGGTACGGATCTGGATGGGAAGAAACGGACTCAAGCTCAACCCGACCAAGACCGAGTGGCTGTGGTTTCCGGCTGCCCGATTCAACCAGTTGACTCCATCGCTGGCCATTGGGGGCAAACATCTTGCCCCAGTGGATGGGGCACGCAACTTGGGTGTCCTCCTGGATGCCCGGCTGTCCATGGAAGATCAAGTGACAGCTGTGGCCAGGAGGGCGTTTTACCAGGTTCGCCTGGTTCGCCAGTTGCGCCCCCTATTGGATCGGGACGCCCTTCGCATAGTCACCCATGCTCTCGTGACATCCCGACTGGACTATTGTAACTCTCTCTACATGGGGCTCCCCTTGAGGTGCACCCGAAGACTTCAGCTGGTCCAGAATGCAGCCGCGCGAGCAATAATGGGTACCGCAAGGTATACCCATGTAACACCGCTCTTGCGCGAGCTGCACTGGCTACCTGTCGTCTTTCGGGTGCGCTTCAAGATGTTAGTTCTCATCTTTAAAGCGCTCCATGGCTCGGGACCTAGCTATCTGCGGGATCGGATTCTGCCCCATACATCCTCCCGGCCGATTCGCTCCCACAGAGAGGGACTGCTCCGGGTGCCGTCCACTAGACTTTGTCAGTGGGCGACGCCCAGGGGAAGGGCCTTCTCTGTGGCGGGCCCAGCCCTCTGGAACGACCTTCCCCCCGACATTAGAACAACTACGGACCTCCGCTCCTTCCGTCAGAAATTAAAAACTCACTTTTTCTGCTTGGCCGGCCTAGGTTAGTCTCTACCTCAGGGGTTAGGGAATGTTAATTTTAAAATGGGGATTTTAGTGCAGGGACAGTTGATTTAATTTGTTTTTATTGTATTTATTTATGTATATATTTTATGTTGTTTTAATTTTCCCTGTGCACCGTTCCGAGTCCCCCTGGGGAGAGGACGCGGTATAGAAAAATAAAATCTATCTATCTATCTATCTATCTAAATTATTCTTCTTCTTTCTTTCTTTCTTTCTTTCTTTCTTTCTTTCTTTCTTTCTTTCTTTCTTTCTTTCTTTCTTTCTTCCTTCCTTCCTTCCTTCCTTCCTTTACTTTCCTTTCCGTTGGGTCACTGGCAGCAGCGAGCCAGATTTACCTCCAGGTACGCCGTGGAACCCCCTCTCACCGGTTCTCTAAATTTCACCAACCGGCTCTCGTGAGTAGGTGCGAGCCTGCAGAAACCCACCACTGCTGCCCACCCACCTGGACATCATTTTGAAATTCTGTGCATGCAAGGAGGTGGCGCAGGCTAGCAAAGTGAGTGCATGCGCAAATGCACCCACTCACTCACATTGCTACCGAATAGCTCACATTTTTATTCCAAAGTAAGGGAACCTTACAAAATCAGTGGAACAGCGTGGCTTCAGAAGTCATGGGTGCTTCATGACTGGAGGTTTCTAACAACAGCCTGGACAACCACTAGTCTTGGTATGGAGTTTCCTGCTTGAACAAAGGGTTGGATTAGAAGACTTCCAAGCTTCCTTCCAGCTCGATTCTATTCTAAATTTCATAAAAATAAAAATATCAATAATAAAAGTGGCGAGGAAATAAAACAGTCAGATACTGTACAGGTGGATACTGAGACACAAGAGCAGCATAGAATTATAGAATTGGGAGGTTCAAAGAGATGCTTCCTCAGGTTGAATGACCTATTCAAAATCTAAATAAAAACATTCCCAACAGATGAAGGTCCAACCTCTCTTTGAATGACTCTTGTGAATAAGATTGCTCATATTTTTATGAAATAAAATATTTCATAATTCTATTCTAAATTGTTAAATCCTGTTTATTCTTTGCATTCCTGGAATTTAAATACATTATGTGTCCTAAATTTTGAACAATAAAGAAGACATAGAAAAAAGTATTGATTTTTTTTGGTTACTGTAGATCAGGATGTCAAATTTGTGGATGCATCATGAACTGGCCACATCCACCCCCAGTTTAGTGAAGGAGAAAAAGATTGAGATACATCACATGATGACAATGTGTCATTGCGAGTTTGACACCCCTGCTGAAGACTAATACAGCTCTTCCATAATGTTTACAAATTCCCTTTTAGACACCCCACATTTAGACACCTTTAGACACACATCCATACATCCTATAGAAGCCTTGTTAAGATCTTTAATAGTGTCAGTAATACAAACATAACATTAACACTTTATTAGACCACAAGCATATGTTTTTGTTACTAGCACATGTTCTGAAGCTGGTCTGTTTTATATGATTATTTTCTGGATGTCTCTACTTATTTTAGAGACTTAATTGTTTTTACAATGTCACTGTCAACGTCTTCTAAAATGCAACTTAATTTTCTCTCTTGGATAATTGTTCATGCTACTTCTTGATTTGAAAACTTAATAGCAAAACATCTTCCTGTTCTAAATATTGTTCTTTTACTTGGCCCATTATGTAACTGGAATGTATCCTATATTTCAGGTAAATACTATAAATGTGACAGAATCCTCCCATCTGCTAGGCACACATTCATTGGCTTTAGTTTCATAAATAAAATAATATCCCACTAGAGCAGTGAATCCATTGTCACAAGATTTTTCTGCAAACAAACGCTTTGGCATCTTGCTATGTGATAATATTGTGATATTATCCCTTTATAAACATTCTATTCCTGTAAGAACCTATATTTAATAAAAACCATATTACACGTACTGGTCCCTAGAAAAGCAGAACAACCACGGACCTTCGCTCCTTCCAACAGCTATTAAAAACTCACTTCTTCCGTTTGGCTGGCCTAGGGTAATTTTAATTTAAAATTTAAATTATTAAGGGTTTTTTTAGGGATAGTTTTATTTTTATAGAAGTTTTTAGCGCAGGGTAAGTTTAATTTGATTTTTAACTTTGTACTTTGTTTGTTGTAATTTGTTTTTAATTTCCCTGTGCCCCGTCTCGAGTCCCTTCGGGGAGAGAGAGCGGGATATAAATAAAATGTATTATTTATTATTATTATTATTATTATCATATGAAAGGCCAAAGAGTTGGGATCAACTTAATCACTGAATGGATAATGTACCAGAGGACAGAACTGACAGCAAAGAAAGCATGTCACTTAGTTTCTGCCAGTTGATAGTCCTTGGCTGGTGGGATCCATAGTTTGCCCACCCTAACAGACCAAACTGGACAAATAGAAATAACTGAGAGAAGATGACCCTTCAGGTAACCTGGTCCCAAGCCATGAAGGGCTCGACACCTTGAAAACACATTCCTCTACAAAGGAATGTAATCTTATGGGACTCGTGAAGACAGCCTTTTTAGTTGTGGCATCCCACTCTTTGGAATATTCTTAGACTTTAATATCGATCCTATCCCTGATAGTTTTTAGGTGGGGCCTGAAGATGTGGTTATGTCTTTGTACATAGCTGGTGAACCTCAGCAGAAACTATCCACGAATGGGACAAAGGTAGTTCATGAGTCTTCCTAATTTTGAAGATGCTGCAACCTTTGATAACATTAAAGAGCCTTTCTCCCAAAAGATTCTCTGGATGTCCGCTAGGAAAACAGCACAGATCTTCTGGAATCTAGATGATACATACAAGAACCACTCCATCCTTGCCCATAATAGTTGTGTGTCTTTAAGCAATATTGGAATTCATGCCTTTAAGTTGCACTCCTAGCATCTCTTTAAAAAGCTTTGTGTTTGTTGTTTTGCTTTATGCTTTACATTATGCATGCACTTAGTTTTTGAGCTCTTTAAGAATTCTCCAATGGATTATGTTTGTGAAGTTTGGACAACAGGTTTTCTGTTTGTCCTTGAGAGTTTTGTTTTCTTCAGTAAGTTTTTATTTGAATTTTAAAAGTTATAAACTGTTGGATCTTTGCAGCGCTTAATCATTTTATCTTCCCAGAAGTAATATAATTCCCATTGAGTTCTCATCAGAGTTGCAAGGTTATTTCTTAAATAAATAATTTGATCCCCCAAAATATACTTTTCCTGGAAAACTGCATTAGTCAATATAAAGCTTTTCTTCACAAGGCACAACTTTTCTTCACAATTTATAATAATGTTCCCCATTGGAGAAGCATATATGCTTCCCTCATCCCCCTTTTCAAAGGTTGTGCTATGCTCCATGGTTTCCAGAACAATCCAGTTAAGAAATCTTTAAGATTTCATGGCAATAGATTCATTGATGCAGTTTTGTTTTGTTTTTATAGTTAGAAAATCCATCTAACATTATACACATTTAGTGTTCTGCATGGAAGGCAGGGCCACTAGTTTTATGCCTTTGTTTGGAGCTAATGCAAGTTCAAATATTTGTACATCTTTGCCTTTTCCAGCGTTTTAACATCTTTAACATGATCTATCCAGTTTTGCAAATTATCCCACTTTATCCCGTTATATGTAACACCAATGGAATTTTGCAAAATGGGGTTCTGAACTTATATTTATACTAGCTGTTCCTAGCCACGCATTGCTGTGGCCCAGTCTGGTTAAATAGCCAACCAATCTGTGTGTAGATCTACACCTGCACACACAAACACGTACACACAACCACCGTATAACTCCCAATCTACCTACCTACTATATTTCTCCCTCTCTCCACCTACCTACCTACCTACCTACCTACCTACCTACCTACCTACCTACCTACCTACTGCATTTCTCCTTCCCTCTCTATCCCTATAGCTTCCTGCCTACATACCTCTATCTACTGTATTTCTCCTTGAATCTTATGGACAGAATATTTTATGTCATAAAGGATGACATAATATCTGTGGCCCACTGCTCTCTCTGTATCCATCTACCTACTTTTTTTTACAATTTTTTACATTTCTGTTGTATGTTCCTGGCACAGGTGTGACATCTACACAATCTATATATATCATTGGCGCCATATTTGAAAGGAATGTTGTGTGAAAATTCGGAAGTGATCAGTGCAGTACTTTCGGAGATTAGCAGTTTTGAACAAACTCTTGTTACATTTTTCTTTATATAGATGGTTGCTTGAAATTAAATCTCTCAAATCCCTGCAGATAATCCAACATCTTATCTTCATGAGAGTTATCCCTTCAAGCTTCTCTGCTTTTCAACTCATCATAAAAGTTAATGGTAAAGATTCCCTTCGCACATATGTGCTAATCACTCCCAACTCTAGGGGATGGTGCTCTTCTCCATTTCAAAGCTGAAGAACCAGCGCTGCCTGAAGACATCTCTGTGGTCATGTGATCAGCATGACTAAATGCCAAAGGCACACGGAACACTGTTACCTTCCCACCAAAGGTGATCCCTATTTTTCTACTTGCATTTTTACATGCTTTTGAACTGCTATGGTGGGAGAAGCTGGGACAAGTAACAGGAACTCACTCCATTACACAGCACTAGGGATTTGAACCACCAAACCTCCGACCTTTCTGATCGACAAGCTCAACATCTTAGCCATTGAGCCACTGTGTCCCTCGTCATACCAACTAATAAATTCACCATGAATATTTCAGCTGCTACCCACATTGTCCATCAACTAAATGTTCCACCCTGGAATATCCTCTTATAGTTCTTTCATTGACTGTCAGACAACATCAGAGGCTCATGTGCTCACTGTACCCCTAGTGTTCTACTGGATATGTATAGAGACTAGGTAGGTTCAACTGTGGCTTCACAAGATATAACCTTTGCCTGGTGGAAATGGATGGGATTTATCACAAGGCATACTCACACACCTTCAGTAAGGAAGAGGAATTCATGGATCTTATGCAGTTTCAAAGGAATATCCAGCACACAGGAAGTCTCTGTTGAACATGCATATTTTATTTTATTAAAATTTTATTTTCACTGTGTGAAAAGATCCTTGCAACCGAAACCGACATATCCTTCTCTTTTATCATTTGCAAGCGATATTCCTCCAGAATTCAAACATGCATGGCCTTAGCTGTTCTTTAGTTGACCTGTTATATTGCTGGGTCAGACATGAGTTGCTACATTGCACTTAATTGTTAATTTTCTTATCTCCGGCTGCCGTCCTCTGATTCTCATCTAATTTTATAATTAATTTCCATATCTCTGAAAGCTTGTTCCTGCAATCTTCTCAGGAGTTATATTTTGGTCACCCTGCTTTGCAACATTTTAGTTCTTAATGCAGACCTAATATTTCAATTACATCCTGAGTTTAAAAATAGAAAACCCAAGGGTCTAAATTAAAATCTCCACATCGCCCTTCTTTTTAAGACTGTTCCAACAGTACCACCTTCTCCCTTGCCATTCTTGTGCATTTTTGGTGACGTGTATCAAAGGAAACATCCATTTGATAAGCTATATGCTGTTATTCCCCCTCTCCTCCAAAACAGTAAGTGTATTCCTCAGTACCACAATTACAGTGCATGTGGGCTCTGAAAGAGAGGCATCAACCAATCCATTGCTGAAATAAAAAGGAGACTGATATACACACACATTTAAGAACTCCTGGACCTTCTGAGCATGACTACACATAGCCCTCAACAAACGAATTGTTTGTTTAACAACTGCTCAAAGTTACAACGCCACTGAATAAAAGTGGCTTTTGACTGATTCTTGCCCTTTCAGCAATCACACAGTAGCCATGTGATCAAAATGTGGTTGCTGAGCAAATGGCATGCATTCATAATGGTTGCAGTGTCTCGTGATCACCATTTGCAACCTTCCAGGAGAATTCCAGCAGCAAAGTCAAAGGGAAAAAAAACAGATTTTGCTTAATAACAATGCCATTTGCTTAATGATCACAGCCAAAATGTGGATCAAATTGGATTGGATTCACTTAATCACATTGCTTAGCAACAAAAGTGCCAATTGTGGTCATAAGTCAAGAACTACCTGTTTGCACTTATTGTATATTTCGGAGTATAAGACATACCAGAGTATAAGACACACCAAGATTTTGAAGAGGCAAATTTAAAAAAAAAGGTTTTTACACTCTGCAATGCAAAAATGGGCCCATTTTTTGCCATACCAGAAGCATGCATAGCCTTTAGGAGGCTTGTAGAGTGCTCCTGGGGGATGGGGGGCAAAAACAAGCAAAAATCGGCCAGTTTTTCACTCATTTTTGCCCTTTCCAGCCCCTAAGAGCATTCTGGAAGCCTCCCAAACCCTATACATAGCCATTTCTGCAAAGGGGGTGGGACATCCAGATTGTCACCCTCTTTTTTGGGGGGAAAAGGTGCATCTTATACTCTTATACATAAGAATGACCATTGGAAAATCTAAACTATTGCATTGGGGTTATTGAATCAAACGCAATAGCAATAGCACTTAGACTTATACACCGCTTCACACAGCACTCTCTAAGAGGTTTACAGTCAGCCTCTTGCCCCCAACAATCTGGGTCCTTATTTTACCAACTTCATTCGAATGGAAGACTGAGCCTGGTGAGATTCGAACTGCCAAACTGGCAGTTGGCAGCCAGCAGAATTAGCCTGCAATACTGCATTCTAACAACTGTACCGCTATGGCTCTTAAACCATCAATCCTCACTTATAGTTGAGACCATCTTATCTACCATTTTATTCCCTTGGAATGCTGAAACGAACGAAGGCACCACGATCTCTTGGGAAGTGTTAATGCCACTGTATAGTGCCTTGGTAAGGCCACACTTGGAATCCTGCATACAGTTTTGGTCGCCACGATGTAGAAAAGACGTGGAGACTCTGGAAATAGTGCAGAGAAGAGCAACCAAGATGATTAGGGAACTGGAGACTAAAACATATGAAGAACGGTTGCAGGAGCTGGGTATGTCTAGTTTGATGAAGAGAAGGACCAGGGGAGACATGATAGCAGTGTTCCGATATCTCAGAGGGTGCCACAAAGAAGAGGGAGTCAAACTATTCTCCAAGGCACCTGGGGGCAGGACAAGAAGCAATGGGTAGAAACTAATCAAGGAGAGAAGCAACTTAGAACTAAGGAGAAATTTCCTGACAGTTAGAACAATTAACCTCTGGAACAGTTTGCCTCCAGAAGTTGTGAATGCCCCAACCCTGGAAGTCTTTAAAAAGATGTTAGATAGCCATTTGTCTGAAATGGTATAAGGTTCCTGCCCACGCAGGGGGTTGGACTAGAAGACCTACAAGGTTCCTTCCGACTCTGCTATTGTATTGTATTGAATGAAGGTAGGTGAGTAAGTGACCATCCTAATGGAGTCTTTTAAGTTAAGAACTTTTCAACTTCCTCTCTAATAAAATATGGTTGATTATTAGATGGAGCTTGGAGTATCTGGCTTTTGATAGCTAGCACGGGATCTTTTTCTGTTGCTTTTTCTGATGGCCTTGTTGACACATTGCACTGTACCATTTGAGCTTTCCCTTTGTACCATGTTTCTATTGATCAGATTACAGCTTCAAGGAATTTAGCTGAAGAAAGAACAAAGCAGACTTGGAAATAATTATTTCTAAAAGCATATCAGCTTATTTCTAAACCTCTTGTACTTCAAGCTTTTTAGTCAACCTGTTTTTATTTTTCAAAAAGCATTCACTGCTCACATTTTTACGCAGTTTATGATAGTTTAAATTGAACAGGAGTTTATTTACAGGGAAAAAAATGTGCTTTACAACGAGAACAAATTATAAACAGCCATAATAAAACAATGTAAAAGAGCAACCAGAATTGTGGAAAGTGTATTTCATCTATTCCTAACTCTGTATTCCTGAGTGTTGAGATAATGGATCAAGGAAAGAAATCAATTGTGGGTTATTTTTCTCATTTTTTTAAGCAATGCTTCTTATACTAGCTCAACTCTTTGTTGATCCAAAACACTTTATTTTCAAAATCTTATTCAAAATTGAAGCAATGCATTTTAGTTTCTTCTGTTCTTCCTAGGAGGAAAGGTATATTGAGCCTTCAGAAAAGGATATATTTGTGTAGCCTTGGAGAAAAGTATAGCTGGATCGGGACTGATAACATGTGTAAATTATGGTTATAAAGTAAAATATAAATTCTCCCACTTCTTCGTTATTCATCTATATATCTATTTATGTCTAATCTGTCTTTCAACAGCATGATTTATTATTTCTGGGGAATGGCAATTTCAATACATTGGTAGACAATTCATTCTAGATTAAAGCTGTACTATTTAGATGAATTTGCATCTATTTCCTGATTTTGGCTTGAAAGTCCATCCTATGGGACACTATTGGGACACTATTTCTGTCCCAATTACTAATATCTTCTTTTTGTTATTTTTCAAAGTAAAAAAAAAAAATCTTCTGAGTGTTGTGACCTGCCAGCGGCCAGTGGAGCTGGCAACAGAGTTGAATAGTGAGGAGGTTGGGGAGAAACATGAGACAGTCTTTGGCCCGGATGATGGCTCTGTGGCAGAGGCAGAGATGGGGTCAAGGCCACTTGGCAGTTCTCAGCTGCCTGTGGAGCTAGACAGCAGTGAGGCAGAAGAATAGCTGGAACCTGTTCCCAGTATGCACATGAACAGAGCTGCCAGAAGAAAATAACAGCTCAGAAATCAGGATCAACTTTGGAGTAAAGCTACAGGTGGATGGTGAATGGCCCCACCCATAGAAAATAAAAGAGGAGCAAAAGGGGAGTTGTAGTTTGTTGAGGTTCTTGACTTGCAACCGGTCCTCGACTTACGACCGGCTGCAAATCTTCGACCTCTACCTTATAGGCTAGGCAACAGCCAGTCGCGTCTGATTGGCAAGACACAACTGGCTGGGTTTGGGTTGCCGGGTTGCGTGATTGGTTCCCCGCTTGACAGCTCTTGTTTAAATAGCTGTCAAGCGGGGAAGCCCCCGTCTACCGCACCTTTTGTTTCTTGCTATTGCTACTGCTCTCTCGTTTGTATTTTAGCCAAATAAACGGCTATGTGTTTGAACTAACCTGAGTCGAACTCCCTCATTGTCCAAGCTACAACATAGTTTGTAGGAAACAATTTCTTCATTCATTCATTCATTCATTCGTTCGTTTCAGGAGTGTGAAGATCTGTCCGTGAATCTCAAAGACACTGTGCCAAGTCTTCCTTGCACAGCACTGCATTTGGAAAATATTTACATGGCAGCTTTCCAAGCTAGATAAGGTCTGTGGTCATAACTTCACCTTTGAAAGACTGTTTACAAGGCCTTTGCTGAATGTGAATGAGAGGAATTCATTTGTTTAAGAAAAAGGGGTTTTGTGAGGACCAGGGATCTCTTTTATGCTTTGGGGGGAAGCCTAGGTCAGAACACTGAGGCTATTTTCCCTTTAGAACAGTGGAAGTGGTAGCACTAAATGTGGAAGCGTTAGCAGTGGAAATTGGTTGCAGAGTCGCACATTGAATAAACCATGTTCCCATTTCTCATCCTGACATACCTACCAATATGTTTTTCTCTTTCTGATATTTATTGAGGATTAACAGAAATGTAAAGAGCTTAAAGTCCAAGGTGGAGGTAGATTTCCATGGAAAATCTAGGAAAGTGATTGAAATTGAATTCAGTCTTCGGAAGTCAAGCACTCTACACATTTTTAAACCCAAACAACCTAGGATTCTTATGCAATGTTCTTACTATTGTGTGATTTGTAGATACTACACGTGAACAGATGAGAGAATAACTCCTGGCAAGTTGCAGTTTTGCAAACATCCACCAGATAGAGCTAACATGATTCTATCACTATTAAAATAGCCCCAGTTATATAAATAAGAGTATTCTGGTTTCTTGGGCTTAAGTAAGCATAAAGTTATTTATTTATGATTTTTTTTTCTCAGCTAGCTAATCATGGCCAATTTTTCTCCATTCAGGGTGTACAACATATTGTACAACATTCTTAATCATAAACCAACTGTGCTGATTTATTATAAGGAACAGAAACACTCATGTTGTTGGAGGGTGTTTTTTTTAAAAAAAAGTACAAATCTACAAGGTAATCTGAAATGTCATAATCATTAAATCTTTATGTTCTCAAAAACTTTCCTCAGACTTTATATGAAACACATCCCATCCCATTCTTGAATGCAATATATTTTTTTCCCCTTCCATTAAATATCTCTTTTCTAGGCTCCTACGGTGGAACTGAAAGGCAAAAGGGAAGCAGTATGCTCCCTCCTATATCTGAGCATACCAGGTGCTTTGATATGACACTTACTTATTTCCTTGGCTCAGCTGATAAGGGAGTAGAGCTTGTGGCTTAGTGGCTAATACAACTGCCTAACATTGTAAAAACAGCCCAGGTTCAAATCCCAGTAAGGGTAAGTAAACACAATTCATTGTTGGAGAGAATTTCTGTCATTAAGATGAATGTCTTGCCTAGAATGTTATTCAGAAAGTACCAGTTTTGGCATCTGATGTACCATTAAAACAATAACAGAAAGATATATGTAAATTTATGCAGCAAGTGAAAAAAAAGCATCACTTAACCATAAGGTATTTCAAGATACAAAAGAAAGAGGAGGATTGGGTTTACCTGATTTGAAATTATACTTTTCATCCTGCTATTTGGTGTGGATAAAGGTATGGATGTTGCCAAGAAACAGAAGGTTTGGGAAGTTAGAAAGATGTGGCTTAAGATTTGGGTGTATGAATATCTATGGTACAGTAACTTTAAAATTAATGTGTGTGTGTGTGTGTGTGTTACGTTTTTGTGCTGATAAATAAATAAAGGGAGACTAGTATAGATCTATTTCAAGCTATTTAGTTCTCATCAGCTAGCCATACCCTTACTGGGATTCGAACCTGGGAAGTATTACATGTGAGGCAGTTGTAATTGCCACTAGGCCACAGGTTCTCCTCCTAATTTTAATTTAATTTAATTTACGAATTTATACCCCGCCCTTCTCCTTGTTAGGACTCAGGGCGGCGCACAGGCATTATTAAAAACCATAACAAAACAATATACAAAACAATATATATATACACTATTTAAAAACATATTAAATTAAATTAAAAACCCATGCTAAAACCCTTTAAAACCTTAAAAATTTAAAATTTATAAATAGAGTCAGAAACGGGGGGCTACGCTAGGCCGGCTTGTTGGAATAGGTACTTCTTAAGACGTTGGCGGAAGAGGCAGAGGTCCGAGGTAGTGCGAAGGTCGGGGGGTAGGTCATTCCAGAGGGCCGGGCCCGCCACAGAGAAGGCCCTTCTCCTGGGTGTCGCCAACCGGCATTGCCCGGCCGACTGCACCCGGAGAAGACCCTCTCTGTGGGAGCGGATCGGACGAAGGGATATATGGGGCAGAAGGCGGTCCTGAGTATATATTGTGTCACAACACCCTTGTAAGCCCCAAATATGGGAGGGAGCAGAACTGCTTCCCTTTTCTGTCTTTTGGTTCACCCTAGAAGCCATCCATATTTATTTATCAGCACAAAAACGTAAATAAATATGGATGGCTTCTAGGGCGAGCCGAAAGACAGAAAAAGGAAGCAGTTCTGCTGATAGATAGATAGATAGATAGATAGATAGATAGATAGATAGATAGATAGATAGATAGATAGATAGATAGATAGATAGATAGATAGATAGATAGATAGATATTGTCAGACAGGCCATGATGCAAATATGGAACAAATATAATTCTAGGTTATGCCCAAAAATATATTTATGGCTCTCAGCACAGGAAACATTTTATAGACGAGAAATGATTACTAAGCATAAATGGTTGACTTACTTTAATGTATTAGAATTTTATCAAGGAGAATGTAGACAAGAGGAAAAAGGTTGGTCGTGGATCCTCAACGTTTATCGCTCATACAATTATTAGACAGATTTAAAGCAGATAAAAGAATTTTTGGTTATGAACAATGTTAAATGGAATTTGAAATGGAAATGTGCAAATGATGAATATGTTATTGCTAAAGTATATCCACTTTTATTAAAATATAAAACAGAAGAACAAGTGATTTTATGATAAAATGGATTAAAACTTTGCTTATAAATTGCAAATGGGTCAGTGTGGGAAAAATCTGTTTGAAAGAATTTAAATTTAAATCATATTATAGTGCTAAAGAGAAGTTTTATAATGATGTTTAGCTGGTACATATCATAGCAAAAAATTGTCTAGCATGTATAAATGTTCTCCAAAGCTATGCTGGAAATGTAATCAACAAGTAGGGATATTTCATTATGCTTGGTGGATGTGTTAAAAAACAAGATCCCCATCTGCAATATTGTTTTCCAGCCTAACTAAAGATCTGTAGAAAAATTAATTATTTTAATGTTGCTACCATAAAAAAGGTATATGCCAGGTTGCTAAAATTTATTTTTCAGTATATGTATGCTATATAATGTGGGACGTGGTGGCTCAGAGGCTAAGACACAGAGGTTGTCAATCAGAAAGATCCGCAGCTCAGCCATTAAAATCCCTAGCACCACATAATGGAGTGAGCTCCCATTACTTGTCCCAGCTTCTGCCAACCTAGCAGTTTGAAAATATATAAAAATGCAAGTGTTAAAATAAGGACCACTTTGGTGGGAAGGTAACAACGTTCCGTGCACCTTCGGTGTTTAGCCATGCTGGCCACATGACCATGGAGATGTCTTCGGACAGTGCTGGCTCTTTGGCTTTAAAACGGAGATGAGCACCACCCCCTAGAGTTGGGAATGAATCTTTACCTTTTATGCTATATAATAATGTATAGTTGGGGGTCATTAGCTGTCTAAGTTCTTTTCTCATATTATTCAAATAAGAAAAAGAACATCATCAAAAGCAAGCAAGTTGTTCTAATTTCCCAATAATCAAAACTGTAACATCTGATTAGGAATATAAATGCTAACATCTGTCAAACAAAACTAACTGCAGTGTAAATTCTCTTTGATCATCCTAGCAATTGCTTACACGTACAATTTAACTTTAAAAAAGAATTTCTCTTTCAGAACAATTTTATACAATCCACAATTAGATTATTTGTGAATGCTCACATTTTCTTCTGGTAAATTGGCAGGATTTCTAATTTTAAGAAAAATAAAAATGAATGAAAAATCAAGTTTAAAAAAATCTGATCTTAAATGTCTAAGGAGAGTCTCAGTTATCCAAGTCCCAAAAGTGCTTTTTCAAGAGGCAACTGGATGTTCTTTGTTTTTCCTTGAAAATGTTTCACTTCTCATCCAAGAAATTTTATGGAGTTTTCTTTTGTCTTCATGAAAAAACAAAGAGAGTCCAATTGCCTCTTGAAAAAATATCTTTGGGACATCTGATATTAAAATTCACATTTATATTAATCTAGTGAATCTTAAATAGCTTCAATTTGCTAATGTAGCAGCATGAGAAAAATGTATCACATGAAAATAAACTAAATGTTAAAAATGTATTTACTATTTTTAAAACAAAGACAGGGTGACAGCCAGATTTAGAACTAACTTAATAGTTTAAGTACTTTTGATTTTAATAGGCTACTTTTAAAATAGCACTATTTTAATAGTACTTTTTGATTTTAATAGGCTAAGGCTAAGGTGATGAACAAATGTATTTAATTTTTATTTTATTTTTTTGCCAATCAAATGTCATAGTGGTTGAAGTCATCGTATATAGTGAGGGAAGGCCTCATACATCCTCACGGCCGATTAGCTCCCACAGAGAGGGACTTCTCCGGGTGCCGTCCACTAGACTCTGTCAGCGGGCGACGCCCAGGGGAAGGGCTCTCTCTGTGGCGGGCCCAGCCCTCTGGAACGACCTTCCCCCCAACATCAGAACAACCACGGACTTCCGCTCCTTCCGTCTGAAACTAAAAACTCATCTTTTCCGTTTGGCCGGCCTTGGGTAGCCTCTCTCTACAGGGTTTAGCTGTTTTAATTGGGTATTTTAGCAGGTTAAGGGGATTTTAGCACAGGCCCAGATTTAATTTGTTTTTAATTGTATTTGTATATTTATTGTATTGTGGTTTTAGTTTTCCCTGTGCACCGCTCCGAGTCCCTACGGGGAGAGGAGCGGTCTATAAATTAAAAATCATTCATTCATCATTCATTCATTCATTCATAAAACATGGGCAAGATTATGATTTTCTATTCTTTTCTAGACTGAAGACTCTTTGTTCCTTTAATTATGCTAGGACTTTTTAAAGGCTTTGTAAAGTAGAAATCACCTATAGGATTATATAATGTCATTTTGTCCTTCGACTTTTATTATTGTTGATGTTATTGTTATGTTCTAATTGGCAAACATTTTATCTATGAACACTACAAAATGTTATATGATTGAGGTGGTATAAAAAAAATCTGAGAGGGAGAGAGACATAGAATGTACACACAGAGAGAAACACACAAACAGAAACGCAAACAGAAGTTCTTCATTTGTTAACTTTGTACAAATCCATCGCTGGCCTGTCTGACAGCTAGCCCTTTAATAGGGAGCTGTCAGATAGCTCAGCCAATCAGCTTTGAGTATTTATGGCTCGGGACCTAGCTATTTGCGGGATCGGATCCTGCCCCATACATCCTCACGACCGATTCGCTCCCACAGAGAGGGACTTCTCCGGGTGCCGTCCACTAGACTTTGTCAGCGGGCGACGCCCAGGGGAAAGGCTCTCTCTGTGGCGGGCCCGGCCCTCTGGAACGACCTTCCCCCCGATATCAGAACGACCACGGACCTCCGCTCCTTCCGTACGAAATTAAAGACCCATTTCTTTCGACTGGCCGGCCTTGGATAGTCTCTCTGTCTATAGATTTTAAATGTATTTTAATGGGTTTTAATTTTTTAGCACGGGATAGCATTGTTTAATTGTGTTTTAATGTATATATTTTTGTATCTATTGTTTATATTGTTTTTAGTTCCTCCTGTGCACCGCCCCGGGTCCCTGTGGGGAGAGGGAGCGGTTAATAAATTCAAAGTTATTATTAAGTTATTATTATTTTCCCAGTGGAATGGTTCTCCATTTTCCAGGTGGAATGGTCCTCCGTGGTGGATTGCTCCAGTCTAACTATGTAACGTAAATAATTCAAACAAAAGATGTTACTGATTATATTGAAGTCCCAAAGACTGAGAAATTCTGAACTATATTTTCGTTGCAAAACCTAAATGGTAAAAGCAACTCTTCTTCCATTTATCATCTGAAATCCATCCCAAGCATTTATTCCTTGTGGCGGTAGTGAAACCCTGATTGGGAATAAAATAGTTTCGAGCAATGATTCCCACAATGGGGATGGTGACTCCCATGGTCTCCCAAATACAGAAGAAAAGTCTTTTTCATTATCAGGGGTGGGATTCAGCCAGTTCAGACTGGTTCAGGCAAACTGGTAATTCTGGTGATCAGTTGGTCCCACCCACCTGCCCCTGTGCCAGTCTGTCATATATTTCCTTTGTTTGAACCCAGCTGATAGGCATGGCAGAACAGATCGTCATGCCTCAGCTGTTTTATATACCAGGGTTGCAGTAGAAGGTAAGTTTTAGAGCTGTTTTCAAAAATGCTATGTGCATGTGAAGTGGACTTGCTAAGCGAACCAATTGTTACATTGGTTGAATCCGACCACTGCTTACATTCCTTTTCAAAATAGTATGGTACCCAAGCTCTCTATAAGCCTGAACTATCTCTCACTTCTGACATTTGTGAGGATCTACATTTGTTAGGAAAGAGAAATCATTTATTTATTTGTTTGTTTGTTTGTTTATAAGTTGACACCTAGGAGAAGCTCTGATGCTCTTATCTAATGATCACTCTGCAGAGAAAAAGTGGAAATAGGTAAGGAGTAGGCTGATTATCTAGTATGACTGCCCCTCAGAGAGAAAATGTCAAGAAACATTTCCAGTGTTTTGCGACCTGCAATGGAAGCTTAAGAAAAGGTACATTAAGACAAGAAAATATCCCTTTCTTTGATTCTTCCTGACTTTGAGGAATGAAATTGGATAGGCTTAAAATGATATCCAGATTGTAGGAATCAAGCTAAAGGAAACAAATCTGCTTTTCCTATTACATATAAACTTCTAAATTTTAGTGGCTATTTTTAGTAGTGTGAAAACATTATATTTTATAACCTTGCAGCGTACTTAAAATGTTTAATGCTTACTTGCAAGTTTATTGCATCAATCGATCGATTGATCAATAATTAATTATTAAAATAAATGGCTTTTTTTCCTTGTCCTAAACAAAATCCCAATAAAATATTTTTACTCACCCATATTTATGTTATCATTTTAGAGGCTTACAGTACTGAAAAAGACACTCCTCTCTTAAATTATTTTATTTAAAAAAAAAACCAAAACAGAAGTAAGATTGACGAAGGTCATAAGGACAGAAAATGTGTCCCTTTCCCCACACCTATTTTCCTTATAAAATCTGTTATTTTTATGCATGTGTACTGTGTATTCTTGTTAGTCTTGAGACTGCGTTTGAGAGGCATCAAATATGTAGGTTTGCAAATAATAAATGATAAATTAGAGAAAATTCCATTTCTGAGAATTTCCCTGGGGAAGAGATATTTTTCAATCATTTCTCAGAGTTCAGCATTGGGAAAAACAAACAGTGGAAATTTCTACCTGCATGCCCCACTCTTATATGTGCAGCCGCTGCCCTAAAAGCCAACACAGTTCTAGGCTGCATAAACAAAGGGATAGAATCAAGATCACGTGAAGTATTAATACCACTTTATATAATGCCTTGGTAAGGCCACACTTGGAATACGGCATTCAGTTTTGGTCGCCACAATGTAAAAAAGTTGTTGAGACTCTTTGTTGCAGGGAAGAACAACAAAGATGACAGGGAACTGGAGGCTAAAATATATAATGAACAGTTGCTGGAACTGGGTATGTCTAGTTTAATGAAGAACAGGACAAGGGGAGACATGATAGTAGTGTTCCAATATCCCAGGGGCTGCCACAAAGAAGAGGTAGACAAACTATTCTCCAAAGCACCTGAGGATAAAACAAGACGCAATGGTGGAAACTAATCAAGAAGAGAAGTAATTTAGAACGAAGGAGAAAATTCCTGATAGAAGAATTAACCAGTGGAACAACTTGCCTGTAAAAGTTGTAAATGCTCCAACACTGGAAGTTTTGAAGAAGAAGAAGAAGAAGAAGAAGAAGAAGAAGAAGAAGAAGAAGAAGAAGAAGAAGAAGAAGAAGAAGAAGAAGAAGAAGAAGAAGAAGAAGAAGAAGAGGAAGGAAGGAAGGAAGGAAGGAAGGAAGGAAGGAAGGAAGGAAGGAAAGAAGAAAGAAGAAAGAAGAAGAATTTAATTTGTAAACTGCTCTCTCTCCCCGGAGGGACTCGAGGTGGTGCACAGGGAGTTAAAAAATACACATATATAAAACCAACAGACATTGTACTACAAATTTAAAATGAATTAAACCTGAACCCTGCGCTAAAATCCCTGACCATCTAAAAACTAATACCCCTAAAAATCCCTAATAAAACAATTTGAATATTCAGCTTGAGGTAAATGGGTCGATTAAGCCAAGCCGGCCAGACAGAAGAAGTGAGTTTTTAGTTTTTGACAGAAGGAGCGGAGGTCCGTAGTTGTTCTGATTTCGGTGGGAAGGTCGTTCCAGAGGGTCGGGCCTGCCACAGAGAAGGCTCTTCCCCTGGGCGTCACCCGCTGGCATTGCCTAGTGGACGGCACCCGGAGAAGTCCCTCTCTGTGGAAGCGAATCGGTCAAAGGGATGTATGGGGCAGGATACGATCCCGCATATAGCTAGGTCCATGGAGATTGGATAACCATTTGTCTGAAGTAGTAGGGTTTCCTGCCTAAGCAGGGGGTTGGACTAGAAGACCTCCAAGGTCCCTTCCAGCTCTGTTATTCTAAGTTTCTTGCAGGGTATATTCAAATCCATCATAATTTGAGATGGATATAAATATAAATTCCAGTACAAAATTTCAGATTAATGAATAACTATCATGCATACAAATCTCATACTCATGGATGAAACTGTAAAAGCATAAGGCAGAATATGGATTTTAAAAATCATACTGATATCAATGGCAGCTAAAAAAACAATTAACTTTCTGTTTCTTATGTCAATTTGGTGAAACTACTGTGCAATGATTAAGCTAGTTTTTCTTTATTAAACATTTATTTGAAGAGACCTTTGTTGTCTTTGAGCTTGGTTGTTTTCTGGCAGATGTTTCATTACCCAAACTGGGTAGCATCATCAATGCTAGTGAGAATAATCAGTGCTAGCACAAGAACTGATGGATTTGCTTGGTTTGGTTAATAAAAATTCTGCAAGAAAAAACCAAGATCACAAAGGAGGAGCGACCCCCTCATTTCAATTCTCCTTTATTGAGACATATATTTATTAAATTTGTATGCTGCCCATTTCATTGTCACATGAGTCATTCAGTGAATAGGGCCCATTACAGACTTTGCCATCCAAATAAAATGGATATAACTATCAGAAATGTACATTTCTCTGATGTGTTGGATGTGGAAGATCTGGAACCAGAGGTGGTATTCAGCTAGTTCAGACCATTTCGGGTGAACCAGTAGCAGAAATTTTGAGTAGTTCGGAGAACCATCAAATACCATCTCTGGTTGGCTCCGCCCTCCAGAGATAAGATAAGATAAGATAATTTAATTTCTAGACTGCTCCCTCTCCCCAAGGGGACTCGGAGCGGTGCACAGGGAAATTAAAACAATAAATACACATAGAAATACACATAATTCAATAAAAACAAATTAAACATCAAACCCTGCGCTAAAATTCCCCAATACACTAAAATCATTTAACCCTATAAAACTATAGAAGAGAGGCTACCCTAGGCCGGCCAAGCAGAAAAAGTGCGTTTTCAATTTCAGACGGAAGGAACGGAGGTCCGTGGTTGTTCTAATATCGGGGGGGAGGTCGTTCCAGAGGGCAGGGCCCGCCACAGAGAGAGCCCTTCCCCTGGGCGTCACCCGCTGACAAAGTCTAGTGGACGGCACCCGGAGAAGACCCTCTCTGTGGGAGCGAATCGGCCGTGAGGAAGTATGAGGCAGGATCCAACTCCCACTGTTTCCTGTCCTATATTCCCTTGGTTTTTTTTAACTCATGATTCACAGAGCATATTGCCATGCCTAGCTGAGCTAAACAACAGCTCAGCTCCCCAGCACTGACACCAAGGGCAGTTTTTGAGTGCTGCGCTCATGGTTCTCATAGAACCAATAGGAAAAGATTTGGAATCCCACCACTGCCTGGAACCATCTGCAAAGTGTAAGGATATGTAGGCTAATCCATCAAAGAAGTTCAGAGCTTCTTATTTGTATCCTGCTTGCTTACAAGAACAAATCTGCTTATACTGTAGAAACTTCAGACTATTTCTTTCTAATGTGTTTAGGATCTAGAACATTGGCAGCAGAGACTCTTTGGTTGTCTTCATCAAAATATATAACCTGAACTGCTTAACCTTCATTATCCCTTGTTCTATCTGAAGGCGGCCTCAATTTTATCTTATTTGGAAAACCTATTTCTAAACTAGTCTCCCAGTCGAAAATGTTGCCAGCCTCTAAATGATCTAATACTTTCCACTTCCCACCATCCTATTATCATATTGCAAGGTCAACACCCACTACAAATTTAATATCTTTTTTCATCCTGGTCTTCCATAAATGCTCTTACACTCCCCCCCCCCTCCTTCGATTGTTGCTGTGCCAATATGGCAAGCTCATTCATTATAACCTTTCAAGCTACCGTTTTTTGTGCCCAGACAGGTCTTAAAAAACAACAACACTTTTTTGCATAGCAAGATTGCCAGCATAGCAAGTCAGAAGGTGATTTATATAGACGGTAGGTAACAGGATAAAGCTTTACACTGTTGCTTTATGCTCAGCTGTTTGTTACTCCCATTGTACACTGTCATTTTATTTTGTACTTGCTTATAATGTCATGTTTTTCAAGTTAGATAAGCTTTGTCATTAAATTCAGCTTATACACTGCTACCTGTTGTAAATGGTTGCAATTCTCTTGCACTGAACACATCAGAACAATGTACATTTCTGGTGGATAAGATGCATTTTGATGGGTGACAAAGTCTGCAAAGGACCGTATTCTACCTGAAAATATTGAACGAAATTACTTTTTTTTCTACTAATTTGGATCTGGGGTGTTGTTTGGGTGGTGCTTTTTTTAAAAAAAAATTAGCTTTTTTTGCAGCCAACCCTACCCATTTTTAAACAGTTGCTATTAAATAAGATTCCAGGGCTTTAGAAAAATTAAAAATTAAATTGCCCACTTCTGCCATATACATAAAAGTATTAGGATGTCATTATTTCCTAAAGAAAACCTAGTCTTAGGATTTGCTCAATTCCTTATGATTTTATTGCATATCCATAAAATAGGGCATATATTTTTTTTCCTTGGCAAAAATAGATGGTTTCCCATTGGCCTTAGACATTTATGGATTGAACAATTTGATTTAAATCCTTGAATTCTTTAGAGATATCTTATCCAAGTACTAAACAAGTACTGACGTTTGAATCAAGGAAATCTTTTTATGATAATATCCTTAGGTGTAAAAGGCTTCATAGTTACAGAATCTCATGCCTGAAAACATTAGTTGATCAAAAGTTTGAGATTCACCTCCCCCCCTCCCAAACATTAAGTAGCTTCCCAAAAAGTATTAAACATTCAGTAACTCAGATTGCATAGTTAAATCAACAGATGTCATTAATCAGATATTGATTTATTATTTGCCAGTAAGTGGGTGACTACTCTTAGTGACCACATAGCTATTTCTCATGACTTCTCTCTTTCTGTCTCTCTCTCTCTCTCTCTCTCTGTCGCTCTCTCTCTCTCTCTGTGTGTGTGTGTCTCCACACCCCTTCACCTTGATATAATCAAATCAAGCTAATGTAGATTTCTAACTAAATCTCTTTATCATTCCTTGAAAGTAAATTTCTGAACTGAATTGCTTTTTTTAAATTTCTTATGTTCTTGTAGTATTACAACATTTTTATTGGAACCTCCAGTATATAATAATATCTTACTTTTTTTCCTAGATGCAATATGTCACTTCTTGATTCTCTCCTTCTTGTCTGAGAACGTGCAACTGTATTTTTTTGAAAAATAAAATATTTCCACCTGAATAGGGAAGGGTTGAAAAAAATACTTTTTGCTACATGTTAGAGTTTATGTCTGAGAGAATGCTTTTGGTTTGTTTTTTGTATTTACTCCAAACACCATCTGTCTGTCATTTTGAGTAGTTGACTGTGAATGTCAGACTTGAAGCATCTCAGATGCAGTTTTGAAAATGTAGAACTTCTCTATCAGAACCTGAGCTTCTTAGATACTTCAACCATTTTAAAAAAAGATTATGCCTTCAGTTATAGCCTTTCTTTCTGATGCTTCAATGGAGACAGAGCATGCTATGTGAATATTTTTGTAATCAAATGTGTCATTTATTTAATCATGGAACCCTAAAATAGCAAAAACCAGAGTAGATTAATAATGTAGGAATGCATGCAGTTACATACTGAGAATCAGTATAGTAGTTTCCACCAAGGTCCTCTGTTCTGACGGAAACAGTATTCAAATCTGATTGGTCGAAGGGTCTGACAGAGCCCTATAAAAGGATTGCTGCCAGACAGAGTCTTTACTGGATTGTACATAGTTGTCACTGCCCCGGGTCCCTCTGTGGGAGATGGGTGCAGGATATAAGTATGATTAAAATCAAAATTCAAAATCAAAGAGCTGTTACTAAAGCCTGAGTCTGCCTTATCTGGTTACCCAATCTAACACATGCCTTGCACCTTTAATTATATGGCATTGTTAAATTAGTAAAAGCTAGAGACCACTTTAGCACACAACGTTAGTTGGACAATGGGTGGATTCAGATTCCTTATATTGAAATGGAGCTTGATTTCCAAGTCAAGTGTGCCTATGTGATGGATCTGTGTGGCACTTTATGCATTCTAATAATAGAAAATATATCAAATTTTCATTAGCATCAGTTTCATGTACTTAGGAGCAATAGACTTAGAATAGTCAACAGCTACATGTTTCTGGCAAGTTGCCCTGTCATCAGCAAATCTATACATTTGTGGCTATTTTCTTGGCTGCATAAATCTACACCCATCTTTTTCTTATTAAGGTTGGCTGTGTCCACAAGTTTCCATGGGGCCTGGAAAATATTTGCTAGTATCTATAAGGATTGAGAACCTGTCTTCATAACACCTGAGAACGTACCTCAGATATGTAATTGAGGATTGCCTATATTTTATTTCTGCCTCTGTAAAATTTGTGGGTTTTCCATTTGCGATGTATGGCTGTGAAAGTTGGACCATAAGGAAGGTTCAAAGAATTGAGGCCTTTGAACTATGGAGCTGGAGAAGACTCCTGCGAGTCCCTGCGAGTCCCTTAGACTGCAAGGAAATCAAACCGGTTAGTCCTAGAGGAGATCAACCCTGACTGCTCTTTAGAAGGCCAGATCCTGAAGATGAAACTCAAACCCTTTGGGCATCTAATGAGAAGGAAGGACCCACTGGAGAAGAGCCTAATGCTGGGAAAGATTGAGGGCAAAAGAAGAAAGGGATGACAGAGAATGATGTGGCTGGGTGGTGTCATTGAAGTAGCAGGCATGAGCTTAAATGGACTCCAGAAGATAATAGAGGATAGGAAGGCTTGGAGTAACATTGTCCATGGGCTCATAATGGGTAAGACACGACTTCTCAACTAATAACAACAACATTTTGGGGTTGGGTTTATTTATTTATTTATTTATTTTAATCCTGTGAATTAAAACTGATGAATGATTTCTTTCTCTTTTTTTAATTGAACAGTAGAAGTAGCTATATAAAGCAGAAAGTATTCCAGGATGCGCATAACGAATGTATTAAAACTCGTTGCAGTGTCAGAATGTGTGTGGATCAAGTATCATTTACTAAACATTCTCTTGTAGGAAAATCTCAAATAAAACCACTGAGGAATTTATGTTAAATATATGGAAATTAGAGTAGAAGATCAAATGTGAAACGTCTTTGCCTACGGATACCTGTAATTATGCAAAACAGCACAGTGGTTGTCTCTCATAGCATGATCCTAATCTTTATTCTCATCTCTCTCTATATGCCCACATGCACACAAACATCTTTGTTGTGATTAAAAAGGCTAATTAATTTCACAATGAAGGGAATTCAAAACTTCTAACATGGTTAATAATTTTCAGTAAAATGAAACAAAGAAACAAAAATCTTCAATCTTCAATGAACAGTTGGATTATTCTATAAATTTGTCAATTTTCTTAATATCATTTTCCCAATGTTGCTGGCTAGTCTTATTTTGTGGTTTGTTTGTTTTTTCACTTGAATATTAAAACACGGCTTATTTTAATAAGTGTAACCCAAGCAGATTATGATTCAGAATGTTTATACACAATTTGGTTTTGGAAGCAGCATCAACATAAGCAGTCTAAAAATAAAATCAGAAAAGACCAAACCAATCACTGGACATAATTGCAACAGAATTAAATAATATTGTAACATATAATCAAAATCATAAACATAGGCTGGAAAATTGTTTTAACAGAAAAATGTAACTCCTCCCAAATCAATGTCATGAGGAGGATTTTTACGTGATTTAAAATATTAATTATGCACAATTAATATAATTAATTGTATGCAATTAAAAGTATAATGATTCTCTACTACCCAGTTCCTGGTTCCCAGATAATTTAATTAAAGTAAAATATATTGTTTTTATATATACTGCTCTTTATTATTTGTTAATAATTTTGAAAAATGGGTTCAGCAAAATCTATCTAAAAGTCTCTCTCTATAAAAAAAAAAACAGTAAAGAAATATAAGGTTTAGATATATTTTATTCACAGTAATGTTACATTGGTTAAAATGCAGAAAAAATTAATACCCCAAATAGATATGTAGGATTGAATCCAATTAATGATTTTGGCACACACACAATGCAAATAAAATATTGAATTCCACTAAATGCTTGCTTAAATAAGAACTGTATTGATAAGACACAAAATGTGGTAGGGTGAAAAAAGGCACAGAAGTCTTTTTAAAATGTCATAGATACATTTTTTTTCCAAATGTGATCAGTTCAAGGGTTTAGAATGGTTTGTAAGAAACGTAATGGAAATGGAAAAGGTGCAGAGGAGGGCAACCAGAATGATTAGGGGGCTGGAATACCTTCCTTACCATCTGAGGCTGCAACGGCTGGGCCTCTTCACTCTAGAACGACAGCGCCTGAGAGGTGACCTGATTGAAGTCTATAAAATCATGCACGGTGTGGACAAAGTACAAAAGGAAAAACTGTTTTCCCTATTGCACAACACTAGAACTAGGGGGCACTCCATGAAACTTTTGATAGCTAGACCTCAAACAAATAAGAGGAAGTACTTTTTCACCCAGAGGATCACTGGTCTATGGAACTCCCTGCCAGAAGAAGTGGTGACAGCTGTCAGCCTCGACATCTTTAAGAAAGGATTAGACGAGTTCATGGAGAACAAGGGTATCAATGGCTATCATTATGGATGCCTAAGGACACCGTCTGGGTTGGAGCGATAGGCAGGATATTTCCCAATGCCATTTGCAGGGAATCATAAGCAGGTGAAGAATCTGCTCGGGAAGACCCTGAAGCAAATGGTGAGCCACTGTGTGAGACAGAATGCTGGACTGGATGGGCTGTGGCCTGTTCTAGCAAGGCTATTCTTATGTAATTATGTTCTTATAACTATTTTGAAGATAATTTGAAAAAATAATAATTGTGACAAGTGGCCGACATAGAAAAAGCAGTACTCGGCCTGCTTAAAACCTGGATGAAAAAAAAAAACCCCAGTGAATCAGGGTCCTTAAGAGAGCTGTGAACATCTCAAAAGTACGTTATTTGAACTGTATCATATACTAGTCCAATGAGAAAATAAAAGCAAAAAAACCTGTAAGAATATAATAGAAATACTCTATTTCCCTGAAAATAAAACCCAAATGGAAAATAAGTCCTAGCATGATTTTTCAGGATACTCGTAATATAAGACTACCCCCCCAAAATTAGCCCCATATTGTCAGCCAGATGGATACATTTAATACCGCATTTCCCTGAAAATAAGAGCTAACCAGAAAATAAGCCCTAATGCGTCTTTTGGAACAAAAATTAATATAAGACCCAGTCTTATTTTTAGGGGAACTCGGTACATTGGGATCATTGACTGAGATATAAGCTGAAATGTCTCTTTTGATTTTGATCACATGATCCTAGGGATGCTACAAAGGTATAAGTGTAAAAAAATGTCATAAATCACTTTTTTCAGTGTGTAAATTTGAACTGTCACTAAATGAACTAGTGTAAGTTGGGCACTTCCTGTATTCAGCTTATGTGATCAAAATTCAAGTGCTTGGCAACTGGTTCATACCTTTGACCATTGCAATGTTTTACATTTTTACATCTTTACATTTTACAAATCATTTCTATGATATGGCCAGTAAAATATGCACACAACTGACCGACAAGAAATGAACTCTACTAAAGCACACACATACAACTGAATAGAGAAGAACAGATAGAGAAAGAATGAGAAAAAGAAAAAGAGAGTTCTACATACGGACACAACATAACCAGCAGGGTATCTGCAGGAAGGAGATTAAGAAAAACAAATCCCCCCAAAAATGACAGTCCAAGCTCAGATGCTGTTTTACATGCTTTGTAATACTTGTAAACATATTTAGGGTTTTGATTGCACATTGCAGAAGCCATCTTGAATCCCTTCCCCCTCAACAGACTCCCCTGACCACCAGAGGTTAGAACTGTGACCCTCATGAGCAAACAAGTATTTGCCCCTTTCCCCAACTGAAGATGTTTCTTCAGTAAATGAGACTATTTCCTGACATTTTAGCACAATTGTTGTAGCCACCCAGGGCCAGCTACTTTCTTGCCTGAATAACTTTGATCCTCACAGGACTTCTGTCCTCTATCAGTTTTTGTAATGCCATAGTCTGTTGTCTGCTTGAACAAATCTTTCTGTGATTTTCCCCCAAACTACCCTTATCATTTTGTAATATAGGTCAGTCCCTCATTGGTGATTTATACCAACTCTGAACATCCTTCAGAAATTGTGGTGTGCTGATTTAGCAAAAATAAGGAGAGGCTTTGTATCAGATCAATGATGCTGTAAAGACACTTTAAGAGGCAAAGACCACATAGACCAAGAGATTAACTGAATCAGCTGAACAGTTGGAAAACGCTGTAGAGATTCCTTTTTTTGGAATGGAACCGGAGAAAATATATTATTTTGGGGGGTCCTTTTACTTTTCTTTCTAGAAGATCTTCACAGATTTGTGATAACGCAATAAGGAAACATCTCCTCTGAGTATTTCTCTCTTTCTTTCTCTCCCTCTCTCTCCTTCCCTGCCCCTCCCTCTCTCTTTCTCCTCCTGCCTTTCCCTTCCTCTCTCTCCCTGCCCCTCCCTCTCTCTCCTTGTCCCCCTTTCTTCTAAATAGGAAGGGGATGGCGCTCCAGAACTAGAGAGAAAGTATTTCAGCAACAGTATGCACAATTTCAATATTGTGGATGTCTCATTAAATTGAAACAGGTAGATGATATATCCATTAATAACAGTGGTGGGAATTCAAATAATTTAACAACCGGTTCTCTGCCCTGATGACCAGCTGGGAAGGCATAGCTCAGTGGTCATGTGACTGGGTATGCATGGCCAACTCAACATCACTCATGTCAATGGATGCATCACCTTAGCTGTTACTATGTAATAAGGGTTAACTGGAGAGGCAGTTTCTGTAAGCAGGGCAATAAAGATTAGGCTAGAAACAACACCAGAATGTTTCCTTCCTGCCTTTCTTACAGGATAAGCCCTCTAAATCTGAATGAACTGCAGACTGCAATTGAATTATGCCATCATGAAATCCTGGATCTACAAATTAGATAAGGGATGATGTGCACAGGTCTCACCTAAAGGGGGATTGTACCGTCCTAGGTCTGGCATAATTACTGCTACTAAAATTTCTAAATTCCTAACATTAATTTGTCATGTAGTCATATCTTCAAAGATCCAGTGTATTCAAAACACTTTATTATGTTTTTCTTTCTAACTAACATCATCAGAAGCCCATCTCCCTCTAGCACTGGTGGGTTCCTACCGGTTCAGACCAATTTGGTCGAACTGGTAGTGGTTTGGCAGCCTTGGCCACTGGCTGAGACCCTGGCCTGCTGCACCCCCAAACCGGTTCTCTGGACAGTGCCATAAGTGCACCCATCTTGTTTTTTGCTTCTGCACATGTGCAAAATAATTTTTATTGTATTGCACATGCACGCACAGTGCACACCAAGTGCATGCACGGCATGCCCACAAGCGAACCGGCAGTAGTGACTGCCGGAACCTGCCTCTACCCTCTGGTGTAGTGCAGAATGTATCAGGATTCACGTCGATGGATGCATCAGCTTAGCTGTTACAATGGAATAAGGGTTAACTGGAGAGGCAGTTCTTGTAAGCAGGGCAATAAAGATTAGGCGAGAAACAATGCCAGAATGTTTCCTTCCTGCCTTCCTTACAGGATTAGCCCGGTAAAGAGGAAAAAAAATGAGAATTCTTCAAATGATTGGTTCTCCGAACTACTTCGAAAGTTAACAACCGGTTCTCCTGAATAGTCATGAACTAGCTGAATCCCACCACTAATTAATAAAAATTCTATTAAAAATCCATTTCCCATTCAACGGGATACTAGTGAAATTATTTCCTACCAGATTCTCAAGTATAGCTGCCTTTTGTCTATCACACCAATCTTTTTTTTTTTGGAGCAACAAAGTATAATAAAAATCAAACTATGGGACTGCATTGTTTCCACTTTTATTTTCTACCAAGCTGTTGTTGCATTTTAGAGAACACCATCTTCCCACTTATTTATTTCTTTTAATTCATCTAGGGAAAATAAAAGTCATCACAGAAGTTAAAAATGGAGACAGCAAATGTGCCCCATTTAAACCATTATATCAACATCTTCTCTGTGATTTAACCTCAGGCTTCATGTTTATGCTCAGTTCCCTTCTCTTTTTTATATAATTCAGACCAACTTTAGACAGAGACTAGCACACAGGGAAATAAAGTTTAATCATGTTTAAAATTTTGAATCTGATAAGGAAAGACTTAAAATTCCAATTTGTGATGATCTAGATCTAAATTAAACTATTCCTTATCTAGAGTAAATAGGTGAAGAATTGTACAATCATTTCTAAGCACCAATAGAATCAAGAGCTTCTGAAATAACCTGCAGAAACGTAAGTTCCAACATAGGCCATAAAGTAGTAGTTATTCCTTTCATACTAGAGAAAGCTTATAAAATTGAATATTCCCAGCACTCAGCAATTCTCAGTAAATTGCCATCATGAAATCCTGGATCTACAAATTAGATAAGGGATGATGTGCAGAGGTCTCACCTAAAGGGGGATTGTACCGTCCTAGTTCTGGTATAATTACTGCAACTAAAATTTCTAAATTCCTAAGATTAATTTGTCATGTAGTCACATCTTCAAGGATCCAATGTATTCAAAGCACTTTATTATGTTTTTCCTTCTAACTAACATCATCAGAAGCCCATCTCCCTCTAGCACTGGTGGGTTCCTACTGGTTCTGACCAATTTGGTCAAACTGGTAGTGGTTTGGCAGCCTTGGTCACTGGCTGAGACCCTGGCCTGCTGCACCCCCAAACCGGTTCTCTGGACAGTGCCATAAGTGCACCCATCTTGTTTTTTGCTTCTGTACATGTGCAAAATAATTTTTATTGTATTGCACATGCACGCACAGCGCACACCAAGTGCATGCACGGGATGCCCACAAGCGAACCGGCAGTAGTGACTGCCGGAACCTGCCTCTACCCTCTAGTGTAGTGCAGAATGTATCCAACAATGGAATCCACACGTCTCCTGGATGGCCTTTCATTGGTTAGTTTCTTCGATATGTGAGAATAATTTTATTCATGGCAAGGGGTTTTTTCTTCTTCTTTTTTTTTGCTAAATATATTAAATCTCACTCCTACGATTTATTTCTAGCTAAATAAAATCTAAATCACCTGGCAGTCAGCAAGTCATCCACCTTGGCCATAAATATATAGAGACAGACAGAAAATGGATAGAGAATGGAAAAGAATAGTTTCACTACGTTTGACAGACTTAAGAGTTTGGACACTCTGCAACTCCTGAACACTTTTGGGGGGACATCAGAGGTGGGTTTCTGCCAGTCCAACCTAGATTGGGCAAACTGGTAGTGGCGGCGAAGGGAGGCCCCACACCCACCTGGATGCTTCTGTGCATATGCAGAAGCGTCACACGCACAAGTGAACCTGTAATAAAATAGATAAATAAATTTATTTGGCAAAATAAATTCACCACTGGGGAACACATATTACAGTGTTATGTAAAATGAATGGCCAGTGGAACCTAAACACTTCTCCTTTGACCAAGAGCAACAGATTGAACACATCGGACACTAGTCTTTATTTTGGAACTGCAGGTTACAGTTTTATTTGAGAGTAGCCATGGACAGATATTTTCAATAAGGTAGGAAGCATTTTTATAGCTCAGGGTGGAAATGAGGGGTCCTTGTTTGCTCTTTGAGCTTGGTTGCTTTCTTGCATATATTTCATTACCCAAACTCGGTAACAAACTAGGTAACAAACATTGTCACCATCATACCCAAGCCACCAGGATATGAGCTTACTAGCACCGATCATGTTATTTAGTTTGCTAATAAAACATTTGCAAGAAATCAACCAAGCTCGAAGAGCACCAAGGACTCCATAGATATTTTCATTCAAAAAAAAACCCATGAGCTTTAGAGAGCTGGGTGATTTGGATGTCTGTTTAGAGCTGTGATGGTGAACCTATGACACCCATGCCTAAAGTGACATGCAAAGCCATGTCACCCAGCACATGCAGCCTTGCTTGTCTGTCTTCTGGATTTCTAGTGTGCATGCACACATGACAATCAGCTGTCCTTCACATGCGTGGCAGTGCCAAAAACTGTTGTATGCATGTGCACCAGTTATTTGATTGTCAGGCACACATGCGTGCTAGTACCTGGAAATTTGGCTTTTCCAGAGCGTGGTACCGACAAGAGCATAAGCAACATTTCCATGAGACCTTTTTGGCACTTGGTTTGCCATCACTGGTTTAGAACTTGAATACAATACAATACAATACAATACAATACAATACAATACAATACAATACAATACAATACAATACAATACAATACAATACAATACAATACAATACAATACAATACAATACAATAGCAGAGTTGGAAGGGACCTTGTAGGTCTTCTAGTCCAACCCCCTGCGTGGGCAGGAACCTTATACCATTTCAGACAAATGGCTATCCGACATCTTTTTAAAGACTTCCAGGGTTGGGGCATTCACAACTTCTGGAGGCAAGCTGTTCCAGAGGTTAATTGTTCTAACTGCCAGGAAATTTCTCCTTAGTTGTAAGTTGCTTCTCTCCTTGATTAGTTTCCACCCATTGCTTCTTGTCCTGCCCCCAGGTGCCTTGGAAAATAGTTTGACTCCCTCTTCTTTGTGGCAGCACCTGTGATATCGGAACACTGCTATCATGTCTCCCCTGGTCCTTCTCTTCATCAAACTAGACATACCCAGCTCCTGCAGCCGTTCTTCATATGTCTTAGTCTCCAGTCCCCTAATCATCTTGGTTGCCCTTCTCTGCACTCTTTCCAGAGTCTCCACATCTTTTCTACATCGTGGCGACCAAAACTGTATGCAGTATTCCAAGTGTGGCCTTACCAAGGCACCATACAGTGGCATTAACACTTCACGTGATCTAGATTCTATCCCTCTGTTTATGCAGCCTAGAACTGTGTTGGCTTTTTTGGCAGCTGCTGCACACTGCTGGCTCATATTTAAATGGTTGTCCACTAGGATTCCAAGATCCCTCTCACAGTTGCTACTATTGAGCAAGGTACCACCTATACTGTACTTGTGCATTTGGTTTTTCTTGCCTATATGTAGGACCTTACTTTTTTCACAATTGAATTTCATTTTATTAGATAGTGCCCAATGTTCAAGTTTGTCTAGATCCTTCTGTATCTTAAGCCTATCTTCTGGAGTGTTGGCTATTCCTGCCAGCTTGGTGTCGTCTGCAAATTTGATGAGTTCCCCATTTATCCCCTCATCCAATTAGAAGAAGAATACTTCTTCTAATTGTCATTGTAACCTGTAAATATGTTTAACACATACTATGGGCAGATATTCAAATATAAACATTATTTTTGTCATCTTTTTAATGTCTATAAATTAATAGTAGCAATTGTGCTATGGAAGATATCCTGGACCATTAGAAGAATTATAAAGAGCTCTATGGACTGATTGAAAAAAGCATCTATTTTATAACAAATACATTTTTAATAAGCACACAGTACTATATCTTTTATTTTCCAAAAATTCTCTTAATAGAATAGTGTGTCAGTTTATGCATAACATAGAGGAAATGAGAAATGCATCTGTCAAAATATGGAAGGCAACAGTAATTTCCTTCCTGCTGATTTACTTGCAGAAAATGTTATTATTAGCTGTTCCAAAAAGCATACTGTTTGGATGGTACTGAAGTCAAAATAAACAGATAATTTATCTCAAAACTCTGGAAAGATTTCCAAAGTTTTCTGATATATTATATTCATAACAAGGACACTCAGCCAAAATCAATATAATCATAAATATCTGCCTTAACTATATAGAGGTGTTAAAGCGTAAAACATTGCTGCCTGTGTGTTACTATACCCAGAAAGGATAATAGAATAGCAAAATAAGAAATCTTTGTTAGAACACTTGAGAATCAAATCCAGGTGTAGCAGGATTATACTAAAAATATGATTCCCCCCGCCCAGTAAATCAGCCTGGGAAAGTAATGACCAAAACTTCCAGTAGAAACCCATTAAGCCAGAGTAATATGACTCAAGATTTACCATCTGGTCTAACTGGACCTTCTAATATTTCAAAGATTAAAAAATTGAAATCATCTATATGCTTGTAAGGTTTACATTTTCACATTATGTATTGCTGCCTGAACAAATTGCATTATAGATAGACACCAGTGGTGGGATTCAAAAATTTTACTACCAGTTCTGTGGGCATGGCTTGGTGGGAGTGGCAGGGAAAGGGTACTGTAAAATCTCCATTCCCTCCCTACTCCAGGGGAAGGTTACTGCAGAATTCCCATTTCCTCCTGGGACTTGGGAGGCAGAGAATAGATGGGGATGGGGCCATTCAGTGGTGGTATTTACTGGTTCTCCGAACTACTCAACATTTCTGCTACCGGTTCTCCAGAACTGGTCAGAACCTGCTGAATACCACCTCTGATAGATACCAAAGTATTTTTTCTTCTATAGGATATAATCAGACATAGTGTTTTATTAAATTGTGCTAAACTATACATTATTTCAAAATATACTCCATGTGGCATTGGGTACATTAGCAGCTATAGGGACTTTAAATGTCTTCTGACTATACTGTGGGAGTGTGCCTCAATGTCTAAAACATTTTTTGTTTTTAAACATAAATCTAATCTAGTTTGAACTGGAAACTATTCTGGAATTAAAATATCATATCTGAAATTGGTTTGGTTTATAAAAATTAGCAATGATTCTTAGCATCAGTTAGCAATGTTAACTATATATATTTTTAAAGCACAATTGAGATAACCAATTTTGTTATATATATGATGTAGAATGACAATAATGGCTATGCAATACAATATGTGGATTCTGTCTAGATGTGAAGAATTCATGGAATGGAGTCAGGATGACTGAATGGACCTGAGTGTTTACTGGCTGGAGGCCCTTCCTGATGCCTATGTGGAGCTCACAGCAGATGTTTTATATGTGCAGGCTGACAGTTAAATATCTGCTGCCATCTAGGATCAAACTCACAGCCTCCTGATTGTGAGACAAGAATGTGAGAAACATAAATGCATACCGTACTTTTTGGTGTATAAGATGCCCTCTCCCAAAGTGGGTGGAAATGTCTGTGCATCTTATAGAGCAAATGTTGCCAAAGTCCCACCCACACGCCGGCCCCAACCCTTCAGGCTCTGCCTCTGTGCAATTTGCCTCCTTGCAGCAAACAGCCTGGTCAGCTTCAGCACAGCCTGATTTATCATGAGCAGCTGATTGGCGGTGTGAGCTGCCTCCTGGAATACCACCTATCTGCTGTTCCAGGATAAAGGGATTGCCACCACCCATTGTCACTGTCCCCACCCATTGCTGCCGCTACCTATGCGCATACCATTTTTCATCTCTGTGCTTCCCATTTTTCACCCATCCAGGCGGCAAGGATAGTCAGCAGCGTGAATCCCTGCTGCCGCGAATGGGCAAAAAGCAGGACATGTGGAGGCCAAAAATGGGGCACATGGAGGCAGTGATAGGTGGCAGCAATGAGTGGCAACAGTGGTGATGGTTAATAACAATCCCTGCAGCCTGGAACAGTTGATAGGCAGTATTCTGGGAGGCAGATCCAACCGCCAATCAGCTGCTCATGGTAAATCAGACTGTGTTGAAGCTGACTAGGCTGTTTGCTGCAAGGAGGCAAATTGCACAGAGGCAAAAGCTAGGTGTGTCTTATAGTCCGGAACATCTTATAGTCCAAAAAATATAGTTCATATATATGTGTGAAAAGACCTTTTCAATCTAATTTATGATTTAAAAAAAAAAAAGAACTGCAAATATCAGAATGCTTGTACTAATAAAAACTATTATATGAAGGTTAATTTTGTCCTGTAAAAAATATGGTTATTTTTTAAATGATTTTATCATTTTGAAGCAACCTTCAAGTAAAAACAGCTCTATATTTACTGCCAGCTATGAGGATCCCCAAATGGGTAACAATTGCTTTTCTTCAACCTCCTAAGCGGATTCATTGGTCTGATTCAGTTACCACATTAACATAAATGTTGGGGATGGATTAAATAGCTAAATAACTATAGTAGATAGAGTTTCATTGGTTAAATAAGCAGTGATATATAGTTGATTAATTAAATGAATTAGATAAATATTCCTGTTCTGGACCTGTAGGAAGTAGGCTTCCTTGGAATAGACAACATAGATCCAGTAAGGTAAATAATTTGACCCAGTATTTCTCAAGAAATACCTTTAAGGTATGTAGACATCAATTCCCAGAATTCTCTACCCAGCATGAATTGATCTTTCTCTCTCCCCATCTCCCAATTGTAGGAAGTTAGCACCTACCCATCTCCTAGGAAAATGAAATGTTTTAGGAAATATTTAAAGGGCAGAATATTTGCCCTAAAAGGGAGGAAGACCCCCAGTCACCACCACCCACTTTGTCAATGGGTCATTAAGGCCTGGGCCACTCTGTTTTATATAACAAAGATCTATCTCGTTCAAGCAGAGCCATAGGAGGAATTGCCCAAAGCCCCTTCATTAGATCATCATCCAGCAAGAGTCAACCAAGCTTGGGACTCAGGACTGCCTATAGAATTGCCCCTGCATGGCTCCATTGGAGTCGTACAACCAATCAGAATACTAGTTCAAATTCAAATCCCAACAGAGGGTATAAATCTACCTCTGTCTCTCACCCATGTGACTTTTTGCCCAGGACTTCAAGCCACGTGGTCCTGTTCCCCATTAAACTATCTTTCCAAACAGGCACCATGTTTCCAGCGTCTTTCTCCCCACTTGGAACTGAACCCAGAAGGATATTTCTTCCAACAGTGCTCTGGACAATTGAACTGGAACTAAAGAATGTGAAAGGAACAAGTTCAATTTATCTACTCCACTTCAAAGACATGAAAAATCTGACTGGAATTATTGAACTTTGCCTTGAGATCAGGATATTTGATGGCTTTACAAAAGAAATAATTAATATGAAGATGCTTAATCCCCCAAAAAAACCCAATTCTCTTATTTTTTTTAAAAAAAATAGCCATAAGCAAAGCAAAGAAAGAAAAGAATATCCTAACTTGATTTATTTGAATACAGCTAATAGCTTTTCTTCCTAGTTATTCTCTTAAAAATGACCTGTCCTGAGAAAGAATCCACCATTTCTGTCTATATGATTATGTTCGTACATTACAAACCTTCCCACTACAAATGTTTTGATTCTACTTTCTTACCTGTTTATATTTATTATCTTTATCTGATTAAATATTTATTTATATTATTTTATATATTTTATTATATATTTGGCTCTTTGTAATTGTAAATACTTCAAGAAGCTCTGGTATAAGAAATAGAATGCAAAAATAAATATGTTATAATGCAATAATGCTCCTTTATTTAGACTTCTTTAGCACTTTGAATTACTGAATGGAATTTTGTATTATATCTTCCCATATTTTATAAAGGAAGGACATAAAACAAAATTGGATTTTACGGTATTCATTAATAAATATTGCGGTCAAGATTCTTCTTTATCTCCAGTAAAACAAGACAAGGATCATTGGCCACTATTTGTTATGCTACATAAGAATTGATTTCTCCTATGTACATACTTGCATATATTGCTCATTTTTTAAAATGTTTGATTGCATCAGATGTTCAAAACAGATACTTTTGCCAGATCAATTATATTCAGGATTATAAAAATAATGTGGGTGGCTGCCAACCTCGAAAAATTGATAATTTCAAGGTTGTGTATCATTTACAAGGTTTGGCTACTTTTCCAAAAAGTTATTGGAGGCCATTTGAATGTATGTTATTATCAATAGAATGATGATAGAATAATGCTATATATTTTGGAGACACTTCTGTGAGGGTTAGAAAAGGAAAGGTACCAGATGGGAAGGGTGAGATATCAGGCAAGAGTACTGCTAAGACTGTCTGCCTCTAGAACTCCTAAAGGTGCTCCCCCACCCACCCCGCCAAAAGTAACTGGATTTTCTTTGTTTATTTATTTATTTGTCAACAAGTACAAGGAAGCAAGTATAAAAACACATGAAAAAAAGCACAAATAAATGGATGAAAATAAGCAAAACATAACCATAAACACATAAAAAGAGTGCATATAAATGGGGACAGTAGAGCAGGGACAGTAGGCACGCTGGTGTGCTTATGTACGCTTCCTTAGGGACCTCTTAAGAAATGCGTAAGTTCCACAGTAGGCAGTTTAAGGTAAAAGGTATGAGGATTAGAGGAACTAACAACAGGATCAGGTAGGGTGTTCCACACATTTACTACTCTGTTCTGACCCCTGGCCAGTGAATAGACCAGAACACAGGCTTGGCTGTTTGCCACTGTTCAGTTACTAAGATAATGAATTCTTTGGCTGAGAGCCCAGACAACTCACGTTCAATAGAGTAGCTCTGTAGCAACCTATCACACAGATAGTCCAAACAAACAGGCAGAGCTAGAATACACAGATAGTCCAAACGGAAATGGCTAGAATACACAGACAGAGTTTCTTGGCTATTCATTTGAATGGTTGTTTCCTGCAAATGTCCCCTCCCAATGCCCCACCTATAAGCTCTCTTGGGAGGGGACAATCAACAACCAAATCTAAATCGTGTGGCACAGCAGATTCTCCCCTCCACTGTTCTACTTACCTTTGCATGCACACTCAGTAGCAGGCTCTGCCCACGCACCCAGATGTCATCACGTCCCATTTTTTGATGTTCTGCTCATGCATGGAATGTCCTGTGCATGTGTGGAGGTGGGCATTTGTGAACCGAAAGCAAAGGTAAGTTGATTTCATCCCTGTAACCTCCCTAGCAGCATCTCTGAAATTTATAAATTCCATGTACTCATCCAACCAATTAGTCAGCTGCATGTGAATCGTAAACCATGGTGGTTCTGTTCATTAATAAATGGACCTTTCTTTACAATCAGCCTCCAGCCTCTCTGTTATTTCCAGTGTCTTTCTCCCAGCTTGGAAGTGAGCCAGGTGCATTTTCCTTCCAACAGGCTTGGAGATGTTGGACCACAATCCTTAGCAGGATTCCTGCCATTGGCCGTATTTATTGCAGAAGTTGAGAGTTTTAATTCAGTAACATTTGGAATGCACAGGATGGCTTCCTTGGAATAGACAACATAGATCCAGTAAGGTAAATAATTTGACCCAGTATTTCTCAAGACTAGCACCTTTAAGGTATGTAGACATCAATTCCCAGAATTCTCTACACAGCATGAATTGATCTTTCTCTCTCCCCATCTCCCAATTGTAGGAAGTTAGCACCTACCCATCTCCTAGGAAAATGAGATATTTTATGAAATATTAAAAGGGCAGAATGTTTCCCCTAAAAGGGAGGCAGAAAATCCTGAAAATAAATCAGGTTGAAGAGGAAAATATAAAAATACAACAAAAGAAGGAGGGAAGAGGAGAGGATAAGAAAGGAAAGGGGAGGAAAAGAAGAAAAAGGAAAGGAAAGGAAAAAAGGGAGGGTAGTATGAAAGGAGAAGAGAGGTTAGGAAGGGTAGGAAGAGGGAAGGAATAGGGGAGAGGAAAGGGAAGAAGAAAAGAGAAAGGAAATGAGGACAGAAGAAAGTAGAGAAGAAGGTAGGGGAGGAAAAAATAGAGGGAAGAAGAAGTAGGGTTGTTGAAATACAAGATGGATGTATGGGATGGAAGGAAAGCAATCTTAATTATACAATTATATCTTTAGGGGAAGAATTGAATAATAATGTTAAAGGATAATATATAACATTAACAATCCATGGAAGATCAAGTGACAGCCGTGGCCAGGAGGGCGTTTTACCAGGTTCGCCTGGTTCGCCAGTTGCGCCCCCTATTGGATCGGGACGCCCTTCGCACAGTCACTCATGCTCTCGTGACATCGCGACTGGACTATTGTAACTCTCTCTACATGGGGCTTCCCTTGAGGTGCACCCGGAGACTTCAGATGGTTCAGAATGCAGCCGCGCGGACAATCTTGGGTACCTCCAGATCTGCCCACATAACTCCACTTCTGCGCGAGTTGCACTGGCTGCCTGTCGTCTTCCGGGTGCGCTTCAAGGTATTAGTCATCATTTTTAAAGCGCTCCATGGCTCGGGACCTAGCTATCTGCGGGATCGGATCCTGCTTCATACATCCTCACGGCCGATTCGCTCCCACAGAGAGGGACTTCTCCGGGTGCCGTCCACTAGACTCTGTCAGCGGGCGACGCCCAGGGGAAGGGCTCTCTCTGTGGCGGACCCAGCCCTCTGGAACGACCTTCCCCCCGACATCAGAACAACCACGGACTTCCGCTCCTTCCGTCTGAAACTAAAAACTCATCTTTTCCGTTTGGCCGGCCTTGGGTAGCCTCTCTCTACAGGGTCTAGCTGTTTTAATTGGATATTTTAGCAGGTTAAGGGGATTTTAGCACAGGCCCAGATTTAATTTGTTTTTAATTGTATTTGTATATTTATTGTATTGTGGTTTTAGTTTTCCCTGTGCACCGCTCCGAGTCCCTACGGGGAGAGGAGCAGTCTATAAATTAAATCATTCTATTCTATTCTATTCTATTCTATTCTATTCTAATATCTATGAGAAATGTATATTTGTGAATGTATGTATGAGAAACAAAAAAAACACCTTTTTCCCCCCAAAAAGGAAGGCAGAAACTCATCCCCTTCCCCCACCATTGTCAATGGGTCATTAAGGCCTGGGGCAGTCAATTTTACATAACAAAGATCTACCTCCTTCAGGCAGAATTGCCCAAAGCTCTTTCATTGCATCATCATCCAGCAAGAGTCAACTAAGTTTAGGACTCAAAAGACAACCTACAAAGTTACCCCAGCATGGCCCCATGGGAGACTGGCAACCAATCAGAACACAAGCTCAAATTCAAAGCCCAAGAGGGCATAAAACCCAGGGAGTCTTCGCATCTCTGCCCTTTTTTGCCCAGGATCTCAAGCCATGTGATCCTGTCCATCAATAAACCTTCTTTCCAAACAACTTCATTGAATCCAGTGTCTCAGTTCCACTTGGAACTGAGCCCAAATGGACATTTCTTCCAACACTCTCTTCCCTCCTCTCCCTTTCACTCTCTGTGTATAATATATGTCAATTACATTTCTGTGCAAACTTTCTTTAAAGCCCAGTTCTATTTGTGGGGAGAGAAATTGGAGGAACCATCTCATGAAAATCCTCCAGACGCAAGCAAAAGATAACTTATCCAACCATGTTTAAAGCAGGGCATACTGTTAGCAGTAACAGAACACAAAATGTGTCCCACTGATATTTCCCCCACCCCCTTATCTTTCTCTAGCAACAACTGTGTTAGCCAGCATTTTTTTTTACCCTCTGTGATGTTTTGAATGAAGCATTTTAGGGGGCTGTTTTGAACCTTCTATAAAAATTAGGGAGGGGAGAAGAAATTGCAGCGTGATTTCCAATCTCTAAAGTAAAGATTCCTCAAGTCCAGTTTGACTCTTGCTCATTTCATGTGGTTTTCTTAGTAACGATAAGAAAATGGTTTGCTATATGCTTTCTTCCAAGACTTAAAAAACAAAAAATCCCAGCTATGGCATTTTCTGGTAGTTATCCAAGTACTTAAAATATTCTATGAAACTAGCTAAGGTTGGCTTGCTATGGCCATCTGGATTATGTGACTTATTTATTTGTTCAATTTATATAGCCATCCGTCTCATATGCATGACTCTAGTTCTTCCCCCTCCCTCCCTTGATCACACCATCAAAACCAAGGGACAAAATTTCCAATTTTCAGCACTTTTTTTTTTAATGCTGGGAGGAAAATAGATCTTCAGACCACATAAAGGTTAATGCATCTAAAATCTTCCTAAAATACAGTAAATCAATGAAGTTAAGGAAATGGCAAAAAAGTAAAGCCTTATTCTTCATGTCTGTGATGATCTGCAGCACTCAACTGGAAAATTTATCTGACCGCATATGTGCCTGCTGAGATCACAGAAAATTGTCCATTAAATCCTACTGTTGGAAGAAATGTGCATTTGGGTTCAGTTCCAAGTGGGGAAAAAGACACTGGATTTGTGGAAGTTGCTTGGAAAGTTTATTGACGAACAGAATCATATGGCTTGAGATCCTGGGCTTGTGTTCTGATTGGTTGTCAGACTCCCATGGGGTAACTTTGTAGGTTGTCTTCTGAGTCCCAAACTTGGTTGACTTTTGTGATGATATAATGAAAGGGCTTTGGGCAATTCCTAGTATGGCTCTGCCTCAAGGAGGTATATCTTTGTTATGTAGAATAGACTGGTTCAGGCCTTAATGGCCCACTGACAAAAGTTGGGGGGGGGGTAAGTTTCTACCTCCCTTTTAGGAGAAATATTCTGCCCTTTTAATACTTCCTAAAATATATCATTTTCCTAGGAGATGGGTGGGTGCTAAGTTCCTGCAATGGTCAATCAATGGAGCTTATGTAAGACTACTGTAAGATATATTAAGATAAGTAGTTGATCTGAATATTTACACCAGCTGAAGTTATGCTCATTTTCTTACTTACCCTTTGACACAATTGCAAACTTGTTTATAATAAATTGCAGCTTAAAAATATCTAGTGACACTTTTTAACCACATTTGGCAGACTAGAGAAATGATGATACTAAACTTCAAAAAAATTTCCCCTACTGAATATAAGGATTAAAGATCAAACATTTGATATGAATTATATGGCACTAATTCCAGCCAACAATGCAATGTTAGATTCTTATCAATGTTTCTCAAATAATAAAAATATGCTTAATGAAAATACCAGACACATTTTTTAAACTAAAATCATTACCACCCTCATCATCTATCTGTAAGATATAAGCGATAAACACTTTTTAAAAATGTAAAGCTTTTCTATGAAAGTTCCCCTCGGACATACGTGCTAGTCGTTCCTGATTCTAGGGAGCAGTGCTCATCTCCGTTTCGAAGTCGAAGAGCCAACGCTGTCCGAAGATGTCTCCATGGTCATGTGGCGGGTATGACTAAATGTCGAAGGTGCATGGAACGCTGTTAGCTTCCCACCAAAGGTTTTCCCTATTTTTCTACCTGCATTTTTACATGCTTTCAAACTTCTAGGTTGGCAGAAACTGGGACAAGTAATGGGAGCTCACTCCGTTACACGGCGCTAGGGATTCGAATTGCCAAACTGCTGACCTCTCTGATCAACAAGCTCAGAGTCTTAGGCACTGAGCCACCACATCTTTATAAAAGCTTTTCTATGCTGAATTCATTATCCAGATTGCCAGTGTGATCTTTTCAACTAGTAGTACCTAATCACATTTCTTTACCTGCCTGTAGCTTCAAGCAGAAAGTAGCTATAGTTTTGCTACCCTGAACCAATTTATCATCATTTGTATCTGCTTATGACTGGGTAAAGCCAATTGCTTTTAGTATTAAAGTACCATATCTTCTTAAAGGCTCAGGAAAATAATCTGGGAAAATTGCCATGTTTTCACAGCATACATATTGCAAGTAAATATAGCACTATTTAGAAAGTCATTTTAAATATGTCCTGTAGAGTACATAACTACGAGACAGGTTTTCTTTTCCCTAGTCAGTGGTATACATACAAATGAAATAAATGTTACAGTAAATAAAAGGATAGACTCCAAATGTGTGATCAGTGATATCCCACCTAAGATCAAGAAAGGAGTGAAATGTGCCCATTAGCATCCCTTCTCCCTCTGACCCGTTCTTCTCAAAAGCAGTTCTAAACAGTGAGTAATAACAGGCTGTGAAATTAATCTACCCTGAAAAATTCTAAAGTTGGTAATTAAGTTTGATGGAAATTTTGCTATAGATATTTTGCAAAGTGGAGGCAAGTTTAGAGAAATTCTGCCAAAAACGAGCTGAGTTTGAATTAAATTCTAGTGGATAAAGTGCCGTATTTATGCACTTAATTGGGTTATTCTTTATTTATTATTTACCACATTTATTGACAGCCCATCTTACTACAGGATAACTCTTAACTGGGTCATGCACTAAATGTGTGTGCGTTTTTGGTGGTCTGCAGATGTTTTCACTTTCATACTTTAATGATATTCC
This sequence comes from Rhabdophis nuchalis, assembly GCA_039707465.1. NCBI lineage: Eukaryota > Metazoa > Chordata > Lepidosauria > Squamata > Natricidae > Rhabdophis > Rhabdophis nuchalis. Next base: position 201,981,359 of record CM077645.1, read on the forward strand.
AAGAGAAAAAAATCATGAAGAAACTTTCCTTTGTTGTTGTTTCTCCATGAGAACAATTGTTACTAAAAAAAAGAACTATATATACCTCCCTTTAGAAATTGCTGAAAACTTCCTTGTACAGAAATCATGGGTTCAATTTTTTCTCCCAGACATTAGATTAAAAAACAAGGTCATTTCTGTCTGACTCTAATTAATAATACAGTAAGCCAAGCCTGCTGTTTAATGAAGACCCAACTTTTGTTTTGTTTTGTTTTCAAGGAAATTGTAAAAGATGTTTGTGGACACAAGAGGCCTCCTAGAACTGTTGGGCTCATTTGAGACAAAATGAGATGAAAGTGAGGGAAGAAAGGGAAACAGCTGGAATAAAATGCAATAACCTGGAAATGCAAGAAGAGAATAAAACTGCAATTGATCGGGATAAAATAATGTATTGACTCTCTGTTCTCAATTCGAAGGAAGAAAATAGATTAACAGGAAGGAAGGGAAAACAAAAGATCCTTTGGAAATATGGGGAAGGGAAGTGGGAGGAGAAGGGAGGGAGGGAGGAAAAATGAAGGAAGGAGATGGGAGGGAGGGAGGGATGAAGGAAGGAAGAAAGGATTTTTCTTGGTTATTAAATCAATAGGATGAATTAGCATAATAGACCAGTAGATACCATTTTAACCTTTAAAAGGAAGAATCAAGGGGCAGAACATCAACATCAGAATTGATGCAACAATGCTGCATAAAAATGATCTAGAAAATGCAAAGAATCACATTTTTGTGCATATAATAGTTTTGCAGCAGATATTGTATACAAACAGTATTCCATAGCTTTAAAAAATGTCTATCCATTAGTTCCAGCAAGAAAAAAATGTTGGTTTTAATTGAATGTTGATTCTCTGTATCAAAAAAATTCCTGGCTTTTGTAAGCCCTTCATTTTGTCCACATTTCCAGCAAAGATGTGAGGTGCATTTATACATTCTGGATATTTTTTTCTGCAATCATGTAGCTTCTTCAGTATTTCATCTAACATCAGGGAAAATATATTGCAGTATTCATGAGCCAGCCATGCAACATGGTGGCTGACCGGTTAAGATGCTGGGCTTGTCGGCTGGAAAGCCAGCAGCACAGTTTCGAGACCTAAGCTCCATGCGACGGGTGAGCTCTCATCCTTCTCCCAGCTCCTTCCGACCCAGCAGTTCAAAAGCAGACCAATGCAAGTAGATAAATAAGTACCACTTTGGTGGGAAGGTATCAGCATTCCACAATGTCATGCTGACCAACTAACCATGGCTATATCTTCAGACAGCTCTGGCTCAATAGCCTTGAAATAGAGATGAGACCCATGCTCTCTATAGCAGGGATGTCAAACTCATGGCCTGCAGGCTGGATGCGTCATGCACTAACCACACCCACTCCCAGGTCAGCAAAGGGAAAAAGTCATAATATATCATGTGACAACAAGTTTGACACTCCTGCTCCACAATGACTAGCGTAGTAAAATCTGCAGGGACATTATCTTTTTTAAAATTATTTTTTACGTACCACTTACTTAGAAACTAAGGTGACAAATCAATTGCCTGTCTCCACTCTTGGAATTCAATACATGCTCAGTGCTCCTTTGTTTATTCATCTACGTTTAAGTACCATTCAATATTTCATCAAAAACAGTAAGTTTATTTTTATTGTCAAACTATACTAGATTGATTTCTTTATATATAATTTTTTTCTCTATGTCTCGGAGCAGTAATTTTCTATTGTTTCACTGCTGAGAAACAAGAAAGAAATGTGTGCAATTATATTAACCAGTATTTAATGGAACATTTGGGGATCCGAATGCATACAGCGAAATTGTCAAAATATTTAAACAATGGTTCAAAGGCTCACATAATTACCTTATCCATTTGCAAATATTCTCCCATAAAGCAGGGAAGATACTACCTAATCAAACAGAAGTAACAACAAAGGATTCCTGCCAAGAGCAAACTGAGTCAGTTCAGACAGGGAACTGCAAAACATAATGATACCAAAAAGATCTTTATGGATAAAGATAGCATGCATCCAGCTTTTATAGCCTGATTAGGAATCACATTTTTAACTTATTGGAAAAAGAATATTGCAGAAAAAGTAATAAGTCTTGAAGAGTCATTACAGGCTTTTTTAATTATGTTTTGCTGAGCCAGAATAATGACAATGTTAAAGTTTCAGAATCATTGGTTAAAATTTCCATTTCATTTCATTAATCTTTCTTAAAAAGCCTAAATAGAATAGAATAGAATAACAGAGTTTGAAGGGACCTTAGAGGTCTTCTAGTTGAACCCCCTGCTTAGGCAGGATGCCCTACACCACTTCAGACAAATTGGTATCCAATCTCTTCTTAAAAACTTCCAGTGTTGGAGCATTTACAACTTCTGGAGGCAAGTTGTTCCACTGATAAATTGTTCTAACTTTCAGGATTATTAAACTATATTTTTACATAATGGAAAAAGTTTCCATGACATTGTAAAAAGTCACTCACAAAAGCATATTGAAGAATAGCTAAACATTACCACATCACCCTTAAAAGCAAGTTTGCAATGTTGTTGGTTTACCAATTTTTAACTTTTGCTGAATAAAGAAGGAATATCCTTTCCAAAACAAAAAAGAGGATTAAATTAATCATTCAGGAAATAATAAGAGGTGGGCATTGATTTTGAATCACATCCTATCCAAGCTAGACATACAATACTAACCAGAGAACTTGATCTGCCATCAATTAAAAAGAACTATACAACTACATTAGTCTCACATCATCTGCCTTTTGATGCATCAAAAAAGAGAGATTATTAAACAGTGTGTTTAATGCCATGAGCTTTGCATCATGGAATTTGAATGTCCAGTTCTTGGTAGGAAATGCACACCAGGATTCTAGAAATTAGATTTCCATTCCTCCAAACTTTCCTAGTGTTTTGTCTCATCTATGTTATTCACTGTTCCCACCCGGAGTGTTTCAGGGGTTGAAGTTGGAGACATCAAAAACATCAAGACAACATCAGGCTTGTGATGGGAACACTGCATGCGACATGCATCAAAATGGTGCAGGGAATAGCAAACTGTCCCAGGCAGAAAATTAGGATCATGTTGCAGATAAATTTGGCCCCACGATGTTGTTATAGAAGGCCACACGCTATATCTGAAAGTCAGAAGGAGTCTTGTAATACCCTTTTCCATTAATAAATTTTATTAAAAGGCATTGGATTCCATAAACTGCAGCTCCCTTCATCAGATAGAGAGAGTGGCTAGATGTCTAGTTTCTATGCTGTCCTGTCCTGTTCTATTCTGTTCTGTCCTGGAAATCAGTAACATTAATGATTCTGAGAGAGTTAAAAGTTCTTACATCTCCTGGTCTTCTCAGTCTGTAAATTATCCTCAATCCTTGGAATTTAGAAAGGTAAATAAGCACATATATAAATCAAGGGATCCTGGCTAAGTAAGTCCCCTGAAGTCCACTTATTTCATTTCCTAAAACTATCCTGGGAACCTCTATATGAAATAAAAGTTCATTGATAGCCAGTCTTGTGACAAAAAAAAAAAAACCATAGCATTTTTCAATCACCTTTATTCAACTCTCTTGTGTTTTTTCACCTTTTGTAAAAGGAGAATGGATGACATTCACTTGTGTTGATGCTCAGGTATAAAACATGCCATTTTATGTCATTCTTTCACTGGCAGTTTGCCATTTCCTGGATTTCTAGGTTTCAGTGATGGTCTAAGGAAGGTTGCTTAACTGGTCATTTTTCCTATACAGTATCTTTTTGGAAGGGTTTTTGGATCAAAAAGTGCATGTAGAGAGGCTGCAGAGTTGTGTAATAGATGGTCGTGGTGGAAAGACAGAGATGCACAGCCTCCTTGTCACCATAAAGCATCAAGGCAAATTCTAAGACACAGCAAAATGTATTTCTATTTCTTCCTGACAGAGACACACATAAACAAGCAACAAGAGCCTTTGCAGAAGACACTTTTCAAAATAATAATAATGAGTAGACAGCAACAGACAGCAAATGTCATATCTTACAAAGAAGGTAAAAAAAAACAGTGGACCGCCTAGTTTGCTGCTGCAAGAAGTTATCATAAACTGACTGCACAGTAGCAACGATGATGCTTTGGAATATCTGCAAGAAATACCATTTGTCTGCAAGCAAGAACTGGTAGGACCATAAAATATATAAAGTAATAGAGAACAAAGAACCCAATGGCCCCTGGGGCATGCCACATAGCAGCCCCAATTTAACAAATGCTGATAAGAAAGAAAGAGCAAAGTATGAATATTGGACACTGTAGTATCTGGGGACAACACAATAACAGCAAGAAGTGGGGGAAATTACTTAGTGCAAAGACCTGCAAATAGAAGTGGAATATCTGTAGCAAAAGGCAGCAAAGATAGTACCAATAGATGTTCTTGCGTGCAATCCCAGAACATCTGAAGCACTACTTGAAAGTCATTGGCCTTGACAAAATCGCCATCAGTCAATTGCAAAAGGCAGCTTTACTCAGAATAGCTTATATCTTGCAAACAATGTGTTTAACACCATCAAACAACAACATCCACCTTTGGTCTTTGGGAAGGAGTCAACAGTTACATAAAAAGGCCAAATTCACTCTAAACAACCAGCTGACAATGTAATCAATTATAGTAATAATAATAGATTTTGTTATAGCACTATGAAGTTGCACATTTTTTCGCTTTCTTAAACAACCATTGTCGTGTAAAAATGACTAATTTGGTTTATTTTGGGTGAATTGATTGATTGATTGATTGATTGATTTGTTTGTTTGTTTATGCTATAGGCATTGCATGCCAAAACAATCAGACACAAAGACAGTATTTTTCCCCAGGCCATCACTCTGCTAAACACATAATTCCCACACCTTTGTCTATGCCTAAGGATAACTAACCATGTAGCAGGTCTGTATTACTATTACCCTTCTCGTCTTTCCTATTATCTACCCCTACTGGTATCTTATAACTATCACTTTGTTACTTGTATGTTATCATTTATAATTGTATTGTATGATTTATAATTGTATTGTAGTCGCCACGATGTAGAAAAGACGTGGAGACTCTGGAAAGACTGCAGAGAAGAGCAACCAAGATGATTAGAGGACTGGAGACTAAGACATATGAAGAACGGCTGCAGGAGCTGGGTATGTCTAGTTTGATGAAGAGAAGGACCAGGGGAGACATGATAGCAGTGTTCCGATATCTCAGAGGGTGCCACAAAGAAGAGGGAGTCAAACTTTTCTCCAAGGCACCTGGGGGCAGGACAAGAAGCAATGGGTGGAAACTAACCAAGGAGAGAAGCAACTTAGAATTAAGGAGAAATTTCCTGACAGTAAGAACAATTAACCTCTGGAACAGCTTGCCTCCAGCAGTTGTGAATGCCCCAACCCTGGAAGTCTTTAAAAAGATGTTAGACAGCCATTTGTCTGAAATGGTATAAGGTTCCTGCCCATGCAGGGGGTTGGACTAGAAGACCTACAAGGTCCCTTCCAACTCTGCTATTGTATTGTATTGTATTGTATTGTATTGTATTGTATTGTATTGTATTGTATTGTATTGTATTGTATTGTATTGTATTGTATTGTATTGTATTGTATGATTAATGATTTATCATTTTATTGCTTGTATGTACACTGAGAGCTTATGTATCTGTGACAAATTAGTATGTCCAGTCACACTTGGCCAATAAAGAATGTTCTGTCCTGTCCTGTCCTGTCCTGTCCTATTCTATTCTATTCTATTCTATTCTATTCTATTCTATTCTATTCATTTTTATTTGTTATATAATATGTATGTTACACATTTTATTTCAGATTTCATGATGGCATTTAGAATTCTTTCTCTTTCTATATTTGCCTTACAACAACCCAGTGATGGAGGTTGGACTGAAGAGAGAGGATGGCTCAAATTCAGCCTGTGAGTTTCTGCAACTAAAGGTGGATTTGGAATTTGGTACCTTTCCTATGGAAAGAGCAAGAAGATGTTGCCACCATTGCACCAATGATTTCCTACGCTTTTTGCTGACTGCTAGATATTTATTCCTGAACACTGAATTTATCTCCACTCCTTTCAGGTGACTGCCCTGTATATCTTTCCTCTGGGAACCATGTTGTGAAAAAGACACAGTGAGATTACAGCTTCTGAATTAATCAAAGTGAGTGACCGCTCTTTTGGGAATGGAATCGAAATATATATTATTCAAAGCAAAAACAACCACCACCAAAATGTTTCTCTGTTCAGTCATGAGAGACTTAGTTTTATGAAGCCGATGGGAAACCATGTGTGGCCCTGAAGATGCTGTGGTTGAAGCATTTGTTTCTGTCATCTCTTGCTGGCAAGATAAAATTAACTGGTAGTAGATTCCAATAGAAGAGAATATATGTAGTTCATGTTAAATTGTGGAGTCCTGGGTGGTCCGTAAGTTGGTTGTTTGATTGCAGAAGTTTCATTATCTGACTGGGTAACATCATCAGTACTAGTGGGTGTTGGAATTGCTGCCTATTTATATATAATAACCTGTGATATAAACAATGCAATGTAAGAACTAAATAATGTAAGGATCACAACAACCACTATGTAGGACAGGCAGGCAGAAGACTAACAAAGCTCATCCATGAATACCAACAAGCCATCAAAAGACACAGTGAAAACTCCTTAATCTCACACCACATGGAAATACTCAACCTAGTTGAGTTTCCTGATTTCAAAATATGTTTATACTATAACAGATTAAGTCCAAAATGCTATGCAGTTCCCAAAGCCTGGCATTCAGACAAATCAACCATCAATTGACACAGAGAGATAAAGCACATGTATGCTGCATTCTAAAGAGAACATACAAAAGCTAAGAAGGAAACAAAAAGACCAGAACACATCCTCTCCAGCAACCAACACCCAGATTAATATCAGGCAAAAAATAAAGAAGGAAATAATGCCAGAACCAAGGAACTACCATGGAGGAAATCATACCCTTAGCAACCCCACCATCCCCACCAAACTGACAGGGCAAGCTACTGTATATAAACAGAGAATAAACCCCACACTCACTAGTACTGATGATGTTATCTAACTGAGTAATCTTCAAGTAAAGAACCAAGGTTGATAAAAATAGGATTGCCAACATGCTTGCCAACATCCAATGACAGATATGGCAGGAGGAGGAGGAGGAGGAGGAGGAGGAGGAGGAGGAGGAGGAGGAGGAGGAGGAGGAGGAGGAGGAGGAAAGGAAGGAAGGAAGGAAGGAAGGAGCGAGCTCACAAAACACTCCACAACAGAGGATTACTAGGTAATTCTAAAAGGTTTAGCATTTGAGGAAATAGCCTATCCTTCACACAATCAGTGGTGTGTTTTGGAATTGATTACAGCACAAATTCTTTTTTTGCAAAATCCATTGAATCAGTCTTTCCTGGACAGAAAAGTCCAATATGCAATGGTTCACATACGTCACTTGCAGAATAGTTTTGGAAAGGATGATGCTGTTACTGCAGATAAGAAAGAAGGAACGTGCCAGTGAGCTGTTCAAAAAAAAATATTAGGGAAGTATTGGGAAAGCACGGCTCTCCATCTTTTACAGTATTTATTACTCCTAAAATAAATTATTAGGAGTGAAAGATATGCACAAAGTCATACCTGTTTATGAAAAATATATATTGTAGATTCATTGTATTATTGACATTTTACAGAAGGTGTCAGTGTGATAAATATACCCTCCAAAATATATATTTTAAAAAATACATCAAAAAACACAGACAAGGTAAAGCAAACATCCTTTTTAAAAAAAATCTCAGATTGGCTCAAACAAGATTGGCCAATCTCGTATCTTGGCAAATAGGAAGACGGGAGAAAATCTAACACTGACCAATCTGCAATCTTTATAGGGAAGTTAAAAATAACCCATTAAAATATCAGTTTCTCCTAGAAGAGGTTGGTTTCTTTTTTATCTTTATCTAGATGGCTTTCATTCTATTGATTTATTTTTATCTTTTGGATTAAGCTGCATTGTAAGGCAATACAATTGATTATGTGCCACCGAATCAGTGCTGACTCTGGGAAAATACAGTTTTTCTCCATGAAAAAATACAGTGTGTGTGTGTGTGTGTGTGTGTGTGTGTGTTGAAAAGATACAACTGGAAAGCAGTAGCAAACTGTTCTATGACTTGAGAATTGCAAAGCATTTGTCTCTAAAATTCTCTTCAAAGCAGCTGGTTAACCTTAAAAAAAGTGTTCTCCATCAATGTATGTTTTATTGTTTCAAACAAAGGAACACCCCACCACCACCACCATTGCAGCCAATGTGTTATCGGTCAAGTTTCCATAAGAATCGGGGGGAAATGAGCTCGATCAGATGAAGGCCTTTCTAAATGTGCATTTTGTTCCCACCTTGGCCAAAAAGACGTCTGTAGGAAGCTGACAAGCAAGGCCTGAGAGAAATGTTTTTCAATGCAGAGAGAATATGTTTTTCTCTATTCAAACAGATGCTTTCCCCGTTGTATGCATGATAACATGATTGCACACATGTATCAGATAAAGAGCCATCCCAGGTGACGCAGAATGGAAGAACAGAGGGCCGTACAAGTTTCCAAAGGAGCTACAAGCTTCCAAGGCAGGAGTCTCCAACCTTTGCAACTTTAAGTCTGATGGACTTCAGCTCCCACCTTTGCTGGCTGGAGAATTCTGGGAGCTGAAGTCCTTCACACTTAAAGTTGCAAAGGTTGGAGACCCCTGTTCCAAGGGATATTTGTTGAATATCCGAGGAAAGGATCCTTTCAATGTACCTCCTTCCCCAGCACGAACTGTCCCTGCTGTCATTTTGTTGCCCTTTGCAAGATCTCTTTGTTGAGGGAAGCAGGTCTGTCCCAAGCAAGGAATCTTACAGAGGCAGATAACCTGCAACCCACTGACTTTGACAAAGCATTATCCATCACAATATATAGGCAGACAGACAGACAGACATCAAAGCTTGGTTCTTATGTTACAACTTTTAATATCTGTTTCACAAAAACAGATTTGCATCAGTACAATATAGATTTAGATGGATTTAAATAAGATACTGCAGTTATATGGAATGCCATCCCTTCCCTTCCCATTATCTTCCTCTTCCCCTTTTCCTTCCTTCCTTCCTTCCAATATATTTTCTGAAGTGTGGTTTGTACTACAGTGTAAGCTTTATGCTTCATATTTGAAATAATTAGCATAGGCATCTGAACCTCGGCACCAATGGATTCAAGGCCTAGTTACTTGGCTGTGCCATTTTGTTCTGGTGTATATGTCGTATCAAATGGTATTGCTTCTACACTTATCAGCCTTTGGGTGTTCTCAAGCAGCAGTAACAATTACTAATCTCATTTTTAATTTATTTTTCATTATTTTTAGTTTCATCCTTAGAAATACAGAAGTCGTTTCCAACAATTTGGATTAAACAAGGATGAAAACTTGAAGTTCCAGTGATGTCACTACCTCTATGTTAGGCTAACCTAGCATGGATCATTTCAGAGGTGGTATTCAGCAGGTTCTGACCAGCAGTGGAAATTTTGAGTAGTTCAGAGAACTGATAAATACCACTTCTGACTGGCCCAATCTATTTCCTGTCTCCCAAGTCCCAGCTGAGGAGGAAATGTGGATTTTACAGTATCCTTTCCCTGCCATGCCCACCCACAGAATCAGTAGTAAAAAAATTTGAATCCCACCACTGAATCCAGAGTTTCAATGATATAGTTTGATATAGAGTTTCAATCCATCTTGTATCTCTTATAAATATTTATATGCTCATTGTTGTTTTTAATATTATTTGTAATATATTTTTTATTAATAAAAGCACAGGCGGAATAATCATTTGATGCATTTTAATAAGTGGTGCCTACAGGATACGATAAAAAAAAAGTCAACAAGGCATTATAATGGTGTGATCCAAGGTCCATGCATTTTTATGTGTGTCACATGACTGGTTGAAATTAAATCATACTGCCATGACCAACAATTTGACTTTTTGACCATGTCCTATGGACGCCTCCAATTCTTATTATAAATCTGCTTAGATCTGGCCTCCATTCTTGAAATCCTTTAAAAATATTTTCCCTCTAGTACAGGGGTGTCAAAACCATGGCCCATGTGCTGGAGGCATCACACAATGGATATGCCCACTCCTGGTTTAGCAAAGGGGGAAAAAGTTGTGATACATCATGTGACAGCAACATGAAGCATGAGTTTGACACCCCTGCTCTAGTTGTTTAGAAACAAATAGTTTGTCTACCTGTTTAGAGAATCATCCTGCTCCTCCTCCTCCTCCTGCTCCCCTTCCTCTTGGTTGAACCAAATCCAAGTGCAACTGGGAAATTCTTGGTTTCTGAGAACATGTACCATTTTAAATGCTTCAAATAACAGTGTGTTAAAGAACAAGACATTCTAAAAGCTGTTTGGTGATTTATCTCAAGTTGGTGATAGAAAATCTTGGCAGGATAAATGACTGGCCTCCGGGAGATTAAACGTAAATGCCTTTCAGGTATAAAAGTCAATCATTCAACTGAGTGAGAATACTGACACTGAGAATAAACCTCTCTGAATTGCTGGCCAAGGGAGGTTGCTTCAGCAATTCAAACAACACCCCTGATGAACCTGAAAGACAAAAATAGTGGAGTACTGTAGGAACTTGTAAGATAGCAGTGTCAACTCATCAGAAAAAAGGGCCTGAAGCACTTATCTATCAGTGGGGTGGATACCTCAAGGAAAAGAATAGACAGGACCACTACCTGACAGATTCATGGAGAGATATTCATAATATGTACCATCCAGGTTTGATATTTTTTTTCCCTGTGCAGGAGGATATATTGAGATTGTTTTTTTCTGTCTCCAATATTGAGAACACATGAAATGGTCAATCCATATTCAGCCTTTCTTATATGGGTGGAAGCTGTGATAAGAAGCAGTGAAGGAAGGAATCCTTCAGTAGTGACAGACTGCCTATGGAACTACTGTATCTGAAGTGGCAAATTCCAGATTTTTTGAAAATTCTTTCTAGACTCCAATGTAGTATTTTTTTTTCTTTTTGTGACCCTGTAATCCTTTAAGTCAGGATAGAATCATGACGACTGATGGAGTTGAGCATTTAATGGCTGGATGCCCTTCCTGATGCCTTTATTGAGTTTGTAGCAGGTATTTTCTCTTTGCTCCCTGAGTCTTCCTTTTCACTACATTAGACATGCCCAATTCCTGGAATAATAACAATATCCCTCGTTTTCTGCGGCTTCGTTTTCCGCGGCTTCAGTCTTTCGCGGATTTTTTAAAAATACAAAAAAAATGCATTGGTAGGAGGCAAGCGCCCCCTAGTGGTTGCTTTAAACATGTACACCAATTCAAGTTTCCTAGCGAATCCTACTTCGCGGTTTTCAGTTTTCGCGGAAGGTTGCGGTCCCCATTAACCGCGGAAAACGAGGGATTACTGTATTCCCTATCAGGAAGTATCCCAAATTCTTTTTTTTTTTTTTTTTTTTTTATTGAAATTTTTATACTGTTTTACAATATATCACCCAGTGCTGTACAAAACAAAAGGAAGAGTTGGTTTCAAGTATTCATCTATTATCTTTAGGATCTCCAAAATCCACGTTCCCTCGGTACAGGCGTCGAGACATCCAAAGTTCCAAGTGCATAGTCCACAAATGGCTTCCAAGTCTTCCAAAAGATATCGTTTTTATAAACCCCCTCTCTAAATTTGATATCGCACGTCATTTTATCATTTAAGGCTAATTTCCACATTTCACAGTACCATTCTTCTATTTTAATATTTACCTCTATTTTCCAATATCTTGCTATTACAATTCTACCCATTATAATCATAATTCTAATCAGTTCTTTCTCATGTTTTGTTAACTCTGGTTCATTAATTATCAATAACAATATAGTTTCTGGTCTCAATATTATTATTCTTTTCATCATTTCACACATCGTTCTTTCTAATTGCTGCCAAAACTTTTTAATTTTCACACATTTATACCACATATGTTCATAAGTTCCCAATTCCGTATTACATCTCCAACATTTATCACTCATTTTTTTATCTATCAGTGATAATCTTAGTGGGGTCCAGTACCATTTCCAAACAACTTTAAAATTATGTTCTTTAATCCTTATAGATAAAGTCCTCATAATCCGACTCTTCCAATTCTCGTTCCAATCCAAATCCAATATTTTAATCTTTAAATCTTCCTCCCAATTCCTTTTCATTACCATTTGTGGATTTCCATCAAAGTTTATAATCTTGTATATCTTACTAACGAGTCCTTTTAACCCAGTTTCATCCTTAATAATTTGAGATACTAAACTTTCAAATTTAGTTTTACTTCTATCTATGTTACATATTCCCCTTACTTTCATAGTCCATTTTTCTACCTGTATTTTTTCAAACCAATTTAACTCCAATTTTTGAATTACTTTTTTCTTCCTACTTTCAATTCCTAAAGCTCTTAACCAATCTACTATATTTCCTATATTTTCATCCTCAATTACTTTGTTCCGACTTATATTAGTTTTAATCGGCCAACTTTCAGTTGTCTTTCCCAAAAAAGTTATATCCGGAATCAGTTTTTTAACAAATTTATTCCAAGTTTTACTCAACCCCTTTAACCAATAACTATTAATTGTCTTTTTTGTTTTTGCTCTATCTAAAAACCATATAGACCCAAATCTCTTAATATCTTTTAACTCCAGATCTCCCCAATGACCATCTCCACCTTTAAGTATTTTTATCACAGTTCTAATATTATACGCCCGATAATAATTAAGTAGATTGGGAATTCCCAATCCACCCTCTTTTTGGTTTTGATACCACAATTTCTTCATTAATCTTGGTCTTTTCCCACCATTACAAAATTTATCTAATTTCTTCTGATATTCTTCTATATCTTTCTCTGTCAAATTTAATGGTAGCATCTCAAATAAAAAGTTAAACTTTGGTAATAACATCATTTTACACATTGCAATTCTACCAAACCAAGACAACTTTATCTCTTTATATTTATCTATCTTTTTCTCTACTTCCTTCAACATCACCTCATAATTAATTTTTTTTAATTCTCTAACTTTAAGTGAAAGTGTTATCCCCAAGTATTTCAATGTGTTCTTAGCTCTTATCCCAAATTGTTCTTGCATACTCTCCCACTCCTTACCATCCTTATTCATTAATAATTCAGATTTTGACCAATTTACCTTTAGACCTGTCATTTCTTCAAATTCTATCAAATGTTTATTTATCCTCTTTAAATCTTTCTCTATATCTTTCAAAATAATCAAAGTGTCATCCGCATACAAATTTATCTTATATCCCTTGTAACCTTCCAACTCTTCATCTGCTTCTATCAATTTAATCAAAACCTCCATAACTAACAAAAATAATGTTGGAGACAAGGGACATCCTTGTCTTGTGCCTGCTTCCAATTTAATCTCTTCCGTCATTGTTCCATTCACCTTTACCTTTGCAGTACTTTTTTGATACAGTTTTGAAATAACATGTATAAATTTATTACCAAAGCCTAATGCCTCGATAATTACTTTTATAGTATCCCATTGTACAGAATCAAAAGCTTTAAAAATATCTAACGATATTATACCTAATTCATCTCCATTATTCTCTGCTACATCTATAATATTCAATACTCTTCTAATTATATCACTCATATATCTACCTTTAACAAACCCTACTTGATTATAACTTATATATTTGTCTATAAAACTATTTAATCTATTACTTATAATAGCTGTAAATATTTTAGCATCTTGGTTGATTAAAGAAATAGGTCGATAGGACTCGATCCTCTCAAGATCTTTATCCGGTTTAGGAATTATAGATATTACTGTCTTATTCCATGACATCGGGACTTCTCCACCATGTAAAATTCCATTAAATAATTTTTGCAGTTTTGGTATTATTAGTTCTTTGAAATCTTTATAAAATTCAGCAGGTAATCCATCTTCTCCTGGGGTCTTCCCTAATTTTAACTCTTGTATTATTTCGTTGATTTCCTCCTGTGTTATATCTCTTTCCATCAAATCTTTGTATGTTTGATCTATTTTCATACCATATTTTCCAAGATGATTCTTCAATTTTTCTAAATCAATTGATTTCTTTAAATATAATTTTTGAAAAAACTTCCTAGCTACTTCACATTTCTCCAATCTCTTATAACACCTTGTACCTTTTTCATCTATCAGAGAACCAATTTCTCTCTTTTGAGTTTTATTTTTCGCCATCTTTGCCAATAACCTAGAATTTTTATTACTAAATTCAAAAAAATCCCTATTCAAATATCTTAAATTTTTTTTAACCAATTCAATATCTTCTTCTATCAATTTAGTTTTTAATAAGGTCAATTCCTCCAAACATTTTTTATCTTTCGTAAGAGAGAATTGGTTCTCCAATATCTTAATTTGTCTTGTATCCTGATCAATTTTAGCTTTGTATTCTCTATATTTCCTGCTTGACAATTTAATACTTTCTCCTCTAAATATAGCTTTCATGGTATCCCAAACAATTTCAAATTTAACCTCTTCATTATCATTCAATTCCCAACTTTCCTTCCATTTTTTGGCTATCCATATTTTATCCTCCTCCCTTTTGTACAATTTTTCATCATATCTCCAACCTCTTTCCTTTTTCTCAAAATTAAGATCTATTTCCATCATAACTTCTGCATGATCAGAATCCTTAAAAATTCCCACATCTATTCTATCTACTTTATTCAGTAAATCTTTAGAAACAAAAATATAATCAATCCTTGAATAAGTATTATGTACCTTAGAACAAAAGGTATACACCCTTTCAGAGCCTTTCAGCTCTCTCCAAACATCTACCACACTGTTTTGAAACATCCATTTATTTAAGATTTCCCCTTTATTTGTTTGTCTAAAGCGGGTGGGATTATTACTATCAATTCTATCCCTAATTAGGTTGAAATCTCCCGCCACAATTACTTTCCCTTCACTTTCTGTTTCCAAAATCTTAGTAATTTTATCCAAAAATCCCTTTTGTTTTTCATTCGGTAAATATAAATTAACCAATGTCACTTTTTGCTCATTAATATTCCCTATAATTATTAAATATCTGCCTTCCTCATCTCTAATTACTTGTTTTTTCTCAAAGTATACCCTATTTGATATCAATATCGCAACTCCTCTAGCTTTGGAAGTCCCAAAAGATTTTTCATAAATTTGCATACCTTTAATATTCATTCTATTAAAATCCTCAGATTTTTGATGAGTTTCCTGCAAAAATAATATATCTGGAGAATCCCTTTTAAATTTAAGTTCTAATCTTTTCCTTTTTATATGATTGCCTGTACCCTTCACGTTCCATGTCATTATTTTTATAAACCGCATTTAAGCGGTAACTTTTTTAATCCTGACCCCTCCTCTTCCTTTATGTGCACACCCAACACCAAACAAAAAAGACATACAAAAACATAAAACTCCACAAACAATATATAACAAACAACATAAACATAAAACTCAAATATCAGACATAACAACCACAACAAATAACAAGCAATCTTCATCCTCCCAAATTCTTAAATACGCAATATTATTTTTCCAACACTTTGAACAGATTTTTTTTTTTTGCAGGAAGTTGAATATCCTTTACTTCTCCCTGCTCCAGTCTTCTAAACTTCAACTCCCAGAATTCTCGGCAATGGCTATGCTAAATGAAGAGAATATTTGTAGCTCAGGGTTGAACTGTGGAGTCTTTGGTGCTCTTTGAGCTTGGTTGTTTTCTTGCAGACATTACATAATTATCAAATTAGGTAACATTATCACTTATAATGAAATGTAAGAGAGCATCTCTAGATGCTACCAGTTCTAGATACAAGGATGGATTGGTGAGGAGGTAATTAAGGACTCCATGATCGCCTGGGGAAAAAATCTCGGGTCCTCTCCTGACCTGGATAAGTGGAATGAAATTTGGACCAAAAATATGAAGCGCACACTGGCAACCTCCTATAAGGAAAATATTTACAAAATGGTTTATCGTTGGCACTTGCCGCCGGCAAGGATTGCCAAAATGTACCCAGGAACGTCCCCAGAGTGTTGGAAGTGTGGGAATAAAAAAGGGACTTACTATCATCAGTGGTGGACTTGTCCCCAAGCAGGCAAATATTGGTTAAAAATTAGGAAATGAATCACAGAGATCACAGGTTACACAGTCGAGATGAAACCAGAGACTGGTTTCATCTCGAATGAAGCCCGATAAAATAAAATAAAAACATATGGTATCTGACCCGCCACATTATTACAGCAGCCACAATACTCTTTGCACAGGACTGGAAAAATGAGTTAGTACCCTCAGAAAGTAAACTGCTCTGGAAAATCACTAAATGCGCGGAAGCAGATCGCCTAATGAAAATACTCAGAAACCAGAAGGACTCAGATTATTACAACTGTTGGAACTTATGGTACAATTGGATGAAACATAGAAAAGGAAACTCAAAATAGTCCTAATTGTTCTCTAGTAGCTATCAGTTTAATGGATGTATACTTAGACTCGCTTGTTGCAATATATTGTCTGTGTATGTGTAATGGGAAAATTTGTTTTCTTTTTCTTTAAAAAAATTGTAAATAAAAATTTATATATAAAAAAAAAGAAATGCAAGAGAGAAAGAAAACAAGACTTCTTCAAGTTGAAGTCCACACTACTAAGAGGCGGTTAGTTGGGGTAAATTTTGGGAATAAAATTTTAAACTGACATGTCCAGCTAGCGTTGCTCATAAATCTGGGACCCATATTAAAATTCTCTACTATAATAAAGTCTTAATGTCCTGGAACAATGAAAAAATTGGGACATCATGGACCACAACAGATTAGATTATAAATTAGATGAGATGAGATGAGATTCCAACTGTAAAAGGAATTTGTTCTTAATGCAATCTCAGAAAACATATATTTAACAAAATCATTCTTAACATAAAGCTAATATTCAACAAAAAGTCATAGTTTATAATCTTTTCTTTTTTCCTTTTCCATTCAGTGCTGGCCATATGCCTTAGAATCCCTTCCTTCAGAAAGTTGTATCTTCACTAATGCTTATGAACTGGATTATCAAATAAGCAATATGTAATTTTATTTGAGCACACAAAATTGCAAGAGCATTATTGAAATTTATGGCCAATTTGAAGTTTCTTGCCTTGGCTTCTTTTGATGGCTAATGCCCATTCACAGTCATGGTCTTTAAGAATCTAGACATATTTCTCTTCAAGCGACAGCTATGACTAGTTCTTCAGAATGAATCCCAGTTTATGTCAGGGGTATTATAAAATAATAGCAAATCAAAGCATAATTTAATTTTAGACATAGGTTTTCAAATTGCTGTTAATTTCTTAAATGTTACTTCTAATTGATGGTTAGTATGGTTTATAATAAAACTGTTATGGTTGTGTATACAGACAGACAGACAGACAGACAGACAGACAGACAGAGGTAGATAGCGGTAGATAGATAGTGGTAGATAGATACTGATAGAAGATAGAGATAGATAGATAGATAGATAGATAGATAGATAGATAGATAGATAGATAGATAGATAGATAGATAGAGAGAGAGAGAGAGAGAGAGAGAGATAGATAGATAGATAGATAGATAGATAGATAGATAGATAGATAGATAGATAGAAGAAAAAATAGACGGAGAGATAGAGATAGATAGAGTTATAGATAGATAGACATAGATGATATAGATATAGATAGAGTGATATATGTGTTTCCTATTGGTAATATATATTTGTGAGGAACTACATCACCTTTCCCAGCTGTTACCTAGTTGCCTGAAAGTCCCGATAGAAATCCCAAAATAACATAAAATAAAGTATATTGGTATCTTCCAGATGTGTTGGATTACATTTACCAACAATCCAAATCAGCATGCTTACTCCCAAATGGTGGAAAGCTACAGTCCAACACTTCAATACCAGGCTGAATGAAGCATTTCTAAAAGTTCAATAGCCCAACTTCAAGTTCTGGAAGGATGAACTCTGGCTGCTGAAGGCCAAATAATGCAGAGGTTGGGAATTAAGGAAATACATTTTGCAGAATGGAGTGATAAGTTATGTTATGAAAGAAGTGTGTACAATGTCACATAAGCTCAGCACTTGCTAAAAATGCCTCCTTGTTTTTACTGTTGCATTATCAACCAGTCAGTGCAGGAAGACTCATTTTGTGAATTATTTAGAAGAATAAAATTCCCACTAGCTATGCAATAGTACTCACTGCTGCTTGAAGGAGATAATTATGTTTTGATGCAATATTATTCTGATGAAGGCTTTGGGATAAGCAACTGAACTTTTCAATGCTAAATAAGGGATATCTTTTTTTAGTCTATTTACCCAGCACTTCGCTTTAAAGTGACATTATGCAGGCAGGCAATATTTCTCCTGTAGAACTTCAGGGAAGGTTCCACAAGAACTTTTGGAACTTTATGGTATTTTGTAAAGCAAATTCTGAGACACGTAAACAAAGTATGATGATCTCCTTCTCCTTCTCCTTCTCCTTCTCCTTCTCCTTCTTCTTCTTCCTCGTCTCCTCCTCCTTTTTTGAGGAAGAACTGGTATAGGTCACAATGGCTTCAAAAGAATAATGAATGCAGCTTGACATCATGCAATATATATATATATATATATATATAGGTCTTTGGTTGTTCGGGTTTTCTCCCACGTAGAATTGGAAGTATCTTCACGACGTTTCGATGAAATCTCATTCATCATCTTCAGGCTGGTGCTTCGGGCTTGGTGCTTCCAGGAGCTATATATATATATATACTCATATTTATAGAAGAGTGCAAATTGTGTCATTTGCATAATTCATGCTCCATGCTTGGTTACTTGACTACATCTGACCCTCACCATAAAACCTCCCACTTGTTCAAATTTTCATATATCTCTGACTTACCATCCTATTTTTGCAATTGCTAAACAATCAGTAAATACTGAGCAATTTTTCCACAAGCTTTATAAATGCTGTACATCTTCCTAATTTTTAAAACAATACATCTTTCAAAACCCAGATTAGGTTGGAGTAAGTGATCCCCAAATTCCTAGTTATTCTTAATTTTAAGTTCCAGGTTTATTTCATGACTCAGTCTCCCAATGCCTGGAAGAATCAGATTCTCAGAACATCCAATGATGATAGGACAGTGGCTCAATTAGCATTTTTCTGCATATGTGTCCAATTTAGATCATCCAATTCCAATCAGAACATTGACTAAAATTCAGAGTTTTGCAATACATTTTTGGACTGCTTCACCAAAACTTTGTGTGTTGTAAAACATATAATTGATTAGTATGATCTATTATCAAGGAAACATTTTTATCAGCTATGCATTTTTAGAAAGCACACAGAGAAATACATAAAATTGATCTATCTATCAATGATCCACAAATTTGAAGGAAGAAAGAGAAGAAGTTGGAGAGTGGAGAGAGAGGTAAAGGGAGGAGGAGGAGGAGGAGGAGGAGGAGGAGGAGGAGGAGGAGGAGGAGGAGGAGGAGGAGGAGGAAAGAGAGAGGGGGGGAGGGAGGGAAAGAATGAAGGAGGGATGGATGGATTTGAATACTATACCAATCAGTATATGCCGTGCAGAAATGCTTTAAATTTATTCCCCTTTCATTTTAATCCACAAAACTCAGTATTCCTTTTCCATTTGTGCTGTTTGATAGAGCTGTGCAAATTTTTGAAAGGATCCTTCAGCTTGATGGAGATTTATGTGAAGTAACCATTCCTAGCAGCTTTGGTACACCCCCAGTCTCTTTTAAACAGTGGAGTGAACACATCTGTTTGCTGAAGGAAATAGCTTTCTGTGGATTCACAGCAGCTCGTTTTCCACAGAGGAAAGCATAAGAAAAGATGCTTTCCATTAAAAGGGAGCTTCAATGAATGAGGCATGTAGCTTATCAAGGCAAATTACACTTGCCTCATGCTGCCATTCCATCTGATGCAATCATCACTGTTGCCACAAGCAGAAGATATAGACAGAAAATTCACCACAGAAAAGATAAGAGTTCCCATGTCTCATTATGACTGGGAATAACGTGTATGGAAGAAATCACAACTAATACATTGTGGGATTTAAACATATTGATCAGCACTCTCATTGAAATCTAGAAAGCCACATGGCTTTATACTATCAAGGAGTTTTTGGTTTGCTTTTAAAAGGGGGGTTTAAAAGCTCTTACACAAAGTAAAACCATAATCAATAATCATCCTTAACCATCATCCTACAGTACCATTTCTATATTTTAAGATATTTACTTTGTTTTAATATTTACTTTGAAAATATTAGTCATTTCATTATATTTACTATTTAGAATTTTTATGCTTGACATTTATATAGAAATATTTCTACTTTAGTTAGAACTTATTTAATAATAATAATAATAATAATAATAATAATAATAATAATAATAATTTTAATTTGTTGACCGCTCCCTCTCCCCACAGGGACTCGGAGCGGTGCACAGGGAAAACTAAAACAATAAATATACAAACACATTAAAAACAAATTAAACATATACCTGTGCTAAAATACCCCATTAACATACTAAAATTCCCAGTTAAAACAACTAAAACCCCATAGAGAGAGACTACCCTAGGCCGGCCAAGCAGAAAAGATGTGTTTTTAGTTTTAGATGGAAGGAGCGGAAGTCCGTGGTCATTCTAATGTTGGGGGGAAGGTCGTTCCAGAGGGCTGGGCCCGCCACAGAGAGAGCCCTTCCCCTGGGCGTCGCCCGCTGACAAAGTCTAGTGGACGACACCCAGAGAAGTCCCTCTCTGTGGGAGCGAATCGGCCGTGAGGATTTAGTGCTTTGTAATTACAGGTAGTGGTTTTTTGTGTTTTTTTTAGAAAAGCAGAATATATAAATTTCATCATCAACTACAACATGTCTTACCTGCAATCTTGTTTGGATATTTTATTTTATTTCTGCAGCAAGTACTTCTGCCTCTTCCTTTTCCTTTCTTCTACCCTTCTTTTAAATTGTGATAAAATGCAATTCTTTATTAGGAAAAAGCAAGACAGAAGCAGTAAATCTATTTCTGTCAGATCACAAAATCTTAAATAGTAAGACGGCTGATAAATGGGACAATCTGCATTTATTGTAGAACAGGACTGGAAGTACAAAATTAATGTTCATACCTGAGAGAAATGTTTCCCATGAATTAATGATATTTCATGTTTCCTCTACTGTTTTAAGTTGCTCATTGAAAAATATACGTCTCTAAAGGGCAGTTTTAAATTTGGAATTTTGTCACCCACAATATGTGAGAAATGAGTACGCATTCCTCTTTGAGCTCAAAGAAATGTCATTTTTAGATCTGTTCTGCTAAGTGCCCTCTTGAAATTTAATCTCCTACTCTTTCTCTCTCAGTCTAAGTCTAGACAATAAGCATAGTGCAAAAGTCCTCTAAGATTGCCTCTTAAAGCTGAAATGAATTAATATAGTCTCCAAGATAGTCTACAAGTCACAGCCTATTTACATATGGGGTTAAGGGCTTTTAGGCTACAGAACTTCCCATAGCCAACACACTGTGGCCAACTTGCCATGGCCAACTTGCCATGGGACAACTTGTCACAGGACAATTAAACATATTCAAAGGTTAAATTAATTCCAATGGAGATGTGGCCAGAAATAATAAAATAAAGAAATCCATCTAGAAGTACAAGAATTATGCTAATTTTAACAAAAACATGATCACCAATAAGAAAAGTAACTGAATGAAATGATTAACTGAATTGTCCTGCAGTGAATTGTTTTACAATGCGTTGGCCAGGGCAATTTCTCCCATGGAGGGTGCTCCCTCCCATATTTGGGGAATACCAGGTGCCTTGACAAAACATCTAATAATTCCCCTGACTCAGCTGCTAAGGGAGGAGAGCTTGTTTCTTAGAGGTTATTATAACTGCCTAACATGTAAAATAGCCCAAGTTCGAATCCCAGTAAGGATATGGCTAGCTGAGGAGAGCTAAATAGCTTGAAATAGATCTATACTAGTCTCTTTTCATTTATTTATCATCTCTCTCTGGGTGTGTGTGTGTGTGTGTTAGGTTTTTGAGCTGATCAATAACTAAATCAGGGAGACTAGCATAGACCTATTTCGAGCTTTTTAGCTCTCATCAGCTAGCCATACCCTTACTGGGATTTGAACCGGGGCTGTATTACATGTTAGGCAGGAAAGCAAGGAAAGCAGGAAAGCAGTATGCTTCCTCCCTTAATTGGGGCTTAACAGGGTGTTGTGACACAAGTGTGTGTGTGTGTGTGTGTGTGTGTGTGTACTGTGTCACAACACCTTGGTAAGCCCCAAATAAGGGAGGAAGCAAAGCTGCTTTCGTTTTCTGTCTTTCAGCTCATGCAGACAGAAAGCTATTTGTTTCGTTTCCTTTTGTTTACATTTGTGTTGTGTTTGTGCTGATAAATAAATAAATAAGAGAGACAGACTGATGTCTGATAGACCAAAGCCTGAAGATGGCAAGTGAGATCTTGCCGAAACGTTGTAAAAACAATTTCATTCTTACACGGGAAAACATCTGAATACAACAAGACCAGAATACCTACACCCGTGAAAATCTACGAAAATAGATAGAGAGATAGAGAGATAGAGAGATAGAGAGATAGAGAGATAGAGAGATAGAGAGATAGAGAGATAGAGAGATAGAGAGATAGAGAGACAGACAGACAGACAGACAGATAGACCTCTTTGCATCATCCTTACAGTTTACAAGCTGGCAGCTATTAAATCCTCAGTACCTGTAAAATTATAATTTTCTTCAGGCAGACCTTGACTTATATTAAGCTTCTGATTTGTTTATTTATTTGTACCCCACCTTTATTATTTTTACATTTTTTTTACAAATAACTCAAGGCAGTGAATGTACCTAACACACCTCCCACCCAGATTTAACTCATGTTCTCCCACTTTTTAGCCTGGTACCTTAACCATACATCCCTTCGGCCGATTCGCTCACACAGAGAGGGACTTCTCTGGGTGCCGTCCACTAGGCAGTGCCAGCGGGCGACGCCCAGGGGAAGGGCCTTCTCTGTGATGGGCCTGACCCTCTGGAACGACCTACCCCCGGATATTAGAACGACTACGGACCTCCATGCTTTCCGCCAAAAAGTAAAAACCTATTTGTTTCATCAGGCCGGCTTGGCCTAATCTACGCTTCTCGCCCCAGTCTGTTTTCTCAAATTGTTGATTGGGTTTTAATGGGTGGTAATTTTAATGGTTTTTAAATTTTGTACAGGGTAGTTTAATTCGTTTTTAATTTGTGTGTATTGTATGTTTTTAATTGGTTTTTAATTTTCCTGTACACCACCCCGAGTCCCTTCGGGGAGAAGGGGCGGTTTATAAATATAATAAATTTATTATTATTATTATTATTATTATTATTATTATTATTATTATTATTATTATTATTATTATTATTATTATTAACTACTAGACCAAACTGTCTTTCTGTTTAATTAATTGAATTTTTTTTTAAAAGTTTTATTTTATTGTCTTATTGAATACACACAAATAATAGCATTGCTCAGTTGGGTATCTGGGCTCCATATTAGTTCATTCTGAGTGAAATGTAAGCATTCTCCAGTGACATAAGAAATGTTGGCAATTCTATCTGCAAATGTTATGCAATTTTTCCTCTAAGAAAACAGTCCTACTTTTTCAAGATGACTCAGAATTAATTTCCTCCCACATTGAGAAATGTTGCCTTACATCAAATATTTGCAGGGGAATCGTTTAGCAATCTGCAGTTTGTGCCATTTGGCTCAGCAATTTGGTAGAAGGGACCCCTTCAGGTTGGTTGCCTTTATAGGAATCACATTCCATATAAGATGTCCATATATTAGATAGGAGGGGGAGTGTCAGAAACCAATAGCTAATCAAAGATAACTGTGACGCCCCATTAATATAAATATTATCTTGGCTTCATAATGCATTTTGACAACTTTGGCTGACCTCAAACAACAAACCCAGGTTGGTTAGTCCTTGCATGGGTGACCATCAAAAAATACCAGGGTTATAAGTTGGACATCTTACATTGGAAAAACCAAGAACAAACATGTAATAGCTTATAAGAAGGCAATTTCAAATCACTTGTGCATTGTGTTGCCAAGAAAATTACACAGACTTGTCTAGGAAGTCAATCGGAATCAAGCTTAACCTGAAGCATCTCTAATCCTCCATTTCACAGAGATAAAGGTAGAGCAAGTGTTTTTAGAGAGACCTATTACAACCAAATCTCAGTTGCCAGACAATTGAATAATGTGATGACAATAAGAATGCTGGCAGGGTTTAAAATGTTCCGCTACAAGAAAATTGCACTGAAACTTGGAGGCATTGAAAACAGAGTTCCATTGTTGGCTTCCTCTTAACTTTGCTTGTATAATGCAAATCAGAAGAGTTGAGGATGGGAGATTCTTATGATATTAATACTTTCGTTCTCTCAGAACAAACTTTTCACTCCAAGTCTCCAGGGCCAATTCACTTTTCAGAAGTCAAGATTGTATATCAGCTTGAAGGTATTGTCAAGAGGTACCAGGTGCTTTAAAGAATATCTCTGTGAAATAGAGGATTAGAAGACTGTCATAGAGAGCTTGATAAATGGGTACTTTGCCAATACATCAAGTCACCTTGAAAAGGCTTGAAAGATACAAAGCAGGAAAGACTAGATGGATCACGAGGGCTCAAAGGGGAAGGTGGAAATCTGTTCGTACTTTTAACAGAAGAACAAAACTAAGTATTTCTAATTATATTTATAATAGCTTATCGAGTGTTTATTTTTATAAATAGCTTATCCAGTGTTTCTCAACCTTGACAAATTTAAGGTGTCTGCATTTTAACTCCCAAAATTCCTCTGCCAAAATATCGGTTGGAAAATTTTGGGAGCTGAAGTCCGCATACTTAAAAAGTTGCCAAGGCTGTATTATTGTTCAATTTTCTGGTTATGTATAACATTTCTATATTCACAATAACAATATACCATCTGGGTACAATCTCTATTGAATACAGATAGTAAAACTTATACACATAGTAGTTGTAACTATTATTCTCAATACCTATTCATCTCCATCTTCACTTACTGTATACTTTTTAAAAATTTTGCATTATTTGATTAGTAATAATAATAATAATAAATTTTATTTATAGCCCGCTCTCTCTCCCCAGAGGGACTCGAGGTGGGGCACAGGAGAATTAAAAACAATAAACACAGAGTACAAAATTTAAAATCACAATTAAACATGTCCTGCGCTAAAAACATCTATAAAACTAAAAACTGTCCCTAAAGCCCCTTAACACTATAACTAATTAAAATTACCCTAGGCCAGCCAAACGGAAGAAATGAGTTTTTAAAAGCTGTCGGAAGGAGCGAAGGTCAGTGGTCGTTCTGATTTCGGGGGGAAGGTCGTTCCAGAGGGTCGGGCCCGCCACAGAGAAGGCCCTTCCCCTGGACGCCTAGTGGACGGCACCCGGAGAAGTCCCTCTCTGTGGGAGCGAATCCCTTTGTTCAATTTTATCTATACTCTATTAATAATATAAAGCATTGTAAGCATCAAGTAAATATCACATGTATAACCATTAATTTTCCAATAATTATACAGTTTACTTATCTTAATTATTCAATGTTCATTACTCAATTACACAAATTACTTCATCTTTGTTTACATATCACAAATTCTAACTTCTGCTGCTATTTTATACAGTCCTGACTCAGGGGTGAAATTCAGCAGGTTCTGACAGGTTCTGGAGAACTGGTAGCAGAAAATTTGAGTAGTTCAGAGAATCGGCAAATACCACCTCTGGCTGGCCCCAGAGTGGGATGGAAATGGAGATTTTGCAATATCCTTCCCCTGCTCTACCCACAGAACTGGCAGTAAAAAAATGAAATGTCATCACTGTCCTGACTCCAGAGAAGTGCAAATAGAGAAAGTAAAACAATGATTAGCAAAGAAGGCTATAATGCCCCAGGTTCTAGAAACAATCTTTCACTTCTGAGAAGGACTGCAAAAAGCAACACAGATTGTCACTGCAATGCCTTAACAGGGTTGACAGGGTGTTCTTCTTATCATTCAGCCCTACCCTGGTGTTCTCTTTAGTACTTATCCTATGATTCCTACACTGGTAGCATTCTTAAAGTAATCCCAAAGGTCCTTTTTCATGAGGCAACTGGACTTCTGGTTTTTCTTTGAAGATGTTTCACTTCTCATCCATTTGTGAAGATCTGAAGAAGCTTCTTGGATGAAAAGCAAAACATCTTGAAAGGAAAACCAGAAAGTCCAGTTGTCTCTTGAAAAAGGGCCTTCGGAACAACCATGACCTGGATGACTGGGAATCTCCACAGACATTCTTAAAGTAAGCATTCCGTTACCAAATACTTCGTTTTGACATAGCTATTAACAGTGAGGCTGCCACTAAGTGAAGCCATAGGATGCTTATTCATAAGGTGATTAGAAATGAAAACAGAAACGTTACAGTATATACTGTATATAATTTCTTTCATCCTCTCTCTCAATTGTATACAAAATGGCTTCACAAAAGTCATTGGCCAAATGGAGGTTCTTTTCTCATTAGACTTCATCCTAGACAACAGGAACAACAATATAATTAGTGACCATTCAAGGTTACAATGGCACTGAAAAAAAAGTGTCTTATGACCATTTTTTCACACAGCCATTGCAGCATCCTCGTGGTCATGTGATCAAAATTCAGATGCTTGGCAACTGAATTAGCAATTTATGATGGCTGAAGTGTCCTGGGGTCATGTGATCATCTTTTGTGACCTTCTGACCGGCAAAGTCAATGAGGAAGCCAGATTCACTTAAAAATCATGTTACTGATTTAACAAATGCAGTGATTAACTTAACAAGTGTGGCAAGAACAGGTGTACAAATGCAGCAAAATTCCCTTAACAACTGTTCCGCTTAGCAACAGACATTTTGGGCTGGTAAGTCAAGGATTTCTGGCTTAGCTACATTGCCCTGTGGCAGGGGTCTGCAAAGTCGGCTCTTTTAAGACTGGTGGACTTCAACTCCCAGAGTTCCCCAGCCAGCTGGCTGGGGAATTCTGGGAGTTG
This sequence comes from Rhabdophis nuchalis, assembly GCA_039707465.1. NCBI lineage: Eukaryota > Metazoa > Chordata > Lepidosauria > Squamata > Natricidae > Rhabdophis > Rhabdophis nuchalis. Next base: position 202,008,475 of record CM077645.1, read on the forward strand.
AAGTCCACCAGTATTAAAAGAGCCGACTTTGCAGACCCCTGCCCTATGGGGTTCAAAAAACGGGACTATAACTACACACATTGATAGCAGTGATGTGTCTTTTAATCAATTAAACAATAAAAATTGAAAGATGACTAGGCTACAATAACATCAAAATAATTAAAGACTAAACCAGCAACAACAGAAGGCATGCTAAACAACACTCATGAGTTCCTTAAAAAGTAGACTGAAACCAATGTCTAATGCTTCCTTTTAAAAATCAGCAAGGCAACCAATGGATTTCTTAAGTACAACTTCTAAAAAATGCTTCCGGCAATGATTCATCTTATGACAAGACAATGTCAACTCTAGTTATTGATTACAAAGTTTCCATGGTGGCACTCAACTCAGGATGTGATTGTCAGACCTGGAAGCCATCTTTTATATTGGGCCTTCAGGCCCGCCCCAATTTCTACTGTGGGGAAATGGGAGGGGGGAATATATGAAGTATGGATGATATATAGTCTTCTCAGAGAGTCAAGGACACTTTGCCCTGCACCTGGAGTGGTGTGACTGGGAGGCATCTCCAGTTACCACAGTGCCTGATTGGACCATATGATGGATTTGTGGGTGCTAGGCAGGGACTTGAGCTTTCCTTTGGGTGGGGAAAACCTGGAAACTTTTAAAATTTGGATTTTCCCAGATGCCCCAATATGACATAAAATAAAACTTTGAGGAAATTCAAGCCTCGAGTCTTCTTTTGTTAGGGGTGTTACTTGGAACCCTGACAGTGATCTTCAGTAGAGAAAATATTATTAAAGAGGTGGGCCTAGAACACATAAGGTTGTAAGTGTTAACTGAATCTTTATTAGCAGTCAGAAATATTATTATTAACAAGCATTGCTCTTTAACTCCTGTAGTATACTTCTTAGGGCCAAATGCTTTCTCCAAATGGCTGCTAAATTTATAACAATAGCACTTTCTCTTCCCCCCCCCCCACCCCACACTTCTCTTCTTCCATGTAGAGTACCCATGTCTATTAACAGTGCTAAATAAAACCTCTTGGGCCATAACTCTAAGCCTGTGAAGACAGCATGGCTGGCATACTGAGCAAAACAGAAAGTTGGCCTTTTAAGCAATAACTCCAGGAGTAATGTGACCTTATTCAGTGTAGATCATCTAAAGTCGGGCCTTGTGACAATTTACTTCCCTGACAGTTTTCTATTTCCCCTTTCTTAATTACCACATTTCTCACTGGTATATTTTGTTTCGGTCTTCTCAGTTCGGCTTTTTTGTGTGTGTGAATTGGTGGCATTTATTTTCCCTCCAAAAGACTGGAATTAATCTAGTCTAGTTCATTTCCTTCATCCTTACTCCAGGTGTTATATTGCCTGTCTGGCAAGACAGTTACTTCCTTTTGTTCTATTGTCATTGCCATTTACTATTGCCTTCAAAAACAAAGCAAAACAAAATGGGATTGTATTCTGTAACTCAGGGGTCTCCAACCTTGACAACTTTAAGTCTGAAGGACTTCAGCTCCCAGAATTCTCCAGCCAGCTTCGCTGGCTGGAGAATTCTGGGAGCTGAAGTCCTTCAGACTTAAAGTTGTCAAGGTTGGAGACCCCTGCTAACTGACACCACATGCTCAGTCCTAATTGGAATATTTGAGTAGTCTAGATCAGGGGTATCCAACCTTTGCAACTTTAAGTCTGAAGGACTTCAACTCCCAGAATTCTCCAGCCAGCTTTGCTGGGTGGAGAAGTCTGGGAGCTGAAGTCCTTCAGACTTAAAGTTGCAAAGGTTAGAGACCCCTGGTCTAGATATTTGTTTTGCTTGTATTAGCATCTTGATGTGGCCATGGAGTGGAGAACTTTCCATCCTAAATATTTTTAGCATCTCGGTTCCTCCTTTTCCTTGTAATTTGTTGGAATGAAAGTGGAAATAGAAATCTGACTTTGGCTGTCTAACAAAATATATCCTGGAAGCTGTTGCATTTCATATGCTGAACATGCTTAAAAAATAAAATGAATAAGGTTAGCCTTGATCTAGCCAAACATTTTCAACTATCTACTAACATTTGATTGGTTTAGGAAATAGTCCCCTTTATGCCAACTGAAACTGAACTTTGAACATCAATTTATGTCAATGTCTGAAAGTTAACTTACCATTAAGAGAAATGAGACTTAAAGTATTTCTTTGGGCAAGAATTTGCTCCTTGCAGGGAATGCCCTGTGTGGTATTTTAATATTTCCTGTCATACATCTTTAAAAAATTATGTGGAAACCAGTGTAGTTATGTGTGGTTTCAAAAGTTTTATTTCCCATCTTTTAATTGTTTGCTTGTATATTGATTGATTTAACCATGTATTTTATTACTCAGGCATATATATTTGTTTGTATAAGCTTTGGATTATGCACATGTCACTCAACAGAACAAGTGTATTTCCTTTTCATCACAAATTGTTTTCCTTGTAATTGTTGTGCCCTCCCCATGCTATTTTTCCTCAACAGTGAAATAAATAAACAAATAAATGAACAAGTGAGTTGTAAATCTATGTGACAAATGCTGTAGAGAGTTCTAATCCCTTTCCCTCTGTTTCACTTGTCATCTAATCTCCCTGAATCGGCAAAAACAGCAACATAAACTCATATTTTATATGGGTAGGGTAGCCATGCCTATGTTAATGACTGAATAAATTGTCACTCTGAAATATTTGACGTGCTGCTCATTTGCAGTTTTTCAAATAATCCAATCAGCCTTTGGGAAAAGACAAGGCTGCACTATAATGCTCATCCAGAGCTCTACTACGTGGGGGAATGACACAACCCTTCATAATTCTCTGTCAAAACATATTTTCAGTGAAGGGAATATGACCTGGCTGACATGCCACACACTGCAGTCCATGTCAGAGTCATGTGTATTCCCTTACAATTCTGTCATTACTTAAAAGAGACAATAGACTTGTATGATTGCATGCACTTTCCCTCTGTGAAGTTAATTTTGTATGGAACTTTTTCTAATAAACATTTTGGTTTCAAAAAAAAAAAAGTGTACTGAGAATACCATTTCCAGTGGTATTCTCAGGAGACTTTTTCAAAACCAAAGTGTTTATTAGAAAATTGTCCATACAGAATTAACTGCACAGAGGGAAAGCATATGCAATCATATAAGTTGAACACTCAAGAAAAGAAAACAAACTGATGGATCATCAAAAACAGTCAATCCAGACTTCCACTCAAAGCACAAATGATCCTCCTCAAATTATCCTACCACATTATGTGAAGATCTAGCAATCTGAAAAGACTCTAATGCTGGGAAAGGTGGAAAGAAAGAGAAAAGGATCCAGAGCAGCGAGATGGATGGACAAGTCACCATGGGAATGGCTGTACTATTGGAAGACTTGAAAGAACAGACTAGGGGTAGTTTGTCATGCAGATGACCTACCCATGAGGTTGATCAGAATTAAAATGACTTCATGGCAGATAATTAATTCTGTCTGTGTGTGTGTGCGTGTGTGTGTGTGTGTGTTATGCTATATAAGGCACAAGTGTCAAACTCAATCACATCACATGATGTATCGCAACGTATTGCAATGTTTTTTTGCCTTTTTGGAGCCAGGATAGGCATGGCCTGTGCATGATACATCCGGCCCACAGGCCACCAGCTTCACACCCCTGATATAAATTATCAAAAAGGTAGTGGTCTAGTGAGGCTGTTTCTGATTAACACATTTTAATAAAAAGCCATAAACTGTTGCGAGCTGCCATTGACATTGTCAAATGCATAAAATGAATAGACTTATGACATATTTAAACTGAGAGGAGGTAGAGAAGAAAAAGACAAATTAGTTAGGCAGAAGCAAGTTACGTATAGGATAAATTGATGATGAGGAAGAAGAAAAACATGATGGTGACGATGGTTGTGAATAGAATATTTTTTAAAAATCTGTTTTCCTATCTATATCCATGTATCTCTAGCTTTTGTCTATATATCTCTATTTATCTCTGTCTCTATCTCTACCTTTACCTTTACCTATATCTATGCCTCTGCCTCTACCTATATCATCTATATCTATATCTCTACCTATATTTCTGCCTATACGTATATCATCTATATTTATATCTATATCTATTTCTCTATCTGTCTCACTCCCTCCTTCCCTCCCTCCCACCCCTCTCTCTCCATTCACCTACCCACCCACCCATCTATTATCTATCTATAAAACCAGACATTATTGGACCTTATTCTTTATGCTATCCATTTTACAAAAAATCCATTTTGATAGGGTCACACCATTTTACACTAAAAGAAATATGTGATGGAAACATTTCGCATTAGGACTTGCACATAAGTGTTTCCAGCTAGCAAAATGTTGCCATCATATCCATAAAGTAGGAATAAATTACCAGGTATATAATGTTTAGCAAAAGTATAACTTCTGCAGCATGCTGATTTGAAATACATAGGATTTTAATAGATAATGTACTGTGAAATTGTGATTTCCAGAGAGCTTGGAGAAAGACCAAGATTCCTTCATAAGGTTAGGTTAGGTTTAGGTTTATTAGTTTTTTATACCACCCTACTCCCAAAGGACTCAGATACAGTCAAAGTAAAACAGATATATAAAAGTTAAAAACAATTTAAAAAGCATATTAAACAATTTGGCCTCTCTTAAAATTAAAAAAAAAAGGAATATTGGCAGTATCTTGTTGACTAGCCACATCATCTGCCTATGATCTTCTGAGGATCACAAATTAATTGATTGTGTGAAGGATTCTACATATATACTTAATACAGATACATAAGATTCTGCTGTGTAACGCTATCCACTAAGGACTATAATTTATATATAAGAATCTATTGCATGTAAATTGTACAAACAGTGATTTGTTATGGATTTGTTCCTTAGCAAATGACATAGCAAACCTATTTCAATATAGGTTCCTCAATTGTGGAGCAATCTTGATTTTGCTACATCTTGCAATACAATGTCTAAGACAATTTGTGTAAAGCTTAATGGGTCACAACTTTGCTGGACTGCTATAAATCACGCAAATGGAACGCAATTAAAAAAACTAATTGTTGTGTTAAATTGGACAGCAAAGAACAAGACAGATAGTTATCTACAGCATATTTTTTTTAAATGATCTTGAGTTGAGTTTGAACCATTGGGACTTTTATGGACATAGCTATGCAATTTATTTGGAAAATGCATGGAAGTAGCTTCCCATAGTCATCTTCTGGGATGTTTTTTTCCCAATTTAGCAGTAAGATTTCCTGGTGGCTGCCACTGAGGATCTAATGAACTTGGCTCTATTTAGCTTTCAAGCCCAGATAATTATCTCTAATAGATATATATGGATCTAAAATCCATTGAAACATATATTGAGCAAACAAATGCAATTCTCATTGATGTGTTCCTCATATATTTTCCTTATCATTCGGAAACTTCTAGCACTCTTACTTGCATCACATGGAACGCAAAACCTATGGAATGACAACGTTCTGAAAATAGAAAGTAAAATAATTTCTCAGTTTAACTTTTTAAGTTATTTATACAAAGAGCTGAAAAAAGACCCTTGTGTCTCTAACAGAGCAACCTCCACACAAATTGTTAATGCACAATTCATTCAACCATTTGTTTACTTGCATCTGTTTGGCATTCTTACCAAGTCCCTGTCTGGCGAACTAATGAATTCAGAGTGCTTTAATTTTCTCCAATTACTCATTCCATTTCATGGAAAGAGATATATTTATCATTATTAATTTAATGAATGTCATTTATATGTCTTTTTATTGCAATGTAAATATTCATTATGTATTTAGAAGGCTTTGGAGGGTAGCAATTTTTTTTTAAAAAAATGCTAAAAGCAAGATTCCAGTTCTCTTCTTGGTAACCAATCCAGCACTCTATTCACAATTTCTAACACATTGGCTCAAAAATGTTTTTCGGTTGTTACCCGTATTCCCTTGATAAACTGCCATTGCCTTCTTTGCACGTATAATTCCAGAATCAATTACCATGGATGTGTCGGTGTTTCTGTGTTTTCGGGTATACAGTAGGTAGAATAGAGTAGAATTCTTTATTGGCTAAATGTGATTGGATGCACAAGGAATTTGTCTTTGGTGCATATGCTCTCAGTGTACATAAAAAGATAAAATACCTTTGTCAAGAATCATAAGGTACAGCACTTAATGATAGTCAAAGGGTACAAATAAGCAATCAAGAAATAATCAATATCAATATCAATCATAAGGATACAAGCAACAAAATTACAGTCCTGCAGTCATAAGTGGGAGGACATGGGCGATAGGAATGATGAGAAACTATTAGTAATAGTAGTGCAGCCTTAGTGAATAGTTTGACAGTGGAGAGGGATTTATTGTTTAGCAGAGTGATGGCGTTTGGGGAAAAACTGTTCTTTTTTATATATATAAAAGGTTTTTTTTATTTTTAAACAAACATAAAACAAACATAAACACACACAGAGTATAAAAACCATCCTCCAATTACCTACAGTGTGTCACTTGATTACAAAGCTGTTGTGC